>OY971425.1:19592500-20842500 GCA_963853865.1 Helleia helle
GGGCGAGCGAAGGGGCACGGTGTGGGCGGCGGGGAGGGGGCGCATTAATTTAATTTTAACTTGATAATATATCACGCGGGCGTCTTCGCTAATAATGGAATTATGTTTGTACTTCCAGAATTCATTTGCATTTGTTATTACAATCGATTGTAATATCTAAGCTTTTATTTTATTATTTTGAGCAAATTTTAGTCTCATTATTTTAATACAACTTTAAGCTCATGACAAACTTGGGTTTTTATAGGTAAGAAACCTTAATATTTTACTATGATTAGGAATGTATGGTCTATTGACATGTTAAATTAATTACACTAAGAGTTATAAATAGACTATCCGAGTTCTGAAACCACAACCTTCCGTGACACGGCACGCCAAGATGAAAGTTTAAATCATGAAATATTTTAAATACATACTGTCAAAGTGAGCAACGATGGGCTAGTGGGTATGGGCTCGGCCTCTTGAGTGAGAGCTGAAAGGTCTGGGTTCGATCCTGAACCCACAGTGATGCCTACAAATGGGTTTTTCAAAATTTCTACGTGCACCTGAACATGAGAACATCGCTTGCTCACCGGTGAAGGAAACGTGAGGAAACTATGCCTGATGAGATTAAAAGTCTTTGAAGGTGTGTGAAGCTCACCAACCTCGCCTGATTTCGAGGAGGAGACTCGTGCCCAGCTGTGGGACATAATATAAGGGTTGTTATTATTAATATAATAATAATATCTATTGGACGCTTTCACACCACGTCAATCTGGCCCCGTGCTAAGTACTCGAAGAACTTGTGTTACGGGTACCAGACTACGGAAATATATTTAATACTGTTATACTATACATATATTTAAGATTTTTATTATATAATACACATATTTAATACACGTCCATGGCCAAGGAACACAGAAAATATTTTTTGTTCTCTGGCGGGATTCGAACCCGCAACCTCCGGCTTCAGCGCCAACGCGCTTACCACTGAGCTACAGAGGTCGTCATTCTATATTATTATATATAATGTAATATAATATAGATTTATACGAATAAAATATATAAATAATATATTATTAATTATTATATTATATTATATAGCATTCAATTTTAGTATTAGTTTTGGGTATTATCAAAACCTAATGCGTTTCGTATGCTTGATGGGCAGTCGACAACGCCAGGTATTGCATTCAAGCGTCCAGACAATTCAGGCTCCCTAGATTGCTATTCTAACCCCCTCCCACCCCACTGCCCACCTACAGGGTGTAGTCTACCCCCAGCGCATAGCGCTTAATTTCCGTATCGTATGGTCATTAATTTTAAACATGATATTTACGATATAAGATAATTTTGCTTTAGCGAACGTTTTAATATCTTAATAAAGGTATAAGATGTTTCACGCTTAATGTGATTTTTACGTTATAAAGCAATTTTCAGTTCACGTCTTATTTCGTCTTAATTTATAACAAAAAGCGGGAAGTTGTTTATCTGTCAAGTTTGGCGCCCTTTTGGTACCGCCCTCTGGTGGCGAGATTATGGTGGATTGCCGCTGTCACCGGGCGCAATGCTGCCAACTTTTAATTACGAGCATTGTGAAACAAGTTTAACTGAACAAAAGAAGTTTTTTTATAATGAAAATCGACACTCCTAATTCTAGTTTCTGAACGCGGTTACAGCTTAGAAAATAACATCCTAAATTTGATTTTTTTTTATTTTTCCCAAGGCGCTTAATATAATATCGTCTGCCAGTATTAATTAAGGCGGATGCCTTGCTAAGTGCATTTCCGAACTAAAATTGAGCTTGTTCGTGATGTTTACTTAGAAAACTGAGACACGGTCCTGCATAAATTGCAGAGCTCCACATAATTAAAAATCAACATTTACATTCAATTCAATCTCCACTATGCCGTCTATATCACGTATCTGGGGGATTCCTTTTATTATTTAATAAATTTCTATTACTTAAGAGTAATATTTAGTGATTGAGTAATATTTCATAATTAAAGATATTCAGAGATAATAAATTTATTAAATAATTTAATTAGACATTTTGTCAAGATATCACTTTAGGATAGGTAGAGAAAGGAGATTGTTGCTGGTCTACTTACTCTGTTACTATTTACTATACTCTGTTTCAAATATTCTTAGCTAACCTGGCATTATAAGGCAGTAAATAAATCTATACTAATACTAGTGGCACTGACAGACGTTGTCCTGTACAAAATATTTTTTTTGTGAATCTAAACCATCCTCGAATCCCCTTGAACTCACACAAAAAATTTCATCAAAATCAGTCCAGCCGTCTAGGAGGAGTTCAGTGACATACACACGCACACAAGAAATATATATATAAAGATTATAAAGCTGAAGAGTTTGTTTGTTTGTTTGTTTGAACGCGCTCATCTCAGGAACTACTGGTCCGATTTTAAAAATTATTTCAGAGTTAAAGCTTATTTATCGATAACATCACGCTGTGACTTATAGGAGTTGAGTAACGCGGGCGAAGCTGCAGGCAACAGCTAGTATAAAATATTACTAAACAAAACTAACCTTTATAAAGCTCACAATTATGTAGGTAATCCTTGAATATAAAATCTCAAAATGATAGACTACACAAAAATAAATTCATTGTTAGAAACCTACATCAAATGTGTACAAACTAATAAGGATATAGCCTACATTGATATCAAAGTAAAGCAATCATCGAGATCGTTACATAAAATTGAATGATAATATAATTTCTTGTATTGGGCCGGCACGACTGGTACCTCTCGCTTACATAATACCGGCATAGTGATAGCTATGCTGTCGCGTTTCATGGGGTTTGTGCGTTTCCAGTGGCTCATTGCGGGTCCTGGGGAAAAGGAGTGCAACGCATCTGCATAACCTCTGGTTGTGCGGATGTCTATGGGCGTCGATAGACAGCATAAGGCTCTGAATGCTTTTTGCCTCCTTATGCCATTAAAAGTACAAGTATCAGATTCAAATTATAATGCTAAGTGTACATTGTGAACTAGTTCATAGTGGTTTACTGTAATTTGCGTAATCATTGTGATCGCGTAATTGTCATGATCGCATGTAATCGCCGTGGTCGCGCGTAATCATCGTGGTCATGTTTATTCACACGATTATCCTATTGGCCATCTTGATATTATATTTATTCTTACGATTGCTGTTATTAATGAATATGAAATAAAACTTTTATAATCATGGTGCAATACTTACTGCTAGGGACTCTATGTTACATAATTAAAGCGGGATTATTCTTGTTATATAAAAAAAGCGTAAATTTAATACGGTAAAATGATGTATTCTTCAACATTCAACGTTATCTTCCGGTCTTTCATAAGCTGTCACTGGTTTTCAATAACAATAGACATTGCATAGATCATCTTCATATCTTATCGATGGTCAATATCTATCTACCTAACCTAAAATAGGTTTCAAAACCAGTTCCAGAAAGCGTTTTCACTCATGATAATCGTTTTATTCCTGTGTCAAAATTTTAGTAATTTTAGTAGTTCCATCTAAGGATGACGATGTGTCAAAATAAAACCTTTATTTTGACACATCTTCATACTTAGATGACGCATGTTAGAGTATGAAAATGCGTCACAATAATGTTTTCCTTTGTCATATCTATTTACTTTACGGCAAATTAGATTAGAGATTAGCAATAGACTTCTCTTCTAGACGCCCGAAACATTAGGTATTATATATTATTAATTAAAATTATATATATTTTATAAATACTTGCTTAATAACAAATAAATGAAACCTTGAAACAAAATGCCTAATTCAGTAACATTGTAATGGTGGCGTTAGGCCAGCCGATTTTTAAGACGTTCTAAATTCGAATAAAAATAATTTCGAGATTCGCAATAAATATGTCCGCACTATGAAACAAGTAATTCGCTAAAACATAAGAAAACTGGGAGAAGCAATAAAAGCGAAATAATAGTTATGGAAATGGTCTTTCATTTTCCACGAAAGAAAACTTTGCGAAACTACCGCCAATATGAATGAAACTATAATATTAGAAAAGTTTGTTCAGTGGAAATGAGAAAGCGTTGTAGGACGCTCGTCTAATGCGTTGTTATAAACTTGTCCAATATCATATTGAGTACTTTTGTCTTGCGTTCGTCATTCAATTTGTTTATTATTATACTTATACTTAGTAGAATACAGGGAACATTTTTTTTATAAAGGTCACTTTCATTGTGATTTTTGATCATGTCTTTTTTATAGCATATCAGTCGAAGCCTTTTGGTGACTATCGACGCCCATATATGTCCGCACTTTGCACAACCAGAGATTATGTATCTGCATTGCCCTCCTTTTCTCTATCCTCCACCCCAATAGGCTACCGGAAACTATCAAACCGCACGAAACGCAACAGCATAGCTGTCACTTGACGCCGGTGCTATGTGAGCGAGAGGTACCAACCCGGTTGTGCCGGCCCAGTTCGGCTGCAATACAGCTGCAGCATAGCACTACCTCTTACTTAGCGTAATTGGATTATTGATGGGACACTTATTTATTATTATGAGCTATATGGCATTATTAAACATAGGCCTCACTCAGGCCAAATCCAGAAATCCGACCTCTACTAAAGGTCCAACATCACCTTTACATTTATTACCAGCCAGTCCCCATTTTATGTATTATAAAAAGAAAGAGAAACATATTCAATTTGTAAAAGAACGTAAAAAACCGTTTAAAAACTTTTAACGATCAATTTCAAAATTAAATTATGAACACTCGTCACAAACTCAAGTCATGTACATGCATATTGCCCTCTGCCCTTGAAATAAAAATACCGACGAAGGTTATGGATCGCGTCGCTGTGACGGATCGACGAAAAAACAATATTTTTCGAAACGGCAACTCTTTAAAACGAGTGTTAAACTCGATATAAAAAACCGAAATATTCGATATAAAACCGATAAAACATTACAACATTACTCAACATAAAATCGATTTTCGTGGAATGATTATGGGTTAAATGTTAGAAAAATATGTAGATGAGAATAAAGATGCAAATGCATAGTGCTGTAGGCGAAACGCTTAGAACGTACATAGAGCGATTGTTATGATAATGCAAACTGCAATAGACGGAAGAACGATGAAATATTGGCCTCTTTTGCATAAGTACCGAGCCGTAGTCCCCCCCAAATGATTCTACGTGGAACTAAAGGAAAACGTATATACCAATTATACGAATAACTTTAATAAAGCTATTATAATACGTCTCAAACTAGGAGAATAAAATATATTACGTATCAGTGATACCCATTGCTTAATTAACGAAAAAGGAAATTAGTTTATATCTTTGTAACAATTCCGAATTATTGTTTGGAGACTGTTCGTTATTAGGTTTACCTAATAACGAACAGTACAAGACCTACCTACGTTTAACCGTACCTTCTTTTTAGTACGTACTTAGATTTTACATCTAATTTCACTTAAATTAAGAAAATGTTAATTAACATATTTTATGCATATTAAATTGCTAAAGCCTAAAGATACCCGAACAATATCGTGAAAGTGATGTTTATTTCGCAGTAAATACAAATTTTAATAACTGTAATTACGAATTCCTAATTACATATATAAATTTTACCATCATGTGTATGCGAAAAACTGCTGGGGCATGGGTCTCCTCCTCGAAATTAGGCGAGGAGGGTATTGGGCTTAGGCCATATGCCATCACCCATGCGCTGGCCGAATAGTGAACTGGTAGTTGCAAATCATCAAACACTTTTAAATATGAACTTACATATCTCTATGTGTGTTCTATGTTCTTTACAAAGTAGGTTCTTTTTACGAAAGTGCCTTTGTTTTTGCTCTTTTCGGTTTTACACTTTACTGATCATTTAATAAATATTGATATGAAATAAAAAACAGAAAAATAGAGTCCTGTGACATAAATTAACTACCGATGAAAGTGAAAAAAACAAAAAAGCTCTTTTGTTGTGTTTTATTTGCAAAATGTGGAAACGTTAATATAAAAGTTAAGTTTGTGATAAATTTAAGGCATTATAGAACTGTTTGTTTTCCTAATAAATATAAATAAAAAAATAGAAATGTAGAGTTCAAATGATTTTAGACCTAATATGTGTTTTGATGATCATATAAATTCACGACTTTATTCGTGAAAAAAATACTTCTAATAAGGTATTTTTATTAAGGTTTTATATTTACAATTTTTTCAGAAAGGTTTGGTCATCAATAAATTTTTGTTAAAACTTGATGTATCCGATATTAAAATATCTTTTGAGGCAGACACAATTGGTATATATACGCTGGTAAGTAGTACATCCGTCTACGCTAGAAAAAGACAGACTCACATACATTGCTACCACACATACGGCAGAAAGAGATAAAATATCTGCTAATACAATGCACAATATATTTAAATTCGTTTACGAAGACGTCGAATCGAAAATGTTTTGATTCGATTTTTACGATTTGTTTCCCATTATGTTGGACATTTAACATAACAATGGCCTATTATAAATGATTTATGAACTAAATCTAAAATTCGCATAATAAAGCATTTCTCATTCATAACTTTTTATTACGTTGAAGTAACAGGTTATTAAGTATTAAAATTTACAAGTGTATCCTGAGAAAAATGCGAAAATAAAATACGTTTATATAAAGATGATTGTAATTTATAAGTTCGGTAATAGATTGTAAAGCTCACTCTACATAAAAACGTAATTTGTTTATCAATCGTCTACTATATGTATTTGTAGCGCGGGCGGAGGGGCGGGGGCGGAACCGCTTGCCGCTCGTTCGCTCCGTCACACTGGCACCAGTCACGTGCGACGACGCCAGTACACCACGCGTCTTACGTAACGTATCGATTCGCTCAAATCGATTACCGATCGACGATTATACATCACTATCGCTTCCCGCGTAAATTTGATTTGAGCCGTGAGTGTTGTGATTTTTATGTTGACGGGATTTTGGGTCTGTGCTCGAAGATTAAGGTGCGTTTTTTTAATTCTTTGTAAAAATACAGCACAGGCATTTGTTTTGAATGCACTGAAAGGTCAATACACCGCGTGGCACGCGAGTTAACGTAGCTAGAGCGTTACGAGAATCAATCACTGATAAATTACTGGACCACGCTCGATCTTAATATTTACGTACTATATTTACTTTACAAATCGTTAAATATTTTCATAAAAATATGAATTTTTTTTACAAAATTTTGTAGCTACCACTTAAGAATATCGTTAAGGATTATTATCAAACAGGAAAATTATGACAATTATTTATGGGTATACTAATATTTCTTAATACAAATTTATTTATTTTTAAGTCGTCAATAAATATTTTTTTTACGAAGCAAAAATATATTTAACAAATTATTATTTAATGTAGAGAACATTCCGATTTCATTCTCTACGGAAGTTAGCGTCCAAAAACTTTAATTAGACAATGTTTTCCAATAACTTACCATAATTTAAATTGATTAACATAAAAAAATTAGTAATCCATTAAAATTTTTCAAAACATGTTTGTCATAACACGTTTTTAAATCAGTTTTAAAATAAATATAACGCTAACTAAGGTCACAGATTGTCAAATTAATGAGATTATTATTTGCCCACAATTGGGCATAAACATTTCTTGCCGAACTTGAAAATGAATCGGGGCGTTTTCACCGTTTTATACTGTTACTTAGCTTATCAATTAAAGCTTTCTTTATCATACTTATAAGACAAATAAAAAATGTTAATGATAATAATAACTTCGCAGCATAAAATATTTTTGACAAAAATTACAATGAGCTTCGTAAAAGCTGTTCCTAGCATTTTCACACGATAATGACTAAATTAAGAGTTCAACATTCTCGATCGTTCTCATCACAGGTTATGTAGGTGGAAAAATATTTGTCGTTACACGCAATGTACTGACTTAAACACTGACACAAGTAAATATCAGAACGTCATATCCAATGTCCATCAAACGCCGTGGTGGTGACCAGTTACCTTTAGTTTTTGTACCATTTTTTCTATCAATTGATATTCGCATTTATTAATCTCTCATCATCATTAATATTTGTGCTCTACTGATAACTGATCCTTAGGCGAATAACTTTGAACGCAAAAACGACCCCTTCCACCCTCAGCGAATAAAGAGGTACCTAATCAAAACCTTGAAGGGTTAATTATTAAATAGTTCGTTCCGAATAAATTATTCTTTGACCTTATTACTAGCTGAAACTCCAGGGGTTGCTTGGAAATAAACTCATTTTAAAGTTACATAAAATGTAGTATAAAATAAAGTTTAATATGTGCTCAAAGTTTGAAATAAAACCGACTACAATATAGCCTTCATACGTATCAGTGTTAGTTAATTTCTCTTTATCTAGCGACGTATTTAAAGGCCATAAATAACCAATATTTTATAAAAACATATAGTTATTTAAAAAATACAATAATAAAGAAAGTTTTTGGAGCACTCCAAATATCCAAGTATTTATTCATATTAGGACAAAGAAAAAGGATATTTTGCATTCATTTATATTTATATTTCAATATCAATTTCTCCTGATACTGACTAAAAATGATATTGGTGACTATAAAAAAAGTTGACACCAAATTAAAAATGAGTTACAAAAAGTTATCATTGAGTGATTCATTCTTATCGCCTATTATCGGACGCGAAGTTGACATAACTGAGTCAATAGAGATTAGGGCACAGCGCTTATCGAGCTTTATGATATTTAACTTTATTTTTAAATGTGTTTATTTTCTTTGAAAAAAAATTGTTGCTTAAACAGAAATGGTGATATGGAGTAACGGAACGTAAGCGTCTCGGAATACTGCTAAGTACTAAGCATTATTTAGTCATCAATAAATGGATGGAGATGAAGGAACTAAGCATATTGGTTAACTTGATAGAGAATCGCTATCCTAAAGTAACTTATATGCCATCCACCATACAGATACGTAAACTTAATTCTCTATGCAATTTTCCCGATTCCTCATTTCCACCATGAGACTTAGGTATATAAGAAAGAAAAGATTTCTTATATAACATCAATACGTCAGCGTATTAAATTAGAGTGATAGCTGTCATACCAATACAATTTCTACAACATAATAGAAAAACTGGAAAATGAAAAGGCTTACCTGCTTGACAAAAATAAAAGAAGAAGAAGAAGAAAACATATGACATTACTTGTATTGATTTGACAGCTGTCATTCTAATAAATTGTATTAGAAGAGCTTTAATTATAAATTATTGTACGTTAGTGATTCAACACGCATTGATAAAAATGTAGGTCAGTTTCGCCGACTACATTCCATTGGGCGTTAGGTGATTTTCACGTGGTCGATGTTTGGTTCAGTAAATAAATACACGTGGTACATAAATACTATTTTACGCAGAGTAAAAATTTCCACAGACTACTTTTTTTAAAATGGCTGCGCGAGGTACAAAACAACTTTAACAAATAATAATCATTAACCGCAGATTTTCACTTATATATAGATAAAAAGGAAACCCAAACGTTATCAACTTATTTTCATCCAAATCGTTTCAAGGTTTTCAAGAATCAAAAATTTCATATAAGTATTCTAAGTTAAACGATTATTAATTGAATTGATTTGTTTCGAGCTAATTTGTCAATTAAAAACTAAGACTCACAATTGCCTAATGTTTAGTAATTGTAGGTCCATCGATTTCTTCAGTAGGTACCTCTACCATGAGTTTTTGTTACAAGCGTAAATGACATAACTATAGTAGTTACGTGAAAACGCAACACGAATAAAAATAAGGTATAGTTTTCGATTCGTGTTGCGCTACTATAGTTATGTCATGTGCGAACTCATGGTAGAGGTACAGTGCAGTATTAATTATTCTATTTTTTTAACGTATCACCGGTCACACCCGATAATTTCTATATTGTGTGTATTATAAATGGCATGCTATTGTTTTATTTTTATTTTCACTCATTGTATTTTATCGCGATTTTTTTTTAAATATCATAGAGTAAAAACTTATTTTACATTCTTCTTCTTTTTATTTCAAATTGCATTTTCAATTGTAGTTTCATTCTGATATCAAGTTAACATATTACAAAATCCGTGATAGAACAAATCTATAATACCTAATGCTTCTTGCTTCTTGTCTTTTTAAAAGCTCAGCAACCAAAATATGGTATTGGCCAAGTTCCACATGTAACCTTAGCTAAGCCCAAGTTAAACCAGCACAGGAAAATGAAAATCGATAGCACTGGACACAGACAACGGCGGGCAGACAGGATAATTGGAATTTTTGGGGAGCACCAAATCCAATAAATTTTCACTTTTTTGTGAACTTTGCACCTTTATTTACTACGCGTAAAAATTTAATTCATTCTGGGCAAAATTATGGGTCTTTCGAGTTGGATGTGTATGTTATAGAATCCTATTCAGTACACGAATACAGCTTGATGATGATGGGTGAAAATCCTAATAGTAAGACTAAGTTCTTCTGATATCAAGCTTCGCTTTAATATATTCTATATACGCGTATTTTGCCAAAAACTTCCTATCTACAGATTTTATGGTTCATTAAAATTTAAAACTTTAGACACTAACAACCACAAGTGCACAAGCTTTCTAATGATCAAAAAGGATCATATAATGAATCTGCTATCATTGCAATTTAATTTTTAGTCCTCATATTTTAAGATTCATAAATTTACTTATAAAATACCCCAAAAATGTATAACAATACTCGCATTTTCGCGGGAAATTTGGTGATAAATTGAATAATGAATAGAATACGCGGCATTAAACATGGCGGCCGTGTACGTTGCGAGCTTTTTATTATGCGCGTAAATTTTAATTCCGCTCTTACACGATCCTAATTGACTTTACGAGTATTTTGAATTAGCTAAGCTTTATATTAGAATACTTTTATCATTACAGTTCATTTATCATTGTTCATCCTTGAGTGAAACAACTTTAATTTTTTCAAACCATTAAAAACTTTTTAATTTTAAATTGCTTTCTCGAAAATGATGTAAAAAGAATTGTTTAATCTATCGAGTAGCTGTTTTTAGTGACTTATTTATAAAATAGCGGTTTTCCAAATCAAAGAAGATTGTCCTGAATATTAAAAAATAATTTCAAAAGCTTTTTATTCTGTTAAGTGTCATCAAAATTTTTAGTTTCGAGTAACAGGCCTATTTTAGCGATTGAGTAGAAAAACTATGTTATTCGTAATCTTACTAGAATTTGCTGTTTATTACTCATTACTAATTACATTGTCCTGACATTGGACCTGATTATCATGCTTTAGATTTGAAACGCTAAGTGGGACGCTTTCACTGACTTTCTATACAAGGCGATATTAGCGGTACGTGTATCTGCAATTGTTATGAATAGTTATAAAGTCGTAATACTAGAGTAGGGCTTACAGTTATCTAAAGTGATTACACCTCATGTGGAAGTTATCTTGAACACTAGTTGTAGCCCGCAGCATCATAGACTGTATTTTGCTCACTTAAGGTACGAGATATCCTAAATGTTATGTATTTAAAAAGTGAAGTGATTTGCTTGGTTTAATTCACGTGCATTTATTTAATTGTAAATTTATTGTAAAAATAAAAAAAATCATGAATATCCCATTTATTATTTTAATTAATGTGAAAACGACGAAATTTTATACAAACACTCATGCCGGCTTTATGTTATTTAAGAAAATAATAAGAAAAAACCCCATTTAGTGAGTATCTAGACAAAATGACCATTATAATGGTATAAATGTTGTATTTTCTATACAAATGTAGTTTTCATGTGGTCGCCGCAGACAGCGTGGCACCTCGACGCCTACTTTGTTTATCGCGTTGTGTTAACACTATGTAACTTTATAAATAAATTCCTTTACTAGATATACAATAAATAATAGGGTTTCTTTGTTATAAAAGTTGTAGATTAGGGCCTGGGTGTTATGAAGGTGCAAAGGGCAGGTCCTTAACAACCTTAAACAACCTCAAAAGAGTTTTTAGATTTTACTTACCTTAATTCGATGTATTTATTGTTTAATTCGCACAATTAATTACTAAAATCAGAAAAATATTCTTTATCAGCCTAGTCATATTGAAAACTAACTTTGTTTATTCTACTTTATCATTACTAAGAGCGAATCGTCACAGAGTCATCAGTCAACTCAGTCAGTCATCGATCAATTTAGTGGTAGTTAGAAGAAGCTTTTGTATAAGGCTATATAGGAGATACCTATAGATATAGACAATAACGAACTGATGACAATGATAAAAAAATCATTAATTAATGCGTCATATGTAGAAATTAAAATATTTTTTCGAACCATTTTTTCTTTATCAAAGTTTTTGTTACACACAGTTTGTTGAACTTACAATAATTTCGTGTTTACAAACAAACTGAGATCAGCGATCCCGGCCGAACCCTCGGGACTGAGAATCCTCGAAGCCTTGAACTTGGTGCGTGACACCGGGACATTTACCCGCATTTAGGAAATCACATTCAACCGGGATATCGGATAACTATTGCCGAGTATCTGACGATATACAGCTTTTTATACGAAGGTCATTAATTGTTAGTATACAGCTTTTTTGTCCTTGCGATTTTTTATGGTACTGGCGATTTAGACGAAGTAAAGACTTTGCGCGCGTATTTTGTTCGATGTTTAAATTAAACTTTTATTTAATAAAAAATTTGCTTGTGATGACATAAAGTTTTTCTCCCGTGAAACATCTTTGCTGTGTTTCAAAGAGAAGGGCTGGACAGACAGTGTAATTATTGGCACAGAGACTTAACATATATCTCAGGATAGGCAACACTTTTATTTATTACTATAGTATTTTATTTATTTTAGTAGCTCCAGGTAACTAGTTTATGTTCATGGGGGACGTAAAACACTTACCATCAGCAAATGTCTGCCAGTTTGCCTATCCAACTAACATTTAACACAGAAAACTTCCCTGTTCCCTGAATGTTGATGTTCGTAGTTCAGAATTTTATGGAAAATCTGTACGTTTTGACTTCTCCTTTCGTTGCCGCGCGTGCGTTAAGATGTTGTGTGATACCCGACCCTGGTGCCTCGGGATGCACTTGAATGTAAAAACATTGAATACTAGCAGTTACTCGCGGTTTCGCCCGCTCCAAGATGAAATAAAAGTATTTTCTTTAAATAATTGAGATATCAAATAAATTTTTTTGCAAATACGATTGCTTGTTATGGAAATTATAGCGTTGAAACAAACTCTGCAGTTTTATAATATTAGGATAGCTTACTTAAAATACTACTATTAAATGTAAAACGGTTTTGAATCTAATCAGATTATTTGTCATGAATACCACATTGTCCGCTTACCTACATCCCAGAATAGAAGTTCTTCTTTTGCTTGAAAAATATTGACGAATCCAGATCAAATCTAGCATAATTACTCTATTTTATTTTAATTGATGTTAGTTCTATAAAATAAACATTTGATAACGTTGGCAAAACTACGGCTAGCAATATACTCCACTCAAACAGTAGGGTCAGCATAAAAAACTGATCGACATATAAGTAGGTTCGATTGAGCCCATTATCAATTGAAACAGCCTCATTATCCGCTGGACATTGACCGGGTTTGTAATTTAATCCGACCGATTATCAAGGTCATTGCCACCATATCCGGCTCGGGGTCACGTGGTACAACTCACTTTTATTTGGACTCGATAACGTATTTATTCGGATTGTATCCCAAATGGGGCGGCCATCTTTGTTGACCTACATTTATTTTTTTGTTTGGTGTAAACCGCGTAATAAAGTATAAAAAAAACACAAAATGGCCTACGTGCGCGACAGTAAAATAGATAGAGAAACAGAGAAGTAGAAGCAAAATTGGTAATATGTATTAAGGTTGAACTAGTCGACAGCGCGAACTCGAACAAAATGATTGCTACCATTTTGTTGACCTGACGTAAGGCACATGTTCGCATGTATGCTAGAATGAAATGCACAATAATTCATTCCGAAAATGTCCTTTTAGTAAAACAGTTATTATAGAAAAACTAGTAAGTGTATATTTTTAAAATAAATTTATTTCAACTTTTGAATAACTAAACTATGTCTGTACGGGCTTTATGTTTGAGCTTTCGTGCTCCGGATACTATTTATTTTCGCCCAAAGTTGGGCTAAAATCAGGATTGAAATACGAAAGTTTAGAAGCTTGTATTTTTAATGTATATTTTTTACGATTATATATATAGATAACGACGAGATCAATTTATATTATACTTAGTTTTTGATAGTCAACGTCAAACATTGTAGTAATTACTGTTCTGCGTTTGTATGGGAAGATGCGCGACTTGTGTAACTTTAAGACATCGCCTTTGTATATTCTGTGGAATAGAGAGATCAAGTCAACCAACAAACTAGTGTATGATTGATGTCCTTAGCGCATGACTTGTGCATATGGAGGTTAAATAAGTACATAAAGTTAAATTGTGTCTTTTTGGTATCGATTGACGTCGACTAAAAAGGCGAATGCAAGGGCGGGATCAACCGTCTTGACGTTCATCAATGGAGGCGTATGTATAAATAATAATATATTAGGACAACTCACACACGGCCATCTGATCCCAAACTAGGCAAAGCCTGTAATATGGCAACCAGACAACTGATACATACTTATATAATATTTCTAAATACATACATATTATAGATAAATTACACCCAGACACAGAACTAATGATCATGTTCATTACACAAACAATTGTCCTGGGTGGGAATCGAACCCACGACCTTCTGGTTTAGCAGTCAGGGTCTCTAACCACTAGACCAACAGGCCAGTCATGTCCTGTGATGATACTGTCTGACCTGTAACAAAACGGCAAGGGATTTGACTTGCAAGTTATTCAAATATTTATGTTTAAGACGTGCTCGCAAGTTACTTAGCGCAGATTATCTCCAACGTAAACATACCTGACCTACCGCCAGCGGCCATGTACGGTGATGAACTGACGTTTACGACCAAATTAATTATGTACCAATTTATTTTTACACCCCACTTATATTATAAACTTTTTTATGTTAGTTGGAAAGCCATCTTGACTGTAGCCTCTCAGTACATACTAGCAAACGTGATATATGTTCGCAAAAATATTAATGAATTTGTAAAAAAATGCGACTATCACAACATAAATACAAGGAACAAACATAAATTGAATGTACCATTTTTTTGACTTCATAAAGTTATTAATGCTTTTATGGGACAATGTATACGTCTTTACAATAGGATCCCAGAAAACGCTCAAAATCTTTCCAATAATAAATTTAAGAAAACTGTTAAAGAACGTTTGTGTGGTAAAAAGGCTATTATGAAATAAAAGATTTTATTGAAGATACCAAACCTTGGGAATAAGACATTCTCTGTTTAGGTTTTTCATGGAAATTATGGACCTATGTGTAAACTATGTGTTTTATTTTGATGACAAAAGAGCAAACTCTAAGTTTTTTTCTCGTTTTTATTGGGGGAAGTCTGCATTCCAAACGAGTTTTTTTACTACATCTTTTTATTGACTTCTTTTTTGACGTATTTCAAGTGTACAAGTTGTTACCTACGAAATAAATATATTTTGATTTGATTTGATAATTGATAGGGAAACGGGCAGACGAGCCACGTCAGTGGTCAACGTCGCCTATGAACATAAATAAGTTAACTAAGAAGCTCGGACAACTGACTCACGTGTGCCTATCCTGAGACACAAGATGTGTCTCTGTGCCAGTAATTATACTACCCGACCTGCCCTTCTCTCCGAACACAGCAAGATGGATGACGGGTGAAACAAGCAGGATGGTGGTACCCATACAGACATTCCTCAATACGCATTCCTAATAACCAAGTGATTAGGAAGGAGACACGAAACAAATGGTCTAAGTTCGATCCTGACCATTGAAAATAGTTTTTTATTTTCACATCTTCGTCGTCAATTTCTTTCCGGTGAAAAACAGTTGAAAAATATTGTAAAGAAACTACTTAACTTCGTTTAGCAGCCCATTCATGTCCCCCAGACAGTGAACGAAAAAATCACCAAGATACATATAAATATTTAAATGCCTTATCAATTGACATCTTAAACGCTAACAGTAACAACATTTTTCCTTTATATACAGGAACGCCGAGACCACTGATCCTTATTCGCATTCTCTAGGAAACTATTATAATGAAATTACATTAAATACAAAAACTAATACCGATACACTAACGGATAAAATATATCCGGCCCGTGTTCTCCGTACCCGGGTCAAATCTCCGTCCGGTCAAAGCTTATCTTAGTTTACTGACTTTACACGCGACTTCGCATAGAGGCTCGATATGTTTGTTGATTGATATGAAAATTAACAATGGAACGGATGGCGCCATCTTTGATTATCATCATCATCATCATCAGCCCCTATCCGTCCACTGCTGAACATAGGCCTCCCTCAAAGAACGCCAAGACGGCCGATCCCTCGCCACCCGCATCCAACACGGACAATAAAATCTTTTGATTTTATTGGATCCAAAATATTTTTTAAAAAGAACATGCATCGATGCATCATCCTGCAAAATTTGTCATTACTTCTAAATCCAAAAAATATCTTATTTTTGTCCTGGGAAAGTGGTTGTATAATCGTTTTTTTTTCGGTTTGAATAAATTACTTTGGATATAATTCTTTAGATCTGAGCTTTATAATCGAACGTTATTGTTATGTTCTAATAAAAAAGCTTACTTAAGTTAGAAAATTAAGTAAGCTTTTTTATTAGAATTACAATACACACACCCACAGAAAAATTATTAATAAGTATTATATACATATATATACATATACATATATTACATACAACTGTAAATATATACGGAACAAAACCGCGGGCAAATAAATGCTCATATTATATATTATATTCTAAGATGGCTTCCGCGGTAACTCGATATTCCCTACGTGTTTGAGGAAAACGATGGAGATTTAATGAATTCATTATCGAATAAGATAACATTTCGAATAAATTATACGCGTGAATATTTCAACCGGGAAAATATGTTAACGCTCCTTCAAGATTATTAATATGGGTTCTTAAAAAAGGACGTATTAAACGATTTTGCTAATTGCTCTGGGTTTAGTACCAGTGAGTGGAGTCCGCACCTATACTGATATAAAAATATGTCATGGTAAGCTTGGAACTACGAAGTAATCTTCAAAACTAGTCTTTCAAAATCTTTTACAAGTATAATAAATAAAGTATAATCAATGATAAGGCTATTATAATAATCATTATTAGTTTAGATACCGATTTAAATCTATGTAAGTTAAACTTTTGTAAGAGGTAAGCTATGCTGCTTTGCAGCCGAATTGGGCTGGCACGACCGGGGCGGTACCTGTCGCTCACATAGCACTGGCGTCACGTGACAACTATGACGTCGCGTGTGTTTCGGAGAGGTGGGCAAGACAGGCAGTGTAATTACTGGCACCGAGACTTAACGTCTTATGTCTCAGGATAGGCAAAACATAGATGAGTTGCCTGGGCTCGTTCCAGATAAACTAGTTTATATTCATGGGCGACGTCGACCACTTACCATCAGGTGGCACGTTTGCCAGTTTGCCTATCCAACTAACATAAAAAAGTGGATATTTGATGTATCTAGCATAAGAATAGTTTATTATATAGACACTAATTTTGTCTACTTGTTCGCAGGTCTTGCAAGACATCAAGGTAAATACAGTCAAATTATGTTAACTGTTTCTTTGCTTGTCTTTTCTGTTGCGTCTTTTTTGTACATTTTTATCACTTTGTTTAGTGCCTGAGTCACTTTTCATTTTCACTTGCATGAATCACTTTTCTTAAAATGACAAACTAGTGTATGCTTGTGGTGAAATATATCAGTGGTACTTACGGCAGTAATTACCAATGGGACCCCCTACTCGTTTTAGTTAAAGTATTCAATGTTAAAATACTCTGCCATTTAGTATTTCTGGTTCAATAAGTCATGTTATTTCGTTTAAAATAAATGTTTATTCAATTGAAAGTGTAAAATTGCTTTGAACTCAAAAAAAAATCTATACTCCCAAATCTTGTGTGATAAATTTAATATGACAAAAGTGCCACTTCTCGTATTCACGCGTTTTTATTATTATTTTACTTGTATCTAATTTTAACGGTTAATTTTAAACACTACTAGTAAGCTCTACAACAACTGTACTACAACTGGTAAATATTGCATATAAAGAGCACTCTACAATTGTAGAGTATATAAAATTACTATATAATATATTCCTTAAATTCTCATCAATAATTCTTATAGTGTAAGACGTAAGTTACCACTAATACTTTGCATCACAGCAGAAATACTCTACAATTGTAGAGTACATCTGTCAATACTCCAGAGGTACAAGTACACAAAATAAGTAAGACATATCACGTCCACGAAGGTTCAATACCGGGTGGGGGGCGGTCGATGGGTCGACGACCCCGGGTAGTTTTCGAACTGGGTGGGGAGAACCTCCCATCTACTTATTTATTTATCATTATACATCTATTGCGAATATGAGAACAAAATTGAGTTTTATTAAAAAATGCAAATTTAAAATTAATTTTACCTACCTATTAGATTTTTTTATTGTAGAGGACGTTGACTTGATTTACTTTTCTCACGTTTTTTCAA
Source organism: Helleia helle (assembly GCA_963853865.1). NCBI lineage: Eukaryota > Metazoa > Arthropoda > Insecta > Lepidoptera > Lycaenidae > Helleia > Helleia helle. The sequence continues at coordinate 19,611,163 of OY971425.1, forward strand.
CTTGCTTGGTTTGCAATATCTTATCAAAATATTAACTGAGTAGTTATGGTACACAGTTTTGTATAGGTTCTGCGAAATCGTCTTCATAGTTAACTCTTTATTTCAAGTGAGGGGGAGCAAATAAATCTCTTTATGAGTGTCACATAAATGGTTTCTATCATTTGCGTTGTTTCTATATAGTAGGCCTTACTTTAATCAACGATTACACTATCAATTTTTTCACATTTAACACTACCATTTTTTCGGGGTATCAAATCTTCATGGACTATCCCCCCGCTTCGGCAGAGCGGAGGGAGTGTGCAGGACTTTAACCTGCTAAAAGCACCCCGGTGTTCCTCGTCTGACCTGTAAGCGGGGTACGGTGACTGCGGGTTACACACTCTTGCATTTACCAGATCCTCAGACATAAAGTTACCTAAAGTATAAAACCATATTATATTAATTATTGATTCTCAGTGGTTAGACAACTTGTAATAATTCATCAGTGGCAATGCTGGTGTCATGCACTCACGCATGGGTACTACTATCCTGCTTAGTTCTCCCGTTTTGGAAACAAGTGCAGCTCAGACAGTATTATTACTGAAAAAGTCTATATAGGCAGCACAGGAATGAGTTGCAAGGGTACTTGGGTGAACCTGTCACGTTCATTGGCGACGTTGACCACTTATCATCAGGTGGCCCGTCTACCTGTTTGTCGATCTAACTAGCATTAGAAAAATCTATGAACTGACTCTCCCTGTACTGATAGTAGGTAAAGTTCCTACAAGAATAACGTACTAAATTAAAATGTGATCTATAATGTGATTGAACAAATCTTGGGATTAGCTTAAGCTTAAAATTGAATCAAAGAATACAATTTAACTTACGAGCCATAAAGAAACTAAGTCCATGTTATGGTCATATCCGGTGCGTCAGAGAACATTAATTAAATTAAATAATCTCTGGCAAATGTAAAAAAACATGCCGATTCAAACAATTTAACGTTATGATAATCTCCAATACCATATCAGTGAAAATATTTAAGTAAAAAATAATGGTCACATACAATATAGTTTTTACAGTACTAAAATGCTAGACATATTTTTTACTAGGTCAAAATTTTTACGGTCTAACGTGCAACTGGCAACCTATAAAAAGCATAAAAACGCACCTCGATGGGATCGTTCAGGCAAACAGTTGCCTTATTTTTTCCACAATAAGGACTGGAGTTTATTAATTTTTGATGGATAGTCCCTCCCGCTCTATCTCATACGTGTGTCCCGCTCACGTGACAATCGCCGTCTATTTACAAAATACTGAAGACGGCGACGTTGCCGGTCTGCGCTTGCGCATGTGACGTCATATCTTTTGTCCCTCTCGTCATTCCTCATTTTTATTGCTTTACAGAATATGCGAGGCATAATTTTTAAATAATATTTTGAAGGCTATTAAACTTTATTCGTTTTGACGTTATTAAACGTTTTAAATATTAAGGGCTCTATGTAGAGACGCGATGAGATCGATGTAGGCTTACAACTACTAAATATATAAAAATGTTGTATTAGATAGATATACCTTAACATATTTACACTCATAACGGTGTTTGCATAGATTTTCATATACTTTTTTTTTCTTTAACGCCGTGAAATGCTCTGAGGTATCCCGCGGGGGAGTGGGTCCCCCCATTTTCATATGTGTACCTGTGGAAAAGTTGTAGCTCAATTTTATAATGCGTGTTCCTGTTTGACTAAATTAGTTTAAAACTCAAGACACTGACGCATAAAAGGATTGTGCATATTACAGATAACTATCTGTAATATGTTTAGTGTGTTTGTTAGTTTACTAGCCTTCTTATTTATTTTAACCATCTCTTATTTGTCACACTGACCTCTACCAGGCCTTGTCCTTCTTTGGCTTCACCTAAAGCCAAAATTGTAAGTCATGGTTCAAGGAAGATGTTAGTTTATCCTGTGAAACTACCATGATTGCTAGAAATTTCATGTTTTATAGGTTGATGTATAATATTATTATCATAGCTTATGGAACTAGATTCGTTTCTTGCTGCTATTGGTATTATTTATTATTTATCACAATGTTATAGTAATTTGCACATGAAGAGCTTTAACACTCTCGTTCTTTCCATTAAAAACGGCGCTCGGTGGTAAGCATTTCTCTTACCAGTAACATCGTTTTGTCTTTATAAGTAACCTAAATATTACCTCACAATAACTTGAAATTCCTGTAAAATGATTTTATATTATGAGTCACTAGTCAGTGCATAAACAATAACTATGATGGCGATATGTTTGGACACCGGCGGCCATGTTATGGAAATATGCCCCGGCACTGGTGTAATCAATTGTTATTTTATAAACTTCATGTCCTATCTATACCTATTATAATATATAATACGTATAAAACTGGGAAATATTAATACGTGCCAGATTTATTTCTCTCGGTCCTTGTATATCCCTCATTTTTTTGTTGCTGAATTCAATAACCGTTAGTAAAAATAGCATATCTAGCCATTTTTTAGCCAACTTAAATTTTTAATGCCATCTTGTTTTTAACTAGTCACTAGATGGCGCTATATACCTTCTACCGTACAAAACGATCGGCATGAAGACTCTGACAGGAATATACGCCGTGCCAGCGTATATTACTTTTATACATATATATATAACAACCAATAACAGTGATGAACCTATATCAGTGATGAACTCCGAAACTACAGAACCGATTTTGATAATATTTTCTACACTGTTTATAGTTTACTCCAACTTAAGAGATAGGATACTTTTGAACTCGATAGGTGGCGTTGCCAGGACTGCCCAGGACTCATAAATAACACGCAATAGATTTAATTCATATTATATATATGTGGGCCCCACGGTAGAGACCGGAAACAATCAATTCAAGCCTATTACGGACGAACGAGGAAGGTTAAGAGGTTTAATAGTGCTACAATACATTGTTAACCTTCGCGTATTTAACTTGTACGGTGTACCTGATATGTATTGTGATTTGCTTATTTCTCTCGTTTCATGCGTGTTTCAATAGGTGTTTGTCACATGGAAAGTCATCATAGTGATTATCATCGTCATCATCATCATCACTATCATAGTCATCATCAAAATAACTTCGTTTAGTTACTGTAAAAAAAATATTTCACGCGTATTATATTCGCGAAAGTTTGTATGAATGTATTGATGTATGTTTGTTATTCTTTCACGCCAAAATTACTGAATGGATTTTGATGAAATTTTACAATGATATGGCTTACATATAACAATAATATATAGGCTATAATTTATCCTTGTAATCCCACGGGAATGGGAAGTACGAGGGTGAAACTGCGAGGCGCTGCTACAAGATATTAAAAAGATTTCATAGTGGCCAAAAATACAAGTAAATTCAGTAAATCGAAAAGCCATGTTTTTTATAAATTAAAAATTTTCAAATTAAATGTGAATGATTAATGATTTTTTCCTTGAACCATCCTTATCTAAAACAGGATCACCTTGAAACATTTTCCTACAATCACGACCATGTGATATTAACTCTTAACTTCATAAAAATAAGATTGATTTCCAAATGTCTGTAATTGGTATAACGGTTAGCCTTAGTTTTTAAATACCTATGTTTAAATTAAATTCGAAGTTTCATATTCTTTGAATTTGTAAAATGTTCCGGGTTATTATATATATTATTATATATCACGTAGGTAATTATAAGTTAAAATTTAATAAATAAAAAATATTTTTTTTTTTTTGGAAATCATGCCACTTATACATGTACCTATAAAATACATAATATTATAATTATTTTTATATTTTATGACACTCAGTGATCACGATCTTTTGTCAGTGTGATCACTGGACAGTGACAAAAGTTTTTTTTTTTTGTAAGCAATTGGTTTCGAAAATGTTCGCCATTCAAACGCACAATAGCATAAATAATAAAAGAATTTTTAGTAACGAACTAATAAACATTTGTTACAACAAATGATTATTAGTTAGACATATTTTCATAGCTTTGATTCAACTCTCACTAACAAACTCACAACCGACGCCAGGAGGCCGTGTGGTCGCAGACTGCACGGTAGGCGGGGGGCAACCCCCCAATCAAAAGTGAGCCGAATGGGCTCACACCAATCCGTTGAAGCATTAGGGCCTTCGGGCCATTAGCATAGATCCATCCGAAAAAAAAAAAAAAAAAAAAACTAACAAACTTATAAATTAACAATAATGATAAGTATAAAATGTTGTCTTTACTGTTTAGGATTTTGGAAATCCCCACACCACTTAATATGGCACCCTACTTGACCTGGTTTCATCATTTAAGATATTCAGCCCCCATTAAGAATCCTTCGATTAACCAAATAATGCCTTTATAAAATATGTATTTAAATTTACAGTTATATTATATAGAGCTTTAAATTTAAGTAATAATGCCGATGAAACTGTCGGATATAGCACTAGGAGATAGGCTATTTGATATTGTAAGATCATCCATTATTCTACTTCTTCTTGTATAATCCCGCAAAGATTTGCTAATAATAAACAAATCTTTTCAAATACAAATATTGGCTTTTCGCTCACTGAAACTTAACCGTTTGAATATCCTTTTTGCCAGTATATGGGAAAAAAATATACTCGATATATCGAGTATCACAATCGGAATAAAGTCGAATAGAAAATCGACTCCCGGCGCGAGCAGGAATAAACATGGCCAACGTGGTCGTACACGTGTAGTTCAAACACATCACGTTACAGCTATCCTCTTATCAATACCACGCTTTAATACAATATCGTAAAGCTCAAAATAGCATGTGCCAATATTTTAAGTAGCATGTGTATAGTGTATACATTTATCTGCCTTTGTGACTAGTTATTACGTATGGCCCTGGTTGCACTTGCTAGTACACGTATTTAGGCTATATTTTACTACAGTAATACATGCTCAAGAAAGTCATAAAACACAAAAATAGACCAAAAAGTTTTTAACATTTGAAGGTTAAAAATCCATATTTTTCTTGGGTTTTCCATACAACAAAAGGCCAAAGCTCTTTAATAGATATCGTATAGTATCTAGACGTTATTCAGTCATTCCCATATCATGTATTTCTGACGGTTTTCCATGACATGAATTAAAATAGGTCTCAGCATATTTAAAAACATAATTAATTTCCATAGTAATCATACAAAATTGAGCATAACAGTGATTGTTTTCTAACCATTGCATTTTGTACGCGCATGTTTTTCTTGGCGCTGAAACTACCGCGAAACGGGAGCAGTGGATTTGTTTTATTGACACTAAAAAGTATAATACTATTTTATGACGATCGCGTAACAAAAAAAAGATTTGTCTATGGTGTAAGTTACCATGATCCTTTGTTTAGTACAGCATTGCTGTAGAAACAAGGGCAGGAGAGGTAGTGTAATTACTGGCACTGAGACTTTTTACATCTTAGAATGGGAAACACGTGAATGAATTGTCTGTTCATGGGCGCCGTTGACCACTGGCTCGTCTTCCAGTTTGGCTAATATAAAAATAATGCACTTATAAAAGTAAAATAAGTATATCTTTCCCTTTATCATTTTAACCTTTAGTAAGAGGTAGAGCTATGTTGCATTGCAGCCGAACTGGGCCGGCACGACCGGAGTGGTACCTCTCGCTCACATAACACCGTCGCCAAGTGACAACTATGGTGTTGCGTTTCGTGCGGCTTGTGAGTTTCCGGTGCCCCATTGGGGGGATAGGGAAAAAGAGGGTAACGCATAACGGTACCACAAGGCTTCGACTGCTCGTTTGCCCCCTAATATCATATAAAAAAATCATTTTTACCATTCGTCATCCACATCAGCCCTCGAAAGTATATCTTAACAATGTTAAATCTAGGTCAAAGTGCAGACTTACATAAAAATGTTAATGGAGATTAACTTAGTACTTAGTTTCAAAACAAATTACAAGTTTTATTACGGGATTGTTAATTAAATCCTTACAAATGTATTGCTACAACATAAAAGAATACTTTTACAGGTTAACTTCCTTATCTAATTATAGAAGAATTAAAAGATGAACTACTTGATGACGACCTCTGTGGCTCAGTGGTAAGTGCGTTGGCACACAAGCCGGAGGTTGCGGGTTCGAATCCCGCCAGGGAACAAAAAATATTTTCTGTGTTCCTGGGTCATGGATGTGTATTAAATATGTGTATTATAATATAATAAAAATCTTAAATATATGTATAGTATAAAAGTATTAAATATATTTCCGTTGTTTGGTACCCTTAACACAAGTTCTTCGAGAACTTACCACGTGACCAGATTGACGTGGTGTGAAAACGTCCATAGATATTATTATTATTATTACTTATCTTAGTAGAGTTAGGAAATCTGCCATAATGTAAAGGTCAACGCTCAGTAACAAACGAATTTCAACTTGTGATCTGCTCTCTTGGTGTTACTTAAAGGAGAAAAGAGTCAGTGAACTTAAAAAGGTTTATGATGATGATGATATCAGTAATGAGCGGTGGTCATGGCGTTCTTAGATAGAGTCCGAGAGTATTCTGTGGGGTTAGCATGCGCGCACGACAAAATTTTGTCTACGCCTTTTCTCGTATTATATCATATAAGTATTACGAGAAAAGGGGTAGACAAAATTTGTCGTGCGCGCATGCTAGCCCTACTGGTTGGTATTATAATATCGGGGAAAAGTGGAAAGTCGTCGTAAAGTCCTTATTAATTAGAAAAATCAATACTTATGTTATTTTTTTACTTACTTGTTTTTTAGTTTGTTTATTTTAATTTTATATTTTAAATGAAGTTAGTTTTATCGAAGTTTACATTATTATTAAGGAAATAAAATGCTTTATTATTATTTAAGTCTCGTAAAAAGTATAGCCGCCCTAGCCACTAGCTGCCCTAGCCTGTAGCCGCTATTTGCATACATTAGCCATTTTCTCGGCTACCCCGTCGTCCGAGATGTCGGCAAATTAGCATTTTCAAGGATTTAGCATTTTCGCGGATAATGAAATGTCTCTTTTTAATGAAGAAGCTGATACATTTTTAATGAGGAAGCTATTTTTATATCAAGGTGAGAACGATGACATGATGAAAGTTATGAACAATGATAGTTAGTAATAAAATATAGATTATAAGATTAAGGCGACGCATTGTTAAACAATAATTCTAATATTCCTGAAGGGGGGAGGCTCTCCATACGCGCGCTAACTTATAACTTAAAAGGACAAAATGGATTTTGTTATGTTGTATGTTTATTTGCATGTATGTTAGTTTGTTTGCAACCGACTCCTTTGGATTTGATTTTGACCCACTTCAAACGGTCAGATTTCATTACCAATCAAACCTTGCTAATCTGGTCCTACGGTGAAGTTATAAGGTTGTGGATATGCAATACTAAATTCCAATTGTATTTCTACGTTACGTCATAAACCGCCATCAAAGGTGCAGTGCCTTAACAAGCCAAACCAATTTTAGACTATAAAACATTGCTTATAGCTTTCTGCTTTTGTAAGCATGTTCATCAAATCTAAGTTAACGCTGGCGGCGTTAACTTAGATTTGATGATGATGATGATGATGATGATGACGAAACGACGATCATTTTATAGCCTTCATTCGATGATAACATAGCACTGTATAGATGAAAAAATGTTAAATCAGCTGAATACCGCTGAGAGGGATGCACAGTACCGCCCTCTCCTCTGCATGGATACCACCATCTTGCTTGTAAAACAGCCTTGCTGTGTTTCGGAGAGAAGAGCAAGACAGACAGTGTAATTGCTGGTAAACTAGTTTAGGTTCATGGGTGACGTCGACCACTTACCATCTGGTGGCACATCTGCCACTTTGCCTCCAACTAACATGAAAATAGCATCGAAGATATCCTCCTACGTCCAAATTCGCAAACATTACCTATTTATTAACCGACTTCAAAAAGGAGGAGGTTCTCAATTTGTCAGACACAACGGATGTCTGGAAAGCTGATGATGACTCCCATTAGCGACAGAAATAATATCGGATCACAATCGAGTTACGTGAACGTTTCCTTGGAGTTTATCGCGGCCTATTTTGACCCAAGCATGGTGGTGATTAATTGTTATGAGGAAGCATCGCTTGATAACTTATCTTATTGGGTCATGGTGGTTGTGGCGGTTATATTGATGGTACGCGTAAACAATTTCGGGCCACGTTTTTTGATACCAATAGTAACGGCGTGGTTTTCATTTGGCCAATTCTCTCTTCTCTATCTCTCTCTTTCTCTGGTAAACTCGTGAATATAAACGAATATACACAAGACTAGTCCTTGTTAGTAGCAAGACTAAAGTACTCGACTTTCGTCCTTCATACCTTGCTTACAAGGCCTAATATCGGTGTAATATAATAATAATAATATCAACCCTTTTATGTCCCACTGCTGGGCACGGGTCTCCCTCCTCCTCGAAATCAGGCGAGGAGGGTTTTGGGCCATAGTTCACCGATGCGCTGGCCCAATGCTGGTTGGTGAACTTCACACACCTTCAAAGACTTATAATCTCATTATGAACTTAAACTAGTGCCAGTTTAAGTTCATGGATGACGTAGACCACTTATCTACAATCTGGTGGTTCGTCTATCAGTTTACCTATCCAACTAACATTTTTTAAAATGTCCTGATTTGAACATGTCACATATGCTCTATCCACAGTACTTTACACTCCGCCCAGGGCGAACCCAATCAACTGTCAATCAAATCGAATCAGGTGACCAGTGATTGGCCCTTACCCGCCCGAGGCGATGGGCCGTTAAAAGTGAATCACTGGTTTACGTGTAAACGGCATCTAACCTCACAAAACACAAAAATCATTAATCATTATGATATACAACCACATATCATACTAAAAGCAAATAATACTGATATTAATTCGTAAGTCGCGCGATTGCGAATTTATGTGTTCTGGTTTTGTGCCAAAAAGATCAAAGAAGTAACCTTGCGCTACACCGGCGGTATGTAACTTATTGATGTGTTATTGTTGGTTTTACTATTTTTTATGATTTTTCTTGGATGGATTGCAAAAAGAGATTTAGATATCGAGAGACTTCGATTGTTCCCTTTCGGCACTGACCTCTACACATGGAAGCCACATCGATCCGGATCGATCGCGAAAGCTTAGGTTCGAATCCGATACGAGTAGACACAAACCTAGACCGCGCTAACAGCGGTAGCACTACGCTACCGCTAGATTGCTTGGGCACCGCGCATGACCCGCCTCCCTCTCCAGAGGGAGGGATGAGGGCCGGCCCTCATGATGATAAGTTAAATTTAACCGTAAAAGATTCGTCAATCGTTTCGGATTTGACTAATCCAAATCCTGCTCTCCCGAACAGCGGAAAAAAAAATCCCTTTTGGTTTTGTAATAAAATTAGGGCTAACATTTTTACCAGTTTAACCATTTTTTAAAACCATTATTAACTATTAGGAAAACATTTTAAAGATATTGAGCTAAATTTCATTTTTAAATATATTTTCCAAAATCTTGCAATGTTTTAATTAGCTTTTACTTCAACAAACAATAAATCTTGAAACTTAACTATCTTATTTCGACCACTTTTTGGTTCCAATAAACCAAAACATGGGAATTAAGTTTGGAACTAATGCATTCTAATCCGGAACATGTATTCCGAACATCATATTTCACATGACAGAGAGGCAATTAAAATTAGAAGCACAAAGTTCCACAAAGCCAAGTTTGCGGGCCAACTCGTGGTAAGAAAGAACCTTTGTTTGTTAGTAATGGACGGCCTTTGTTGGAGGCCTGAATTCTCCTTTATTGTTCATTACGACATTGTGTATACACCTTTATTATATGTATTTCATTAATAACTTTTGCTGTTTAGTTTTGGGTTTAAGCAAATTTGTGTTTATAAATTTAATGAAGTTTTAAATTATATACGCGGTACGTAAATATACGCGGCGGTATTTATTTACTGTGTGCTGAAAATTTAACTTATATTGCTAAATAAACCTTTTAATGAAATAGTAAAAGTTAAAAAGTAGTTACTTATTTGGGATTAATTTCTTAAAATCCATCAAACAGTTTTTACATAAACTCTAATATAATTGTTGACACAAGTTTAAATGGCGTATCGACGAACTTAGCAAATATAATATAATAGTAATAACTTTAGAAAATCATTATTAGTAATAGTTCTATTATCTACTTTATAACCTTTGAGCACATAAAAAATGCTAGTTTTTTTTCATATCACAGAAGCGTAGAAAATCAAAACAATTTTCAAATAACAAAAAGGCATGAAAAAAAACTTTATAATAACCTAAATGTAAAAAGGCACAAAAAACTGTGCTCGTAATAAGATATTTACAAATAAATATGAATGCAGTATATTTGTCCAACGTAGCGGTAAATCCGGGCAGCTGCAGAAGTTTTTGCTAGTTAATCAAGCGAATACATATTTCTTAAATCCAATTACAATATTCCCTGATAATGTTGATCCCTAGATATTAAACGTTTATTACGTTACGAACATTCTCTATTACTTTTTTCTTTTGGAATATTATTAACTTTGTTAATTAAAAAAAAACGAGTATACGTCCGTTTACCTTTCTCGTGTATAGACTCAAGTCGACAATACCACTTAATCTTGTCAGTCTTGAAAAAAGATCCTCCAGAAAGGAGGTTTTATATAAAAGTACTACCTAGTTATGATAAGGAGTTTGGAGAGGGTTGTTTGACATTATGATGACCATTCACAAAATCGGGAATAGAATAATAAAACGATTTAAAATATACATATTTAGATATTTCTAAAGACTCGGATAGCAAACCTTACAACCACATCATATTCCTGTGATAAATCTAGAAAATAACCGGGGCAGTCTCGGAAGTTTCCTGAAGCCATAAGAGCCATCTAATGCCCAACACTAATCCTATTTTCTTCTGTCAACTGCTTAACAGCTCTTTCTCTATTACAGAAGATAGGCCCAGTAGAATATGTTCACTAGACAGCTGCTTCTCTGCAGAAGACATGGCCATTGTCACATGTTTTTTTACCTTCTTTTAATTGCTTCAACAGCTCCTTCTCCCTAGCAGATGTTATGTGTTTCTTCTATTTCCTTCTACAGCTCCTTCTCTATTGCATAAAACGTTATGTTCTTTTGTTTCCTTCTTCCACATGCTGTTGCTTCTCTGTAGAAGACTTGCCCAGGACATTCTGCTGTGTATTTTTTCTCTGTACTTCCACTTGCTAAACAGCCGGTTCTGTTGCAGAGTTACCGAGGCCGCAAGCCGCTCGGTGGTGCCGTGTCCGCGTCAGTGGGCCTCAGTCCCGGAGTGCCCGCGTCGGCGTCCCCCGGGCCCGCCGCGCCCGCAGCCCCCAGCCCCTCGCCCGCCACCGCGCCCACCATGAAACAGGAACACCCTAGTCAGCCGATGGTAATTGTTCTAGAATTTTTCATTCATCATCAGTATTATCGTCTACACGGAGCCAAGCCGATCTCGGCACTGGGGGCACATTTTTCTTCTACACGACACACGAAGATGTTCAAAGTTAATACGCCTTATTTACAATTAGATGAATAGATTTTAAAAGTCTAATTCCAAATTCTTTTTTTTTAATTTGATATATGTATATATACTAATTTCATCGTTCTTGACTTTTTACTAGTATATTATTTTGACTTCATACTAGTATATTATGTGTTGGTACACAATGACCCTCTTAATTATCTTATGATCCCAATCATTACGATATTTATTACACGAATTTTCGAAACTAAATAGCTAAATGTCCCACTTCCTCCTCGAAATAAGGTGAAAAAGCCATTTTGCACTACTCTAATCCAAAATCACAACAATCGCATCCTTATTTCGGTACGGAAAAACATACATTACATCTACAAACCTACAAAAAATCATATTTAAATCACTGATGTTCTAGCCTGCAACATGAGAACACCAAAGTAACGATGTGTTTAAAGGAGAAGAATACATTTAACACAAAACTTCTAATACATTTTAATTGAGCAACATTTTATCAATTAAAAGTGGGTAAACATTTCCCGCGGAGTTCACAAAGAGCGTTTCCTTAAATTCCACAAGTAAATAAAATACCTCAGGTCCCGCTAAAGAACTTCCCTAATTTGTTTATCTTACCCCATTATGTTTTTGTTGCCAACGGTACATTGTCAAAAGACGGGTTTCATAATAATTGAGTTTGTCGTTTAATTATATTTGTTTCTGGAAAATTAATTTAGACCATTTTAAATTATTTTATGCAAATCAGTAAAGTTTCTAAGGAAATGACTTTAATGGCAATCCACGAATTACCATAAGTTTTAATTAAGGAAAAGATTTGTAACGTTTAAAGGATGAAAAAGACTACATGTGTCAACCCTTTGTATTTATGATAATTATCAATAAAATAACGATGTTATTTAAAAACTAATGCCAAATATGTTTATGTAATTTGTTTCTTCAATATAGAAATGCCTAGATTACATGTAGGTTGCATAGAAACAGGCTCGTTTAACGAGGACTAAAGACCATTTCATAATACCCTACAAAATTAACATTTACACTTGCGTTTATAATAATCGAGCTGGAAGATTATCTGTGAGCAACTACGAATAAATAATAAGTCGAGCAACACCAAATTATATTAAATATATATTTGGCAGGCGCACTACTACTTAGTGTTTCCTAGTGAGACCACATGCCTGCCAAAATTTAATAAATATCGTGTTAAATTAAGCCTTCATCTATACTTGACGGCCGGCTGGTGGCACTGGCACATTTTACGCAGCGGTCGTGGGTTCGAATCGCGCCAGGTGCGGATAATTTGTATTATGAACACAGATATCTGTACCGGGCTATATACATGTATATATGTATTTATATAAACTTCTTAAATTTATTTTCGTTCCTCGTATCTATAACACAAGTACTTACGAACTAGCACGGGGCTAGGTTCACATGGTGTGAATGTTGAATAACATTTATTTTATTATTTATACTAGGCATAAAAAAATACTAGATTACATGTAAATTGGTGTAAGAAAAAAACTTTATATCTTCAAACTATGTATCATGATAAATTTTTTTCTATCTTCTGACAAGTGCCTCTTTCAATGTACGGAACTATAACCTCTACTCGGTGATCCTCGTCTCATCTAATATGAGGTGGGCTTCCACTCGAGATTAGCCCACCGCCTCCTGAACAGGGGCGGATTTACATACAGGCTTTTTGGGCCCGTGAATATAAGAGCCCCATGCTGTTAAAAACAATATGAAATATATCAAAATAAAAAAAATATCGAAAATTATAATCAATTTTGGTAATCCTGGAATTAACGTTACTCAGTTGTGAATTCAAAATTATTATAATTAGTAAATACCGTGTGCAGAAGTGTAGGTGCACTACACTTCTGCCTGCCAAACGTGTATTTACCATGTTCTCGTGAACAGAACACATTTGATATTTAAAACGGTTGTAATAGTAAAAATGATTATGTTAATTTAAATTCTCATATAAATTTCTGAAATGAACAGAATTTCAGGATTATGACCATCAATGCCAGGTGACAATCTGATACAGTCACTAGCTGTTGCCCGCAACTTCGCCCGCGTTAATTACAGGCTTACCCGGATTTATGATGATTATTTTTGAAGCCTAAGCTACTCCTCATAACATCAGCTATTTGTCAAAATCGGCCCAGCTGTTTTAGAGATTATATGGAATAAACAGACTGACCGACAATTTTTTTTTTAATACATGTCCGTAAATGTACCGTGTTTACATCCAAATGCATTTAGTAAAAAGCGGTTATTTTAATATTACAAACAGACACTCCATTTTTGTTATTATATAGTTATTACAATATTACCAAATAATTATTACCAATACGGAAAGTATTGAATAGTGATGATATTGACGAAAATCATTATTACAATGGTCATGATTTAATGAACACAAATGTCAACGGCATGGATTTAATAATAATGATCATTCCAATGATTACAGTGATGACGAAAAAGGCGATAATTGTAAAAGTAATATAAATATACTCGTATGTAAACTCATTAATAACTTAAACATACTTTAACATTTAAGTTTTGATTGCGGCAGCGCATAATGAAATATTCGCTCTGAAAAGCGTTAACAAAGAAATGGAAGTTTCAAAGTTAGAGGACTTATTAATTTGTTCCCCGTATAACGCGTTTAATATTCCTAAGTTTTTTTATTAAACTGGATAAAGATCTCATTGCTAAGTTTAATGTTTCAACAATATTAAAATACACATAAGGTGTATGAAAGTTTTTTAATATTACAGTTTTCTTGCATGCTTAACTTTGCACAATGTAAAAGACAAATTATGTTACTTTGTATAAAGTTTTCATTGTGAGATCCATTTTGGTTGGCATTTTTTAGCTGTCCGTAATTTAAATAATGCTATCATCATCATCAGCCTTTATCCGTTCACTGCTGAAAATATGCCTCCTTCAATAAACGCCAAGAGGACGTTATTCGTTGTCACTAATTTCTTAGTTGCTAATTCTCTAGTTGATATGAGTAGTTGTAGTTTGCTAGGTGTTCTTTTTATAAGTTACATAGGCAAGATGGTAGGTACGTGGTCGACGTCACCCATTAACATAAACTAGTTTTCCGGGAACTAGCCCAAGCAACTCATTTATGTGTTGCCTATCCTGAGACATAAGATGTTAAGTCTCGGTGCCAGTAATTACACTGCCTGTCTTGCCCTTCTCTCCGAAACACAGCAAAGCTGTTTCACGGGAGAAACAAGCAAGATGGTGGTACCCATGCAGCCGGGAGCGCGGCACAGCGCTTCCCTCCCACCGGTAAAATTTGTTCATTGGTGGAAGTCCAAAAAAGGAAATGGGAAGTAATAGTTGCTAATTGAAAAATATCATCATCATGTCATAAGTATGTTAAAAAATTGTATATATTATGTACATAATATTATATAAACCTTATGATATCTTGAAAGACTGGATAAAAAATGAAATCAACAGAATGAACATTACAAAAATTCTAAAAAGTATATTTTTGCAAATGACCTCGCCGTTAAGTGTTTACATTAGTCCACACAAACATATAATAAAGTATACAATAGCCGAGGTCTACCCTTGGCCGAGATACCATACAAACACTACGCATGGCTATAACTATTAATGGCTTCTTTAAATATTTATAAACTGTACATTGTAAGAAAAACTCTTTATTTCAGGCGCCGATGCCTTTCTACGCCGGTGATCCAAATCGTTTCACGACGACATGGCAGACAGACCCATCTCAAGGTACATCTTATATTTATTCCTTAATCGTAAGAAACTTGATGAAAAATAGCAATTGTTAATATCTTAATTATACATTTTTTACTCTTAAAAACTATATAACATTAATAAATTAACTTTTTTCCATTACAGGATGGCAGAATCAATTCATTCAACAACTTCCAACTCAAGCAGGGCAGACGACGTTGGACTACCAGGGCAACCACACTCCATACGCTACTTCCCCGCACTACCAAACCAACACAACATACACCGTCCAAAATGTCGCCACAACATTCGATGCTACTGGCAATACATATTATCAAGCAGGAGTCCAAGCCGTTCCGGCACAACGTCCGCCGTCCAACCGCGGAGCATACACTCCAGTGCCTTCGCCTCGAGCACCGCATTACACGACAGATTATCAGCAACAATACGCACAAGCAACCACGCCAGGTGTCACATCAGGGAATGATTCTAGACCCGCATCAGCTGCATCCTACCAAAGCTCTGTACCAACATCTGCAGCATCAGTCTTTACTGTGAGTCAACAAAATTACGATCGAACTGAGTACGCATCTGAACACGCAGAAGAGTACAGTAATGGAGAGAACGGTTCAAGTGAAACAACTAACGATGGCGATAGACAGGAACAAAATGTTGCAAATAGACAGCATTCGGGAAACGCCGAGCCTGGGTACCTGCAGGGGAGCAACGGTCCGCGAGCTTCACTAGATTGTAACGGGTATCCGGGCAACTATTCAAGCGGGCAGTATACTGAGAATGGACAAACACAAAATCAGAACGACTGGCAACAACGTCAATGGCAACATAACCAAAGACTACAAAACCAACAAATACAGAATCAGCAAATGCAAAATCAGCAATTACAAAACCAACAAATTCAAAATCAACAACAGTTACAAAATCAGCAGCAAATGCAAAATCAACAACAAATACAGAGTCAACAGCAAATACAAAATCAACAGCAAATGCAATCTCAGCAGCAAATGCAGAACCAACAGCAATTACAAAATCAACAAATACAGAATCAACAACAATTACAAAACCAACAACAAATAAACCAAATGCAAAGTCAGCAACACCAAATACAAGCTCAACAACAGCAGCAGCTACAAAATCAAATGCAAAATCATCAAAATCAACAGATACAAAATCAACAAATGGAACAACAGAGACAAGAAGCGTCTGAACAGCAATTGTTTTCACAGTCTGACAGGGTTAATTTAAATTCTAGATTAAAAACTATGATATTAAATAAACAAAACCATATCCGAGACGGCACAAATACGCCGCCAGATAAAGGTGACCCCGGGGAAGGACCGCCTCGAATGATGGACGATAGAAAAGTCGGTATATCCGGGGCGGATGACAGAAATACTACCGGTCATTTTTTATCGTATAGCCACCATCTCCGAGATAATTACCGATTAGGTGAACAGGTATATCCTGTCGCTGGTAATTATTCACAAAACACCCAAGCTTATAGCTCGGGTGAATTCGGAGGTGGTGGCCACCACGTTTGGGAGGGGGGGACGGATGTCCCGAGAGGTTTTTCTAAGCACAGTTCGTTAAAAAATTCAACTAAATCTCCATCAACTCCTCAAAAATTACCACCGTATGCTGATGTGAGAGGACAATATGGTACATATTCAAATGTACAATATGACGCGCAAAAATATGCAGAAATTTATGGTAGTGATAGTTTAAGTTATGCCAATCAAGATAATAAAGACTTCCAATCGAAGATGCTTATTGGACCAGTGTCGGAGAATAATCAAATATGTAAACCGGGACACGAAGTAAATACACAAAAACGAACATTGAGTAAAGAAGCTTACGATGCCAAGTTTAGACATCCATCAGCGCCTTTATTACCAAAATTAGAAATACCAGATAACTATCAATATGGAAAAGAAACAATTAAATCAGAACCACAGAAGTTAGCTAATCATAATCCCTATAAAGTAAATGATTTACCGCAGAATCACCCATACAGAGAATATCCTAATCACCTAGTTCCCAAATCACCGCAAAATGCGGTATTACCACCAATATCAACTATAAAAAATGAAAATTTTGGACCCAGACAAATTTCTCCACTTCAAAATTATGTTTATGAACGAAGACAGGAACTAAATGGAATATACGCACAAATACCTAGAATACAGGAAAGTATGGCTTTTCAAAGATATAACCGGAGCAACGAACAAAATGTTAAAGACTTGGATAGTAGAGGAAATCATCAAAAAAATACATCCAAGGTTAATCAAAAACCACCATTTTATATTGAGCAAATTAAATCAGAACATTCACCTCCAGGCCATAAAATTTACAAAAACATTCATTTTGACCCGCATAGAATTGAGCCATATATGTTTGCGGGGGATGGTGGGCCAGTTTCTATAAAGAATGAGGTTGGATATTCTTGTTGTCGACAAGGATCTACCAAAAAACCACCACCGGAGCATCTCAGAGATGGTGCTTGTCCAGGTCTACAAACTAAAGACGAAATTTTAGAGGATGACCCAGATAATGACAAATCTGATTCAAAAAATCAATCCAAGCCTCCCACGCCGTTGATAGAAGCTTGCGGAAAAAATATAAAAGAAAATCAGTTTAATTATTCAAAAGAATATTTAGACAACTTGGAAAAATTAAAAAACAATTCTCGGACCGAAGTGCCCGACTGCAACTGTTTTCCTGCTGACAAAAATCCACCAGAACCTGGCAGTTATTATACACATTTAGGTAAGGGATATATTTGTACTTACTTATACCATACAATCACCTTTTCATTATCTTTATGTTAAAATCATTAATCAAATTCATAATTTGCAGGCGCTGCATCAACTTTAACAGAATTAAGAAAAGACTTTGAAGCACGCACTGGCCTTAATGGTAAAGAGTTGAGGATAGAAAAGATTTGCTACACAGGAAAAGAAGGCAAGACGGCACAGGGTTGTCCGATGGCTAAGTGGGTGAGTGTATGGATCGCAACCAATTTTTATATCTAATACCTTTCATTCTCCTAATATTGGGTTTAGGATAATAAAGTCTTCATAATTGTGTCTGTGTTCATTACTTAATCATGCGTAAATAGTTCCTATGGAATCATTTACTATCATGGATTATTTGGTCAATGCGCTCATCACACCGAATGCCTTACCGTCACTCAATCACATATCATAATAATTCAGTAATTCGCGGGTCTACAACATCTAATCGATAATAAATTCAATAAATCTTACAAAAATTATATTCTATTTTATAAATAATGTTGTGTTTTCTTTCAGGTTATTAGACGTGCAAGTTACACCGAGAAAGTACTGGTTATTGTAAAATTCCGCAACGGTCACAAATGTTCAACGTCTTGGATAGTCGTTTGTTTAGTTGCTTGGGAAGGAATACCTCAGTCCGAAGCTGATTTGGATTACACACTGTTATCTCACAAATTAAATAGATATGGCCTGCCAACAACACGGCGTTGTGCCACAAACGAGAACAGAACTTGTGCGTGTCAAGGTAATTGTCCCTTCCTATACATATTTTAACAAATCTATCAGTTTAGATAATTCTATCATAGCTATATGAAGAATTTAAAGTTAAGCTAATTGTTGTTTCTTCTTTAGGATTAGATCCAGAAACATGCGGCGCTTCCTACAGTTTCGGCTGCTCCTGGTCCATGTATTATAATGGATGCAAATACGCCCGTTCAAAAACCGTCCGCAAGTTTCGACTTTCGGTCAAAACAGAGGAGAGCGAAATCGAGGAGCGCATGCACGTCCTGGCGACTTTACTTAGCCCACTATATATGAACCTGGCACCCAAGTCCTTTGAAAACCAGTGTCAATTTGAGAAAGAAGCCTCGGACTGCCGGCTAGGTTTTAAACCTGGACGTCCTTTTTCTGGTAAGTATCGTGTCAATCGAAATTTTGATGGAAGCCTATATCAATAGGTGAATCCAAGATATTAGTAGCGTTATAAGCGTTCGGAGTAATATCAAAATCTTATTCCCATAAATTTATATTTCTCATAGCTTATTATAGGTCTCATTTTCTAGGTGTGACCGCTTGCATTGACTTCTGTGCGCACGCGCACCGGGATCTGCACAACATGAACAACGGTTGCACGGCTGTGGTGACGCTAGCTCGGCACCGAGCACTCGGTCGGGCTAATGATGAGCAGCTGCACGTGTTGCCGCTCTACGTGCTCGACTCCACTGATGAGTTCGGCTCGCGGGAGGGACAACAGGAGAAGGTGGCCAGCGGAGCGCTAGAGATCCTCGACAAGTGAGTGCCCGTGTACGATCTCTTTTATATTAATATCTTAGCTTTGCATCTAAATCTCTCCTAATGACCTGAAAATTAAAACAAAGATATTAAAATGAATCACTCCGAAACTAAATTATTTTCTTTCATTCCCAGATATCCAATGGAAGTTCGAGTGAGATCGGTTCCTTTACAACCCTGTCGACGTCACGGCAAAAAGAGAAAAGACGAAGACAACTCTGAATCAAACAGTTCGGCCGCAAACACTCCCCAAGCCAGTCCGGGCAATCAGAAGAAACCGCAGTGTTCTACTCCCACCCCGAAAACACCACAACCGACCGATAATAGGAATATTGCGAGTCCAAGAAGTCAAAGCAGCGCTTCGCCTAGATCTAATACACCTTTATTAAATCAATCTAATCCTCCACAGTTTACCAATAATCCGCAATATAATTCGGCTTTTGTTAACCCGAACATGCACAATACTAATTCAGGTCTCATGAACCCAAATCTTGGTAATCCCGCATTGCTGGATATGGCAACTATGATTGATAATTTTACCGATGCTCAATTACAAAGTAATCAAATTTCTAGTACTGTGCTGGATTCACCTTATAACCCGTACGATCAAAGCTATAACCTTCACAATCAAAATTCTATATACAGTCATAATCAAGTATCTCCAATGTTAGAGGGGCATAACCAGCATACGAACTCTAATACGTTACCAAGTTTCACACCCGGCTTACAAAAACAAGAGCAGCAATACGATACGTCGCAAAATCCGAACCAGATGAATGTTCCACAAAACCAGTGGCCCGAGTTTGCTAATGCTGAGATGTTCAATAACGTAGTCAAAGAAGATCCTGATTCAACAACGGCCAATTTGAATGTAATGACAAATAATAATTATAGTCCAGACTCAAATAGAAGTGAAATAAATGCAGATCCTGTATCAAAGGCTGGTCCGGAAAATGACAAAGTAAATGCAGGAGACGCTTCGAACAAAGCTCCCGAATTCGATATACAGAATTCTCCACGGATATCAGACATGTCTCCAAAGTTGCACAATACTCCAGAATCTCCAGCTCCTTCACAAATACCTGATCTGAGGTCACCAAACAATGATTCAATAAACTTAGGAGACGCTCGTAAAACAGTGTGGAAATCCCCAGACGCTAAAAACTGGGATCCTACGAAAACTAAAGATCAGCTAAATGAAAATGAAAATTCGCTATTTAGAGTACCAAAAGCGAGACCCCCTTCAAGATCGCAACATGTAAACCCGCCGGAAGGCTTAGAAAATACAACATTTCTCAAACCTTATCCGCCATCTGACAGACCTCAACTCAGCAATCAAGGTTACGATCATAGAAATCCATATGACAATAGAATTAATAATACCCCACCGACATCTGTGCCATCAAATTATACAATTAACCATGATGAATCCAATCAAAACTTAACTCCGACAAGCAAAACAGCAACAGAGTTTCAAGGCAACAATTTCCAGCCGGTTAGCCAACATTCGTACAGCAACCAAGCCCAGGTGCAAGGGTATGGAAACTATCCACAAATGACGAACGCGTATTCTTTTCCACCTAACCCATACGGGCACTTTACTCCATATGAAAACTCATACAACGATTATAATAGCTTGTCATATTATAATGCCGAAAAATATAAGAGAGAAGAACTAATTCGGAATTCACATTGCTACAACTCGTATGGCTACCAATACAATACAAATTTTCCTCCAAATTTTTACCAAAATCCCAGTCCGAATTGGTGTCAATCATCACCGAATTGGTGCATATATCCACCGCCGTTCTCTATTCCTTACCCCACCGACCCGCCTAAGGCCGAACCGATCGGCGAGGTGACTGGCATATCGGACAACGTCGAGTGCTTCAAAGACGGCCAAATGGGTGGAGTCGCCATAGCTCTAGGTCACGGTAGCGTCCTATTCGAGTGCGCTAAACACGAAATGCACTCTACAACGGCGGTAAAGAGTCCGAATCGCGTCAACCCTACGAGAATATCTCTCGTATTCTATCAACACAGGAATCTAAACCGACCGAAGCATGGCCTCGAGGAGTGGGAGGAGAAAATGAGACTAAAGAAACTAGGCCTCAACCCGCCGACGCCGACCGCTACCGGGCCTAACTCCAACACGGTCTCACCCGCTAACACGCCCGGACCAGACCCGAGGCATGCTCTCAATCCAGATAAATGGAAGAACAACGAAAATGCCATTCCCGGTGGGTACAACTCGCTGTCAGCGCTGGTGGAGGCGACGGCGGCGGCGCGTCGCAGCGGGCAGGTGCGCCTGCGCGCGGATACCCATACCACCATGTCCTGGACGACCCTGTTCCCCATGCAGCCATGCACCGTCACGGGCCCCTACCAGGAGTCGGGCACCTGACGCAAGCCTGGCCCGGCCGCCCGCCACGCGGCCGGCGGACGGCACGCGTAACGTCCGACTCGCCTCTCTGCCGCCTGGCTCTTATAGAGTGCGCTAAAAAATCGTTTCGTAGTTCCTGGAAT
Organism: Helleia helle; assembly: GCA_963853865.1. NCBI lineage: Eukaryota > Metazoa > Arthropoda > Insecta > Lepidoptera > Lycaenidae > Helleia > Helleia helle. The sequence goes on from OY971425.1 coordinate 19,633,296, forward strand.
GTAGTTGAGCTCTCGACCTGTCGTCGGCCCGGTCCGTCGTGAGGTTCCTCATTGCATTTACGTCGGAATTGAGTAGATATTGTGTATTTTTCGACGTGAACCGAGTGATCCGATAATCAAAGATGTAATTTAAGTTTATATTTTTAGTAGTGTTTATCGCATTTCGACTAGTCTTACGTTACTGTGTTAGTATCGAACGTATTTTAGGACCGTAACTGTAGGTTTTTTGTATATTCTTGTGTGGAGTCGATGGTGCAGTTTTGAGGCGTGTTGTCGACTCGCTCCGTGAGGGCCGACGTTGGCGTACGATTTGTCTGCATATTTTGTCAATTTTCTAATTAAGCGCGTGGTCCTTCACGTGATGCAATGATCTCATAATACTAACCGCACATCGTATGCACCGGTCGGAGCCGAAGTACAAAGGGAGAGACGCGGACTCAGGCGATACGTCCCCGACGTCTCGTACCTCTGTCTGTCTGTCGCTGATCAGTTGTTTTATACGATTATTTAAATCATTCCTCCGTTTTGGCGTTTTATTTTTATAACTGAACGTACCTCGTTCGCGGTACGTGCGAGCGCTTTTATATTAGGTTAAGACGTGTGTATTTTTAACTTTTTAGAATATTTAACTTATTTATATTGTATTACGTGAACCATTATGAAATTTTCTTTGTAATAATTTAGTGTTATGGTAGATATTAATTAATATTTAATATATTTGCTTTACGATTTGATATAAATTATTGGCGATTGTTTTGCGCATTTTGGAGCCTTCTTTACTTTCGAGTCGAGTGCCTGTGCGTCTGGCGATATCGCGCGAAATTCCTCTCGCTCAAAACGTTACCCGACATTCAAAGTCCCTCGTTCACGAATCGAACGACACACGTTGTTCTATCATTTTGACGATAAAAAAGTTTATATATCCGTTCATGTGAAAAGTGAAAAAAGTAATACTTACGTTTATTATATAGAGTGTTTGCGAAAATATCAGGCGCTTGAGAAGATTATAAAGTAGGCATATTATTAAAATTGAAGGAGAGCATACTGATGAATAGTTATTAATATATAATTAGGTTAAGAAAAAAGTTTGTTTTAAAGATTAAACTATTGATATAGTTTATATTTTTTACGTGTACCTATTTATTAAATGGTAAATTTATTGGGACGGGCGTTTATTTATAAGAGATAAAGTTTTGTTCTCAAAACTTTAAAAACTAAGCAATAATAGACTTCGGCGTCTGTACATTGTAACGTAGGAGTGAAAAATAAATATTAAAAAAACAAATGGTGCGTAAGTCGTTGGTCTTATGGGAATTTGACAGTTAAGCTCTAACGATTATTGCCTAAATTTATTCTGATATTATTTCGTGTCGATGAAAAAGCCTTACCTTGCCATATATCCTAGGCTCGCTCGTAGTACTACAGACATATCAGAGGCACCCCAGTATTATCATAAACCAGTTGATCAATTATTGAATGAGCGTCAAGTATTTTGTACCTACGTTTTCGGTTGTAAAGCTGCGTTCATACTATTTTATTTCTGGACGATTATTGATAATGTTAAGCTAAATTGTAACTTTAAGTTTTTTATAAACTGAGTATGTACGCAGTTGCTAAAGGTTGTATGTATTGATATTAGATCACGTGTGATACGAACAGTGTCAGGAATGTATAATGTGTATGTTCTCGTGTTGTGAGTCGACCTGACGAGTCGACACGTCTCGCCACAAAACCAAAAACGACCAGTATTTTCAAAATATTGTAACCAAAAAGTGTGTTATGTTCGATTTATATCTTATTAATATAAATGTACGGAACGAGTGAGTTTACCAATTTGAAAGATTTTTTACGTGTTTTTAAATCGAGTTCGTTGCGTTTCAGTTACGACGAACCTATTGTAATATTTTGTCTTCTGCCAAAACAAAAAAATGTGTCATGTAAATAGAACTACCATTATTTATTAATACAATAATTTAAAAAACTTACGTTGTTTTATTTGTTGTTTGATACTTTGAGACCGTCCGGTTTCAAAGTATACTTTTAAGATGTGAACATAAGGCCATATGAAGAAAGTGGAGCGAAGAAATTTCATTCATTTCTTACCATTATGAACCCAAGGTGCTCAGAAAAATGTAGCAATAATCATAATATTCTGTTCATCATCATTAGAAATATTGTTCAACCCACGAATACCAAAGAAAGCTCAGCTTTTGAAGATTAAACGCTTAGTCTTGTATTGACAGTCATCGGAACTACATGTTAAGTGATCAATCAATACTACCATAAAGTTATTTCAGATTGAGAAATCTCATATAAAAAACTATTATTTGATATAATAGTTACAACTATTATATTTAATAATAAGAGACTGGTCTGTTGGTCTAGTGGTTAGTGCCCCTGACTGCTAAACCAGAAGGTCGTGGGTTCGATCCCCACCCAGGACAAATGTTTGTGTGATGAGCATGATCATATGTTCTGTGTCTGGGTGTAATTTATCTATAATATGTATGTACATATTTAGAAATATTATATAAGTATGTATCAGTTGTCTGGCTATTACAGGCTCTGCCTAGTTTGGGATCAGATGGCCGTGTGTGAGTTGTCCCTACATATTATTTATAATTATTAACTGAGCGTACTTTGCATTGGTAAGAATACTTACCGTAAGTAAAAACTAAATTGCAAAAGAATAAAACGATAAAGAATTTTTACGTGTTAACGTTATCTAGTAGCACGCCATCTAATGGCGAGTAGTAATAAAAGACATTAACATTAAACATATCACAACCATATTACCCTTTTATTTGTTAAAACATGTATGCAGATTACCTCGGGTAAGGCTTCTAAACCTATGTGAAACTCGCACTTGGGCAGTGTACTACCCAAACTAAAACCACCTTGGAGCGCCTTCAGCCGCTTTTCGAGGGTCCCGGATCTGTAGGCAACAGGAGCACCTCAGCGACACAACCATATTATCCTAAAATTGACATTTCCTCGACTTTTATATATACCAAAATATATTAAAACAGTCACAGAATAAATAACGACAAATATATTTGGAATGTTTTTATTAATCACAAATATATAAAAGTAAAAATTACACAAAACAGATTTACATTTCTTATTCTAGTTCATTCTTTAACAATAACGTGTACAACAATGTAGCCCTCATAATATTCATATGTACTATGGTATTCTGGTAACACTAGACTCCAGAGAACACTCATCATTGTTAAGGGCAAAGAACTTGTATCCAGCTCTTAATAATAAAAAAAGAGATTCCACTCATTTCTCAGCTACCACTACTATCAAGTCTGGTACCAGACAGCGTAAAATGGCATGACGGGCAAAATGCAAGCTTAAAATCCGAGACACTTTTTTTAGTTGTTGCAGTTAATAATTTTTAAGTTTCGGTACGTGAAAGTGTGTTACAAGGTACGGAAAATAAATATGTTTTTGTTGCTTTCGCACTGGGGGCCCGCGGAGTTCCGTAGCTACTGTGATAGAAAATTACAGGTTTTGCCGAGCCCTGGACAATCCAGTTACGCCACTTACCAGACGTACACGGTACCAGACGTTCGTCCTTATTAACTAAACGGTTTGATTCCGTTTTATTCAACAAAATATATTAAATATAAAAATTGAGCAATAAGTTCAACATCTGCGGCTTTCTAAAATCTATTAAGAATATAATCTATAAAAAGTTTAGTGTTTGCAAAACTACTATTTCTAGTTTTACTTCTACACATATTTTGGTCAAGACTTACACGACAAAAACTTGGGTACTGGACAAAGTACTTTAAGTCACGTAAATAGATTTCCGTAAAATACTTAGTACGAGTTATCATAGTTTATATCAAGTTACCTCTTTGTCCATACATTACACTGCAGCGCCCCTAGCGGAATCGTTGAGGAACTAAGTGAAGTATTGTAACGTAACGTGAAAACGATAACGTTAAGTATGAAAGTATGACCACCTACCAAATGACTTTATACCTACATATGTAGTAAATTATGTCTTGCACAGATTAACAATACTTATTATATATAATCTGTGTCGAAATCTTTTTACATGACCGAGCTTTCATTTAGGTAGGTACTTACCTACACTTTTAAACGTAGAAAGGGTATTGAAAATTTGCTAGTGAGAAATTATTTATAAATGGTAATTAACTAGTTTTTATATTATATTATAATTTTTATTTGCCTCTCGTTTTTAAGCATTTAATGCTTTTTACAAATTACTTAACTATTTTTATAATATACGAATAAACCTATATAAAAATAATAATAACTATGTTCCTAGATAATCATTCTGGGCGAATTTGAATCTTATTTCCATTTTGTTAAACAACCTAACAAAATGAAAATAAGATTCTTTGTTGCTGCGTTTGTGATGTTTTATTATTAAATTAAATATATAAAGTAAAGCATTAGAAATCTGTTATTTTTATTGTCAATTTAATTATCATCTCATATAAATTAATACAAAAATATATATTTTTGTAACAGTATTTTGTTATAAAAACTTGTATAAAATAATATCTGGTATGAAGTAGAGCACGCATCATAAATTTGAAAGACTTTCCAATTGATCTAACTCCTGTATCATGTTACCTTATAATTACGTTTATAGTGAAACGATAAAATATGTCCTAAAATATCAAGTACTTAAGTTAAGTTTTGTGTGTCTAAATGTTACTTGTATGTGTGTGTGTGTTGTATGTAGCATTTTGGTTATATATTTTGTGTGTAAGAATGTGTCGAAAATTATTGTCTTGTAATGTCTTGTATATTGTGTACATCTCTATTTGTTTCATTAATTAACATACTTTCGAGTATGTTGTTTGAAACTTATATGTCATGTGTCTTTGTAAGACTGTATTTGTAATTGATATTTGTCATTGCGTATGCGCGTGAATTAATTATTTTGTTGTATTGTTTGTGTGGTTAATAGTTATTGTTGATTATAGACAGTTGTCTATAATCATCATTTTGGTCTTGGATGTGTGTACTATATCTAACGTTTTGGTTCTGTATATATATATATATATATATGTGTGTGTGTGTGTGTGTGTGTGTCTAAGGGTGCATGGCGACGATGATGTTGGCGAGGGCGGTGCGCGCGTCGCAGTCGGGGAAGCTGTCGAGCACGTGGCAGGCGCGCCCGATGTGCTCGCGCTGCAGCCGCTTCGTCTGTTCGATGCCGTCGCCTTCCAGTACCGCCTCGTACAACTACAAGAACATTCTAGTGCTTACTACTACGTAATATGTATAACAGCAACATACAACAACGACCTAAGTGATTTCTTACCAGCAATCAACCGTCTGTTTGTCCCCTCTTTTATAAAAAAAAACTGTACAGCTCCGCAGAGCTCGGTAAGGGACCCTTGTATGTAAATCTACTTACAGCATGATAGTTGACATCATGTAAATCTACTTATAGCATGATAGTTAACATCATGTAAATCTACTTACAGCATGATAGTTAACATCATGTAAATCTACTTACAACATGATAGTTAACATCATGTAAATCTACTTACAGCATGATAGTTAACATCATGTAAATCTACTTACAGCATGATAGTTATCATCATGTAAATCTACTTATAGTATGATAGTTAACATCATGTAAATCTACTTACAGCATGATAGTTAACATCATGTAAATCTACTTACAACATGATAGTTAACATCATGTAAATCTACTTACAGCATGATAGTTAACATCATGTAAATCTACTTACAGCATGATAGTTAACATCATGTAAATCTACTTACAGCATGATAGTTAACATCTTGCACGCTCTTCCTGCCAGCCTCGATGTAGGAGTAAAGCTCGGGTCGGGCCTCCAACGTGAAGGCCAGCGGAGCGCCCACCAGCGAAAAGCTACGCGGCTCGGGGCCCGTGAATGCCTCCAGGTCCAGGAACGCTTGCCACGCCAGCGCTAGGTGACACCCGAACAGGTAGCCCTGGCGAGGAAATAGATATTCAAAATTGGAGAAACAAGGAAAATTATTGAACACAAAACCCCCTTGTGCGAGTATATAATATAAAAAGTTTTCGAGACAAAATATATCGACAACTCTCCACATAAAATCCATCAAATCGTTTAGCTACAGACCATGCCAAAGAAATCAACATATTCTGGTAAAATATAACCCTTCTAAAAAGGAGGTTTTACATTTCTAGAGTACCTACTTACCTACTACATACTATTCCATTTCGTGTCATATTATGACATATAGTCCACGATGAATCCCTAAACATATTGCAATAAAATTGTACATGGTACAGATTGGCTGCCCTTGAGAAACAGACTAGTTTTGTGAATGATATGTGGCGCTATAATCGCACGTCTTCCCGCGCCATTAGAAGCACTTATAAACATCTTAAGTTTTCAAATGTAGCCTTGAAAATTACACATTAGCTACATAAATACGAATAAAACCCCTAATTTGGATAGCAGCATTATCCAGTAGTCATCCACTGGTGAATATACGCTTCTCCCAAGGTTTTTTTGTAGGCATAATAAAGGCAAAATAATTCAGTGGTACGAAACTTTCCGGGAATCAATCTTGGCAGATTTTGAATACCTGTGTCTGCAGGGCAGGCTTGTGCCCGGCCAGTTTGAGGGCGGCAGAACAGCTCTTGCCGAGCAGGGCTCCAGCGGCGAGCACGTTGCGGGCGGCCCACTCTCGCCGCGCACAGCCCGCTATCCCGGTCATCGGTAGTGGTGATAGCACGCAATCCCATTCTGAAAAAAACTTATATTTAAATGATATTTTTTTATAAAAGGCATGAGTTTTTGTTTCTTAACACGTTGGTGCGGCAAGTAAAATCATAAACCTGGTGCGGGTTGAAATGCGCCCCCAACGATATTTTCGCCAGTGCGTGATTTTCGTAAAGTTAATTTTAATCTTCCTTAGTGCTGGTGGGTCGAAAAAGACCTACCATGGTGTTTTGATGGGAATCACATACAATTTTGACTACAAGCTGAAATATATATTTATCTATGTCGTACTGGTGCAATACGATTATCTCAGGTGTTTGTAAGAGAAACGCCTGAGATAATCGTTCTGCACCAGCGAGAGGAACAGTTTTCTTTGTCCACACTAGTTGACATACCGCGGCAGGCCGAAATGGGTCTGTTCAGCAATGAAGGTGTTATCTATCATCTTTAGATTTAGTAACAGTAATTATGAGTGACCAGTATACAACGTTCATTAAAATATTATTATTGTTGATTTCCTTCAACAAGTATTCAGGTACCTATTGATTACATTCAGGTGACCTTTTTTTTTCTTTCACGCCGGGATATGCCAGAGCATATCCCGGCGTGAAAGAAAGGCGTGTCTCAGAAGACACGCGGGTATGTGGGACTCGCTGCGCCTGAAAGGTGGTAAGTGGACGCAGATCTAATTAGCAGACAGGGCACCTCGACGGCTAGTCAGTCCCCCAAGGGACCGACACCACCTCCACAGAGGCGTTGTCCCGCACCACATAACAACCCCTCTCAACGTCGGGATAGTACAATGGGGTGAGGTTCCCGTCCTCGCCCCTTGCTCTTTTGTCCCCTCTTCTTATAAAAGGGGTACAAAGTGCCCCTCGGGTCAATTAGCTTCGCCCAAGGTGCTGGGCTCACCCTAGGCTACTGAGCCCCACCGCCACGTCAAGGCCTGAACCATGGTGGAGACATTTAGATGACCTTAGACAACATCAACCAGTGTTTTTGTCATCATTGTCTCTGAAACTCTCATTGAAACAATTACATTATACAAAACTTGGAAGGTCTCACAAGGCCGAGGGCCCGGGTTCAATCTTGACCTGTATACACCGAAAAATTTAACGTTCTAATTTAGTTTGCGGTCAAGGTAGAGCTATCATTGTAGAAATGGATTCGAATGGCATATGATATTCGCCAATTTGCCCAGCAATAATGATGTCATAATGTCAAATATCAGAGAAAATTAACAAATACTCTGACGACACGCACCAGCTCTTCAAGATTGTCTTGACAATAACATCAAAGTAACGTAGTGTTGAAGTTACAAGAACTTGTGCTGAATGACGCATAATCAAATGACAGAAAATAACAGAAAAATATGTATTGATGATTGAAATGTATTGACTAGAATCGTAATAGCATCAATCCATTCCTGCGAAGTGTCCTACCAACTAGCTGGTGACCACATATTCGCCCGCGGTGAGGTTTACTGCCGTATCTTGACTGGACTATTATTTAATGAGCTCCATCTGGTATCATCTACCTTCAATAAAATTAAAAAATCCTTTTTAAAATCGATGAAGGAAACATCGTGAGGAAACCTGCATGCCCGATGAGATTAAAAAGTCTTTGAAGGTGTGTGAAGTTCACCAATCCACATTGGGCCAGCGCATCGGTGAACTGTGGCCCAACACCCTCCTCGCCTGATTTCGAGGAGGTGCGTAGCCGTGGGACATGTAAGGGTTGATATTATTATTATATTTAAAAAAGGACCAATTTCAATCATTTAGAGGTCATTGATATAATAACCTATCGTAATGATGGTAAAATCAATTAAATCGTCAACCATTGGCACACTTTAGAAGCACGAGAGCCCGCACGTAACGCCGACACAGTTACACAACAATATTGACATCAACTAAATTATACTTATTTAATTCAAGGCGTCCAATAACTACCTCACTGTTAACCTACATGAATTCTCTTCAATGTTTTAATGTTAGTTTGATAGGCATCCGGTACCTAAGGGTGGATATTTGGCTCGTAATACAGAGTTTGAATATTCATTGGGAGAGAGCCGCTTTCCTTTAGAACAACTTGGTTGAAGGGCAGATAGCAGCAGCAAAGGGTAAGTCAACCTAAAAGTAATTGGGATGTCGATCTATGGGAAGTAGTTGGTCCCAGTCATCGGGATCATCATATAACCGGAATAATGTCATGTGTGTTGTATGAAAACTAATACCGCCAAATTTGTGCTGCGACGCTGCGTTAGTTCTGCGCTCTGATTAGCCGACTGATGGCTATTGATGGATGATTGGCCGATAGGACGTACATACAGATGGATGGTTGAATTGCTTTACGTCAGTGAAAAATCACTCACATTACTACTCTGTCCGGTCCTCGATGGTCCCAGTTGAATGCGAGTACCTGTCTCTTAAAGTAATTGAATTAATTGAATTGCTCTGTGTCCAGCAAGTAGACTAATATTAATTATATTTAAAAGTTCCACTTCTAAGAAAGTACGGCATTGTAGGTACTTATGAAGAAAAAAAAAATCCAAACAAAATTGGCATGAATTAATGGGAAAAGAAATCATACTGACATGTGTCAAAATGTCAATAGTGATTATGAAGGTAGAAAAGAAGTTGATAAATTAAATGGTGATGATGACAACATTCTTATGTCCAAACTGTTTTTCATATTGGTACTTAATATGTGGTAGGCGTTACATATATCATTACGCAGTCGATTCACGAACGATTTGCGTGCATTCAGGGCGCGCCCAACACAGTTCCTTATTTCCGTAAGTACCGAGAATACCAATCAAACACACATTTGTATACCACTACCTAATACTTTAGAAGTGAGAAACGGTAGCAATAAGAATATATAAACTAAGACAACAAGTTAATTCCATAATAACCTTAAAGAACATGTTACGGGTACTATAATTATTATAGAAATGGAAACTCTAAAAGGAGCAATAAAAGAAATAAATATGAACAAACACACCAAGCTAAATAATATGGCCAGGTAAATAACGATAATTATATGCGTTAGCTCTGATCTCTCAACAAACAAAGAAATGTACGTATCAATACTTTAATAACTTCACATACATGCCAAAAAATAGCAAAATTGCTACAAATTAATGCTTATATAATTATGTATATCGGCAAAAAACTAAACATAATTTAAAAGATGAAATTTGTGATCAAATATTTAGGTTAGCGTGTCATCACGAATATTGCCAACGGTTTCGCCAGCACCTTGAGTCTTGACTTTGACTTGAATAGTAATATTCTTTTAAATTTTAATTGATTTCATACTTTTTATGCATGTGTAACACAAAAAGCTAAAACACTTTTTTTTTTATTTTATATGGATAGGCAATCTGGCAAACGTGCCACCTGTTGGTAAGTGGTCGACGTCGCCCATGAACATAAACTGGTTTACCTGGAGCCCAGGCAACTCATCTATGTGTTGCCTATCCTGAGACATAAGATGTTAGGTCTCGGTGCCAGTAATTACACTGCCTGTCTTGCCCTTCTCTCCGAAACACAGCAAAGCTGTTTTACTGGAGAAACAAGCAAGATGGTGGTACCTATGCAGCCGGGAGCGCGGCACAGCGCTTCCCTCCCACCGGTAAAAAAATATAACATTATGCATTAAAATCGAATTAAATAATAATCCTACAACCCCCAAGTCGTGTTATTAGATTCTAAATTTCTTTTTTTTTTCTCGTAAACAACATCAAATACGATGCAGTACTTATAACACTAGTCTCTACTGAGTGATAGCAATCAAATAATTTAATATTCAAAAGAGAGTTTTCTATTTTCATCTAACTTTCATTTATATAAAGGTAATAAGGTTGCGGTCCCGTAACAATGCCTTGCGGGACTCCAAGCTCATAAGCTGTAATTTGAGTCCATAAAATAGTTGCCGTAGTTGAGATAATTTAATTTTATGCGTGTACAATATATAGTACTAGGCGAAGCGGATCTAACAGCGTTTACATGTTAGTGCAAACAAATTAACTTATTTGCTAATAAAGTAAATATTTTGCTCACAAGTTTGCGCTTTTAAACTATGCGTTAATATTTTACCGATTTTCAATAATTCGTTAGGTCTCTAAGCGCTTTATTAAATCTTATATAAAAGATGAAAGTGACACATTATAAAATAGAAATAATCTTATTATAAATGTAAATTCAAAAAAATTAATATGCATTAAAATTTAAGAATACACAATATTTTATCCAGTTTGGAGAAAAAAGAATACCTATCAAAAACCAAATTCAAATTTATTTATTCTACTTGATATATTATAGGTTATTATATATACAAAGAATTACCACCAACAATAAAATACCTGTGGACTGAGTACAAATGCCCAGAATATACAGATAGCTTTAGAGCAAATTTCTAGATCAAGTCCACGATGGAATGTTCAAACTTCAATTTTCTTGTAATCAGAAGTTGTAGTAAAAATTAGAAGGCCGTCATTTTATGAAACAGGTCAATATAAAACAGGATATCTATGTCTGTTATGCACTAAAACTGGTACGGTATTAAAATACGATAGAAATCAATATAATAAATTCCGTATAAAGCCAAATTTAATATACCTGACGCTGGTTCCCTTTGGTCCTCTGGTAATGGTCGTGAAGGCAGAGGATTGTTCTGTTCGTCTCTTTCCCCGAGAAACTCAGATTCTGCTAAGTCCCGTACTGCTGAAGACATCAGTTCGACTAGCTCTTGATTTCTGCAAATTACAGATTAGGCTTATTGTAACATTTACACTACAATGTAGTGAAATACTTAGAAGTATTAAAGAATCAATTTCTCTTCATCTTGTCATTATTGTTCATTGTTTTATTAGGTATAGTATACACTAGTAAGCACTCGTGTAAGGGGATTAATTTTTTTATTATTATTTTCTGTATGTTGTTTAAGACTTTGCCAATACCAACTTTTAAATAGGGAGACAAAAAAAATCTATTAGAATAGACAGTTATCATTTAAATTCTGATATTCATTTTTACCCGACTGCAAGAAAAGGGTTATGTTTTTCGCGCCTATCTTTGTTTGTAATATTCCTTATTCCCTCATATCTTCCAAAACACAGTATGATTTTCTTTAAGGTATCGTTACATTCGTCTTATTAGTCCAAGTGTTCTTATATAAGTGACATTAAAAAAAAAATACTAGATTTTATTGTTTATGGTGAAATATATATTTTTATCCTATTTTTCTACAATATGGGCTATGAGCTCATAGCAAGGATTCCAAAAAGGTTTAATTAAAATAATGACAATTAAAACCATGTTTATTTATTAAACCTGTGATTTAACAAGACACTTAAATTTTAATTATTTAATTAGTTTCTTAAAATAATATTACTAATTTAATAAATAAATAAATTATTATTTATTAGTCAGCTGACCACTAGTTGTGGCTCTAGTGACTGGCATTCGTTCGTACAATTTGAATTTACTGGTAATTTATACAGTAATTGTATAACATACATACATAAGAATACCCAGGTTAATAGTTTAAGGAAAATGCTTCTGTAAATATCTTGCTAATGTAAATATTATTATACGCAAATTTTGAACCAAACGTTTTATGTTTGTTTAACAAAGCGTGAGGAGCCTGTGTATTCTGATTGTATGTTTTTCAAAACCCCCAAAACCTGTCAAATCTAATGATAATAAGCCATCAAGGCTATATTTTTCATAAATCTATTATGTCTGTATAATAAAATCTATTGTATACATAAATTTCTTGTGCGTATTGATGAAATATCAGGAATGAGAGAATTTAAATATGCAGCCATAAAACCCATACAAAGTCCCCTTGACTTATAAAAATTTTAAAATTCGTGGTCAAATTTTTCATATGTATAAAGTATGATAGAAAAAAGAAATTGATGTATCTAATATTGTAATAAAACCCGCAAAGAGGCCAACGAAGCTGATATGTATGTCCGTCTGTGTACGTGTCGGAAAGAAAGTGAAATGCCGTGTCATTCTAGTTCCCTAATAATGGTACGTTACTGAATCTATTCCGTCCGTATTATCCGCGTTATAAATTACTGTATAAAATATGTAAAAGGGAATAAAAAAAAAATCACACTTTTTGTGTTAAAACGGTAGATGATTTTATACAAGTGTAAAGTAATAATAATAATATTATATATATGTTATGTGTATTTGTTTAAACTGAAAAATCATGATTTTGAGATTAAAAAAATAATTTTATTTGATTTTTCTTTTGCATGTTGAAGTTTTTTCGTGAGTTTGAGTTATATATTCGTTTTCAAAACTTACTGAGCGAGGCTTCGCAGTCGCTTCAAAACTTTGTGATAAAATGAGATAAGTAAATATAATATAATTATATTTACTTACCTCAAAAACCCTATTTCATCTAAACCCGTTTCTCCCGTCGTTCAAGAACTTTACTAGTACCGGTCGAAAGCAAGTTTGGCTAGACCGGTTTTGATGGTCCACTTTCTAGACGTAACTCAAACAAAAAATGTTGTATAACTGTTAGTTTTCGCTAACGGGTTAAACTTCTGAATTAACTGTACGTGACCTTTCATTAAGATTAAATGATGCTTAATTGTAAACTTAACAGCCCGTTAAGTATATCAGTTCCTAAATACATAAATTAAATATTCGCTATAACATTAATTAAGGTAATTAAAAAGTCTATGAAAAATATTTAACTTTTTGCAAATTATTATTATTTATTAATAATTAAATAATAATAATTATTATTATTTTAAAAACTTAAAGGTAGAAAAGTAATATAATGAAGTGCTAAATATAATGCCTTAAAATATTTGACTTGACTCCAATCCACACATCCAGACAAGCGAAAAGATGTTTTATGCATTTGAAATTTTAAAGTGGTCAACGTCGCCCATGAACATAATTTATCAGGCGCAGTCCCGGATTTACAGATTTACCGCCTGTAGGCTATACAATTTTTTGCCGGCTCTGAATGTTAGTCGCATTTTTTTTAACTCTACAGTTGGAAAACTTGGTGGCATACACGTTACATCTTTTGTTGGCACTTTTTTGCTTTTGCGCCTTCATGCGTTCATCCTCGGCCACTCATTCATGTGTTGCCTAGTTTTAGACGTAAGATGTGAGTGGACCTCGGTGCCTGGACACGGCCTGTACCGCCCTTTTTTCTAAAATCCAGCACAGCTGTCTCATGCATGCAGAAGCGCGCGTCATAGAGCATCCCACAATTAAAACATTTTTCGTATCATTCGCGTAACCTATGGTCTAGTCATTAAAATACGTAATTCATTGAATCTGTAAACCAGCAATTAAAAGATACGTAAACAATCTACGTATTAATTGCCGATTGTGAAACAAATTACGTGATTGTACCATTACGTTTAATGCGTTTGACCGACTTTGACACTATACGCAAAACAAATTATTTTAACATTACACTACAATGGCAATGTTACAATAATGAGCTATGTATAATGTAACAATAGGTATTACTTGTGTCCCACCACGGTTCAAGTCGTGGTGGTGGGGCTCAGTAGCCTAAGGTGAACCCAGCACCTTGGGCGAAGCAAATTGAGCCAAGGGGGCTGCTCTTTCTGCTCTACTTATAAGAAGAGGGGACTGATTGATAGCTCACAGCATCGTCATCATCATCATCATCATCATCATCATCATCATCAGCCCTTGTCCACTCACATACTTAATGCAAAGAAAATGCAAGGATAATCTACTCTGTGAAAAACTAATGTATACATTTGCCATCTTATTGTTGGCAATTGTACTTGATATTTACCAACGGTATCTGAGTTTATCTCATGTACCAATTACAACATTCATTTTTACCTACCTTCATATATCTTTATAACATTTTCATGTACTTTACATATTTGGTTTATCAAAACATAGTGACCTCGAAAGTGTGTGGTGCCGTTAGCCACAGTGGGTCACTACATACCGGACACCCACATGAATTCGCAAAATGTTACTCAGGATTCTAGCAAGTAAAGTTGCTGAATGAAACCCCGTGGAAGGGAAAAGCCAGAAGTGTTTGTTTGACCTGGACCAACCACAAGTATGACGAATATCGGTCATTAATATTTTCTTGAAGTTATTTTCTTATTGTAGAAACCCCAAGACCTAAGTATACAAGTTATAGAAGAACTAGGTTGATATGTAAATGTTAAAAAAACCACAAGCGAAATATAATCTCTGGTTGTGCGGATGTGTATGGGGCATGGCCGTCCGTAGTCCCGCACCACAGAACAACCCCTCCCAACGTCGGGACAGTACAATGGGGTGAGGTTCCCATCCTCGCCCCTTGCCCCCTGCTCTTTCGTCCCCTCTTCTTACAAGAGGGGTACAAAGATCCCCCTCGGCTCAATTAGCTTCGCCCAAGGTGCCGACTCACCCTAGGCTACTGAGCTCCACCGCCACGACAAGGCCTGAACCATGGTGAGGGGGTTGGCCCTTCTATGGCAATCCCCAGTGACTCTTATCTACTAAATGACTAATGTTGGAAAATAGGTACAGAAGACTAGAAGCTACAGTATATAAGCCGACACCGAATAGCCAAATGGGCCTCATACGACCCACATATGGATTGTGCATACAATCTCCTCGAAATCTCACGAGGAGGGTACGTGTACCGCGGGCTACATTCAATAATAATAACTAGACAATGTTACTTATAGATTAACACACTTCCAATTGTGATTTTTTATTATATCGACATTAACAAACATACAAACATATATAGTGGTTCTTATTTAAGATTCCTGTAATAAGAAAGTGGAAATTATCGATAAATGAGATTTAGGATTTTTCACTGTTCATTATCAGCCTAATCCCCTGGAAATAGGCAATTGATATGCGATAAAAATATTTGGGAATAAAACGACGTATTTCAAATTAAATATCTCTATAATACATCTTATGAATAGATTATATTAATTGACGCTGCCAAAGCGTAACCAGGAGCATTACTTTCACTTGGTCGGTACGGTAATCGACAAGACAGGTGGAAAATTATTCAGCTACACGTACAAGAAACTCTAATAAATAATCCTCGCAGATGTGGTTTTCTATTATTTCATTTGCTTATATTGCGTTAATTTTAGCTGTTTCAATATTTATATCTCCGGCTACTGGTAGCTTACGACTAGACAGAGATCATGACTAGTCAACTGTTGACTAAATAGTATAGTTGTAAAACACTTATTACTACAATACTCTCCTATACGTCGGCGATGTATGCCGGTGTACGGACAAACCCCTGACGGTTTTTGTTACACCGTAACAATAAGGAAAGTTGTATCTATTATGCCATTAATTAAATAAATAAATAAATAGTCTTGATTCAACTGTCTTAAAATAGACAGAGCGAAGCATATCCAAATTAAGGAACACAACGACAAAAAAGTGCTTAACTCTGATGATATCCCTATAAGGGAGGAATTATTTACGTCCCTCATCGCCAAGGCTCTCGAGGGTAGTCAAGATAAAAAAGTGGGTGCGTACAAAGTACACATGTCAGAAGTGAAACTTATTTGGCAAACAAATTTTTAAATCTCCTTTATATTTATACTAATCTAAAGCTTTAAATTTTCGAGACTTACGATGCGACGTGCGCTCTATCTCACTCTCTCTCTGTCGATCTTTCTCACTCGCTTGCTCCCTACTCTTACTCCATGGCTATGTGCTTTATTTTACGTTCGCCCTGTCTCATTCCCTCCTTCTTCTTGGACAAAAACGTTGCACATTTTCGTTGCGTTTCATCCGTAAAAAAATACCCTCATGTGCATAAAGAAGTTTCACTTCAAAAACTATTTACGTCGATACGAAAAGCTTATAATATCGTCTACATCATAAAGGGAAATATACTTCAGGAACAATAATAAACAGATAGATAATTAATTGACTTAGATGAATGAAAATAAAGGATCACTTACAAATAATTGCCTCGTTTCGGCCTTATGATAGATTGGAAAAAATTGTCTGGTCTGTCTATCTTAAGACTTATCTTGAGATGAAGAGAGCCTATATTATGTCTCTTTATGAAATACTAGCTGTTGCCTGCAGCTTCGCCCGCGTTACTCAACTCCTATATGTCACAGCGTGATGTTATATAGCCTATAACCTTCCTCGATAAATGGGCTATCTAACACTGAAAGAATTTTTCAAATCGGACCAATGGTTCCTGAGATTAGCGCGTTCAAACAAACAAACAAACTCTTCAGCTTTATAATATTAGTATAGATTACATACCTCATGTTAGCGAGCTCCGTGCACGAGTTCGCGAGGAGGTAGTCCCCGCTGAGCAGTGCAATCTTGTTGCCGAACATCATGTCGTCGGGCTGCTCGAACACCACCTGGCGCGCGTTCATGTTAACCAGCCCCTTGTGTACTAGATGCGATGTGCGGATCATCTCGGTCACCTCCGCGAGCGCGCGTTGGCTGGAAACATACGAGTATTTACTTATACATTCACCGGTAGGAGTATTGCGCTGTGCCAATATTATTCTGCTTATCTCTCCCATGTAACATCTTTGCTATGTTCCGTAGAGAAGGGCAGGACAAGTAGTTTACTGGTACAGGGACTTAACATTTTATGTGTCAGGATAGGCAACACTTGAACGAGTTGTCTGGGCTAGGTTTCAGGTAAACTTGGGCGAAGCTGACCACTTACCATCAGGTGGCACGTCTGCCAGTTTGCCTAGCTAATAATCTTAAAAAACGGGTATCCCCTCGAATCAGACGATGAGGGTGTTAGTACATTTTTCAACTATGCGCTGGTCCAACATAACAAACTTCACCCTCAAAGATTTTTAATCGCATCAAGTATAATGTATGTAGGCTTCCTCACGATTCTTTGAATGCGTCCTTTCTTTACCGGCAAGTAAGCCATGTTCTCAGTGTCAATCGCATGTGTTGAATTGTCAATTGCAAGAAAATGTCAATTAATGTACTATTATATGTTGCAATGGAAACAATCACATACATTTTCTTGCAAAGCGAAAATTCACAAACGTGTGCTACTGCTAGCCTCTCCGTACGCTGCGGTGGAGCCCCACCCATAGGTGCATGGAGAAATTTAAAAACCCAACTCAACCCGACGCTAGGAGGCCGCGGGGTCGTTTCACGGTTGGCGGGGGGCAACCCCCCACTAAAATTCTTAAGTGAGCCAAATCGGCTCACAACAGTCAGTTGAAGCATTAGGGCCTTTTAGCCATTAGCATAGATCATTCCGAAAAAAAACCCATTGTGGGATCGGATTCAGACTTTCACTTCAAGACCGATTTTACTCCTACGTATTATTTTACTCCTACGTATTATTTTACTCCTACGTATTATTTTACTCCTACGTATTATTTGCTTATAATTACCTAACGATGAAAAGGATGCGATTTGACCGACGCATCCGTCTATTACACATCGAGCATTTAGCCGGAATAGAGCCGTAATGTTGTGTTTTGTATGAAAACGAATTTCGCTAAATTTGTGCTGCGATGCTGCGCCGGTTATGCGCTCTGATTGGCCAAATGATGACCATACGTATTACTGGTTGGTTGAATTGCTATTACGTCAGTGACTAATCACTGACCATATTGTTTTCTAATGTTTACGCGAATTTCACTCATTATAATAAAACAATTTTTTTACGGATTTTATCGCGGTTTATTAAGATTTTTACAAGCCCGACGTTTCGGATACTTTACAGAAACCATGGTCACGGGAGGACTGAGGTGTCATACGTCCTATCATTACAAAGTTACATAAATTGATGTATCATAGGGTAGTTTCGAATAACTTTGTAATGATAGGACGTATGACACCTCAGTCCTCCCGTGACCATGGTTGCTGTAAAGTATCCGAAACGTCGGGCTTGTAAAAATCTTAATAAACCGCGATAAAATCCGTAAAAAAATTGTTTTATTGTAATAATCACTGACCAGTTTCGCGAATATATAGTTCACATTACTTCACTATCCGGTTATATGGTCGATGGTTTTACATGTTTATTTCTTCCATTAAATAGGTACTTATGTATTCCGGTAAAAAGGGTAAAATCGATACAGTGTAATTAATGGCGCAGACCTTCCATTTTGAGTCTCAGGCAAGACACAAGACGAATTAGAACTAACACAATAATAGTGATTTCATCATCCATGGGTGCCGTTAACCACTCGCTTTAGTTTCTTGTCTGCAGATTTGCCTATAAAGGAATAAAACCCCAATTACTATCAACCCCTTTTGCTCTACTAATGACAATGGACCTCGCACGATTATTACACTTACAATTTGATCGGTGTGAAAAATTCATTTAGTACTTAAATTACATACTTTTGTAGTTTTTGCTGTTGGTATCTCGGTTTAAATTGGGTGTGTAGAATGCAACTTATGCAGTGTGGCTATCAATATTTAAGCTCTGACCTCATTTCTTCATAACAGATTTTATGCTGTAAGTGTTGTAGACGAAGATAGGGTATTCTACCGACCAGAGTATTAGGATAAGTTTTTATATGGGGTGGGCAAACTGGACGAGCAAAGTGATGGTTAGTGATCATGGCCCGTGAACATAAACGAATTTATCTGACTGGTCCACGCAACATTTATACGTTGCCTTTTTTGTTTTTTTTTTAAACGCCGGGAAATGGTCTGAGGCAATCCCGCGGCGGAGTGGGTCTCCCCAGGCGGGTATGTGGGACTCGCTGCGCCTAAAAGCTGATAAGTGGACGCAGCTCTACCCACTAAAACCCGGCGATTGCCATCAATGCCGCCTTTAGTGAGGTGCCCCAGATCTGTTTAGCAAATAAGGCACCTCGACGGCTAGCCAATCTCTCAGGGGACCGACGCCACCTCCACAGAGGGGTTGTCCCGCACCACAGAACAACTCCTCCCAACGTCGGACGGTATAATGGGGTGAGGTTCCTGTCCTTGTCCCTTGCCCCTGCTTTTGTGTCCCCTCTTCTTATAAGAGGGGTACAAAGAGCCCCCTCAGCTCAATTTGCTTCGCCCAAGGTGCTGGGCTCACCCTAGGCTACTGAGCCCCACCGCAATGACGAGGCCTGAACCATGGTGGGGATTTATACGTCGCCTACCTAGAGACGCGAAAGACCCTATCATACGCCGGCTCGCCCGTGATCATGGCGATTAAAACATTGCCGAAATATCGGGACCTCAATAAAACAATAAACGCGGTAAGCACCCGAACTATATATTTTATACATACTACATAATGTCAAATGAATAATAAATATCGTGTAATCTTCGAAACCACGGATCCGATTTAAAAAAAAATCGTTCACCAGAAGAATGACGTTATTACTGAGTGATATAGGCTATAAAAATGATCATCACCAATCGGGATACGGCTGGAAATGTCAGTTATGGATGTGATATTCCATCACCATCATCAATCTTATCCGTCCACTGCTAAACATAGGCCGCCCACAATGAACGCCAAGACGATCGACCCTCGCCACTCGCATCCAACACGGGCCGGTTACTGCACGGAGATCGTCTTCCCACCTAGTTAATGGCCGACCTACACTTCGTCTACCTAAACGTGGCCTCCACTCTAGAACCTTAATGGCCCATCGGCCATCGGTTCTCCTGATACGTTACCTTATACGTTGGTAAAGGTCTATCACTCTCACCTGTGCAACACACCTGCCGCCTTGTCTTGTTCCAGGTCCGGTATCTCGGGACTGTGGCCGGCAGCTTTGGACACCAGCAGGACGATCAGACCCCACGCTTGCATGTTGTTCTTGCCATTATACAGGAGGTTCCTGGACAAACAGACATACATCAACAATTAAAATACAGTACCTATAGAACTTATTTTAGTATAGATAAAAAAAGATTGTGTGGTTTTATGAAACCATGGTAAAAGTGAAACTTTTTTTCACATTATAGACATTTAACTAAAAATTTTTGGAATAATATTCCATTAAGGGTATAAAATCGCTTTATTAATCTTAATTTTTATACTTGGAAAACATGGCGGCCGACCGTCACGCGACATGCAACACACAGACGAAAAAGTTTGAGACGATGTAATAAAAGTTTCACTTTAAATATTTATAATAGTATAGTAGTATTTCCCGCGGTTATACCCGCCAAAATAATAAGTTAAGGAAATCAAAAGCAAAATGATTTTTTTAAATTCACCTTTTTCATTTTAGGATGCATAGCGTATTCGAAAAACCAAAGAAACAAACATAAAAGCTTTATTATATTATTACATTTTATATGATCATATCTAATTTACATCTCAAAAATATTTTCCTGCATCTTACTAAACAAATTTTATATGCAATTTTACATTTTAGGAACCTATATTCATTATTATAAATAAAAATGAATAGCCGAAATGTATGTTTACATTGTACACACATAACTTCAGAACTTCTTCTGCCTAGCATTTTCCCTATGTTGGGGTTGGCTTCCAGTCTAACCGTATACAGCTAGATACTAGTATTTTAAATGCCCTATCTGACCTCCACAACCCAGTAACTGGATAACACGACACCCCGTGGTGAGACTGGTTGTCAGACGTTCGGGCGATAAAATCCACGAATGACAGTCGGGACCCAACGTCCTATCCGAGGAACGGAGCTGAGTCTCGGTATGTAAAGATGGTCACCCACGGACTGACCCCGGAAAGCGTAGCTTAACCTGATGGATCGATCCGTGGACTTGAATTCTATCAATAAATAAATTTAACAAAAGTGTTAAGGAACGTTTGTGTGGTGAAGCCCATTATGAAATAAAAGATTTTATTGAGATTAAGGCTTTTAAATGTATAAACTGTGTGTTTTTATGAAAAAAGAAGGGGTTAGATAGGGGTTGCCCCTATTAGTTTTTTTCTCTGTTTTGTTCCTGCCAGTGTAACATTTTTTACTTTTATATTTTTTGACGTATTTTAAGGGTACGTATACAGTACAGTAAATGTTAGTTGTTACCTACGAAATAAAGATATTTTGATTTGGTTTGAATTAATCCTCCTATCTAATATAGAGCATTTGTAATAATAATAACAATATCTATGGACGCTTTCACACCACGTCAATCTGGTCCCGTGGTAAAGTCTCAAAGAACTTGTCTTACGGGTACCAGACAACGGAAATATATTTAATACTTTTATACTATACATATATTTAAGATTTTTATTATATAATATACATATTTATATATCCTCCTCTTTAATCCAAATTCTCCTTCCTATCTAAAAGAAAAATTTTGTTACCTTGCTGACCACTCGTCTATCCTTCGCTCTTCTGGTAAACGAACGCTTGCCTTTCCTATTCATAAAACTATCTTTTTTGAATATTCTTTTACTGTCTCAGCTATTTGACTATGGAATGCCTTACCCGAATCAGTGCAAAGATCACAATCTATTTCTGTATTTAAAAAGCGTCTTAAGGAGTACTATCTATCCTTACCCGCTTCATAGTGCGTATATAAATAATAAATAAATCGTTTATCGTATATATTGTATATATGTATATATGTATATATAATATATGTATATATAATAAATAAATCGTTTATATAATAATATCGTTTCCTTACCTTGTTTCAATGAGATATATTTATAAAATTATGTATGTTGTATATTTGAATATCTTTGTATGTATTTATTGCATAAATATTGTATATTTTATTATGTATTTATATTATATATAATATGTGTATATATATAAATATTTTTAGTTGTCAAATTATATATTATTATGTTAATTGAGTAATTTTAATATAAATTTTATGGTTATACTAAACAATAATATTTAAAAAATGCTCGTACCAAAGTCCTACCTCACCTTCACCCCTATCACCTTCACCCCTATCACCTTCACCCCTATCACCTTCACCCCTATCACCTTCACCCCTATCTCTTCATCAATGGTCGTCTGGAAGAGACCGCTTGGAGCGGTAAGACCGCCTTTTTTGTACTTAACTATTGTGAAATATTGTACTTTAATGTTCTAGTGTACTGGTACAAAATAAAGCATTTTATTATTATTATTATTATTATATTTAATTAATATTTTTAATTAATAGTCAATGTGAGAGTGTGGAAATGAGACAAAGGTTTGTCAATAAATTAGACGAAACCATAATGTAAATAAAAAACCTACCTGTTGTCTGTAAAGTCGGTTTACAGAAGATAATTTTACTTGATAACGTCATAAAGAGTCACAAGCTCTCCATCGATCGTTCCGCGCTCTCGCTTACACGCTCGGCTCATGCTAAACGTGACACATTTTCGTGCGTGCAGCCGTTGTTCATCGTTTGATATATAACATTATCACGTCAAAAATATGATTGGAATAAATATATTATAAAATAAAAGAAAAATATTTTAATAAAATTTGATGTTCTTTTTACATTTTATTCATATAATTAAATGTAATTAATGAGCTGTTTTTGTCATTTTTCTTTTGCTCGTTTTTAACCTGCATTTCAAACGGTATCAGGTAACCCTGCCAAGGACAACTTGTAGGATGAACATGTTGTCTATATTGGGGTAGGGACGGGCTTTTATCCCAGCTTATTATGAACGGTGTTTCGGATCATCATTCATCGTATCATTATCATGTTTTCCGTCCAATAGATTAGTAATACGTCTCTTTCAATAAATGGCGAAACGGCCGATCAATACGTTTCGAATACTTTTAACATACATTGGCTAGAGTTCGCCAATATAAGGTAAGTCTAGGAAAGATGGCCGTATGGGAGAGATGGCCAACACAAAAAAGTTTCAAAAAAATACTTATTGTTATTTTTTCGTGATATCACGCACAAACAAAAGATCGCGTTCATAGTCGGAAAGCAAACTAGCAAGTTTATAGTAACGCCATTCCTAAATTCTATCCAGATCTTTTTTGTGTTGGCAATCTCTCCTTTACAGCCATCTCTCCTATACAACCATCTCTAATATACAGCCATCTCTCCTATACAGCCATCTCTCCTATACAGCCATCTCTCCTATACAGCCATCTCTCCTATACAACCATCTCTAATATACAGCCATCTCTCCTATACAGCCATCTCTCCTATACAGCCATATCTCCTTTACAGCCATCTCTCCTATACAACCATCTCTAATATACAGCCATCTCTCCTATACAACCATCTCTCCTTTACAGCCATCTCTCCTATACAACCATCTCTAATATACAGCCATCTCTCCTATACAGCCATCTCTACTATACAGCCATCTCTCCTATACAGACATCTCTCCTATACAGCCATCTCTCCTATACAGCCATCTCTCCTATACAGCCATCTCTCCTACACAGCCATCTCTCCTATACAGCCATCTCTCCTATACAGCCATCTCTCCTATACAACCATCTCTCCTTTACAGCCATCTCTCCTATACAGACATCTCTCCTATACAGCCATCTCTCCTATACAGCCATCTCTCCTATACAGCCATCTCTCCTACACAGCCATCTCTCCTATACAGCCATCTCTCCTATACAACCATCTCTCCTATACAGCCATCTCTCCTATACAGCCATCTCTCCTATACAGCCATCTCTACTATACAGCCATCTCTCCTATACAACCATCTCTCCTTTACAGCCATCTCTCCTATACAGACATCTCTCCTATACAGCCATCTCTCCTATACAGCCATCTCTCCTATACAGCCATCTCTCCTACACAGCATACTCTCCTATACAGCCATCTCTCCTATACAGCCATCTCTCCTATACAACCATCTCTCTTTTACAGCCATCTCTCCTATACAGCCATCTCTCCTATACAGCCATCTCTCCTATACAACCATCTCTCTTTTACAGCCATCTCTCCTATACAGCCATATCTCCTACACAGCCATCTCTCCTATACAGCCATCTCTCCTATACAGCCATCTCTCCTACACAGCCATCTCTCCTATACAGCCATCTCTCCTATACAACCATCTCTCCTATACAGCCATCTCTCCTATACAGCCATCTCTCCTATACAGCCATCTCTCCTATACAGCCATCTCTCCTATACAGCCATCTTATCCTATCTATCTATATATAAGGTGTTAAAAGATCATCATAAATCTAGATGATTTATGATGATCTTTCAACACCTTATCTGCTCCGTGAAGCTTTTGAAACTAAAATCACATCGTATATCAAACAAAGTTTTATCTGCTAGTTATCTGCTAGGCGTCCAATTATAAATCTCTACAAATGAATAGGATATATGTTTAGAGACACTAAAAAACTGTGTATGTCGTAGTTATGTTAACTTTGTGACATTAGGACGTCTGACACCTCAGTCCTCCCGTGACCACGTTCTTTTTATTCTTTAACGCCGGGGAAATGCTCTGAGGCATCCCGCGGGGAGTGTGTCTCCCCGCGCGGTTATGTGGGACTCACTGCGCCCGAAAGCTGGTAAGTGGACGCAGCTCTACCCACTAAAACCCGGCAAGTGCCACCAATGCCGGGTTTGGTGAGGTGCCCCGAATCTAATGAGCAAACAGGGCACCTCAACGGCTAGTCAGTCCCCCAAGGGAACGACGCCACCTCCACAGAGAGGTTGTCCCGCACCACAGAACAGCCCCTCCCAACGTCGGGACAGTACAATGGGGTGAGGTTCCCGTCCTCGCCCCTTGCCTCCTGCTCTTTTGTCCCCTCTTATTATAAGAGGGGTACAAAGAGCCCCCTGGGCTCAATTAGCTTCGCCCAAGGTGCTGGATTCACCCTAGGCTACTGAACCCCACCGCCACGTCAAGGCCTGAAACATTCTGTTCTGGGGTACCAGATAAAATATGTTACCTGTCTTATCAGAACTAAGTTAATTTTATGACTGTCCATAAATATTTATTTATTCCAATTTTATTAAACAATATGATAGATACTAAGCTAATTTTAATGCCACTAGTTCCCGTCGTTCCCGTCTACTGTTAAGTATAAATTAATTAATTAGTGATATGAAATATTATTTACAAATCAGTACAACGCAATTTGTTATCTAGATTGACATTCTCAAGTGGCTAAACTTGTTCGAGTATTTGAGTTAAAGTAAGATTAAAGCCCTTTTATAGGATTGTAGAGTTTAGGACATATAATTTAACTCTAAGACCTGATGTATATACATTATACATAATGATCAATCGAGTAAAAAAGATTGTTAAAAGTAATAGGTACATTGTGTTCTGATGCTTACGCAATAATCACTCATTACCTCATCATCATCATCATTTTTTTTTATTTTCGGATGGATCTATGCTAACGGCCCGAAGGCAATAATGCTACATCGGATTAGTGTGAGCCCATTCGGCTCACTTTTGGTTTATAAAAGTGGGGGGTTGCCCCCCGCCAACCGTGCAGTCTGCGACCACACGGTCTCCTGGCGTCGGTTGTGTCATCATCATCAGCCTTTATCCATCCACTATTGAACGTGGGCCTCTTTCAATGAACGCCATGAGATCGTCTTCCCACCTGGTTCATGGTCGACCAACACTTCGTCTATACCTAAACGCAGCCCTAACTCTTGAACCTTATTGCCCCATCGGCCATCCGTTCTCCTGAGTGTGTGACCAGCCCACTGCCACTTAAACGAGATTTTTCTGCGCGTGATATCGGTAGCCTTAGTTCTCTAGCAGATGTCTTCGTTTTGAACCGGTGGGAGGGAAGCGCTGTGCCCTGCTCCCGGCTGCATGGGTACCACCATCTTGCTTGTTTCTCTCGTGAAACAGCTTTGCTGTGTTACCGGTGGGAGGGAAGCGCCGTGCCGCGCTCCCGGCTGCATGGGTACCACCATCTTGCTTGTTTCTCCCGTGAAACAGCTTTGCTGTGTTACCGGTGGGAGGGAAGCGCCGTGCCGCGCTCCCGGCTGCATGGGTACCACCATCTTGCTTGTTTCTCCCGTGAAACAGCTTTGCTGTGTTACCGGTGAGAGGGAAGCGTCGTGCCGCGCTCCTGGCTGCATGGGTACATCCATCTTGCTTGTTTCTCCCATGAAACAGCTTTGCTGTGTTTCGGAGAGAAGGGCAAGACAGGCAGTGCAATTACTGGCACCGAGACATACCATCTTATGTCTCAGGATACGCAACACATAAATGAGTTGCTTGGGCTCGTTCCAGGTAAACTAGTTTATGTTCATGGGCGACGTCGACCACTTACCATCAGGTGGCACGTTTGCCAGTTTGCCTATCTAACTAACATAAAAACTACGGCAAACTTTAGGACCTGTTGTTTTAGAGGCCACGTATCAGCCCCGTACGTTATCACGAGGAGAACTCATTGGTTGATGACTTTCGTCTTCAAACACTGCGGTATAAACGACACGACGTAAAAATATAGCTTCCTTAATGCTGCCCATCCCAATTGAATCCTCCTATCGGCTTCTCTCTCGAAGTTATGTCGACCTAGCTGCAAAGTGTGCCCAAGATAGACATATTCTTGCACGACTAGCGACTTCGAGAGTTATGCCATCGATGTTAACCGTCCTAGGGAGAACGTGTTCCCCACCATGGCTCAGGCCTTGTCATGGAGCTCAGTAGTCTAGGGTGAGCCCAGCACCTTGGGCGAAGCGAATTGAGCCGAGGGGCCTCTTTGTACCTCTCTTATAAGAAGAGGGGACAAAAGAGCAAGGGGCGAGGACGGGAACCTCACCAAATTGTACTGTCCCGTCGTTGCCCCCCCGGAGGGCTTGTTCTGTGGTGCGCGACAACCCCTTCGTAGAGGTGGCATCGGTCCCCAGAGGGACTGACTAGCCGTCGAGGTGCCCTGTTTGCTCATTTAATCCGGGGCACCTCACCGAAGGCGGCATTGGTGGCATTCACCGGGTTTTAGTGGGTAAAGCTGCGTCCACTTACGATCTTTCGGGTGTAGTAAGTCCCACATACATACCCGGTGACTCACCCCTCTCCCGCGGGATGCCTAAGAGCATTTTCTGGCGCAAAAGAAAAAAAAAGGACTGTCGTAATACATTATTAGGATTACCCTCTTCAATATATATGTTATTAGCTCTATTTTAATGAGGCCTATTAAATGTTCCACAAATCAATGAGATGGGATAAATATAAGCGACTTATAAGTCTTATAGGAAAACTCTGGCGATGAAGGTATAGGTGGTATAGGGTCATAGTTCTTCTATACACTGGCATACTGTGAATTGGTTAACTTCACCCTCAAAGGCGTTTAATTTTATGAGACATGCAGATTTGTTCAGTTTACCGGTGCTTCTTCAGCTCATTTCGTCAACTGTCTTTCAGTGAACAACAAGACGACATAATATAAGTAGTAGAATAGAGTTAGTTTTTTAGACCTCCAACTATGTAGTTTGTCGATCTGCGTGCTCGAATGCGCGATCAGTCTTATCGGTGTTTATGAGAATAAACACTTAAAAATACTACTTTAAGAATGTACGTTACTAGATATTTAGCAGTAGCTACATAATATGTAATTGATACTTCAATTTTGTTTAATTAATTTTACAATTAACAGCATGCCTCTGAACACAGGCTATTTACACGACATCTTACGAATCCAGTCTCTACATTCCAATTTTATGTCTTAATTATATCTAATGAAAGTTAGGGCGAATGATAACAAACATTGATTAAGATTTCAGAAGATTTTAAATTTACGTGTTTATTTTCGTTTTGTCGCGAATGGTAAGGGATCGGCCATCTTGGAGCTCATGGCGAAGGACGCCTATGTTTAGCAGTGGATGCATAGAGGCTGATGATCATGATGGTGTTTATTTTCAATATTCAAACTGTTTAAAACGTATATATACGGAATATTCTGTCTTTCATTTTTAACTTTTATTTTGAAGAGCTCTATATTTTCGAACTCTTAAACAAGGAAATAGGAATTCGCAAGCAATAGGTACCCAAATAATGAGCTACGCGAAATATTAGTGAAATACAATAAAAGCGAAACAGTTTTAATAGGTTTACAAAAATTCTACTAAATTATTATTTATATTATACTACCTACCTACTACTATTCTAAAGAAGAACTTATTGAGGGTTTGTTTAACTTATTTATATTTATAAATGTAAGAAATGATATGCTGGTATAAATACGTAAGATTTATCCTTTTTATTATTTAATGCCGGGAAATGCTCTAAGGCATCCTGCGGGGGAGTGGGTCTCCCCACGCGGGTATGTGGGACTCGCTGTGCCCGACAGCTAGTAAGTGGACGCAGCTCTACCCACTAAAACCCGGCGAGTGCCACCAATTCCGCCTTTGGTGAGGTGCCCCGGATCTAGTAAACAAACAGGGCACCTCGACGGCTAGTCAGTCCCGCAAGGAACCGACGCCACCTCCACAGAGGGGTTGTCCCGCACCACAGAACAACCCCTCCCAACGTCGGGACAGTACAATGGGGTGAGGTTCCCATCGTCGCCCCTTGCCCCCTGCTCTTTTGTCCCCTCTTCTTATAAGAGGGGTACAAAGAGCCCCCTCGGCTCAATTAGCTTCTCCCAAGGTGCTGGGCTCTCCCTAGGCTACTGAGCCCCACCGCCACGTCAAGGCCTGAACCATGGTGGGGACGTAAGATTTATCCTAATTTTATATAACGGAGAAATTAATTAGTAAATAAAAAAACTAATATTTTAATTTAATATTTGACCTACTAACATAACATACTAGCCATAAAAAACATAAATAAGAAATGTTTTAAATATTTTACAAATAAAAAACTGTATAACATTAACTTACTTTGCCGTTTTCAACAGTGGATGGTTACTTCCAACGAGTTTTCGTAAATGTAGAGCTACATTCGCGATTTCATCACTCAAGACCCACCGCAGGCTGAGGAAGGATGTAGGGTATCCCACGATCTTCTCAGCCTCACTCACAGCCCGATTCCAATCCGGTTTCGTGTTCTGTTGTGCAACAGATCCTCTTCGGTCACTGCTGGTGTTGATTTCTCGAACACAAGGCCTCACAGATTTTGCAATAACGCTCGAAGAAGATACTTTCACCAAATCAAACTTCACCACATACCTTAAACGGCTCAAACTCATTTTCGTAATGTAATTAACAAATATTTGACTAATAAAATAAACACTTTATATAAAACAAACTTATGGAACAAATAGCGTGAAGGCGCTTGCTAAACCTGCCTTTTATGCAACATTTATATAAACCGCCGT
Source organism: Helleia helle (assembly GCA_963853865.1). Taxonomy (NCBI): domain Eukaryota; kingdom Metazoa; phylum Arthropoda; class Insecta; order Lepidoptera; family Lycaenidae; genus Helleia; species Helleia helle. The sequence continues at coordinate 19,663,188 of OY971425.1, forward strand.
ATTTCGCAAGCCGACAACAGAACGGCGCGCGACGTCCGCTCACCGATCGCAAAAAAGTTTGACTGAGGACTGAGTAGTGAGGACAGAGGAATGCCGATTGCCATTTGCCGAATGAAGATTGAAATGAGTGAGGGCAACTGGCAAAGGAGCAAATCGGACGAGCGCAGTTGGCAATACGGATTATGGAATATTTAATGGCGTGCGCGGGACTGCAGTTGGTCGTTCCACATTCTCTGAATGAAATGCAAATTGAATGGAGTGACTCATTAACAAGTAGGTTATTAAACAGCTACTACACTGTAACTTGTAAGTTGTAGCTGTATTGAATACCTAATCTATACAGATAAATAAAATTGGAGTGTCTATTTGTAATAAGTATTAAAAATACCGCTTTTTAACCGACTTCAAAAAAGAGGAGGTTCTCAATTCGTCTGTATGTTTTTTTTTGTATGTATGTGACACGATTACTCCGCCGTTTGTGCATGGATTTCGATGGTTATTGTTTTGTTTGAAAGCTGGTGTTTCCAATTTGGTCCCATATAAATTTTATTCAGATCTGACAAGCCGTGTTTTATTTATTCCCAATAATGCCTATTTGGTTGGTTTCGTTTACCTTGATGATATGATCATTTTATTACTTGTCGATGTAACAATTGTATAGGATGCTTTGGTAGCACACCATAGTATGTCGCGGTCATCGTAATCATCATCATCATCATCACCATCACCATCATCATCATCATCATCATCCTTTATCCATCTACTGCTGAACATGCCTCCTTCAATGAACGCCAAGACGACGAATTTCGGAATCACTAAAAATTATGAAATAAAAACATTTTACAAAAAATTTAAACTGACTCCAAAAATACTAAACTAAAAAGTAATAAAATAACTGTTTCTTTAATTTTTGTGCTTACAACTTATAATCAACTTAATATTCTACTAATGTACAAACTTTGCGTTTACCACGTCAAGTTACTTTTGGAGTCTGTGTCGTATTTGTTGCTGTACACTACCTACCTACCTACCTTGGCTGACACCGATTAGTTTAGTAGAATATTAAGTTGATTATAAGTTGTAAGCACAAAAATTAAAGAAACTGTTATTTTATTACTTTTTAGTTTAGTATTTTTGGAGTCGGTTTTAATTTTTTGTAAAATGATTTTATTACTAAATGCATATGGATACACGGTACATATTATTATATGATATAGCATTATATTTGCATTATATTATATGATATAATACTATATAATACCAAAATAGCATATTTTACATATTTGCTGTCGTCTGTCTGTCTGTTTGTCCCGGCTAATCTCTGAAACAGCTGGGACAATTTTTACGGAACTTTCACTGACAGATAAGCTCATGTTATAAGTAGTAACTTATGCTATGAAAATAAACATCATCAATTCGTATACGGCTGTAAACCTTAGTTAGCACGGGCGAAGCTGCGTGCTACAGCTAGTCACATATAAGTAATAAAAATTTAATGAAAAGGTAACTTCATACATATAAAATATTTTGTTCTAAAAAATACTTGGAGGTTTGAATTTGATCACTGGTCACAATAATTATAGTGCAAAAAGTACAAAAATTTAAATGCATTACATAGAAATATTTAAAAGAGAAGTAAAATAACAATAAAAAAATTATAGAAATAAAGTTGCTGCCATGATGCAAAAATTGGCACACCGGTATGCAAAGAAATTGCAAGAATACAAGGCAGGTCAATATGGTTTTGCCATGGAGGCCACGTTTAACAGAAGACGAAAGAGCCAAGCCAACTGAAGGGGATGACAAGCTACTGATCACATTCTCAGCAGATTTCGGTTATCGAAGAAGGCTTCTCTGACACATACGATATAACGGAATTTGATTTATTTTATAAATTTTCGGCACTTTTTTTTTCTAGGTTAATTTACTAGGGTAAATTAACCTAGAAAAAAAAAGTCAAAAAGGTCAGTAAAACTTAAATCTGAGGTAAAACTGGTTTGCGTTTAGTGGATTTCCGGCGGAACCAGCTCTTTTTAGAGAAAAGTAGCGTAAGCCGTTTTTTGGCTCTTAACTTATCTCGGTGCAAAAAATACTTCCTTCCAACTGGCAAATGCGACCTTTTTTTTCTTTAACGCCGGGAAATACTCTGAGGCATCCCGCGGGGGGAGTGGGTCTCCCCACGCGGGTATGTGGGACTCTCTGCGCCCGACAGCTGGTAAGTGGACGCAGCTCTACCCACTAAAACCCGGCGAGTGCCACCAATGCCGCCTTTGGTGAGGTGCCCCGGATCTAGTAAACAAACAGGGGCACCTCGACGGCTAGTCAGTCCCGCAAGGGACCGACGCCACCTCCACCGAGTGGTTGTCCCCCACCACAGAACAACCCCTCCCAACGTCGGGACAGTACAATAGGATGAGGTTCCCGTCCTCGCCCCTTGCCCCCTGCTCTTTCGTCCCCTCTTCTTATAAGAGGGGTACAAAGAGCCCCCTCGGCTCAATAAGCTTCGCCCAAGGTGCAGCGGCTCACCCTAGGCTACTGAGCCCCACCGCCACGACAAGGTCTGAACCATGGTGGCGTAGAAATGTACTCCTAAGGTACAATAATAAACATTAATATTTTTCCAATACCTAGATCCCGCTACAGGTAGGGCGAAGCACAAACTGCATTTGTCTCCGTATCACACGCAGTAGTGTTATTGGTAAACTACCACTGATCAATATCTCTTTAAAAACTTCTTTCGTATTTTTCATAATATGTGACCACAGAATAAAACAAGCAATTGATTGCTGGGTAGTGGGTACAGTAAATAACACCGAATTTATTCGCTGCTATGATAAATATTAGAATTTAAAAAAATATTTTATATTTTTTTCTCTATGGCTTTTTAAAGTCTAAACAATAGACTTAAAGTTTAAACAATGAAAATGCTTTTACGGACCCCAAGTGCGTACAAATCGTCTGGCACCCCCCACAGACGCGCGCGACGCCACCTCCACAGTTGGGAGGGGTTGTCCCGCACCACAAAACAACCCCTCCCAACGTCGGGACAGTACAATGGGGTAAGGTTACCATCCTCACCCCTCGCCCCTTGCCCCCTGCTCTTTTGTTCCCTCTTCTTATAAGAGGGGTACAAAGAGCCCCCTCGGCTCAATCACAACCGACGCCAGGAGGCCGTGTGGTCGCAGACTGCACGGTAGGCGGGGGGCAACCCCCCACTTTATAAATCAAAAGTGAGCCGAATGGGCTCACACTAATCCGTTGAAGCATTAGGGCCTTCGGACCATTAGCATAGATCCCTCCGAAGAAAAAAAAAAAAAAACCCTCGGCTCAATTAGCTTCGCCCAAAGTGCAGCGGCTCACCCTAGGCTACTGAGCCCCACCGCCACGTCAAGGCCTGAACCATGGTGGGGCTCATACCACCACCCTGCTTATCATACATATCAAAGAGGAGAGGGAGTTTATTAATTATTTACTGGCAGTGAGTCTTGCCATCTTACATTTAAGGGTGAACAGCGTATGAGCCAGTAGTAGTCCCAGGCTAGTTCATCTGCCTAATGAGATAAGATAAAAGAAGTATATCACGTACAATTAAGTTCTTTATTAATTTCCAGAATTTTGGGTTTTGTAGTGGTACAAATATTAGATGCTTTGTGACATCTAGTGGCCAGTAGCGGTATATTCTTATAGATTCTAGTCTTTTGCATTTTCAAATACTTTCTGTAATATGGTTGAATAGTCTTTATTAGGTAATCTGAAGTGTAGGAGGTTCTCTTTTATAGTTACTGTCCCTAGCTATTCTCTGCGATTTGCGTATATAACATGACCAGCAAAAGCAATGATAGTTACTTGCAGCGCCATCTATTATCTACCGGTTGTATACTTTTTTATATAGAAATAGATTAAATAATAATAATTAATATGCTCTAGCAAACACACAAATTTAGAGTATCATGTTTTTCTGATTATGTACAAACTCAAATGTACTAGTGAAAATTGGTATAGTATTGGTGTATATATTTATAGACACATGTTAATGTGATGTTATGAAAGGCTAGGATGAGATCTGTCACCCCACCATGGCGTAGAGCATTTCCCGGCGTAAAAGAAAAAAAAAGTGCTAACTGCGTAGTACGTACCACAGATTAGTACCTATAATATGTATAGCTAGTTGTGTGTCAACTACCTACTACATACATAATGAGTACTAGCTACTAGTTACTACTTCGCTCGGTCCTAGCTGACAAGGGACACCCCTCCTACTCCCCAAACCTCGTACCGTCGCCGTCCAGTACGACATTACACTATGTCGTAACCTAAAAATGAGAGCAAGAATACGCTTTTCTTTTTTTCCCTTTTTTCGGTTCAATTTGTTTCGCCCAAGATTCTGGTTTCCCGTTTCACCTTAGGCTTCTGAGCCCCACCGCCATGACAAGGCTTATGACCATAATGGGGAGCAAGAATACGCTACTATAACAACAGAGAACATCGAAAACTATTATTTACTGCGACTTGCATGCAGTACTAGAATTACTTGTGCGTGTTAGGTTACACAAAGAATCATAAAAAGGAGTTCTTACCAAATTATTTTAATTAGGTAGGTACTAAGTACGTAAATCAAGATAAGATTTCTATAAATAATTGTTTTTGTAACTGTGTCTTGTACAGTTACAAAAACAATTATTTATAGTCCACCTGTAGACACAAATTAGCCGCAAATTATATACCTAGTTCAAAAACGTCCATGGATGACACAGATGGATGACGCTGGTGTAGCATGTGGAAGCGTGATGAGTGATGACCACGGATATGGAAACTACTACTAGGAACTAAATTTATTTTGTAGTAAAAAGCGACATCTAGCCTAGCGGATATTTTACTAAATTGAAGTGTTGCGGTGTTAAAAATATTAGAAAGGAATATTTGATAATTTGGTAAAAATATTTATTCAAATAATTTAATATAGTTAATTTTCTTAATTAAATAATAATCCAACGTTATTTTATTTATATTGTAACGAATTGTTAGTGCTGTTAATACCTTTAATCATATTAGTTTCATTTGCAATATGGTAGGATTTAGAATTTCTGATATAGTAATATACTGTGGTAATACTAATAATGCGAAAATACAAATGGCTGATGTTGTTGCAACTTGCAATAATTTTGAGGTTTTCGAAGTTTGAACTCATGCGCATTTTGTTCTTGCAATTTCAAGGTTCTAGTGGTAGTTATGCACGAGATGCACGCGCACAAGATGAATGTAGATGCGCTCTGTTTTTTTTGTGTAAAAATTACCTCCTAAATAATTATCTCATACCTCATACCTATCGAATTAATTAGTTAACATAAGGATAACATCATAAAAAATAAAACACGGTAAGGTAATGAGACATAATTATTTACACAAAAAATATTACAGGTAACTGGATATAATAACATAATATTTACATAATAGAAATAATAAACCTTAGAATAATAATAAACGTACATATATTATATAGGCTATATATACGTATATATAGCTAGATATAGATTTTTAGTTCCATATCCAACAACTAGATGACGCCACGTACGGCTTACATATATTTGATTCGAGTTTCCAGTCTCTCTCTGGTTATACAATAGTAGTCTCTGGTGATGACTGATGGTAAATATAAATGTGTGTGTGTGTGTGTGTGTGATTTCTTGGTGGACTATTACGTATAAAATTCCTTCCACTTGCTACTTGTGGCGCCACCTGTAATATGTCATAATTTGTCGCGAGATACCTTATTTAGTCACTTTTCGACGGACACTTTTCATAGTACAGAGATACCCTAGCGTACTCGTACGAGAGTAGTACACGCAAAGAGTAAAACAGCAATAATAAATTATATTGTAAGTTTATGCCTGACCAAAAAAAATAGAAAATAAAAACCCTCGCCATATTGCGGAAAATTTCGTAACTAATTTCTGTATGGATGATACTATGTGCATCAAATAGATTTGACAAGCTAATAATAATACTGTAAATAATGGAACGAGATCACAAAATACAAAAAACTCCAAAAGTGACAGAGACATAGACACTTTCTTTTGTCTTTGTCAGAATATGCCTTTTTTTGTTGTATAAAATAATCGACTAAATTTGAATGCCTAATAAACATTCTCACTCGCAAACAATTTGTTAAATATGTCCGCCATTTTGTACTTCTTTTTAATTTGGTCGGTTTATAAAATCTGGTGATACCAGTTTTGTTATTGGCAGATTACCCAAGAATGTGGTAATATATAAAAGGGTGACTGGAATCTTCGAAATAAACACAGTAAAAACAAATATGTTTATTTCTATCCTAAAAGGCTAAATTCTATTGATCATACATATTAAGATGATGTTTATAGCCTTGTTTTTTATCATTTGTGTTTTTAGCGATTTGTTATTAGTCATAACAATATATTTTCGATAATCCGGAACAATGCAGCTGTCTAAAATTACAATAAATGTTTCGGTAGGGCTTATACCTATAGTTATCTATCAAACATTTCCTTTTTTTTAAATACACTTGTTTCAAGAAAATAAGAGGACTTGTTATCATGAATGTGGTATCCCTGCAAAAATATGCCTGTCCCTTTCGGGTACTTTTTTTATACTTGTGTGTGTTTCTAGTCCCTAGACTCAATATACTATAAAATCATCACAAAATCGCTAAAACTGAATCTACTAGAAACGTGATTAGGATTTTGTTCTAGAAGGGGTATAAAATTTTATTTGTTAAAACTTTTTATTTCAGAACACCTGTGAATTAAAGTTTCGAAGCAAAATTACATTTTACAACACGTTATTTTTACCAAAAACTTTTACAGTTAATATAGGTACTTGAGCAAAATATTATGACAATTACAAAAATAATATTATGTGCTTTAAATTTAAGTAAAATGTAATAATCGTTTTATTAAAAAATACCAACAGGCAATGAGAGTCCGGCTCCCACGCAATCACTTTTGATGAACGGAACCCTAATAAAATTAAAGAGCCAAAAAAACTTAAAATGAGATAAAACTTTAAAAAAAGTAAATATTGTTTAAGTGTCAAGGAAACTCAAAGAGTTTCATCTAAGAGTTTAAATTACCTTATGTACAACAGAACACATAAAAAGAATTATAATATAGAAATAGTTTCACGTTCATGAAAAATACAATCTAGTAGATAAGCTACCTAATTGCAAGTAGTCAGCGTCCCCCGCCCCCAGGACTATTCCAGATAACTAATTATTAATGTGTTGACTATTAATTACTAAATTACACATGATGGTGGGGTGGTAACAGACAGGCTCACGGAGCAACACATCCATACCATTAGTAAAAACATATTAAGCATAAATTTCCGCTAAACAGAACTTACTTGTATATCGTTTTTGAATTATCTTATCTTATTGTATTTCTTTGTACTTCAACTAGGTACATTTTAAATTAATCAATAATGTAAAGTGAAAATTATTATTAATTATTATGTAGCAACACTGGTTAGTCATTCTGGCCAATCGTATATCAGTTCACAATTCACATCTTTCATTCTTTCCGGTCGATGTTCATAACCTTCAGCTAAACGCCCCAGACGTTTTCTTTCACTCCACTTCCCCCACTACACTATCATTCAATCAATTAAAATGTCATAATTCATTCATTCCGATTTAGTCAATCGCGGAATACCGGCTTTTGTAGTCGACTGCAGAAGTCACTACTTTTCGCCGGCTTTTTGTCCTACTTTGCTATTCTGATTTCTGATATTATAATTATTGTTTATAACAATATAGTTATCTGTGAAAGTGTGAACTTAAACTAGTTCAGTACGCGAATACAGTTCTTCCTTTATCCAAATCTATTTTAAGGTAAGAAGAATTAATTACTTTTAAGTTCTTTTCACTGACAAAAGTATTAATCTAATATTTGTACACGTGTAAAATGGAAGTACTGACTTATAAGTGGGCTATATTTTATTAGAAATTAAGGTGTATTTCTTAACACATCGCGCTACAGGTCTCAATACTCATAGCCAATGGCAAAAATCTTAATTCTTAATGCGCAGTACCTACTTACTACCTACATACCAAGGTCCTATAAACAATAATATTACTTTGAATATATAATTGTTATATTGGAAAATAACTTGCCTTCTTATTCCTATTTTACTGTTACACTATAATATTACATATGCTTGTGTCTTTAGAATTGTAAAAAATATTTATGTTAAGTTCAAACATAATCATTAACAGGCCGAGATAATTATCGAATAACTTTAACAACATCGTAATATTGCTAAATTATATAGATTTTTTTCATATTATTTCTTGTTTGTCTCCTAATGCCTAGATTACTGGAGCTTATAATCTACACTCTACTTCTCATCAATCTTTCTCATCATCAATCATTCATCAATGAGGACTTGAGGTGGTTATTACTATGTTTTATTTTATTCGTAAGACAAGATATTTCAAGCACTATTCTCATACCTTGTGGCAACATTGTTTAATGGACAGATCAGAAAAACTTATCTATGAAAAACTTACATATTTTAGGATATAACAACATATTGCATAATAATTTGCATTTGGATAAACCTAACATACTATGTTTTAGCATGAGCTATAGATATACAAAATGGATTGTAGAAGTGTTGGTCAACCATTAACCAGGTGGGAAGACAATCTCCGTGTAGTAACCGGCCCATGTTGGATGTGAGTGGCAAGGGATGGGTCGTCTTGGTGTTCATTGAAGGAGGCTTATGGACAGCAGTGGACAGATAAAGGATGATGATGATGATCGAGGAAAAAGCTGAAATATATTTGGATATCAGCCAAATTATTTAACATTTAAAAAGGCATTAACAGATGGCCCATGTCGGTGTATAGAGTGGTTGGAACACTGCATGTGGTGACCATATTTATACACATAGCTCCTGGATATTTTTAATTCTAGTGTAATGTAACTGCGTTTTGTTGGCCTTGGTTGGGACAGAGTTTATTGAATAGTCGCAAGCTTCTTGCATGATACAGTGTTGCAAAATTAAGATAGCTGACATTTTGCAAGTTTGGAGCCTGCCAAATCAGATAAATTCTATGATTAATAAAGAATGATGAAAAGATGTCTGCACTCGGACATGAAATTTGTATATCAGTTTTCATTTAAGTATTTAAAATTTAATATAAAACCAGTAGCACAAGCTTTTCCTAGCTCTACTATGAGAGTAAGTTAGCAGGGTGCAACTGCTAACTACTATCAGAAGAACGGAAGATAAACAACTAAGTTTTTGTCAGTGAATGCAATCTTGTATTGCATTTATGTTTTAAGTGATATGATAAGTTTTACAATATTCCTAGGTTAACCTATTCATCCATACAGATAAATAACATCAGAGTGTCTGTTTGTAATATTAAAATAACTGCTATTTATTACATATGCACATGGATGAATACACAGCACATATATCAAAATCGCATTTTTTATCATTTTTGTCTGTCTATCTGTTCTGGCTAAACTCTGAAACGGCTGGGTCGATTTTGATGGGATGGGCTTTGCTGTGTTTTGGAGAGAAGGGCAGGCAGTGTAATTACTGGCACCGAGACTTAACATCTTATGTCTCAGGATAGGCAACACATAGATGAGTTGCCTGTGCTCGTTCCAGGTAAACTAGTTTATGTTCATGGGTGACGTCGACCACTTACCATCAGGTGGCACGTTTGCCAGTTTGCCTATCCAACAAGAAAAAGAAAAAAAGACTTTCACTGGCAGATAGCTGATGTTATAAGGAGTAACTTAGGCTATAAAAATAATTATCATCAATACACTTGTAAATCTAAGTAAACGTGAGCGAAGCTGCGGGCAACAGCCAGTATATTAATAATTGTACTATGTGCAAACTTACATTGACCCAGAGATAACTTTGTAATCTTATTTGTAGGGCAAGGTAACATTGTGCCTCTCAGTTTACACCTCTAAGTAGTTCATAGAAAACATCAACATACTGATCTTGATCATAGATGCAAAATGACTTGACTTTTCTGTGTATTTTTACATCAACATAGTTTAAATAAATTACTTTATAAGTGTGGAGAATAGTTTTGAATCTGCATAGATTCTCATGAATAAGGCATATTGTCAACCCTTATATGTCCCACTGCTGGGCACCGACCTCCTCCTCAAAATCAAACGAGGAGGGTGTTAGGCCACAGTTCACCAATGTGCTAGCCCACTGCGGGTTTGTAAATTTCATACATCTTCAAAGACTTTTAATCTCAGGTTGCCTTGGTTGACATGCATCCTCACAATGTTTTTCTTAAAATATAATTAAATATTGTAGTAGAGTTAATTTGACTTTAAATGAGATACTTTTTACATACAACATTGAATATTTTTACTCTGTCGTTTTTTTAGTTTACCTCACCAGTTTTGAAACCATCTTACTTATTTCATAGTTCATACTGTGGCCTACAGTTTCATCTATATCGTTTTTTTTATAACAATATAACCGTGTATATATTTAGTATAAATTTTGTGTTAGTGATTTGGTGTTTTTTTTATTCTGTTAACCCGCTCCTTATCACCTCTTATGTTATTGATCACCCGTCTGGCCTCGCTGGTGTCCCCAACTCTTATGTGGTTTATGCCTTTTTTACCACGCTTTTATTAGCTTGGGTTGTATCTATGTATGTAATGGAATCTTTGAGCATAAATTTGACCGATTTCCAGAAGTTTGATTAATTTGAAACTTTGCACACGTATCAAGGACCGATGACAATGCAATAATTTAATAACAGTTTCCCAATATCCTTATAAGGACCGCCAGGATTAATAAATTCTTTTGTGGATCCTCTGTAAGGGAGTAAGAAAGATAGAGCTATCGCGTGATCTGCGCATGTCTGCACATGTCTGCAGTTTCGGACTCCCTCCTTTTCATTACGGGAGTGGGTAATTTGCGCGCCTGCTGCTTTCCTTGGCTGTGGTAGCCGTTTCTGAGGCTCCCTCTCCTAAAAATGAGTTCTTACTCCCGATTACTTTTGTATCAATTATGATTCCTGCATAGCTTTGGACTTACAGTCGTTAAAGAAGGAATCAAATCTAATAAACCAAACTACAAAGTGAAAAATAAATTATAGTTTAAAAAACTAAAAAACCACGCTTTTAAAACTGATTAAACTAAAAAATTAAAAATAAAACTAGTAATCAATTGAAAAATTCATATTATTATACAAAAAGCGTGGGGGGCTTGATTTCGATTGTGGTAAACATATTATCAATAATTTACTATATCTGTGGATATCATAACAACGTGTTTTGTATAATAATATGAATTTTTCAATTGATTACTATAGTTTTATTTTTAATTTTTTAGTTTAATCAGTTTTAAAAACGTGGTTTTTTAGTTTTTTAAACTATAATTTATTTTACAGAATATTGGCTTTTAGAATTTGCATTTATAGAAATATGTCAGCAATAGACCAATTACCTTAACTCCTGCTCGTCTAAATTCAAGAAGCAAATTCTAGAACTTTAGCAGTCAAATTGGACTTCATTTAAAGACCTTTCTTCCATTTACCTTTCTTTTTTTATTTCAAAAGGAGGCAATCGAGCAGTCGGAGCCTTATGGTGACTACCGACGCTCATAGACTTCCGTACAACCAAAAGTTATGCAGATGCGTTGCCCTCCTCTTCCCTGTCCCCCCAATGGACCACCGGAAGCTCACCAATCTCACGAAACGTGACAACATACCTGTCACTTGACGCTGGTGTTATGTGAGCGAGAGGTACCACCCTGGTCGTGCCGCCCAATCCGGATGCAAAGCAGCATGGCACTACCTCTTACACTCTCTTTCTTCCTACCTTTCATTAATTATGTAAAATTATGTTTCATATATAACATCAGATCTTGTTTAGACCCTTTTAGTTTATACTCTGGTCACTCACCATGACAACTTAAGTTCACCAACCCACTAGGTCAACTATAGCTGACCTTTGACTTTATAATCTCTGTTCATATCAATTAGAGTATATTTCCACTGGAGCAGCATTACAAATACGACTCCTCATCAATGATATGCTTTCAGGAATGGAGTGGGAAGGGCCGCCCAAGCAAGGCTTGTACGACCCACAGAACGAGCACGAAGCTTGCGGTGTTGGATTTGTGGTTGCTATCGACGGAAAACGTAGTCATAAAGTAAGTGCCAACTTTTTTTTTCTTTAACGCCTGGAAATGCTCTGAGGCATCTCACGGGGTAGTGGGTCTCCCCACGCGGGTATGTGGGACTCGCTGCGCCCGAAAACTGGTAAGTGGACGCAGCTCTACCCACTAAAACCCGGCGAGTGCCACCAATGCCGCCTTTGGTGAGGTGTCCCGGATCTAATAAACAAACAGGGCACCTCCCCAGCCCCTCAGGGGACCGACGCCACCTCCACAGAGGGGTTGTCCGCACCACAGAACAACCCCACCCAACGTCGGGACAGTACAACGGGGTGAGGTTCCCGTCCTCGCCCCTTGCCCCCTGCTCTGTTGTCCCCTCTTCTTATAAGGCCCCCCTCGGCTCAATTAGTTTTGCCCAAGGTGCAGCGGCTCATCCTAGGCTACTGAGCTCCACCGCCACGTCAAGGCCTGAACCATGGTGGGGAAGTGCTAACTACTATTACTAGCCTTTTTCCTCAGCCATTTAATTGCATCATATCGATATTCCATAACTAGCAGTGTCCCGCGGTTTCACACGCGTATAACCCATTCCCGTGGGAGTACAGGAATAAATTATACCCTATTTATTATTCTGATGTATTGTAAAGTTTCATTTAAATCAATTCTATATTTTTTGCGTGAAAGAGCAATAAATATACATCCATACATTCTTACAAACATTCGCGTTTATAATATTATTGGGATATGGAGTAGGTACATGTTGAAACGTCACAAACTATAACACAACATTTATACTGGACATGTACAACTATATTTTTACCCGACTACGGCGAAGCCACGAGAATTTCGATCAATTTAGAAACGTTTTATCCATGTACCCATATGAAAACTAAGTCTTATTTCAAATTTAAAATATGATTTATGCAGTAGCATTACGATCAGATCTTTTTTATTGGGGATGCCATGTTTTGGACGATTTATTTAATTTGCATCATTTCCTCCTGGTTAGCTTTATCCTTATCAACGTACCGATACGTAACCAAGTACCTATATTAATAACAGCAATAATATCGATTCATGATTTATTTTCCTCGTAGTAATTTCTAGGAGATATTAAACAGCTATTTTAGGTCAGTAACCATCTTGACCTGTCACATTGTTCAAAGACGCAAGGAAGCACAAGCTCTTTTTATGCGCCGTAAACAGCTCTGAGGCATCCCGCGGGAGAGTGGGGACACCCCCAGGCGGGTATGGGACGTTATGTGATGTTAAAGTGGACACAGCTCTACCCATTAAAATCCGGCGAGTGCCACCAATGCCGCCTTTGGTGAGGTGCCCCGGGTCTGTTGACTAGCAGGGCACCTCGACGTCTAGTCAGTCCCCAAGGGACCGACGCCACTTTAACACAGAGGGGTTGTCCCGCACCACAGAACAATCCCTTCCAACCTCGGGACAATACAATGCCGTGAGGTTCCCACCCTCCCCCTTGTCCCCCCTGCTCTTTTGTTCCCTCTTCTTATAAGAGGGGTACAAAGAGCAGCTCCAGCTCCTTGGGTTCAATTGGCTACGCCCAAGGCGTGTCCAACACCTTGGGTGAGCCCCACCTCCACGATAAGGCTTGAACCACGGTGGGGATGTATAAGTTATCCTAATTTTGCCCAGAAAATATGTTACGCTACTAATATGTCAGATGGTCGTCTCTCGTACATATATTAATCTATTATTTGTATAGAAGCGTAACGTATCATTTATCGAAATGTTTAAAAACACCTTGGTGAGTACGATAAAATTGATTAAGACCTAAGTGAAAGTGGCGCCCTCATTTTTTCCAAACTCTTTTTTGCCAACACATATATTTAACACCTAGATATTTAGCCAATAACGTGTACCTACATACTTTAAAAAATATATACAGACGAACATAGAACCTCCTTTTTTGAAGTAGTATAAAAATATGATCTCGTCTGTGTTAGCCTAACGTACCGTACATACGAATATTTTATTTTTTTCTCGCTATTATTGCGAAATTATAGCATCACTGATGAATAGACCTCCTACAATGAACGCCAAGACGAACAATCCCTCGCCATTCGATGATAATGGTTACGAGGGCGAAATTCTCAAAAGGAAAACAGTACGTCTTTGAAAAAGGAATGTGGTGTCGGTTCCCCTTAATATTATAACAGACCCCCAGATATCCAGGTGAACGCGGAGTCACCATATTAAAATTCTTTTAGAATACAAGTACTAGATTTGTCCTCCAGACAACCTTCCTTACTCAGAATGGGGCAATAATTACTATTACGTCGGTCACTTTATATGAAACGTATTTTGTGTAATGAATAGCGCTAAACTATACATTTGTTACCTAATTATAAGTAGTCAACATTTAATGGAAACGGAAATTTATGTACCTTTAATATTTCATTAAAGGTACATAAATTTCCGTTTCCATTATAATTTTAATATAATTTTAATATAAAGAATTTGTCCTGATTTCGGTAAATTTGACTTTGTTTTTGTTATGAATCAATAAAAAATATTCTTATTTTATGACCGTGTACATCATGCGACTTACAGGCGATGTTTAGTGTGTTACATAGGCACGATAAAGTCTAACCCTGAGTGAAATCGTTTATTACCTTTTTGCCCATGTTTACTAACATAAAGACCTACCGAGTTGTAAAAAAAAAAGATTCCGACGAATTGAGAACCTCCTCCTTTTTGAAGTCGGTTAAAAAATAATAAGAAAAGTCGACTATGAAACACCTAGTAATATTTAACATAATATCTTCAAATATATCTATAATAGGATATAGGTATTATTAAGATCGCAATTCAGAAACGAATAAAACCCATTTTTTATATGACATATAAATAAGTACCTATAAAAAAAACACTTGTGATAGACAAACGGACATCTACATTTACATATATACATTACTTTATCTACATTTCACACCAACCCGGCGCCAGGAGGCCGTGCGGTCGCAGACTGCACAAAACACACACTTTTGGTTTGTTAAGTTGGGGTTGGCGGGAGGCAACCCTAACTTAACAAACCAAAAGTGAGCCAAATCGGCTCACGCTAATCCGATGTAGCATTAGGGCCTTTGGGCCGTTAGCATAGATCATTCCGAAAAAAAATACTTTTCACAATTGTTAAGACCTTTCCAAGACATCGATGGTGTTTAACTTGAAAACTATCTTGTATTTGTGAAAATGTTTATAAATAGCTTATAAGCTCCTTTGCGGGAATCGTACCCGAAGACAAAATCAAAACGTAAGTGACTAACTTGTCTTCTATGAGAATAAATATGTACCTATGCAACTTGAAAGAGTAGCCAAGCTCTTAACAAGTAAGTTAAGGAGACCGCTAATGTGTGTCGATATCTCTTCAAACTTGCGCCCCATTTACTAAGATTTCGCCCCCTTTCGCTCAGTCATGCTTCCGTTCGCCCAGTTTTTCCCCCTTCGTCCAGTCTTGCCTCCGTTGGCCCCCACATCACGGCCTACACTCGTCGGAACGTTGACAACTTGACAACAAATGAAACTGGCCACCCTTCAAAATGTCAGCTAGTCGAAGACCGATCAATAACACTGTAGGTACAGTTCGCCCGAAATAAGATACACAATAAGGTACCTACACATCTTTGAAATGGTATTATTAAGGAGTAATTGACTTCATCGTCATCGACACTGGCCTCCTTCAATGAACGCCAAGACAACCGACAGTAGTAATTTACTTAAAAGTGTTTAGCTGAACTCAAAATTTGTATATGAAATGACATTTGAGAAATTTAATACAGAGACATCATTTTAAAAGCGTTTTTTACATAACTAAATATTATTAGCTCACGACTTTTTTCACTTGCTTCGGCCGATATTGGATATTCCAGTTTCCACGCATAGACATAGCTTTATGTTGCATCGGTTAGACATTTTATTTTTTGTGCCTTTTTACAAAATGGACGTTTGCTTATATTTTAACTACATATATTTATAAAAAAATTTAAACAAAAATTGAAACCGACTTCAAAAAGTAAAAAATAAACTAAAAAGTAATAAAATAATTGCGTTTTCTTAATTTTTGTGCCTAGAACTTATAATCAACTTGTTATTTTACTGATTACAACCTTTGCATTTACCACGTCATTGTTGTTACTATTGGAGTCGGTGTCCTCCTTTTAACTCCTCCTTTTCGAAGTCGTTTAAAAACACCCTCCTGTCCCGACTTCGTAGAGACGTGCCCAGCAGTGGGACATATACGGGTTGATATTATTTGCCTATATTTTAACTATGTAATTGAATGGTGGGACCTGTCTGGTCCGGAGTTCTGCCAGTTGCACTCCCATCATGGCCTCTTTTTGCGAGCTGCCGCCGCGTTTAGCACTATAGGTCAGCTGATAGGGATAGGATGCGGTCCTTCTTTGTATCCTACCAATGGGGGCAAACTTGCTTCTCGCTGGATAATCCCGAAATCGTTGCCGACTCTGTTGACGAGGTATTGCTGCAAGCCATTGAACGTTTCATTCCACGATTTGCAGTGCATATAGGCGACAAAAGCTGCCTAGCGCCAGCCCTGGTTTGGTGGACCTTGCAAGACGGCTGCACGTCATAGCAGGAAAACTACCGAGAGTAACTACCAAAGACCAGCGAATTGAAAAAGAAGTATAACTTTGTCTTCAGGTCCTTCAAATGTTATTGCTGAGGCAAAAGCGGAGTACGTGAACAGAATTCTCGTGAAAAACTCGTGCATATGGAAAAGGCCGATCGGAACGGAAAGCAATTATTATGTACCTAATCGAATGCGACTAAAACTAAACTGATTTGTTGCCTATCCTCAGACAAGATGTTAAGTCTCAGTACCAGTAATTACACTGCATGTCCTGCCCTTTTCACCGAAACATACAAACATAGCAAAGACGGTTTGAAAAGTTGTTATACGGGAGAAACAAGCAGGATGGTGGTACCCGTGGTATGCAGACGGGATATTTATCATATTATATGCAATAATCAATCTCGTTGTTCAGATCGTTCGCGATGCCGAAGTGCTCGCCAAGCGCATGGAGCACCGCGGCGCGTGCGCGTGCGACAACGACACCGGCGACGGCGCGGGCGTGCTCACCGCCATACCGCACCAGTTCTACTGCGCGCAGCTGAGGTGAGTGACAATACCCACCAGTCACCAATCGACGTCCACCGGTGTACCTGTGACGTCACGTGACGCTTGTGACTGTTTAGAATTGGACAATTTTAATAGTGCCTGTAGAAAATTATATAGGCGTAGTCGTCATAAGACAATTTACCTAAATCTGTTTAGTATAGACTATAGAGCCTATTGAGTGGTGGTTTCGATCTATAATAATCAATTGCACAATGACAACGTGGGATCTTTTAGGTGCAGAATGATCTCAATTCGACGAGAGACGTAATTTCTATGGCGCCTTACGTTCGTTGAGAATGGACCAAATTCAGTGATTTTAGTAATCCGTTCATAGATGCACCAATGATGTCCTTTGGCGCTTCTGCTTAGAATGAAGTAAAGAACTTGTAGACACTCCTAACCACTCGCGTACCAATACGGCTTAAGCTCAGGAATAGATCAATTTCAAAATTGATTTATCTAAGTATATGAAGTAGACAGAATTTAAAAAGGAGTTATACAGAGTTAAACAGGAACAAAAGCGTCCTAATTTTAGGTTTAGTTTCTTTTCATATATTATGTATATATGAGATACGAAAGAATATTATAAAACTTTTTTGTTCTGTCTGAAAATAATCTGAAAAAACCTGAAAATAATAGGATTAAGGCCTATTTTCTATATTCTTTTGGAAATATTTATCTCGTTAATCGATGTATGGTTTGGGTTTTTTGTACTTAATAATGTTTTTCTACCCTGAAGCTGACGTTGTGGTACGCGTCATTTTGTTAGGATCAATATCATTATCAACCTTTCTCTCTTCTGTCACAATAAATAATAGTACCATGTTTCTGCTGGACGTATCTCATGTAAAAGAGAATATTTGTAACAGAAATCTTATGGTAGATCCTAACGTAAAAAATTCAAATGAAAAATAATTGTTTTGACCATGTCCTGTATTTCATTTATCACCAGCCTTTGCCGGCGGCTTCGCCCGTGTGGAGTTATAAAAAGTAGCTTAAACTTAATTTCGTTGCTAGAATGAGATTTAAAAAAACAAATAAGTAGTGTTTTTCCTTACCATTATTATAAAAACATCTCTATATATAGCACAGTAAAGATAGAAAAGCAACGGCCACTAAATGCTAATTATAGTATTCCTATAAAAATGTAGACATAAAATGATATAAATAAGTACATGATTTTCAAAAACGAAAATATAATACTATCAGCAAATAATCTGCCAACTTAACCTTGTTCTAAATATGGAAAAATAATAATATAACAATGGAGTTGTTGCAACAAAATGCATAATGTATTTGATTCGTGTGCCGAGTTCCACTTGTACGTAAATATCGTGAATGACTCTTTTATAATATTATATCGTTACGGAGAATTGTTATAAAGTTGTGATATTACTAGAATCGATTATAATAATTATTCAGAATTTTTATTATTATATCATTATCTGGATCAAAGTAGATAGCGGAAATAAATTCATTTGCATAAAATGTAATTGCTTACGGATATAGAATTTTCATATGCTCTAGAAGTTGAGTAAACAATTATTTTATGTCAATAATAATTATATGGAGTGAATTACTGTTCTTGATGCAGGTGGAATCGGTTGTCTTAGCGTTCATTAAAGGTGGCTTATGTTCAGCACTGGCGGAAGTGGATTTTTATGTCTTATATTTATGTTTATTTTACGGGGACCGTACAGCAACCGAGCAATCGTAGCCTTATTGTAACCTGCCGATGCCCATAGACATCTGTAAAACCAAAAGTTATGCAGATGCGTTGCCCTCCATTTCCCTATCTCCCCAATGGTCCACCGGAAACTCACAAACAGCACGAAACGCTGTCACTTGACGCCGGTATTATGTAAACGAGAGGTACAACCCCGGTCGTACCGGCCTAATTGGGCAGTAATGCAGCATGGCACTACCACTTACAGCATACAGTCTGTTGAAGGTAATGTTTTTCATATTAGCAGTGTAGTGACAGTACACTCATGTGCACTAATACAAAAATATAATCACAGGGCAAATGTTTTCACAAAGCTCATAGATTGATTATAATGAAACAAATTATACTTCGCGAAAGCTTAGGTTCGAATCCGATACGAGTAGACAAACCCTGACCGCGCTAACAGCAGTAGCACTACGCTACCGCTAGATTGCTTAGGCACCGCGCGTGACCCGCCAGGGATGAGGGCCGGCCCTCATGATGATAACTTAAATTTAACCGTAAAAGATTCCTCAACCGTATCGGATTTGACTAGTCCAAATCCTGCTCTCCCAAGTAGCGCGCGCGATAAACCGCGCAGGGGGCGCGGTTCGATGGGGGCGTCCCCCTTTCGAATGTTTCTTAAGTGAGCCATCTGTTCACTTACTGTACCGATTGAGCTTAAAGGCCATCAGGCCGAAAAGTCTAGCCTTTCCGAAAAAAAAAACAAATTATACGGATTCTATCGCTGCTTATTAAGTTTTTTACATGCCCGACGTTTCGTTGATTGGTGTTGCAAATAATTGTTTTTTCTTGTATAAAATTATTATCGTTTTTTATTATATTAAGGTAACATTGTGGTTTGCGGTCCTGTAAGGGTTTCAAATTACTTACATCTTCTTATAAATGACGTAGATTTATATTGTGTTACCAGTTTCAGGGCTGATGCGAGCGTATTATATGATAATGTAATATACTAATGTAATAAGAAAATGTAATATATTGTAAGAGATGTGCCATTGCTGCATTACCGGGGTGGTACCTCTCGCTCACATAATACCGGCGTGAAGTGACAGCTATGTAGACCAGGGTCGATAATTTTTGAAACCAAAAAAAATAATAGTAGGATGAAACCCATTGGAAAAGGAGCAGAATATAACAAAAATAAAAGGAAAAATAATTTACGGGTGATTTGAGGGCGGGAAAGTGGAAGGGGGGGGGGGTCTAAGGGTAAAAAACAGTTTATCTTGAATTCAGGCAAAACTACAAGTCCCATGGAAAAAAGTTGTAGGTTATAAATATGAAGATCTACAACTCTTGTATTTACACTTTTTTCACATAACCTCAATATTTATGTGAAAAATTCAAATAACCAACTTTTTTGTTTTTTATTTTTATCTTTTACAAAAAAATTTTTTGCTCACCAAATTTGGTGAAAACTTATCTTTTCATGTCCTAAACACACTGTATTTTTTTTTAATATACAATATTATTTTTTTCACCTTATTTCGACTTAATAACGATAAACAGTCTTATTTTCAATCGAAAATTATCCCGTCAAAATATCTGATTTTAAAAAAAGTCGGCGGGCTTCTTGTTCGTCGAAATCTCTACTTTTTAATGGTGTAAAAAATATATACATTACTGTGTTAAATTTTCTCAGAAAATGCAAAAACACGAGTACAAGATGTGAGCCATACAATTCAGAAACTGGTCAGTGATTTGTCACTGACGTAATAGCAATTCAACCAACCAGTGTATGCATATAACCATATGTATGTACGTCCCATCGGCCAATCATGCATCAATGGTCATCAGTCGGTCAACCAGAGCGCTGAACCGGCGGCGCAGCGTCGCAGCACAAATTTGGCGGAATTTGTTTTTATACAACACATGACATTACCGCGCTCTATTCCGGTTATATGCTCGATGGCGAAAATCAATGTATCAAAACACTGAAATGTTTCATCAAAACCGAACTACCAGAAGTTGATAGATTACTTTGAACATAGAATATCTGTGACTATGAACAAGATTATAATAATGATCGGATGATTACTGGTCGTTAAATATATTTTTTGATCTTTTTTGTTTGTCCACTGATGATGATGGGGTTCCACTTGAGACCACAATCAGAGAACAATAGCATACAAGGTTCAATTATCATTCAAATGATTCCCTAGCCGATCTAGTTGGTGCCCAATCAGCGCGATTGTTGTGACCTACTCAAAGTAATTGTACATCATGTACCTTGTACTGCGCAGTTATGTTATCTTACGTATGGAAAACTCATGTCGGGTTTTCTCTCATCTTATCGCAACTCATATCGAGGATACTTTTTAAATGCAAATCACCTTTTTGATGTTTATCAATGTTTCCCATCACCATTATCAGGAACGATAAGAGATAAGAAAATTTAGAAAGTAATTTCAAATTTAGCCCTAAAAGGCTGCGTATCCACTTGAGGCAGCATCGGGCTGAGCGACTGCCTCGACCAGAGACTGATCTAGTGGAGACCATGCCGTGATATGAACCAACGCGGTGGCCGCGCAGTGAGCCAAATGGAGACGGTTTTACGTATGCTCGGTACGCGGAAAAATGGATAAGGATTTTCTTCTTTATAGTAAAAATTTTAATAGTATCTTCTACATCTTCAAAAGTAATTTCTGACAACAGTTGTTTGGTAGGAGCTTTTCTCTGACGATATAATATTTCCATAATCCACCATCAGTGTTTCTGGCGTTGTTTCCTTTTGTAGAATACCGCGGCTCGGGATGAAGTCTATTGCCTATTTGCTCTATTTTATGCCTCAAGTGGAGACGCGTAAACTTTCCGCAACCCGCGGCACGCTCACGATGAGGTAGCTCGGCACGAGGCTGCGTAAGTGAATATTATGCAGTTTAATAACCGGAAGGTGCCAATCGCAGCCTAACTTATTCTAATTCTTACTATTTTTATGTTTAATTATATTCCATAAAAATAAAAGTGTATTTATATTTTGAATAAAGGTTTACATGTGGTTGCCAATTCGATCAGATATAAGGTTAAAATCATTGAAGCGATGCCTTTTATATCAATCAAATTTGTCGTCTTCATATTCTGGTGAGAACGTGTATTGTGCGTTGATCTTTGTTTTGGCCCAGTCTGTAGAAAAAGACTTTACATAGGAGAGTTTATAAGAGAATAAAAACATTTTAGAAAAAATTAAAACCGCCTTCAAAAATACTAAACTAAAAAGTAACAAAATAACAGTTTCTTTAATGTTTGTGCTTACAACATATAATCAACTTAATCTTCTACTAATGTACAAACTTTGCGTTTACCACGACATTATAGTTACTTTTGGAGTCGGTGTCAGCCAAGGTAGGTAGGTAGGTAATGTACAGCAACAAATACGACACCGACTCCAAAAGTAACTATAATGACGTGGTAAACGCAAAGTTTGTACATTAGTAGAAGATTAAGTTGATTATATGTTGTAAGCACAAACATTAAAGAAACTGTTATTTTATTACTTTTTAGTTTAGTATTTTTGAAGGCGGTTTTAATTTTTTCTAAAATGTTTTTATTTCTTAATTTTAAGTGATTCCGAAATTCGTCGTCTTGGCGTTCATTGAAGGAGGCATGTTCAGCAGTTGATGGATAAAGGATGATGATGATGATGGTGATGGTGATGATGATGATGATGATTACGATGACCGCGACATACTATGGTGTGCTACCAAAGCATCATATACAATTGTTACATCGACACGTAATAAAATTATCATATCATCAAGGTAAACAAAACCAACCAAATAGGCATTATTGGGAATAACTAAAAAACGGCTTGTCAGATCTTAATAAAATTAATATGGGACCAAATTGGAAACACCAGCTTTCAAACAAAAAAATAACCATCGAAATCCATTCACAAACGGCGGAGATATCGTGTCACATACATAAAAAAAAAACATACAGACGAATTGAGAACCTCCTTTTTTTTTTGAAGTCGGTTAAAAAAGAAGGAACGTACAGTTGGTTGGGCGGTAAATAGTAAGTGATCCATAGACACCTACTACATCGGAGTGTTTGCAGACTTCAGACCTATAATCTCTTTTTAAGATAAGTAGAGACAGAGTTAAAAACCTGGCAAAAAGTCGGTCGTCACTTATACAACTTTAAAGTGTTCTTGTGTTATAGATAGGCGAAACTGACGATGCTGTTGTCGTTATTATATTTTTGTTATATATTTGATATATATAATATTATTACAATCTGTCGTGAGTCGTTCAAAGTGTTAACTTTATGAGCATGCGTGTAGCTCAAAATAAAACAAGTATGTCGCAGATTTAAACTCGACGACCTGACCTCCTTGTATCCGCTCACCAAATTGCGAGGGATCCGTCTATTTGGGTGATTGATTGCGCTAGATAACGTCTCACACTGTCACTGTATACGCTTTAGTTAGTGACTGCGAAAATTTGTCATAGTTATATCGTAGTAGCACTTACGTAATGTACTTACGTACTATTATGTACTACACTTCAATAAAAAGCGGGCGTTTTATATTCTTAGGTTGAAGCCATCTGCTCAACTACTATTTTGATGAAGCTTAGAGGCCAATAGGTCAGCAGCACAGGTCCATCCGAAAAAAAAAACGTTTGTAAGTTTGTATGTCAGAGGCAATCGAACCCCACCATGGTTCAGGCCTTGTCGTGGCGGTGGGGCTCAGTAACCTAGGGTGAGCCGCTGCACCTTGGGCGAAGCTAATTGGGCCGAGGGGGCTCTTTGTACCCCTCTTATAAGAAGAGGGGACAAAAGAGCAAGGGGCGAGGATGGAAACCCCACCCCATTGTACTGTCCAGAAGTTGGGAGAGGTTGTTCTGTGGTGCGAGACAACCCCTCTGTGGAGGTGGCGTCGGTCCCTTGCGGGACTGACTACATAGCCGTCGAGGTGCCCTGTTTGTTTACTAGATCCGGGGCACCTCACCAAAGGCGGCATTGGTGGCACTCGCCGGGTTTTAGTGGGTAGAACTGCGTCCACTTACCAGCTGTCGGGCGCAGCGAGTCCCACATACCCGCGTGGGGAGACCCACTCCCCCGCGGGATGCCTCAGAGCATTTTCCGGCGTTAAAGAAAAAAAAGAGGCAATGGAAGCTATATATTATTCGATTGAACAAATATCACCTCTAGAATGCAACGTTATGATCGAGTCGCATTTGTTATAAAAACAATGAACTTACTTTTACTGCAATATGTGCCTCCAATAGGCGAGCTATCACGAAAACATTTTAATGCAGAACATGGCTGGAAATTATATATTTCGGCAATATGTCCGCAACAGTAAGCCCCACAATTTTGTTTATTTTT
Source organism: Helleia helle (assembly GCA_963853865.1). Lineage (NCBI taxonomy): Eukaryota > Metazoa > Arthropoda > Insecta > Lepidoptera > Lycaenidae > Helleia > Helleia helle. The sequence continues at coordinate 19,687,565 of OY971425.1, forward strand.
ATGTCATAATGAGGCAACAGAGCAGTCGGAGCCTTATGGTGACAGCATGGCACTACCTCTTACAAAAGCTAACTTGCTTTGATTATATCATACACAAGTGTCGTTCGTGTATTGTTTATCCTGAAATAGTGTTAGCATAGTCGTGCGAGTATAATTCCTACTAATTGAGTTGGCACTGTTTGCACGTAGAAGTACACAAGGACTTACTCAAGTGGATACAGGCGTATCTATACTTGCAATCATGAACATGACTTGTGTATTAGGCATAGGAAAACCTGAAATCAAGCCTTGTGTGCCAGTGTTCTACGGATACTATAAACATCTATAAGTGCATTCTTATTGGTCCTAGATTTGCATGTGTATTCTTACGGAAACGGTAAACACACCCGCCGGTATTGTAAGTATGTATGGTTGTCGGTGATCGCTTATCCTTGGGTGAACAGATTGTTCGTTTGACCCCTGTTGTATATAAAATAAAGACTTCGAGTAAGACACTTTGAACTGTCTAGGCGCCACAGCACTGCTAGGAGGAAAGATGCAGTGTAAACGTGCATTCCGATTATCCGGAAAACAGGAAAGCGTATAAGCCGGCGTAAAAAATCAGCTCTGGCATTATGTAGATGCGCAGCGCCCGCACCGGACCTGTATAATAAGTGTTTTTTTATGTTAGTGGGTTGGCAAACTACCACCTGATGGTAAGTGGTGGGCGTCGCCCATGAACATAAACTAGTACACCTGGAACGAGCCCAGGCAACTCATTTATGTGTTGCCTATCCTGAGACATAAGATGTTAAGTCTCGGTGCCAGTAATTACACTGCCTGTCTTGCCCTTCTCTCCGAAACACAGCAAAGCTGTTTCACGGGAGAAACAAGCAAGCAGTGCCCTCATCTGTTGTTAAATGTTAATAAAGAATAAACGCTATAAAGTTACATTGATACACCGCCAATATGTTTTCTACCAAAATTACTTGATGATGTAAAATAATAAAGTTAAATTTCTATAATTAACTTCCTCGATTCATATCAAATTACGTACCGTTTTCCAACAGATGAAATGTTTTTATTGAATTTACGATCATAATACACGATTTTACTCGGTTTACAAGCAAAATTTACGAGTTTAGTTGAATACATATTTCGTGAGACCTCCAAAGGTCACAGGCGACACGCGATCACAAAACATAAGCCACAACAATAACAATAAATATTAGGAAATACGAGTTTTTATATATTATATCGTCATAAGTTCGATAACCTTATGTGGCCGGTTTTGGTAAATGTTTAACATATTAAAATAGAATTTTTAGAGCCTTAGCTTAAACTGGCTTAAAGGAAAAATATGTTAACGGTATTCATGGTCAAACTTGATATTCAGTGTTTTTTCACACAAAATCCACTTTTTTTTTTAAATATGCTTAACTAGTCCAGTGAACTTATCTGCTGTCTGTCCAGCCCAAAATTATTTCACGAGGGCAATTAGCTGGATGGTAAAACCAAGACCATGCTTCCGACCGTCGTCGGTCCCGTGATCGACAGGGAGGAAATTAGAAGCCCCGCGCTCACACCGATGACCCGTCTCTTAGATGACGGGACGGGGGCCCCACAAGGGCCTCCAAACACACAAAAACTTAGAAAGGTTTGAGCCTCGTGGTCTCATGTATAGATAGATGGAGTTAGAGCTGACCTCGGTGTACTAACTTAGATCATTTAAAAAAAAGTGTGGCATAGCGCTGACACATCTCTGCCGCTGGTAAACATACTATAACAGCTAATCTATCTATATACTCGTATATAGGAGCTGTTAGTCTTTTTTTCCTTTAACGCCGGGAAATGCTCTGAGGCATCCCGCGGGGGAGTGGGTCTCGCCACGCGGGTATGTGGGACTTGCCGCGCCCGAAAGCTGGTTAGTGGACGCAGCTCTACCCACTAAAACCCGGCAGTGCCACCAATGCCGCCTTTGGTGAGGTGCCCCGGATCTAATGAGCAAACAGGGCACCCCGACGGCTAGTCAGTCCCCCAAGGGACCGACGCCACCTCCACAGAAGGGTTGTCCCGCACAACAGAACAACCCCTCCCAACGTCGGGACAGTACAATGGCGTGAGGATCCCATCCTCACCCCTTGCCCCCTGCTCTTACGTCCCCTCTTCTTATAAGAGGGGTACAAAGAGCCCCTTTGGCCCAATTAGCTTCGCCCAAGGTGTAGCGGGTCACCCTAGGCTTCAACGGGGTGAGGTTCCCATCCTCGCCCCTTGCTCTTCTGTCCCCTCTTCTTATAAGATGGGTACAAAACGGTTCGCTCAAGGTGTTGGGGTCACCCTAGGCTACTGAGCCCCACCGCCATGTCAAGGCCTGAACCATGGTGGGGAGCTGTTAGTCTATAGATTGACTCATCACCATATCTCAGGAACTATCAGATCTAGAGACTTGAAATTTTGTGGGAATATTACTTTTTCTATGTAGAAGTCAGCTAAACGGAACGGATATTAAGAAATTCCTCCCCCTTTGACAAAACGAAGTCTGTGGCAGCTTTAGTAAATTCACTTATTTTACTGTTGGATAGTACGAGTCGGTGCAAGGGCGTTGCAACGTACCTACTCGACATGTAACCAGTCGGTTGACATGTTTATGGCTAATTACATTTCCCAAGTACTATAAATTACGCGCGGTGATTTGAATTTGCATTTTATTGCTACCACAAACATTTAAGTGCACGTGACTTCTCTGAATTGATAAAGAGTTTCTTCAGGAAGTGAATGGCTTAAGACTTTTCAGCGTGAGCTTCAGGGAGTGGACTATAAGAGACCTAGATACCTCAGTCTTATCTGCTTCCTCAGCGTCGGCTGAGATGCTTGAACCCAGCGGACTCAGCAGTTTTACCCACAGATAGCTTTTAAATTTTAGGCCTACTAGATATTTTTTTATTTGGCGATTCGAAACATTAATCACTTGACGTGGATGGTTACACATACATACATACGTTAGTATTCGTTTGTACTTGTACTAAGTGTACAATATTTGCTGAAGTAAAAGCGAGCTATGAATAGGCAGACTGGTTATTCAATTACCGGATGACATTTGTTGTGGAGGGTGGACCACGTGGTACTACATTTTAAGTCTAGAAATCTAGGCCATTTAATTGTAACTAGAAGTCTTGCAGAGGTCAAGTTTGAATAGTCATTCGTAAACATTTAACATCTATTGTATATATTTAATGTAGGCACCGTGTTTATATAACGGGATTTTAAAGCATTTTTTTTTCTTTTTATACATTTTTTGCATTGTCATTCTTTTCTGAGCTATGGCCACAATTTGTTTAAAGTCAATTACAAATTTCCCACTCAAAAAGGTATTCTATTTGTATTGTATACTAGCTGTTGCCCGCAGCTTCGCCCGCGATAACTTAGATATACAGCCGTACGCGGATTGATGATGATTATTTTTATAGCCTAAGTTACTCCTTATAACATCAGCTATCTTTTAGTGAAAGTCCCGTCAAAATCGGCCCAGCCGTTTCCAATGTACCGTGTATACATCCATATGCATTTAGTAAAAAGTGATAATTTTAACGTTACAGACACTCCAATTTTTTTTATATATATATATATATATATATATATATATATATATATTATATATATATATATATATATATAATATATTATGCCCTTTTTCCATAATATTATCCTCAAATGTGTGAAATGCCCCAGGTTGGCATAAAACATCAAAAGTGGTGCTAAGATATTTTTCGTTTTGTAAAGAAGTTAGTCTGATGCTATCACGTTGTTGGACACATGTCCCAATAATCCTCATATACCTCGACCTCCGGATACTCCTACCAAATACAAAACGATCAATTGTAGTTTCCGTCTACACGCGACTTCAATTCCACTTTCCTGGAATTTATTCTCCCTTCGTTAAAATCCCAACCAGTCACAGGGACTGCTGATGGAAGTGAAAACAAAACAATTAAATTCAAATACCTATAATGCAGGCTGTAAAAGATTCCCCACCATGGTTTAGGCCTTGTTGTGGCGGTGGGGCTCAGTAACCTAGGGTGAGCGGTGCACCTTGGGCGAAGCTAATTGGACCGAGGGGGCTCTTTGTACCCCTCTTATAAAAAGAGGGGACAGAAGAGCAGGGGGCAAGGGGTGAGAATGGGAACCTCACCCCATTGTACTGTCCCGACGTTGGGAGGGGTGTTGTTATGTGGTGCGGGACAACCCCTCTGTGGAGGTGGCGTCGGTCCCTTGCGGGACTGGCTAGCCGTCGAGGTGCCCTGTTTGTTTTCTAGATCCGGGCGGGATCTAGACCTCACCAAGGGCGGCATTGGGGGCACTCGCCGGGTTTTATTGGGTAGAGCTGCGTCCATTTACCAGCTGTCGGGCGCAGCGAGTCCCACATACCCGCGTGGGGAGACCCACTCCTCCGCGGGATGCCTCAGAGCATTTCCCGGCGTTAAAGAAAAAAAAAGGCTGTAAAAGATTATAACAACCTATACAATTTAAACGGCGCAGAAAATGGCCGCATGACCTAAATTTAGAAGCAACACAATTTGCAAAACAAATATTGCATAATCTTATATTGTATAAATAAATCAAACGTCAAACTGTGTCTCCAGCGTTTCGTGTGCGGTGTCGCGAGTTCAGAGATTTTATCTCATCTAAAAATATGCGTACTGAGCTAAAAGAAGTTTGCACTTCAAAAATTGTTCTTTGACATACATATATCGAGAAAGTCTGCCAATTAAGTCTGCCTTAAGTATCAAGTAGGTGATATAGTCATCTACATTTAATCTCTTCTTTAGTCGATTAATGTTTACCAGACAAAAAACTGCGTAGACAACTAACTGACTTTACTACGTATTTTTTAACGTATTTCCCCTTGACACGTGTCCGTATGAATCAAAATGTTTTAAGCAACGTTTGCGCAACGAAAGAGCACCTTTCAATGTCCTTACAGAGAAATCTTTTATCCAAAAATGGCATAATCAGCACCAACACGCCATACATATTAATAGTATAATTGGTACCAGATTTTCAGACAAACACTAACCTACGCGACGAATAGACATTTATAAGTTGTAATAGTGACCAGTTCTAATACGATTGGGATCTTCATAAACTGGCCATAGCACAGTTAATAAATAGCCCATTCCATACTTTCCTTTTCGCTAGAAGTAAAAGTAGTAGTCTAAAGTAAGATTTACACTTTGTTTGATCTACTCTAAAAAAGCTATTTGGCACATAGTACCTATTTAAAACAAAATTTTCGTAGTCCAAGCGGAAGAAATCGAAGACGAGAGCTAGTAGTATAAAATGAATGAACCTGGTGCCAATGGTCTGTTATCACGAGTAATTAAAAAACATCTATTTATAAATATTGCTTCTTGTATTCTTTTTTTACATGTTGTTAATATTATACTTAAAAACATAATGCGTCACACAACTCCTTGAACGAAAAATGATAACAGAACTATATGTATAAGTATTAATATTTCATATTTCATTGAACCCGTCGGTCACGCAATAATATTATGTGAATTCCATGTATGTGTATATATTATAGTTGTTTCCCTCGGCTCCACCAGTCGTGGAATAAAATAAGTTTTTACAAAAATAAATTGCCTTCGAGTCTCAGTCTCTTATGATAGACATATGTTTCTCATGTTGCATAAAAATAATAAAGTATTAGGTTATTCACTTTAATTTCTTTATGTACTAACTGGTGATAAAGTTTAATTAAAATCCATTCAGCAGTTTTTGTGTGCCATGCATACAAATTTTCCCGTTTATAACATTAAGTAGGATAGCAGGATTCTCTTTTCCAAATATTTGCAAATGTTTTTTGACGACAAAAGGCATGCATTTGAAATAAGCATCGTAAATAAGACTTGATCACGGAACTATAAAGTGTAATTACAGGAGCTTGTCCTATTGTATCTAATGTCTTCTGGCAGGGTCAAGTTCGCTTAAAGAGCCTTAACAGTTAAGGGTGGTAATTCTGAATTGAAATTTTATAATAATCATTTTACAGTATTACGGAACTCCACTGCTTGGACCAACACGTACTTGGCCGTTGATAACGTGTTAGCCACAACAGATTGTTCTTATCACGCAGGCAACCACCGATGGCTTTTAGTAGAGATTATGTGGCGTTGTTATGACGGGTCTTATCGTTCGTAATTAGCGCCACGGTTCTCACGATTGTCATAGATTTACTTAATTGATGTATAATGACCGTTGCATAAAATTTAACATCGCACTCAAGTTTACAGAGCGATGCATGCGTATCGCTCATAGCTAACTTCAGGTTTATGTTGAACCTTATATTCATTTCAGATTTAACATATCTTTTATGTTATAACTGGGAACATTTGTAAGGATGTTTGATACTCAATCACAGAAAGATTTTGATTAATTATTAAACGATGATGATTAATTATCGAAATAAATCATACATAAGAGGTATATTTATTTTTTAACACACAAATCGGCTTAATTTGATTGATTTTGTAAGAAAGATTTCCATTAAAATAAACATCGGGTGGAGCCGCGAGGAACGCTAGTAATATTATATATTATATGTGATAACAATACGTAGGGGATATGATGATCAACATAATATACTTGTATTGAGACATAGTAAACATTATCTATATAAGATTACAGATAGAAGAACAACACGTATCACGTTGATATTGAATGTATGTATTATTATCTACGAACACAATATAATGTATCAAATTGTTTGTCTAATCGTGTCATGACTTTTTTATTGAAATATGTCTGGTGTATTTTTACGTGTACATTCGAAAAAATCGCCTAGTGCAATTCATATCCAAGCCAGACAGAATGTAAGAACGAGATTTGGTATTGTACGTTTGATGTTTGTATTTTTTTATTTAATAAACGCCAAAGTATTGTTACTACATTAATATTTTCAACGTCATCGTCTTAAAATAGGATTATTTTCCTTGTCATTCCTTACATATACCCTGCTGAAGGGCGCAATCAAAATTCTCGTGAAGGGTTCTAACTTCTACCTTAAGGAACTTGATCATAATTCCATCTCTTCTCTTCATAGTTTGAGTACAAGACTAATTTTTAAACGACTTCGAAAAGGAGGAGGAGTAACTAGTGCGTTTAATATTTTTTTAATTAACTATTTTAAAGCACTACAATTTCATGAAGGTCTAGAGTTGATCTGATGATGGAGCTGAAAGACAGTCGAGGGAACTCCTCAACGATTTACAGCAGTAACCTTGTGTTTGGGCTCGATTAATTTGTATTGATGAGAACTTTACACCTAGATAAATTGTTACTATCATTAGGGGTCTGATGATGAAGACGAAGGACAGTTAAAGGAACTTCTCAGCGGTTTACAGTAGCTACCTTGTGTTTAGACTTAATACATTTATATTGACGAGAACTTTGCACCTATATGGATTATAAGTGTCATTACAGGTCTGATGATGAAGACCATAGAAAGTCGAGGGAACTCCTCAACAGTTTACAGTAGCTACCTTGTTTTTTTTATGTTAGTTGGATAGGCAAACTGGCAAACGTGCCACCTGATGGTAAGTGGTCGACGTCGCCCATGAACATAAACTAGTATACCTGGAACGAGCCCAGGCAACTCATTTATGTGTTGCCTATCCTGAGACATAAGATGTTAAGTCTCGGTGCCAGTAATTACACTGCCTGTCTTGCCCTTCTCTCCGAAACACAGCAAAGCTGTTTTTTACTTTTGGAGTCGGTGTCAGCTAAGTTAAATAGACCGTACAGCATCAAAACTGTCGTCAGTCACCTACCTACCTGTTTTCGCTTACACCGGCTTCGCTTAAACGCAAAGATTGTAATTAGTAAAATAACAAGTCGATTAATGCCCGTGAACTTAGCAGATCATTTTCCAGCACATCACAAAATTATTGGAGTTCTGTTCGCATGCAGCATAGTTCTATAGTTCCTGGTACTTTTTACAAATAGTTCTGGCGCGGTTGCTTAAAAAAATGACACTTCAAAAAACAACAAAATGATCTGCTAACTTCACGCATCTGGCAGATCATTTTGCACCAAATCGAAAATAAATTAGAGTTCTGTCTGCATGCAGCATAGTTCTATAGTTCCTCATACTTTTTACAACAATTTTTGGCGTTTTCACCTCAAAAATGACATGAATATTTTACAAAATGATCTGCTAAGTTCACGTGTCTGGCAGATCATTTTGCACCAAATTGAGAAAAAACCAGAGTTCTGTTCGCATGCAGCATAGTTCTATAGTTCCTGATACTTTTTACAAATAGTTCTGATTTGGTGCAAAATGATCTGCCAGATGCGTGAAGTTAGCAGATCATTTTGTTTTTTTAAAGTGTCATTTTTTGAAGCAACCGCGCCAGAACTATTTTACAAAATGATCTCTAATTTATTTTCGATTTGGTGCAAAATAAAAGCAACCGCGCCAGAACTATTTGTAAAAAGTATCAGGAACTATAGAACTATGCTGCATGCGAACAGAACTCCAATAATTTTGTGATCTGCTGGAAAATGATCTGCTAAGTTCACGGGCATAGTTGATTATAAGTTCTAGGCACAAAAATTAAGGAAACGCAATTATTTTATTACTTTTTAGTTTATTTTTTTCTTTTTGAAGTCGTTTCAATTTTTGTTTAATTATCTAAGTTAACTTTGTTTTTTTATGTTACTTGAATAGGCAAACTGGCAAACGTGCCACCTGATGGTAAGTGGTCGACGTCGCTCATGAACATAAACTAGTTTACCTGAAACTAGCCCAGGCAACTCATTTATGTGTTGTCTATCCTGCTATATAAGATGTTAAGTCTCGGTGCCAGTAATTACACTGCCTGTCTTGCCCTTCTCTCCGAAACAGCAAAGCTGTTTAACGGGAGAAACGAGCAAGATGGTGGTACCCATGCAGCCGGGAGCGCGGCACAGCGCTACCCTCCCACCGGTTAAGGTTATTACGCAGATCCTTACACTAGTGATGGGATTAAAGATTTTGTGACTCCTATACCTAATTTGCTTCCAATATTCGTAGTTAGGATATTCTTCCTATTTTTTTTTATGTCAGTTCGATAGGCAAACTGGCAAACATGCCACCTGATGGTAAGTGGTCGACGTCGCCCATGAACAATTTACTCATATATGTAGAAAAAAAATCCTTCAATAACAGCCTGATTTTATTCAGTAAATAGTAGTTCAAAGCCGACTCAAGCTAGATCCGATTAGCCAAATGTTGACATTCAAGACGTCATAGAAAAAGGAGCCACCAGTCGTAACTAGTGTGTACAACAATAAAAGTCAATAAACGCCGGTGAGTAAAGATAAGCGGGTATGTCACGAAATCCGCCACGCCGTGGGATCGTGCGAGATTACAGCGGATAATTGTGTACATTACATATACGATTTATCCAGCTAGGCCCATCACTCGTTCCAACCGCTGTTACTCCTGTATAGCCGGGGTCGACAGCGGTAATCAAATGACTCTTCGATTTTTTTTTATAGAAGAGGGGCAAACGGACAGTCGGTTCACCTGATGGTAAGTGAAAGCGACATTTACTGACATCTGCTACATCAGAGGGTTAGCAGGTGCGTAACCGGCCTTTCAAATATGAGTATGCTCTTTTCTTGAAGGTCCCTAAGTCGTATCGGTTCGGAAACACCGTAGGTGGCAACTGATTCCATATATTCGTCGTGCGAGGCAGGAAATGCCGTAAAAATTTAGTTGTTGTGGATTTCTGAACATCCGATGTCCGGCGGTGGAATTCTGCTGCAGGTATTAGTCCGAACAATTCCTAGAATACTCCCCGTGGTAGATGCGGTAGAAGATGCAGAGCAATCCATGTCGGATTGCCCTTAGATACGATCTCAGGGAGCCCGGGGGATACGTATACACACATATACGATAAAACTACCTTGGGACCCGCCACGAATTTAATCAGAAGAATTCAGGGGGAGTATGAAATATTTCGAGTTTCCCCTATTAAAGCGGAACTTACAAAAGTCAAGAAAAGACGGCAGCTAGGAGAAGCCCAGCCAACCAGCTGCAATTCACCACGGAGAAATGATTATAATGTCTAGGTACATACATCTGAATAGTAAGATTAATATAGATATGTATACTAACTATGAGTTATTATGTATAAACATATTTATTTTATTATGTATACTTATACACACCTATCACATGCTTCCCGTGTGTGTAATAATAATTCGCAAATCAATCAATATTGCATAGTATTGATAGGTTATCTTATATCTGTATTGCCCGTATTATAATATCAATACATCTGATAAGTGTCGGCTTATCGCTGTTAGTTGTTACTATGTGTAGTGAGCTTCCTAGTTCCCACTCTACAGAGTCGTAGATACAGAGTACTGCGGCTGAATGAACCTAAACATGTATGAAGGTAGAAAGAACCTTGGTTACCTTTTACTGGAGGGATGGATGCTCTGTGTCGCGCGCCCTCTGCATAGGTCTATCCTGCATCCTGTGCGTTATCTTCTCCGTCAAACAGCAGTGTTTTGGAAAGAAAGGAAGAAGAGGCAATGTAATTACTTGAACCGAGAATACCATCTTACTTCTCGCGATAGACGACGAAAATGACTTGCCTGGGTTACCTCGTTACTGTCATAGGTGACGTTGACCACTTTCATCCGGCTCGTCTGCTATTTCTGCCTGTCCAACTAACATGGTTCTCGCTCGCATGCCGTTATCATTACTGAGAGTGGAGAGGGAATACTATATCTAATAGTAAAAGGATTTGAGTAAGAATCTTCTCTTATATTAATTACACTTTATTTGTTTATAGTGAGCATAAACTTGTTATAGTATTGTAATTGTAGAACAATACAGAGTAACTATTGTAAAATAATCATTTTTCCTCCCACTAACCTATATTGATTCTTCAGTAGAAGTTAAGAACCAAGGTGCAATAAAACCATAATTTATTTTATTACCATATAAAATTCTGATAAGGATTGGAAAACCATATTATAATAATAAATTAGTTTATTCTAATATAACACATAATATGTATAATATTATTGTGCAAAGTTTTGTTGCAGCTAAGGCACTGTAGGTTTAACCCCAATTCGACCCTTATTTCAAAACTTATGTCGACAAAAAATCCAAAGAACAACAGCTTGATAATGTGGAATTAAACAGCTGACAAGTTGTAATACAACTAATCAGCTGTTATAACCATTTTCAAGCTGCTACGACTTAGTTATACATCACTTAATTCCTTACGCTCATATTTGCATACTTGAGCTCCATGCAGGAGATTTCCGCACGTATATCAATAACATGCAGCGCAGATAACACCACGCTGCGCCCGCGTGCTGTAAGTAGGGCTCAATATCAAGGCCCTGTTGTGTAATGGTCGGCCGTGTTAATTGTTACTCGATACACTAGCCTTTCTACCCGTGTCGTAAAGGAGGGTTTTGTTTGAAAAATGTGTGGGCTCTAGTTTACAATTTTTAGCAAGGAACATTTTGTAGTGTGGTTCTTGTTTTTTTAAGTCCTTGTAATCTTTTAATATTTTATGCATGGAAAAATTCGCGTGACGTTGCTCGTCCGCGATGAACTCTTAAACTAAATAACTAAACTAATGAATCGGTTCATTTCAATAGCCAAAAGATAAAATAAGTTTCTTATTACATAGTATTATGTACATAGAAGGATACAATTCGCATATAGACATGTGAAAGTTGCGTAGATACCATTTGTTTACTTTTTTATCACCTACAAATAGATTTTTTAAACGTTGGTACCGACCAGTTACCTCATGGTAATTGGTTGACGTCGCCCATGAACATAAACTAGAATCAAGTTAAGTTTTTTTTTAGAACTTGTCCAGACAACATTTATGCGTTGCCTATCCTGAGACATAAGATGGTAAGTCTCGGCACCAGTAATTACACTGCCTGCCCTTCTCTTCGAAAAATAGCAAAGGCATTTCACGGGAGAAACAAGCAAGATGGTGGCAAAATTATTTCTTTTACTCCCATGAATTTCCTCATATCGATAATATTGTATGTGAATTATCGTCAATGAAGTGTCATCAAAATAAATATCGATTCAATCATTATAACAATGTAAAAGTATCGATATATTTATCGATGCTATTATTTGACGAATGGACAAAATCCTTATTATTTGTTTGTGATATTTGTGATGATATCATTCTGCTACTCTCATGTAGATAGTTTATGAGATGTTGGTTGGTCATATAAAATAAGTAACTTATGTGACATCGGAATCTTTACACACATGTTTAGACGTAGTTCTTTCAAAATGAAAATAAGAATGTATATCCATATTCTTTACTTAAAAGCCTCCTGATTTGTATATTCAGAGAACTAAAATAGTAGACATGACCAAAGGATAAGCACTCTTGAAGTGGCAGTGAGCTAAATACATAACATGCTGAAAAATTGGTGACTTATGGGTCAATAAGGATTCTGGGCTGGAGGCCATGATCGGTCTCCTAGATTGGATGTAGTACAGTACAATGTAGTGGCCAATCCAAGTTGCAAGCAAGAGGTCGTCTTGTCGTTTTAAATTTCCTCGTTCATTGAAGGAAGCTATATATAAGCTATGCCTGGAAATGGATGGATTGATTTCTTAGACGTTTCATATTATGTACCTAATTATGTAATTTATGAAGTTAATGGTGAGTATTTAGCCATATGTCATAATGACTGCCAAGTGTCGTGCACGATATTCATGTAATGTTTATTATGGACCTAATCCGCCTTATTCCAAAACGAAGACTAAATATAGTACCGAGTTTAATACCAGATTTAAACCATGGTCTATTAAAAATGTTATTACAAAAACTAGTTTAACGCTAGTACCAGGACTATCTATGGTACTAAAGTTAGACCACCGTGACCCCTAGTTTAACTTCGGTACTAACCTCAAAACTTTAAATTATCAGATGTCTTATGCGTTGAATTTGCGTTTTTTCGTATTAATTGTATTGAAAGGTAATTAAATGAACTCGATGTAGACAAAATTATGGAATTGGACTAACATTTAAAATAATTATTCTGACATCCTTATATAATTTAACATTCTATTTCTGTAATTTTGTTGTATTGTATTTTGTCATTGATATTTATTTATTTTTATTTACCTATTTTATATCATATGTAATAATTCTAATTACCTATGATATTTTTCATGTATGTTTGGATTAAATAAACACTAACCTTTTCTTGAGAAGTCCAATTATCATCCCTTTTTTCTTTTGTTGATACATTTTACAACATAAGTAATGTTCGTGGCACACAAATTCACAACAAAAAATATTATACTATTCTTATGAACAACATACCGTCTATTTAGAATCAAAGAACAATAATGGCTGTATTGTAACTATTGGTAACTCGACTTACATTGCAATAACTAAACATTAAACAATAAACATTTCGATGACATTAGAACTACGCGCGCTTTGTATTTCATTCCCTTATACGCTAGCTATATAAACAACTTAACAGCGAAATATTACAATATTTGTGTGTAATAAACAAGAATTTAAATCACACTACCTCAAAGTACAAAGTAGTAAAGATTTCAGATATTTTATATAACACAATAAATTTTATTATCAAAATATTGATGTATTTTCCACATTATATTTAATTATAAATTAGCGAGCTTTGCATAAAAAGGAACGGTGTACCGAACTAATCAAATATTGAACGAACAAAATGAATGATATGTTGCTCAATAATCTGTGGATACAATTAAACCAGGGACGATCTTTGGTACTACCTAGACCTCGGTTGGTCCTCGATTTGTAATAAGAATGAATTTTAGTCCATGGACTAACGTTAATACCCTAACAAACCTGGACTTTTCAGTCTTGGTTTAATCCTGGTACTAGATAAGTTTTTTGTAATAAGGCGGAATAAGTTCAGCGGCCGACAGGAACCATTGTAAATGTCCCGATTTGGCCGCCATCTTGGCGAGCGGCCAACATTCCGCCTGTCCGCTGGTAAACAGCCGCCATGTGCGAAGCCGAGCTAGCCGTGTCATTTATTCTAGGTGCATGTACAACTAGAATTACCAACCAGTGAAAACGAAAAAGTAGCATTACCAAGTGGAAACCAAAAGTAAAATAACCAGTGGATACCGAGAAGTGGAATAATCAACAAAAATTGCATTTTATATTTAAATATTGAGACGAGAGAGTATGTCAATATTATTCACTTTAAAAATAATCTTATATCTGATGTGCTTATTTGAAATGAAGTTATATCCTAGACATTAATTGTTCTTTACCACTGATTTATTCGCGTGATTTCTGGTTTATTAGTTAAAAGTAAAAAATGTCGACGCTAAAATGGTTGGAAATCCCTGACATTACGAGACTAATTGAGGAGCGATTTTGCACTCAATTTATAATGAGATATGTAAAATAATAAATGACTACATTATATTAAATTTAGCGACTCGTTACCGACTTCGTTCGTACTTGTGTTGTTACAAAGCTCTATTAATCTAAAATTCATAGACCAAATGTAGGTTATTGGAAATCAATACACAAACATTAGTGGGAATAGTCGGTTGACTGTTTGCGTTGATTGTTCATATCTCCGGGATGTTGTCGTTTCTGCTTCTGAGATAATGATGCTACAAATGTACTGAGGATTCTCGGAAGAAAGGTTTGATTCAACAAGACGAAAGATTCCATTTTGATCCATTTTGCTGTTTAAGGTATAAATGTAATAAGTTATCATTGTTATTATCATTGTCAGCATGTATCCGTCCGCAAGACATAGGCCTCATTCAATGAACCCCAAGATCGCCAATCCCCGGCTAGTACCCAACCTGAACCGGCCATTACACGAAGATCGGCATCCTATCGGTCTAAACTTATAATAATATGTATAGTTTATCACATTTAGTTTTTTAAGTGAAAACTTATTTAGGCGCGGTACGCATATTTTTAGATGAGATTTTCTGGACTTGGGACACCATTACCACCGTTATGAGACGCGATTTGACGTTTATATGACGTTTGATTTATTTATATAAGATTATGCAATATTTGTTTAACCAATCGTCAAACACACTGAAAAATGTCAATGTCATGCGGCCATTTTGTGCGCCGTTTAAATTGTATAAGTAGTCATAATCTTTTACATGCTGTATTAATTGTATTTTTTTTTATATCTATGGACGCTTTCACACCACGTCAATCTGGTCCCGTGGTAAGTTCTCGAGGAACTTGTGTTACGGGTACCAGGCAACGGAAATATATTTAATACTTTTATACTATACATATATTTAAGATTTTTATTATATAATACACATATTTAATACACATCCATGACCCAGGAACACAGAAAATATTTTTGTTCCCTGGCGGGATTAGAACCCGCAACCTCCGGGCTTGAGCACCAACGCGCTTACCACTGAGCCACAGAGGTCGTCAAAGGTCGTCGAGGTGTATTATAGTATGTATTTGAATTTAATTATTTTGATTTCACTTCTATCGGCACTCCCTGTGACTGATGTTTTTTTTATTTTGTATTCCTTCGTATACAGGCCTCAAATAGTATTTTAGATCGCATTGACCGTGCAACGAAGCTACGCATAAGCATAACTAGCCAGACGCGGGTTATTATCTAACGAGTAGGTGTATCAATGTACTGGGGGGTAAGATCAAGGCCTTTGATTATTTACCTGTCTAGATAGAGCGTTGCGGTGCAATTGCCGCGCAAAACAACAGGCCAGATTTAAAGTGCGTAATTACGAACACAAGTATGCGTAACTACTATTGTTTTACAAGCGCGGTACGTCACTGCAGGCCATACCAGCTTCCAGAATATCTCCCGTAAAAGTGGGTAAAAATGTTTCGACTTTGAGGAATCCATAATATGTTTTAATTTTAATTAGGCAATTTAATTATGATATTTTAGTACATAAGTACAATGAAATATACATTACAAGTATACATTCATAAAATTACTCATTAAATTTTGCGTCGGAAGGTCTACGGTCTCACTCACTCAGTTCTGGCAGAATACCAGTGTTGTAATTATTTTAATAATAATCACAACATTATGCTGAGTCCGAACTCTTTTGCTAACATGATACATACACTTGTTATTATGTATGTCTTAATGTCTATTTTTGTATTTTATTTATTAATGTCCTCTGTTATTATCTCTGTCTTATTAATGAAATTATTGTAATCTTGTCTTTGTAACTCGTGTATTCCTGGATAAAAAGGGGCCTATATCCATCCTGAAGATCCATTCTAAATATTGGTGAAAGAATTTTTCTAATCCGACTGGTAGTTCCAGAGAAAAGTTTTCCCATGGGAATTCCGGGATAAAAAGTGTCCTATATCCACCCTGAAGGTCCATTCTAAATATTAGTGAAAGAATTTTTCTGATCCGACTGTTAGTTCCAGAGAAAAGTTTTCCCATGGGAATTCCGGGATAAAAAGTGTCCTATATCCACTATGAAGTTCCATTCTAAATAATTGTGAAAGAATTATTGAAATTCGACTGGTAGTTCGAGAGAAGAAAAAAACCCATGTCAATTCCGGGTACAAAAGCGGCCTATGTCCTTCCTCCCTGAAGGTCAATTCTAAATATTTGTGAAAGAATTTTCATACAGACAAACTTTCTCATTTATAATATTAGTGTACATCTAATATACTTTTAGATCATGATTAATCCTATTCAAAATTAACTAACGCTCTAATGGGAAATTTTAATTACACATACATAATTTAATTGTTTCTTTATCTAAATGGCTACTTAAAGTTTACTTACCGATGATAGGTAATGTTTTTAGATGTTTTCAATCGTCCTTTGTAATTCCTGTTATAGCGCAAACCGTCATTTTTAAATGCTACTCAATAAAACCGAACACGTGTTTACAGCACAACGACAGTATAGCCACTGAGCGGGCGGGACGAGCTTCTCAGCCAACGGTTGGCTGAGTTTTTTTTTTTTGGTGTTTATCCGCTTGAACTATCTATCTAGACAGGTAAATAATCAAAGATCAAGGCCTAGGCAAACTATGGATTCCTAAGAGGCTAAACATTTAATGATAGACAATATGACGAAATAATACAAGTAAACGGTGTTTTTTATATAAATGAAAATATACAAGGAGTGCGAATCTACTGTGTATGTATGATTAGGGTTCGCGATTCGCATCTAATACGCAGTCAAGTAATATTAATTAATTCTGGGTGATTCCGATATTTCGGCAATGTTTCAATCGCCATGATCACGGGAGTCTCTTACAGATTTTTTAGGCTATGAGTTAGGCTGATCCGTCACTCTCGGAGGCGAAAGGCTACATCGGCTGATCGGCAGTCCCCATGACTGAGGTTTTTTCATTTTAGCTTCCACATTTTGAGGCCCTTTTATCAATCTGACCATAATGATTAAAATTAGCACAAATGACAGTGAAGTCTGAACACAACTGCATTTATTTCAAGGTTGTTTAAATTCGCTCAAGCTAACGATTAATATTAAGCGAGGCTGACGCAAGTGCTCCGATCAGCTGTTTGTGTTGCACGATTTAATTAATTTATTGTTATACAATAATACACTATCAGTTGACGTCAATATTCTGCCATGAAGTTTTTTTCCACTGCCAGTAGCGAATTGATAGTGTCACTGTGTAAACCAATTTACTTTTGAAATGGTAATTTGATCTGCATCATCGGCAAAAAAAACATTTTAGACTATGATTTTGTTGAGTCTATAAGGCAGATATTTCGTTGGTTTTATGTTCTTTACTTTTTTATTATTATTATTTTATGTTATAAGCGTGTTAAAGATTGATCATGTACTATGTGTAAATGCATTAATATAGATAAATCGATTAAAAGATATTAATAATATCACAAGTACACACAAAACATGCGATATATTATTGCACTCACTAACATTTATGATCTAATTTGCAACGTCATCGCTCTGATAGCTGGAAATCTGAGCAAGCTATAGTACAGAAGATTGATGCGACGTGTGCAAATTTTGCTTTTGTGTGGGTCAATAGCCGTCGGGATTTAGCCGTGACGTCTTGCGCGCGCACACTTTCACTTTGACCTTCATGTGACTCAAACCCTTTTTTATTTCTTTTCACGTGGTAATAAGGGTTCTTCTTGTTGATTGCCTTTGAGGTCACTAATGTCAAACAGTCATGCTTTGAAAAAGATCTCGTTATGCTTTTTGAAGATGAATTGATTTTTTTGTTTATTTTGGTGATTATTGGGAATCTGTTTTTACTTTTCTAATATAGTTGGTTGGGACTTAGGATACAATATAATGATTTATTAGAAATTGTGCATTTATGTCAAATGAAGATAAATATTTTTCAAGTTTAATATTTATTTTTAATTTATATTAGTTACCTACTTTTAAACGTAATAGAAAAGGTTACGTTTTTATAGAATAGATATTATCACGTTTTTCAAACGACTGGCTTGTATGTTTATGGCTTTTTTTATTCTTTAAAAAATAAATTTGAACTTAAAAAGTACTTTATTTTTCTGAATGAATAACCCTAGAAGCCTTAAATGTTTTTCACGATTGATTGACCTTCAACTATGTACGAGGGGGGCACTGAAAATTTCGGGAATCAAGGAAGTGACACAACATTACTATTTAAAAATGTATTTATTGCTTTTCGAAGTATTCTCCGAGAAATTTGACACATTTTTCCATACGATGGAACCAATCATTGAAGCAACCATTCCATTCGGAATTTGGGGTCTCCAATATGGCCGTTTTGTAGGCGTCCACAGCTTCAGTCTTCAGGCGATGAAAATCTCTGACCACGCAATTTATTCTTTATTTTAGGGAAAGTATAGAAATCATTAGGGCTTAGGTCGGGGCTGTACGGCAGATGGTCTAATAATTCTTTGTTTTCTTGCTCTAAAAACTCTTTTGTTCTGTGCGCGGTGTGAGAACTCGCATTGTCGTGATGGAGGATGATGCGGCGGTTGCAGTTCTCTTTACGGAGTTCAGAAACGACCTGTGGCAAACAAATGCTAGCATACCATTCTGCATTAACCGTTCTTTGTCCCTCAAGAGGAATAGTCGCAACATGGCCGGTTTCGGAGACAAACGTGGCCACCATTTTTTTTGCAATACTCCGTGAACGAACAATTTTTGTTGGCTTTAACTCATTTTCGAACACCCAAACTCGTGACTGGTTTTTTGTTTCGGGTTTGTAAGCGTATATCCAGGATTCGTCACCTGATAAGATGTTGTATACAGCATTTGAGGATCCTGCGTGGAATCTTTCGAGAGTTCTGACGCACCAAGTAACGCGAGCCGCTTTTTGCTCTTCACAGAACAAATGCGGTATCCATCGGGAAAACAACTTTCTTACACCTAATTGTTCATGCAAGATTATTTGTATTTGACTCATGCCAATGTCTAAAGTTGCCTGAATTTCGCGGTATGTCACATGTCGATCTTCCTCAATCACCTTACGCACAGCATCAACGTTTTCTTGGGTGACTGCAGTTTTTGGACGACCTTGACGGGGATCATCACTGAGCTTGACACGTCCACGTTGAATTCAGCAAACCAGCGATAAATTGTGGTTTTGGATGGGGCTTCATCACCAAATGCAGAAATCATCCGGTAAACACACTGTTTTTGTGTTAAACCACTTCGAAAGTCATAATAAATCATCGCTCTAGAATTTTCTCGAGTCAATTCCATTTCCTCAACGACTAAACAAGTTTGACAAGACCTAGTGACAAGACCGAGAATCTTTTTTTAAATAAATAAATGGTATTCGATTTTTAAAACAAAGGGGTTTTCAATTAAAAAGATTTTAATATGACAGGAACAGTGGAAATATTCCATTCCCGATACTTTTAGTACAGCCTATGTATATGATAATCTCAGATGAAGTAAAAAAAGGTAGATGACGCACGGCCTTTGCTAATACTGAAGCCACAAACACAAAGCTCCTTCATGTAAATACACGCGCTCACGCACACAGATACACCAAAACTAAGCTCATTTTTGTTAGTATCTTACGAGTCGTCGTGCAGTAAGTTTGCCAAAAAAATACCGTTCTGTGTAATTAAATGGTGTAAAAACAATACAAAAGTGACCAAAGAGTCTAAAGAAATATCGTTTCACACATAAATAAACACAAGACTATATTCTTTTAAGATATTTTAACACTATTTTGAGGTTAATCAACATAAATAATATTATTGCCCCGAAATGACGTATCGGAAGAGTGTTGCCAGAAGTTAGTATTTCTAATAGCCCAATAGTGGGTAAGTCAATTGCAGGCAAAGCCATAGCAAAATAATTAAGTACAGAGGTGACATAATTATTATTTTATTATTTGATCGCTAAATGACTGAATCGAAATGACCTCGTATAACCTATGTTGTATCTTTTTTGGGACTCACGTACCCACAGCAGGACTATGTATTTAATTATTTATAAATTCAAAGATTTACCATTTAATAAATTTAAAAAAATGTAACAGTGTGGCTTGCAGAGAAATGTTTTTATAATTTAAATGTTTTTTTTAATGGAAAACGACATATTATGTATTTAATTTAAATTGTGTATTGATAAAATGTGACTTTCTAATTACTATTATAATCAATTATTTTGAAACTGTTATTCTCTGACAATGATTTTAAGGACATGTTGTATTTATCAAGTTTATTTAATTGTAACTATTTATTCCTGTTAATTTATATTAATTGTTTATTTATGTAAAGTTTTATTTTCACACACCATGTTATGGTAGAATGTATAGAACTTGTTTATTTTTTTTTAATATCACCTATGTATTTACTACATTCATGGAATAAATAAATAAATAAAACAATTGTGTCAATAAGATATCTATTGAGACAGTTTATAAAGTGATCCTACACGCCTCCTACATATTCGTAATATTATTGTATTTTATAAAAATATTCACTGTCGCATTCACTTATTACCTATTTTTATTAATATACAATTTTAAGGGATATTTTAAAAAATGGCAACCCTTCATTCACTCACACATACTTAAAATAGTGGCTTCACTTTCTTGTTCCAAGTGCGCTATCTACCTTTTTTTACTTCATCTGAGATGATAATATGTACGTGTAGCGATCTTTAGCGATATATGAAAATCCATAATAATGATAATAATTCTTATTAATTATTATTAGTCAATTGATGATTTGCAATGTTTAAAATTAGCATGCAATCACAATATTGTTCATGTCTTGTATCGTTATATAACAATGACTAAATTACCATTACCGGTATCTATAGTTATGGGAGGTTTCTCGTGTAAGTGGTTTTCACGGTCATATATCGATACGATTGTCGTCAATTTCAATGTTAATTAAATTCCACGAGTGACTTGTAAACTTTTACTTGTGATAAGAGTCTGTTAGTGATAGAAAGTAAAATAGAATTTCATAGGTAGTGCCATACTGCAGCCGAATTGGGCCGGCACGACCCGGGATGTACCTCTCGCTCACATAATACCGGCGTCAAGCGACAGCTGTGCTGCCGCTGTTTCGTGTAGTTTGTGAATTTCCGATGGCCCATTGGGGGGGATGGGGGAAAGGAGGGCAACGCATCTGCATAATCTCTGGTTATGCGGATGATGTGTATGGGCGTCGAAGGTCGCTAAAAAGCTTTGACTGCTCGTTTGCCCTCCTATGCTATAAAAAAATGAAAGTATTTTTCAGCCTCTTTCTCTTTATACCGATAGGAGGTTATGAAAAAAACTGTATTTCTTATCTGTAGGTATCTAAAAACATCATATAGTAACATCATGGTAGAGTTTATCATATTATAGCATAGACCCATTACACTATGGGTATGAGGTTGAATAATGACCAACGTATGGAAAGTCCAGTATTATTCAAGTGGTACTTAAAACTATCACACTCCAGATTTAAGAATATCCATAGTGTAGTAGGTAGTTAATTGAGAGCTGATGATACGTTTAAAACCCCTGCACCTAAACACAAGCAACATTTTGGTTATGTTAGGTTGATAGTAAACGGCCAGACGAGCCATGCGGTGGTGAGTGGTCAACGTCGCATATGGACGTAAACGAGTTAACCTGAGACTAGCCCAGGCAACTCATTTATGTCCCCACCATGGTTCAGGCCTTGTCGTGGCGGTGGGGCTCAGTAGCCTAGGGTGACCCGCTACACCTTGGGCGAAGCTAATTGAGCCAAAGGGGCTCTTTGTACCCCTCTTATAAGAAGAGGGGACGTAAGAGCAGGGGGCAAGGGGTGAGGATGGGATCCTCACGCCATTGTACTGTCCCGACGTTGGGAGGGGTTGTTCTGTGGTGCGCGACAACTCTCAGTGGAGGTGGCGTCGGTCCCTTGCGGGACTGACTAGCCGTCGAGGTGCCCTGTTTGTTTACTAGATCCGGGGCACCTCACCAAAGGCGGCATTGGTGGCACTCGCCGGGTTTTAGTGGGTAGAGCTGCGTCCACTTACCAGCTGTCGGGAGCAACGAGTCCCACATACCCGCGTGGGGAGACCCACTCCCCCGCGGGATGCCTCAGAGCATTTCCCGGCGTTAAAGAAAAAAAAATGGCAACTCATTTATGTGTTGCCTACCCTGAGACATAAGATGTTAAGTATCTGTGCCAGTAATTACACTGTTACTAACATTGTTAATAACATTAAGTAACTATTTCAATTTAATATCGTGCAGAGACACTCATCAAATCGACCTGCCGCCGTTCGGTCACTACGCCACGGGCATCTTCTTCCTCGACAAACTGCACCATCAGGACATTGAGAAGAAGTTCCAAGAGCTATCAGAGAGCATCGGCCTTCGTGTCATATGTTGGAGGACCGTGCCCACCAACAACTCTACCATCGGTAAGATATTCTTAGTATTACTTCATCGATAATGGTGACATATATCCGTGTTCATATGCATCTTATGTAGGATATATTCATCTGGGATAGAAATACCTCAATGAATACCCAAAGCTAAGCGAGGAACAGACTTTAGTAGATTTTTTTGCGCACCGTACAAACTCAGAAAACATGTTATACATTTTCATGTCTTCAAAAATAATGTAATAATAAATAGAATTATTAATTTAATTGTTATTAAATTCAATCATGTCATCTGGATGTTTTTGTAAGTTTTATGGATTTCTTACGCCACCATACATGTCCCGCTTGTGCGTTTGTTTGCGTCTATCATTGCAGGTGTGATTGTATACGCGGTCGTGAGCGCTCGCGCCGTCTGTCGGTCTACCGTGGTTTGTTTAGCCTAACTCTAGACACGAGATGTCAACTTACGAGACTAAAACATTGTATAAGCCTTTTAGCTAAAACTCCCTAAATATTTCAGAAAAACTTATTCATGATTTAAAGTGTTATAAAAAACTTGATTAAAAAATTGTTATAGAGATTTCAAAACTATTTAGCAAGGTGTGTTTACATATTGACCGATATTATAATTGTAACTAGCTGTTGCCCGCAGCTTCGTCCGCGTTAACTTAGATTTACAGACGTACGCGGATTGATGATGATTATTTTTATAGCCTAAGTTACTCCTTATAACATCAGCTATCTGCCAGTGAAAGTCCCATCTAAATCGGCCCAGCCGTTTCAGAGATTAGCCGGAACAAACAGACAGACAGACGGATAGACAGACAAAATTGTAAAAAAGGCTATTTTGGTATATGTACCGTGCTTACATCATTATACATTTAGTAAAAATCGGTTATTTTAATATTACAAACAGACACTCCAATTTTATTTATATGTATAGTTTATAGTTAAGCTACTTTTGTGTTGGCTTTATATCAATTTGCTATTAGTACATAGGTTTCGGATATTTAAGAAAAACCACGGTTTCGGGAAGACTGTATAATGATTAATGAAATAACAGTATAGACTATAGATGAAATAAATAGATTTGCATGTTTTCTTGTAATGTAAGTTCATATCTCGTGTTATATTTTTGAGAACAATAATTAATTTGCATATTCGCATATTAATTTTTTTGCAAGAGTAATAACTTGGTATTGATGTATAAAGTAACATTAACAATTAACAAACACTGCAATACATGTATTATATTTAGGGAGTAACTTGAGATGTTTCATTCTTTAGCATTATTATTTTAATGATTCTAAATTGTTGGAGATCTCGAGTTATAATTTTATATAAAATATAATGTTGGATTCTACATGAGCGACGATGGCCTAGTGGGTATGGGCTCGGCCTCTTGAGTGAGAGCCGAGAGGTACGGGTTCGATCATGACCCCTCTGATGCCTGGAAATAGGTGTTTCTAAATTTCTACGTGCATCTGAACATGAGACCATTACTTGCTCACCGGTGAAGGAAACATCGTGAGGAAACCTGCATGCCCGATGTGATTAAAAGTCTTTGAAGGTTTGTGAAGTTCACCAATCCGCATTGGGCCAGCGCATCGGTGAACTATGGCCCAAAACACTCCTCGCCTGATTTCGAGGAGGAGACCCGTGCATCCAGCAATGGGACATATAAGGGTTGATACTATTATTATATATATTATATTCTTCACAATGCATCTTTTAATGTTTACAAATCTTTCGAAAAACGGTTATCATTATTGAATGTATCATGGGGAATAGGTAGGTACAGTATGCTCAATTTAACTTGACCGCACTGAAGTTGGCTATGATTGACGTCGCAAAGATAGTATATTCAACTGTCAAATTAATTTAGGTGTAAGTCAGCTCCATGCTCATTTATTTGTAAATAATTTCTAATATAAAAATGTTTCCTAAATATGAGGTTGTGAGGCTCGTAGTAATTGCCCCTTTTGGCTGGTTTTCAGGTCAAGTGGCCCGTAACTCGGAGCCGTATATGCGCCAGGTGTTTGTTACTGGAGATACCAGTGACGAGACACATCTAGCCCGCCAGGTGAGGAAGAAACGACTAAACAGTATACTATGTTTATGATACGATAGTGAGAGTATGAAATCGCAATATTATTGCGAATTCATACTTACAAGTTTAGCTCCAAAGCACTCTTGCAGGACTTTTTTCAGATGGACGCGCGCGCGCACGCTGGGTCTACGACCGGTGAACGTAATGTCACGTATATTATTGGACTTGTTGCCCGTTGGTGGGTGTGACAACTGTGGTGTGTTACAGGTGTTCGTGCTGCGGAAACGAGCCTCACACGAGCTGGTCGTGCCTGGAGCGAGATTCTACATCTGCAGTCTGTCGCTCAAAACTGTAGTGTACAAGGGACTGCTTACGTCTAATCAACTATGGGTGAGTATAAAAAAGGAAAACAATATGGCTGACGTGATGTGGAGTTAGTTGTAGATCGCCTGGTGTTGCCAATCAGGAATCGAAAATCTACTTTTCGAGGTCTAAGAGTGGTCCAATTTTGCGATATATCCTACTTTCCCTATTATATTCTATATGACTGATATAAATCATCCAAAGTTGATGTTCTGCTTTTATTGATAGTCTAAAAAAGTTACAATTTTTTACTTTTTAGACCCGATTAGCTAGATCCAGGAGATCTTTAAGTCTTCTTTGAATTAAATCAGAAAAATTAAGACGAGTATGAATTAATTAATGTTGTACTTTTGCAGGAATACTTCAAGGACCTGACCAACCCGGCGTTCACGACGTACCTGGCGCTGGTGCACACCCGCTTCTCCACCAACACCTTCCCCAGCTGGGAGAGGGCGCACCCTTTGAGGTACGTACCATACGAAGTTAGCTAATATTGCAAACGTCACTCGTTAGTGTTTTTTTATACAATGCTTGACTCGCTTCAAACTAACTTCACTTCGGCCAAGCCAAAAGCAATAAACGTTCGAATATGGTGCCTCGAACCGACGGACCGGTAACGGTGCGATCGACACGCCAAACCACCGCACCAAAGACGGTCCAGTGCTTGCTTTCCGGGCTGCTGGACAGTAATCACGTCAACATGCGTCCAACTTTATCCAAACAAGGTAAAATCCAGATAGTTACGGCAACAGTCGCAGTTACTACTGATATAGCGTGATAAATTTTTCGACTACCTCTGTGGCTCAGTGGTAAGCGCGTTGGCGCTCAAGCCGGAGGTAAATAATATAATAATAATATCTATGGACGCTTTCACACCACGTCAATCTCGTCCCGTGGTAAGTTCTCGAAGAACTTGTGTTACGGGTACCAGACAACGGAAATATATTTAATACTTTTATACTATACATATATTTAAGATTTTTATTATATAATACACATATTTAATACACATCCATGATCCAGGAACACAGAAAATATTTTTTGTTCCCTGGCGGGATTCGAACCCGCAACCTCCGGGCTTGAGCGCCAACGCGCTTACCACTGAGCCACAGAGGTCGTCGAAAAATTTATCACGCTATATCAGTAGTAACTGAGACTGTTGCCGTGACGTGACCTAGAAACACAGAAAATATTTTTGTTCCCTGGCGGGATTCGAACTCGCAACCTCCGGCTTGAGCACCAACGCGCTTACCACTGAGCCACAGAGGTAGTCGAAAAATTTATCACGCTATATCAGTAGTAACTGCGACTGTTGCCGTAACTATCTTGATTTTACCTTGTTTGGATAACGCATGTTGACGTGATTACTGTCCAGCAGCCCGGAAAGCAAGCACTGGACCGTCTTTGGTGCCACCTCCGGCTTGAGCGCCAACGCGCTTACCGCTGAGCCACAGAGGTCGTCAATAGTCGACGTCGTAACAAGTCAACATCAAATCCATACTGTAGAGTGTCCATAGTCCACCAAAGTACTCGAGACTTCCCCAACCGTCATGTATTTTATGTGAATTCCTCAAATTTATTCTCATGACACAAGTAGTTCTTACTTATAGTAGCAGATATATATCAGGTATCATATTATGTAGGCGGCCACCAGATTTTTGTGGGAGGCAAATTTAGGGATGAAATTAGTATTTCCGCATGATTGTTTTCTGATGATTTGAAAGTAAAAAAAAAGAGGTCAGCAAATTTTTTACAGCAATACACCTTGAAAATGTGTAAGTCCGCCACTGCTTACTTACTAAGGATAAGTCCCCATATCCCCTAGTCAGTGACAGAACCTCCATGTTATATTTTTTTTATTCGGCGTGTATGTAGCAGAACCTCGAAAGGGCTCCGTCGTTCGAGTTAAAGTTTTATTAAAATAAACACCGACTCACACGTTTTGTCTCTTTTTTACACATAGAAACGTATTGACAGTGAAGTATGACAGCTAGAAAACCCATAAACACATTATAAACACTTTTTAAAAGCCACTTGAGATGGTTTTGAGTGTGAGCTCCACTTTGGACGTAATATTCTAACTTGATTTATAAAAAAATATTTCTATGAAACAAGCAACATATGTAATTATGTTACTTTAATATAGAAGATATAAGCATAAAATAAAACAAATTTTTATATCAGAAAGTTTATTTTGAAAAAAAATACCAAAAATGATAAAATATGTATATGATATAATATGTAATTTTTATCACCACAGGTGAGGGGATATACCTAATAATCTGCATAGGGTTAACGCACTAACATTTATAGTTGGTAATATTCATGTTATTATGTTGCAGAGTGCTCGCCCACAATGGCGAGATAAACACGTTGCGAGGTAACGTGAACCTGATGAAGGCCCGCGAGGGGGTCATGAGGAGCGATGTGTTTGGTGACGGTACGTTGTTTCACTGTTAAATAATCATCAGCCGCTGATGGTGATGTCCTTATATTGCATACATATAATAAGCCCGTTGG
Source organism: Helleia helle (assembly GCA_963853865.1). Classification (NCBI taxonomy): domain Eukaryota; kingdom Metazoa; phylum Arthropoda; class Insecta; order Lepidoptera; family Lycaenidae; genus Helleia; species Helleia helle. Next base: position 19,715,364 of record OY971425.1, read on the forward strand.
TCTATTGGTTAGTGACCCTTACTGCTAAACCAGAAGGTTGTGGGTTCGATCCCTACCCAGGACAAATGTTTTTATGATGAGCATGATCATTTGTTCTGTGTCTGGGTGCAGTTTATCTATAATATGTATGTATATAGAAATATATAAGTATGTATCAGTTGTTTGGGATCAGATGGCCGTGTGTGAGCTGTCCCAACATATTATTATATTATTATTATTATTACCTATACTATATAATGATAACGTTTCAGACCTGAAGAAGCTATACCCGGTTGTGGAGCCGAATCTGTCTGACTCTGGGTCGGCGGACTGCGTGCTGGAGTTCCTGCTGCACTGCGGCGCGCGCACGTTGCCCGAGGCCGTCATGACCATGGTGCCTGAGGCGTGGCACCACGACCCCACCATGCCCAAGGAGAAGAGGGACTACTACCAGTGGGCCTCCTGCGCCATGGAGCCTTGGGACGGGCCCGCTCTCATATCGTTCACAGATGGGAGATACATAGGTAAAGTTTTCAGTACCGATTATGTAAATTGTACTTCTCGTTATCACTCCGTTATCAACCAAATACTCTACAAAGTTTCAGTTAAAAGAAAGAAAAAGAAGAGAGAACTTCTTAGAATTGTATCAAAATAACATTTATACCCTCAGGTGCTGTACTGGACAGGAACGGTCTACGTCCGTCCCGTTTCTACGTGACCAGTGAGAACATCCTCATCATGGCCTCAGAGGTCGGTGTCTACGATGTTGATCCTGAGAAGGTCATACTCAAGGTCAGTATAGAAATAATTCTGTAAGTGTGTGAATTTGTCATAGAACTAGAGTATGTACATAATATGATAAAATAGATTTGAAATTACAAGGACGTGGGTGGGATGGGTCTGTGGCGGACCAATCAGCGCCACATTCCTAAATAATAATAATAATAGAAATTTATTAAGGAATATTATACACCGTTACACAATATACTTAATCTAATACAACCTTAAGCAGCACATATAAAAACAGTAGTTAGGTTAAAAATAAAAAGATAAAAAAATAAACATGCTTACAATAATAAAATTGATAATTTAGACATAAAACACCCATATATGCGCCGGAAATGCACAACAGTGTAATATACATAATTCCTCAAAAGGTAACCACTCAGTTGTATGATTGTGGTTTCTGAAGAAACCGCAATCCTGATGTTATGTGGTCCCTAATAAATCTAATGTTGTTGAGACAGATGGACAACCAACATTATACATACTTATTATTTATACAGTTATTATAAAATATAAATCACGCTATCGAAGTTCCACAGCTCGTCGCTATACATATAACAGCTGAATTGATAGCAAGTGGGCTTCGGCCTGACTGAGCATACCATCTCGCTCGGTCAGAGATCTCCCTTTGTGGCTGTCACTTACACCTCACACTGGTAACCCCAACGTGATTTGGGAATGTGGCGCTGATTGGTCTGCCACAGGTCCTCGGGCAAAAGAAAAAGCTCTGGGGTAATATCATCGATCCCACACTCACAGAGTTGTCCCTGATCCTTTGCCAGAAAGACAGTGTTTTGACAGATTTCTTCCCTCTTCATTATGTATAGGTGTAATTCTTAAAAAGGAAAATATTGTTTACATAAATACTAGTTTTTTTACAATATAATATTTTAAAGTTGAATTATCTTGGCTGTAATTTATGTATGTAATATTTCACTAAACATTACAATTATTTAAAAAACCAATTTCAGAGCCGTCTAAAACCGGGGCGCATGTTGCTGGTAGATACGGAGGAGAAGCGGATCATACAGGACGTCGAGCTCAAGTTGCAGATCGCGCAGAGCCGTCCACACTCGCAGTGGCTGCGGGAACAGGTGAGGACACACTCAACAGTCACCGACCCTGATAACAATGTTCGTGGTAGTCGGTCTAAATACCCACACCAACCCTTACACTTTACTTACCCTAGTAATATGATTTCTCGGGAACAAGTCGATGAGTGTCGGAAGAAACTTGTGTCTGAAATCGAGTCTCTGCTGGCCAGAGTCTCGGAATGGGGGCGACTTAACCTAGTCCAACTTAACCCCAACAAGACACAAGTTTGCGCGTTTACCGCCAAAAATTCACCCTTCGTCGTTCGTCGAATCGTGGAGATTCGAAGGCACTTCCCTAACCGCCTCGGCCAGCATTGGGATGTTTGGCGTCGATATATCGAGAGATGTGCAGTTTCGTGGTCATTTGGAAGGAAAGGCTAAACTAGCCTCGAAGAAACTCGGCGTGCTCAATAGGGCGAAGCAGTATTTCATGCCTTCACACCGCCTTCAATTATACAAGGCGCAGATACGGCCTCACATGGAATACTGCTCTCACCTCTGGGCTGGAGCGCCCCAATATCAGCTCCTTCCATTTGACCGCGTCCAACGCCGGGCGGCTCGAATCGTCGACAACAATGTTATCTCCAATCGGCTTGATTCTTTGGCGCTGCGTAGAGATGTCGGATCGCTCTGCATCTTCTACCGCATCTACCACGGGGAGTGCTCTCAGGAATTGTTCGAACCTCCTGAATACCTGCAGCAGAATTCCACCACCGGACATCGCAGAAAAACTCCAAATTTCACCCACGCCATCTCGATGTCCGGAAATCCACAACAACTAGATTTTTACGACATTTCCTGCCTCGCACGACTAATATATGGAATCAGCTGCCTCCTATGGAGTTTCCGAACCAATACGACTTAGGGACCTTCAAGAAAAGAGCATACTCATTTCTGAAAGGCCGGCAACGCACCTGCTAATCCACTGGTGTAGCGGGTGTCTGTGGATGTCGCTCTTCACTTACCATCAGGTGAACCGACTATCCGTTTGCCCCCTCTTCTATAAAAATAAATAAATGATAAAACGCAAACAAGTTACTACTCCCGCGCTAGCAGTACTGGAATACGTGTTTTTGTAATGTTTTTGTAATATAACAATAAATTAACGGTTGTTAGATTTTTACTTCACTTATGTTGTCAGCTTCTTGCCAAATTTTATGATGACATGTAAACGGGAAAAGCCCTATAGGCTTAGGTTTGATACACAGACAAACAAAATGATCTTTTGAGGGTTCCGTATGTCATTTTGAGGCAATGAACCCTAAAAATTATAAACATCAGAAGTTTTAAACCTACCCAAAGTAACGTTGGTCAACATCTTCCATTAACGAAATGAAGTTTAATTTACAACCCAACCCATGGGTTCATGTTTCCCAGAAAAAACAGGTACACTGCCTGCCATTCTCGTTATTAGCTTTAGAATTTAGATGGATAACAATTATTATGTATTATTTACCATACAACAGAAAGATTTTTGTGTCTGGGATGTTTTAAAGTTACGGTGTTTAAATTGTGTAAATAGTCAAAATATGGTAAGACAACCTTCTTGAATAAAGTCAAAGGTTTATGCGAGCAGCAGAATATCAGCCGTTTCAGCGTTCATTAATTTAGACATACGTCCAGCAGTAACAAATAAGAGCTGGTTATAATGGAATACCTACAATGTCACGCACTTGCTAACCCTCTGGTGTAGCGGGTGTCAGTGGATGTCGTTATCACTTACAATCAGGTGAACCGACTGTCCGTTTGCCCCCTCTTCTATAAAAAAATATATGTCATAATAACACCATAAATATTATGACTCATTGAATTTACTTTCCATGCTGCTAACTTGTTTTGGGATATTATGTTTTATATTATAGATGGTGAGTTCTAGAATACCGTAGTCGATGTTTGTTTTAGATTAAATGTTGAATTAACATTAAAAAAAGTCTCAAAAACTGGGTGTGCGCGAACTATACAAGGTTGATAAAAGCGAGGGGCATTAAATTAAACTACATATACTACACATGCTTACGGTTAATCCGAAACTATAAAAAAATTGTTTAAGAGCAATAAAAAAAAAGTTTTTCAAAGAACTTAAATAAGTGAATAGTCAAAGTAAAACGTAAAAACTCTTTGTAAACCTTTGTAAAATGTCCTTCGAATCTAAAAGGCAACGTCGCACAGCACGTTGCGTCTCACCGGGTCGAACAAACCGGCGCGCCTTTAAAACTTTGAAAATATCCTGTGACTAAACTATTGATTCTATTGGTCTAAGTTTTGGTGTGTAGCCTGAAAATGGTACATAGTACACGTGGTTTAATTTAATGCCTCTCGCTTTTATCAACCTTGTATATATTTAAGCCAGTACAAAATGGTGATTTAGTATACATATAAATATAGTGTAACACCTAATATTTCTAGTATGTCCCTTTAAATTTATGTTTTTTTCAGATTACAATGGAGGACATTCACAAGTCTGTGCGCCTGGAGAATGGTGCATTGAAGAACGGGCTCACATATGGCATCAGCGGCCTATCGGACAAGCGCCTGGGCCTCTTCGGCTACACCATCGAGTCTATCAATATGCTGCTGCTGCCTATGATACAGAATAAGTAAGTCACTTTTGTTGAATTGTTATGGAAAAGATGGCAGGACAGGCATTGTAATTACCGGCACCGAGACTTATATGTTACGTCTCATTTCAATATAGACGATGCTTGATTCAAGGCTAGTCTCAGGTATAGGCTCTTGAGCGTGTCTGATTATTATAGGTACTATGTCTGCCTTGTTGTGTTTGACTAGACAACTAAAATAATAAGTCGACTTCTACTTACTTGATAGTGGTTAGCGCGTTGGCGCTCAAGCCGGAGGTTGAGAGTTCGAATCACGCCAGGGAACAAAAAAAAGTTTTCTGTATTCCTGGGTCATGGATGTGTATTAATATGTTTTTATAATAAAAATCTGAAATATGTGTATAGTATAAAAGTATTAAATATACTTCCGTTGTCTGGTACCCGTAACATAAGTTCTTTGAGAACTTACCACGGGACCAGATTGATGTGGTGTAAAAGCGTCCATATATATTATTATTATTATATCATAAAGAGAAAATGTTTGTAGGTTTGGATGTTTGTACTATGAGGTAATCGTCTATCTCGTGTGTAGCACATGCTATAAAAACAATCATCATCAGTCATGATACGGCTGTAAATGTGAGTTAACGTAAGTGAAGTTACGGGCCACAGGTATATAGTATATATAGTGGATACATAGACGAGTGATGTGTGTTCAGGAAGGAGGCACTGGGCAGCATGGGCAACGACGCGCCGCTGGCGTGTCTGTCGCAGTTCCAGCCGCTGCCCTACGAGTACTTCAAGCAGCTGTTCGCGCAAGTCACCAACCCGCCCATCGACCCCTTCAGGTGCCTACTAGTTACTTATTTATTTATTTATTAGGACCAAACACAGTTTTGCATCAATTATAATATTAACATATAAATAGCAATTTAATAATTAAATCTAGAAACAATAACTAATTACGTTCGGCCACAACATGCTTATTAACAATAATTATTAAAAATTACGTAAATTATGTAATTTTTAAATTACATTTACGAAGTAGCGCCATGATGCCTTGCAGCTGAATGGGCCGGCGCGTCCGGGGAAGTACTTCGTTCTCACATAATATCGACGTCAAATGGCGGCAAATGTCGTCGTGTTTCGTTCGGTTTGTGAGAGATCCGGTGGCCCATCCCCCCCCCCCCCCCCAACATACATGACAGCACAGACTACGCAAAGACTACCCCAGGAGGGTACCGGTCGCACAAGCACCAGAGAATCCCTCTCTAGGCTTCCGGGCTCAGGACAGGTACCTGAACCCGGAAACCTGGGCAGCCACGCGTATTCTGGGGGGGGCGAATCTGTGCTCAAGACAAAAACTGCCCGGGGTAAACGGAGCAGTCGGCAGAAGTCCCCTACCACTATGACCGTGGATTTCTGTAACATAAGGGGACTTCATAGCAATCTCAACGCTGTTCACTACCACCTCCAGACGGCGAAGCCGGGCCTGCTCTTTTTGAGCAGCGAGACTCAGATATCTTCTCCGGCTGATACTTCCTATCTCTCTTGTCCGGGGTACAAATTAGAACACTTTTTTGTACCGCGGGCTGGAGTTTGCGCGTACGTCAGAGAGGATGTCTGCTCTCGTCGCCTTGGCAGTCTTGAAGGTAGGGACCTCTCCATCCTCTGGTTGCGCATAGACAGCGACGACCATCACCGCGTCTATGCCTGCCTATATAGGTCCCACAGCAGTGATGACGAAACCGATCGACTCATAGAGCACATCCTACAGATTCCGTACTACAACAGATCCCATCTGCAGAGATCGTGATACTTGGTGATTTCAACACCCATCACACCGAGTGGCTCGGCACGTACAACCGATCATGCAGGAAGATCTGTTTACGACTTTGCCTCAGCATATGATCTGACACAATTGGTGGTATCACCAACTCGTATCCCTGATGTGGAAGATCATACGCCTTCCCTGTTGGACCTTCTGCTGACCTCTCACCCGGACAATTACGTGGTCTCCGTGGACGCTCCACTTGGCTCATCGGACCACTGTCTGATCCGGAGTTCTGTGCAGGTTGCCCGCCCATCATGGCCACGTTTTGCCAGCTGCCGCCATGTTTGGCACTATAGGTGATATGATGACTATAGCTGATTGGGATGGAATGCGGTCCTTCTTTGCATCCTACCCATGGGGGCGAATTTGCTTCTCGCTGGATGATCCAGACATCGTTGCCGATTCTGTCGCCGAGGTGGTGCTGCAAGCCATGGAGCTTTTTATTCCAAGCTCTTCAGTGCCTATAGGCGGCAAATCCCAGCCCTGGTTTGGTCAAACTTGTAAGATGGCTGCACGCCACAAGCGGTTAAGCTACCGAGCCTGGGCCAATGCATCAATGTCACAGGATGTAAAGACCAGCGCATTAAAAAAGGAGTATAACTTTGCCTCCAGGTCCTTCAAAAGAGCTATTGCTGAGGCAAAAGCGGAGTACGTGAACAGAATTGGCGAGAGATTGGTTCGACTTCCTTCGGGAACTCGTGCATTCTGGTCGCTCGCCAAGGCTGTTCAAGGGAATTTCTGTAAGCCTTCCCTACCATCTTTGCACATGAGGAACGACTCGTTGGCCCACACCGCGAAGGAGAAGGCCGATCTTCTAGGCTCTCTTTTTGCTTCCAACTCGACTTTGGATGACCAGGGAAAAATACCACCGACGATCCCTCGGTGTGATACCTCAATGCCGGAAATAAATTTTCGACAGAGCTCCGTACGTAAAGCGCTTTTTTCGCTGGACATCCATAAGTCGAGTGGGCCTGACGGCATCCCTCCGTTAGTGCTACGTACTTGTGCTCCTGAGTTGGCACCCGTCCTTACGCGTCTTTTTCGGCACTCATACTCATTAGGCGTCGTCCCATGCTCGTGGAAGACAGCTTTGGTACACCCGATCCCTAAGAAAGGGGACCGCTCAGACCCGTCCAACTACAGACCAATAGCCATAACTTCCTTGTTCTCAAAGATTATGGAATCCATAATTAACTGCCAGCTCCGGCGGTATTTGGAGGAGCACCAGCTGATTAGCGATCGCCAATATGGCTTTCAACGGAATCGTTCAGCTGGTGATCTTCTAGTATTCCTAACGCATCGATGGGCGGAGGCAGTTGAGAGCAAGGGGGAAGCACTAGCGGTTAGTTTGGACATAGCGAAGGCCTTTGATCGGGTGTGGCATAAAGCACTTCTAGCGAAGCTACCATCATATGGGCTTCCCGAGAAATTATGTAAGTGGATCACCAGTTTTTTAGCAGACAGGAGCATCAAGGTCGTTGTCGACGGTACATGCTCGGACCTCAAGTCTGTTAATGCTGGTGTTCCGCAAGGCTGTGTACTATCTCCAACCCTGTTTCTTCTGCATATCAATGATATGCTGCAAACCAGCGGCATTCATTGTTATGCGGATGACAGCACTGGAGATGCCTTATACACTGGCCGCTCTAATATTTCTGGGGAACAAGTCGATGAGTGTCGGAACAAACTTGTGTCTGAAATCGAGTCTCTGTTGACCAAAGTCTCGGAATGGGGACGACTTAACCTGGTCCAATTTAACCTCAACAAGACACAAGTTTGCGCGTTTACCGCCAAAAAATCACCCTTCGTCGTTCCTCTACGATTTGAAGGCACTCCCCTAACTGCCGCAGCCAGCATTGGGATACTTGGCGTCGACATATCGAGAGATGTGCAGTTTCGTGGTCATTTGGAAGGAAAGGCTAAACTAGCCTCTAAGAAACTTGGCGTGCTCAATAGGGCGAAGCAGTATTTCATGCCTTCACACCGTCTTCAATTATACAAGGCGCAGATCCGGCCTCACATGGAATACTGCTCTCACCTCTGGGCTGGAGCGCCCCAATATCAGCTCCTTCCATTTGACCGCGTCCAACGCCGGGCGGCTCGAATCGTCGATGATAATGTGATCTCCAATCGGCTTGATCCCTTGGCGCTGCGTAGAGATGTCGGATCGCTCTGCATCTTCTACCGCATCTACCACGGCTAGTGTTCTGAGGAATTGTTCGGATTAATACCTGCGGCAGAATTCCACCACCGGACATCGCGTAAGAATTCCAAATTTCACCCACACCATCTTGATGTCCGGAAATCCACAACATATAGATTTTTACGGCATTTCCTGCCTCGCACTACAAATATATGGAATCAGCTGCCACCTATGGTGTTACCGAACCGATACGACTTAGGGACCTTCAAGAAAAGAGCATACTCACATCTGAAGGGCCGGCAACGCACCTGCTGATCTCCTGGTATAGCGGGTGTCTGTGAATGTCGGTATTCACTTACCATCAGGTGAACCGACTGTCCGTTTGCCCCCTCTTCTATAAAAAAAAATTAAAAAAAAAAAATGATAAATATAATTCCATTCATTAATTATTAATCTTCAATTAATATCAAATGCAAATTAAAAATAAGAGAGAAATTAATAATAGGTAATAACATATTTTACTCAAATACTTAATTATAGTTATATTAGAGGAATCTAATTAATACGACCTCGCTGATCGATACGATCGCTAGAAGTAACTTATTTTGCCACGAATTATACTAACCTTTCATTTATAGCTTATACCAATGAAACAGTGTAGGGAACGAGCGCAAAAACTCATTTTGTAATCAGCGCCATCTAGTGATAAGTAGCTATAAAGTGAATAAAACATGCTTGAGGTACCTTCATCAATTCCAAACAATTCAAAGTACATACTACTTGAGAACAGACAACAGCACACTGTTCATCTGGTGATGTCACACAATAAAAGGGGATGGCATTTTTTTCCAAATAATGATACATCGTGGTAGAGAAAAAAATGTATTTATCAAAATGATCATTAAACACCTATTAGAATATATTAAAAATCATTTCATTTTGTGGCTTAATACATAAATTAGTACATAATAATGATCACTAAATTTTTAATAATGATTGAAACAACAGAGAGAAGATCGTGATGTCACTGCTGTGTCCGGTGGGGCCCGTCGCCAACATCCTGCACCCGGCCGCAGAGTTCGTGCACCGGATCTTCCTGCCTCAGCCCATACTGTCCATACCTGACCTTGAGGCCTTGAAGCACACTACCCACAGGGGGTGGAAGGTATGTTACTCCATTATCATAATTGAAAAAGTAATTATAGTAATGGATATTTATCAAGAAGTGTATTATTTCATTTGAATGAATATCTTTTGTTTTTTTTTTATGTTAGTTGGATAGGCAAACTGGCAAACGTGCCACCTGGTGGGAAGTGGTCGACGTCGCCCATGAACATAAACTACTTTACCTGGAACGAGCCCAGGCAACTCATTTATGTGTTGCCTATCCTGAGACATAACCTGTATCTTAAAATCTTTTGTTTATATTCATATAACGTCATTTGTCCATCAAACATTCACGAACGAGTCAGGTTATAAATTCCGTCAGTCATTTCCTGTCGGGCGATAACTTGTAAAATGCTTGCGCGAATTATCACATGTAGCCTCTTGAACGTTACCTGCGAATCCGTTGGTGGGTTGAGCAGCTAAATACGAATAAAATGAAATCCAGCTATTTCCTTCCGGTTGAAAAATTTACAAATTACAGGGAGGATCCTTATATCTTAAAAAAATGTCACCTGACTATAGAGCGATGGAATACTTTTTTATATATTTTATTTTATGTTAGTTGGATAGGCAAATTGGCAAACGTGCCACCTGATGGTAAGTGGTCGACGTCGCCCATGAACATAAACTAGTTTACCTGGAACGAGTCCAGGCAACTCATCTATGTGTTGCCTATCCTGAGACATAAGATGTTAAGTCTCGCAGCAAAGCTGTTTCACGGGAGAAACAAGCAAGATACGTCAGTGATTTTATCTCCGCGACAGCCGGACGTACCAATATGCGCGGCTTTAAAGATTCGTAATTACGACGATATATTGAGGCATTGCCATGAAAAATATTCTTATGAATATATTGTTATTATATTCTTATGTAACTAGTTCACCTGTTCGAGAATTTCGTACATAATAATAATAAACCTAGTTTTTGTCAACGGCCAGGAATATAATCTCTAAAATGATGTTTAAATCATTAATTTTGATGAATAATTTGAATTTTAAAGAACACCAACATAATGGTCTGTAATGGTGTTGGCACAAAAAATAGCAGCTACATTTTTTTTTCCAACTGGTGTATGCTTTTGGCCTTTAAGTTATATCAGAACAGTTATTATACTTGAGCGGCTTATCTAAAAACAAATGAAAAAATAATAATTAGAAAATTATTTGTATGTTGCCAGACGCAAGTGATCGACTGCACGTACCCGGTGGCTGAGGGCCCGTGCGGGCTGGAGGCGGCGCTGACGCGCGTGTCCGAGCAGGCGCAGGCCGCCGCCGCCACGTGCCAGCTGCTGGTACTGTCCGACCGCGCCGCCGGCCCCGACCGCGTGCCCATCAGCTCGCTGCTCGCGCTCGGTCAGTACCAGCCCTAGCGAGGAAGGAACAAAGAGCGAATTCGACAGCCAGTCACTTATACCCACTATATAGAATACCAATCCCCCCGGGTTTGGAGGTCAGGAGACTATACTTCACGCAGACTTGGATTTAAATCGCGCCAAGACTAGTTTGTACTATTTTAATATATTGCTGTATCTAGAACCATGAAGCTTACTTACTTGGTACTGTGTTGATACGATATAGTTTTTATAAATATTTATCTACTTCCTAATATAATGAAGAAGTAATGTTTGTTTAGGGGATATTCGAAACTATTAAAATATGTATAAATTCTTTGACCATACTCGTCATATAGTCATCATATCGGACTATATGACGAGTATGTAACGTTATCGCCGAGTGACACAGGCGCCTGATGAACAATCGTCATCAGTCCAGATAGGAATCGAAACTACGGACCGCTGCTACTTTATTTTAACATAAGCTTTGTGATGGGATCGTGATTCATGACTCATTACCTTCGAATGGTTCCTAACCTTAACCGTGTGCAGGCGCGGTCCACCACCACCTGATCGAAACGCGGCAGCGCATGAAGGTGGGGCTGCTGGTGGAGACGGCGGAGGCGCGCGAGGTGCACCACATGTGCGTGCTGCTCGGCTACGGCGCCGACGCCATCTGCCCTTACCTGGCCTTCGAGCTGGCCTTCTCCCTCCGCGGCGACGGACTCCTCGACGTGGAGCTTACCGACGAGAACATATACACCTCCTACCAGAAGGCCATGGAGACGGGCCTTGCCAAGGTCATGGCCAAGATGGGCATCAGCATGCTCCAGTCGTACAGGAGCGCGCAGATCTTCGAGGCGGTCGGTCTCAGTGAGGAGGTGATCGATAAGTGCTTCAAGGGGACACAGTCTAGGATTGGTGAGTAGTTTGAAATATATTTAGGTTTAGTTTAACACCACCTTAAAATTAAATACGATTGTAAAATTCTTAATTCTGACGCATTCCTCTTAAAAGCTTAGTAAAAGTTGGTAAGCAAAACACAATGTGTGTTATGTTATGTTCAGTATTATTTACTCTATTACCAATCCACCATCTGATGACGAAAATTTCTCTTTACAGACGTGTTCTAGGCAAAAGTGTTATGTTCCATATTTGCTTACCATCAGTTGAGAATCAAACATTAATAATAATTTTGCACGTTAGAGCAACAAACTCGAACTCTTATGTAAGAGGTAGAGCCATTGCGGTTTGTGAGTTTCTGGTGGCCCATTGGGGGATAGGGAAAAGAGGGCAATGCATCTTGCAGAACCTCTGGTTGTGCGGATGTCTATGGGCGTCGGTCGTGACCATAAAGCTACGACTGCTCGGTTGCTTTCTTATTACATAAAAAAACTCAACTCGAACTCTCAAAACTCGAAATGTACATAACATTATGTGTTACGTTCCAGGTGGAGTGACGTTCGAGATACTGTCGAAGGAGGTGTTCGACCGACACGCTCTCACGTACGGAGAATGTGCGGACATGCTCGTATTGAGGTTTGTTTTTTGAATGTTTTTTTTATTGGCAGAGTCCTAAAATAAAGAAAAAGAAAGTTATTTTTATCACGATAAACAGCGCCATCTAACAATCGAAAGGGGTGACCCTTAATTTCACACAATACGTAATCTACGAAATATTAATTGAAGAAAACATGAGTTTTACACATTTCAGACAATGCAGTGTGCATTGTCTGAAATGTGTTGTTACATTTTGTTTCTTCCAATTTTTTTTGGCCATAAAATGATAGTGGGTTGTTGTTGGTGTGTGGATTTTTGGCGGTTTTACTTTTTTAGAATTCAGTTGATAAGTATCATATAAATATTGGCAGTTGTATGTCATTTAGTTTAATTTAATTTACCTTTAGAAGGCGTGGTTCTTTAACAAATGATTTATGTTGATGGATCTTTACCTGTTGGCTCATTTGATATATTATATTTAAAGCGTTTCGTTCATCATGTTTTTCACTTTTGTTATTAGGGCATTATCTACGTAAGTCTTGTTGTAAGTTATAAACTTTAATATAGTCTTGTACCCTCTCAGGAACCCCGGTAACTACCACTGGCGCGCGGGCGGCGAGAAACACATCAACGACCCCATGTCCATCGCCAACCTGCAAGAGGCCGCCGCCAACAACAGCGCCTCCGCATACGACCGCTTCAAGTGAGTTCACTATGGTACTTTTTTTATGTCATCAGGGGTTGCCCCCTGTTGACATAAAAAAAATGTGCAGTCGGAGCCCCACGGCGCCGACGCCCATACACATTCACACAACCAGAGGCCACGCAGATCCGCCGCCCTCCTTTTCAATATCCCCCCAATAGGCCACCGGAAACTCATAAACCGCACGAAACGCGACAGCATAGCTGTCACTTGACGCCGGTGCTACGTATTGATTATATGACATACTTGTAGTTTTACGATGATAATTGTAAGTTCTCGTACGTGTCAGGGAGAGCGCTCTGGAGTCGGTCCGCGCGTGCACGCTGCGCGGCCAGTTGGAGCTCGTGAAGCTGGACGAGCCCATCCCTCTCAGCGAGGTAGAGCCCGCGCAGGAGATCGTCAAAAGGTTCGCCACAGGTAACGAACATCCGTACTGCAGTCATAATAGCACTTGGATACTGAGAGAAAAGAAATTAAAGGTAAAATGAACAATAGTAAGTTCTCTTGAGTTTTAAATGTTACTATAAAATTCGAAAAAAAGTTGCATTTTCTATAATTATGTCAAGACATAGATAAAGAATAATAAAGGTGATCAAATATACTCTATACATGCAAGCTTAAACAAAATTATTGTATAGAAACATGAAATTGTATAAAAATATTAAGAATACAATAACTGTACAAAAAATAGTAAAAAGAAAAACTTTATAATAATAATATAATACAGCCTAACAGATTTTTTTTTTCACTTTTTTTATTGTAAAATAAGTTTTAAATTAGACAAAAGTTATGTTCATTGAAATTGTTTTATCTCCTTCAGGCATGTCGATCGCATTTTTCTGGAACATAGTACATATATACCTACCTACACAACATTTTGTATGTAAAATAATCTACTTTTGAAATTTCACTCTACTATTGTCGTATAAACGTGTCGCAGGCGCGATGTCGTTCGGCTCCATATCGCTGGAGGCGCACTCGACGCTGGCCGTGGCGATGAACCGCGTGGGCGGCAAGTCCAACACCGGCGAGGGCGGGGAGTCCGCCGAACGCTACCTCAACCAGGTAGGTCACCAGTCACCACCCGCAACCGTACAGTCATGTCATCATGGGTACATAGTCAGAAACTTTAATCTTAAATCACTTTCTGTGAAGTCATGTTCATGTATATTATTGCTTTGTGATATTCATAATGCTACGGTCACACCTGAGTGTATCGTCACAAAGCTTCGCGCCATGACAACGATACTCGCAGATGTGACCGACTATTATCGGCTATCGTCGCGAACATTCGGGCTGCGTGTGCGTTATCGCGCAGGTAGCGGTACATCAAAGGGCTTTAGCGCGCCAACATATCGCGATTCGTGATCAGACTAGCGTTGTTGATTTTGGCCTTTGTTTTCGATCAGTTCAGGTGAATGATCTGTGCTGATGCTGTGTAAAAATGGAGTGGAGCGACGAAATTGTATTGTATGATGTAATTGTATGGAAACCACTAATATGACCACAGCTTTTATCGCGTTAACTTTTTAGTGTTCAAACGTACGAAACTTCGGCTCGAATTACTTCAGGGCGATACACACAGGTGCGGCCGAACCATAACGCGGGAAGCTAACATTCTTTTATCGTGATTATTTATTATGTTTTTTTTTTTCCTTCGGATGGATCTATGCTAACGGCCCGAAGGCCCTAATGCTACACCGGATTAGTGCGAGCCCATTTGGCTCACTTTTGGTTTAGAAAAGTGGGGGGTTGCCCCCCGCCAACCGTGCAGTCTGCGACCACACAGCCTCCTGGCGTCGGGTTGGAAATTTATTATGTTATCTGAAATGCGGTATATGAATCTAAAACCTCGATTAGTGTAGTGGTGTACGTAGGTAACGTCTGTCCCTATCACTGGTCGAGCTTATGTGTAACGTGTTTGTCAACGATACAAATGTTATTTGTAGGACCCGGAGTTCAACCAGCGGTCGGCGATCAAGCAGGTGGCGTCGGGGCGGTTCGGAGTGACCGCGTCGTACTTAGCGCACGCCGACGACCTGCAGATCAAGATGGCGCAGGGGGCCAAGCCCGGCGAGGGGGGCGAGCTGCCCGGTCAGTACATGCACGTAGTCTTCAAGGGTGGAATCGGTGTGATCTTAGTACAGGAGAGGGTTACGACCAGCTGTGGACGGAAAAAAGGTTGATAGTTGAACGGGAACAGAAAGGTTGAAGTAAAAATGATGACGCATCCGAGGAATTTCTGTAGGACGCAAAGAGATTTTTCCGAAATGCTTAGCTTTATTTTAAGTTTGACATCTCTTGTGTTTTAGTATCCAGCTTACGTATTTATAATATGTAATTCCTAATTATACTTCTTAATTCTCTATTCTAAATTCTAACCACTGCTTCTTTTAAATAATTGATATTAAAAATGAAATATAAAGTGGTCAAGGAATTACTTTAAAATACATGGTGTTCCTTAAACGGCTCTGTAAGGCCACGTATCATTTACTCACCCTTAGCTAGGCTCTACTGGTCTATCATGGTTATTTATTTTAGTAACAACATTCTTACCGGTGGGAGGGTTACGCTGTGCCGCGCTCCCCTCTGTTACTGGCATATAGGCCTAACACATCATGTCCCAAGATAGACGAAACATGAATAAGTTGTCGATGTTAGGCTAACTTGTTAATGTTCATAGGCGACTCGGACCACTTATCATGGACTGCCCATTTGGCTATCCATCTATCATTAAAATAAAACTCTTCCCGTGTCAGGCTACAAGGTGACAGAGGACATAGCGCGCACGCGGTGCTCGGTGCCGGGCGTGGGGCTGATCTCCCCTCCACCGCACCACGACATCTACTCCATCGAGGACCTGGCCGAGCTCATCTACGACCTCAAGTGCGCCAACCCGCGCGCGCGCGTCTCCGTCAAGCTGGTGTCCGAGGTGGGCGTGGGCGTGGTCGCCTCGGGCGTGGCCAAGGTGAGACGGATACGGACGGAATCGTATGATAAACAATGAATCCGTAGTGATGGCTGGATATATTATTTATTTGCAAAAATTTATTTACTAATGTCCAGTAACATGGTTGTCCTATCCTTTTATATATTGTCTTATATATATCGGGACCTCAATAAACTGTAAACGCGGTAAGCACCCGTTACAATATTAATATAAATAATTATAACCATTCTATAGTATTGCCCACTCGAATAACAAGTGATACAAACAGCACACACTACACATGTTCATTATTGCCTCTTAATAGGCAAAAACTTTGTTTTTAAAATCTATGGTCCTGTGCCTGGCAGGACGGTAAAGGTTTTACCCAAGGAAATGCTCTTGCTTCATAGAAAATAATAAAATTACCTCTGTTCTCTTATACTCTTTACACAAGATCTTCCCGAGCTTGGCACACAACTAGGCCAACTTTGTATATTTTAAATGAATTTTCACTATAAAACTTTTCAAAAGGTGTGTTTTTCACTTTTGTATCGCGGGCTTGCCTTATAAACTTTTACATGTATGTACAGGGCAAGGCGGAGCACATCGTGATCTCGGGCCACGACGGCGGCACGGGCGCCAGCTCGTGGACGGGCATCAAGTCGGCCGGCCTGCCGTGGGAGCTGGGCGTGGCCGAGACGCACCAGGTGCTCGTGCTCAACGACCTGCGTTCACGGTGAGTACCTGGTCCTCAGCCGGTCTGGTGGTCCAGTCGGTATACTCACCGCCATCTCATGCAGGAGGACAGGGCACACCTCGATGTACGAACCATCTGTTGGTAAGTAGTCAACGTAGCCCATGAACATAAACTAGGTCACGTGAGACCAGTGAATCCTGAGACTTAGGATGGTAAGTCTCGGTGTTAGTAGTTTCACTGCTTGTCTCATTCTTCTCTTTGAGACTTTGTAAAGCTATTTGACCTTTGAGTTGTTTTGTATAAAGTACGAGTACTGATGCTATCTGTATAATATATGTGGAAAATGTGTCTCACATATGCCTAGACCTTAAAAATAGATGTAAAACTATGCTTTCAAAATGAAGGTTAACTATGAATTGATTGAATATGGAGTTTGTCTATAATATGGCTATTGCATATCATAAAATAGGACACTAGAGCTTACATCAAAGTATTGATATAAGCTCTAGATTGAAGAGTTTATAAACACCTATTTTTGAACCTATAGTTGCTAATGAATATTTCCAGAGTGGTGTTGCAGGCGGACGGTCAGATCCGAACCGGCTTTGATGTGATGGTCGCGGCGCTGCTCGGAGCCGACGAGTTCGGCTTCAGCACAGCACCGCTCATCGCGTTAGGTAAACATTGTTTGAGAATTTATTATTATTAATAATGAACACCAAGGCGGCCATTCCCTTGTCACATATGCATATAAATAAAAAACTAAATTGAAATATTGTATTATCATCATCATCATATCGGTCACAAGTATGTAGTGTTCAATTTAATCCGAAGTTTTGAAGTAGATGCAATGGTTGTTGATCAAACGGCTGTACTAATTTGGCTGAAAGTTGTAATTGTGATGACCTTGGGTTAGGACGTAGGCTATAAAAATAATCATCATCAATCCGGATACGGTTGTTAATCTAAGTTAACGTAGGCAAAGTTGTGGGCTCTAGCTAGTTATATATAAGAATCCCATTTCGCGTTTTACTGCTTTTGACATTAATTTGATGATAAATCTAATATGGTATGTTCTTCCAAGTGCCAACAATGATCACTACGAATGTGTTGTTTAGGTTGTACCATGATGAGGAAGTGCCACCTGAACACGTGTCCGGTGGGCATCGCCACGCAGGACCCTGTGCTGAGGAAGAAGTTCGCCGGCAAACCCGAGCACGTCATCAACTACCTCTTCATGTTGGCTGAAGAAGTAAGTTGTATTAATACACGAGTATCTATGGGCTCCGGATAGAAGAACAGATCGTAATATAATTATTAATTCCAAGACTTTTTACGAATATACGATTTACCTTAAAGTAGTCAAGAAATGGTCTGGAAATAAGGATTGTTGTAACATCGCACTATATTGTATGAGTTGTGTGACGATAAATTACTTACTACTACACAAAAAGCTTATTGATACTTATCATTTAACATACAAATGTCACTCCAAAAATATGTATGTTTAACTGTATACTTGAAATATTACTTACATAATATATAATGTGTATGGACGCTTTTACACCTAGTCAATTTGGTCCCGTGGTAAGTTCTCGAAGAACTTGTATTACGGGTACCAGACAACGGAAATATAATGAATACTTTTATACGATAGATATATTTAAGATTTTTCTATTATATAATACATTATACATCCATGACCGGATTCGAACCCGCTACCTGCGGCTAGAACACCAACGCGCTAACCATTGTACCACAGAGGATTACATGTATATAATCGTCGTGTCGTACAGGTTCGGTCGCTGATGGCGGCGGTAGGCGCGCGTCGCTTCCAGGAGCTGGTGGGGCGCACGGACCTGCTGAAGGTGCGCGAGAACAACGACAACCCCAAGGCGCGCCTGCTCAACTTGTCGCTCATCCTCAAGAACGCGCTGCACATGCGGCCCGGCGTCAACATTGTCGGCGGCTCGAAGGCGCAGGTACGTACGCGCACGAACACACACTCGCAAATTGCGGGCTGTAAACGCCCTTATAAAAGAATTTGATTTGAAAATGTTTGTTTACTTGTTGATGTTTTATATATTTATGAAATAAAACATAAAATTGATCTTTGTCCATTATCCTACTTCCTACCAATATTAAGTGTGTGCATATAATAATATATTTATATACATCTTGCATAAATGTTTGTTCCTCTTTCACTTAAAACTACTGAACAAGATAATATGTAAGAAAACACACGCTTTATTGAAGTAATATATGTAATCCGAATAATGACAGATATATTATGTTTGTTTCTGTCATATACAATGTAAAAACAGACCGTTTAAAAATGTATTTATACAAATCAAATGTTACAATCTATAATGGAAAAAAAATGAAATTAAAAAGCCATACTAAAGTACTCTTTATCCTACTTCGTCATTATTTAGGGTTTAAGAAACATGTTTCCCGAATTTCGATTACGAGAATCCTCAACAAACACAAGTTGAAGACTAACCTAAAAATTTGGTTACCCACCTCGACTTGTTTCTATATTAAAAAAATCTTACCGCTTGTTATGGTAGCAATTCTTAAGGAACAAAATATGTCTTACCAATTATTATATGTACTTATATAAATAAATGTGCGTTTTAAACACATTTCAGTCAGTCAAAAATATAAAATATACTCAACTGAGAACTAAGTCCTAATACCACTGTCAAATCTCATTATAGGACTTCCAACTCGAGAAGCGTTTGGACAACCAGCTGATCGAGCGCTGCAGCGGCGTCCTGGACGGGACTGCCTCGCGCGCGGACATACACATGACCATCACCAACGAGGACCGCGCCTTCACCTCCACGCTCTCCTACCACATCGCCATGTTGGTAGTTGTATGTTACTTGGATAAGGAAACGGGGCAGACATTGTAAGTGGTCAGCGTCGCCCATGAGCATAAACAATATCAACTGGGAATAGATCAGATGTTGCCAATGTTTCACTGAGGTGATCCTATTGCCTGCAGATCTGGAACCCTCAAAAACCGGTCCCACATATGGTCCAGGAAATTTACCCTAGGTAGTCTGTATACATGCGAAATGCACTTGTGTTATAAAAAAAAAGTGTTGCCAGTGTTTAGATATGAATGGTAGTCTCGGTGCCAGTAATTACATTTCCTGTCCTGCTCGCATATCTGATATATCAAAGGTATTTGACGGAAGAAAAATAAGCAAGATGGTGGTATCCTGCAGACGGGAGCGCGGCACAGCGCATCCCTCCCGCTAGTAAATCGCTCTACTACTTCATATGTGTATACTAATAGCAGTTGATAATAATCATCACACTCTTACTATATACTTTAAACCGAAGGCAGTAATAAAATTACTTCATTTGTGTGCATACATTTACTATTGTGACACAGGCGCATATGAACAAAGTATGTTTTTCTCATAGGAAATACAGCGACGCAGGTCTCCCCGACGGGACGTCCATTAACATCACTCTCAAAGGCTCTGCTGGTCAGAGCTTCTGCGCCTTCATGTCAAAGGGAGTCACGGTGACGCTGGAAGGAGACGCTAATGACTACGTCGGTGAGTAACCCTCATACATGCCACACCTGGTCGCGGATTTCCTCGAAATTATCCTATACCTAGTTTGGCTGACAAAGTGACTGAACTACACATGACCTCTTAGAATCCCCAATCTCTACAGACATGAAAGTTTGCCTCGATGTTTATGCTACCGATATTTGTATTTCCTACGCAACTTACTGAGTAAATCCTGGCCAGAAAAATTAAAACCGTCGCCATATTGCGGAAATTTTCAGAACTAATTTCTGTATGGACGTTACTATGTGTTGACGTAAAAAAGATACAGTAGCGACACCACGCAGGGTTTATATATTTCTGGTCAGGTTATAAATATGATATGTTAAATATGTCTTATTAATTCACCGTATGCTCCGTAGTTATCATACTTTAGTGAATATTTTTGAGCCAGCGCATCGGTGAACTGTGGCCTAAAACCCTCCTCGCCTGATTTCGAGGAGGAGACGCGTGCCCAGCAGTGGGACATAACAGTGTTGATCTTATTATTATTATGTACATATGCGCGTACGATGTTTAGTTACTGTCATTATTTGTAGACTATATTATAATAAAAAGGCCTTAATATCATTTCTTATTATTGTTTAATATAGTTTTCATATGATATTAAATTTAATACATGCATATGTCATGTAAGAAAGAAGATTTAGCTTAATATTATTAAGAATTCTTTTACATAACATACTATTTTCCGCAAAATAAAACTTGACCATTAAAACCACGGATTCTCAACTTTCAGGCAAAGGTCTCTCTGGTGGTACAGTAATCATATACCCACCGAAGAACTCGCCCTTCGAATCGCATTTGAACGTCATCGTCGGCAACGTGTGCCTGTACGGTGCCACTTCAGGAAGGGCGTACTTTAGGTAAATTACATTTTACTGATAAAATGGACACTAAATTAACTTTGTTTTCTTTTTCAAATCTATACTAATATTATAAAGCTAAAGAGTTTGTTTGTTTGTTTGAACGCGCTAATCTCAGAAACTACTGGTGCGATTTGAAAAATTATTTCAGTGTTAGATAGCCCATTTATCGAGGAAGGCTATAGGCTATATAACATCACGCTGTGACTTATAGGAGTTGAGTAACGCGGGCGAAGCTGCAGGCAACAGCTAGTAACATATAATTCACCATCTGTTAAGCTAAACCAGCATTATATAAATTTTCTTGGGCCAAACGTAAACATATCCTATAAACATGACATACATAAAGTAAATTCAAACATGCTGTAACTTAAAACCTAAAAAAGAAGTTAGAACTGCTAATATTTAAACTATGGAAATTAGAAATGTCTTACTGGTCTCATGCATAAGACATATTTAGATAATGTCCAAATATCAAGCTCCGCGTAATTTTAACACTGACATTAAACATATTACTTACTTTGGGTGAAATGGTCCCGTTAATGAGGACTGATCGCCCGTCTGGCCTCGCTGGTGTCCCCACCCTTAAATAATAATAAACATATTACTTTAAATCTCTTATATAAACTAGCTGGTGTCCACAGCTTCGCCCGCGTTAAAGTACACCCGTATCTGGATTGATGATGATTAAGTGTTAAAAATATAACATAATACTCTAGTCAAATCGTAACAAACAAACAAAAATAAAATATATACTCTTTAAAATATTTTATTGTAATTAAACTGATATTTGTCCGTCTAGGGGCATAGCGTCGGAGCGGTTCTGCGTGCGCAACTCGGGCTGCGTGGCGGTGGCCGAGGGCGCGGGCGACCACGCCTGCGAGTACATGACGGCGGGCCGCGCGCTCGTGCTCGGCCTCGTGGGACGCAACTTCGGCGCCGGCATGAGCGGTACGTATGGGCGTGTAAGTAACTGCGGGCGTATGCGTACTATATACGTATACTGGAGGAAGTATACGTTCTATACGAATACCTGTGAGCGAATACTAATAAATAATAATTAATAATATTAAATACGTATAGACATATTCGCGTGGACTTCAAATTATTTCAATCATTAAGAGCCCTTAAGACTAACTCTACATTATAGTCTGGATGAATACCGCTAAAGTACTCATTACTTTCGAGTCGCAGTGTTGGTATGAGAAGCTATACGGCCAGCATAACAACAGCCACTTATCATTAGACAGTTAGTTAAGCAATGTGCAGATGAGTCAAGTGTATTAAAGTAACTCTTGTATTGTAAACCATTACACGTGTCGCAGGCGGTATTGCGTACGTGTACGACATCGACGGCTCGTTCCGCAGCAAGTGCAACGCGGAGACGGTGGAGCTGCTACCACTGGACAAGCAAGAGGACCTCGACGAGGTGCGGATACTACTGGAAGAATTCGTCGAGTACACGGGGTGATTGCGTTTTTTATTTGTCCGATCAGCTACTTTGTAATCTGAAACTTGCTTCCTTTGATCCTTTGGTAATTGCGAGTACCGATCTATTCTAATCAAACTAGACAAGTGCAAGTTTGACTCGTGTGCTATAATATATCGTAAGAGGTAGTGCAATGTTGCTTTGCAGCCGATTTAGGCCGGCACGACCGGGGTGGTACCTCTCTCTCTCACATAACACCGGCGTCAAGTGACAGCTATGCTGTCGCGTTTCGTGCGGTTTGTGAATTTCCGGTGACCCATTGGGGGGGATATGAAAAAGGATGCCAAATTTCATACCTACATTAGACAGACATAATATGGAGTCTATATTACGGACAACGGACTGATCCTTTAAGGTTCTGTCTGTCATTGTAAGGATCGGCACCCAAAAATTACGTTAAACTATTAATATTAGAAAATTAGGCTTTGTTGTGTAAATTCTTATAGATATTATTTATTTCACAGCTCAATAGTTGCGAAGAATCTGTTAGAAACATGGCCGGAGCCGGCCAAGATTTTCGTCAAGGTGTTCCCCTACGAGTACCAGCGGGCGCTCAAACAGCACGCGCTCCAGCAGCCCGCCGCGCCCCGGCTCGAGAACGGCAAGGGTGAGAACGGCATCGTCGATATAGAAGAGGCGGTCAGAAATGTTGAGCATGATAAGAAGAACTTAGAGAAAATCCTCGACAAAACTAGGTAGGTGGAATTATAGGTATTGCTATAAAAAAATAAATTGAAATGAGCTAATAGCATTAAAGAGCGAACTAGAAAGTAATGAAATAGCAATACATTTTATATCTAAAGCAATTAGAAATGAGATTATAAATATAACTTCGTACTTAATGACGAAATTATAATTTGACCCAAGTGTGTTGATTAGTTTTACCAGTGATGTCAATTTAAAATTAATATACTATGGTACTCTTCATTCTTCTTCATTACAAATATAGTGTAAGAAAGACAAATGTACTAGTTGCATACTAAATAATATCGACGTATACGGATACAAGCACGTCATGTATCACCTAATCGTCGTCGGTACATGTGATCCGTTCCCACAGGGGGTTCATGAAGTACCCGCGCGAGAGCACGCTGTACCGGCCGGCGGACAAGCGCATGCGTGACTGGGACGAGATCTACGCGTGGGCGCACGTGCGGCGCGGGCTGCGCGTGCAGGCGGCGCGCTGCATGGAGTGCGGCGTGCCCTTCTGCCAGAGCGGCCACGGCTGCCCGCTCGGCAACATCATCCCCAAGTTCAACGACCTCGTGTACCGCGCAGACTGGCGCGCCGCGCTCGCGCAGCTGCTGCAAACCAACAACTTCCCCGGTACGACCCGTCCATATTGACCGGACTGAAGTTAGCCAAGCCCTAGGCTAACTTAACTAACCCTAAGTTGAGAAGCGTATGCATGTCTTTGATCTTGTGTAATTAAATAATAATAAAGGTCTCACCGCAAAAGCCTGTAGATGATAAAAAAGAGGTTAGCCAAGAGTTTTGACAAAATTCCGTGAATAATATAGCATAATGTTGAAATATCTTGTTTAGTATACAAAACTAAAAATATTTCAATGAGCGATGATCTCGGCGTGATATCAACTGGCCTCATCAGAGCAATGAAACCCTATGTATTATTCATTGATGAAGGATTGAGAAAAGTCAGACACGTCTCACGATAGTTTCCCAATATGATTAAAATTCTTTGAAGGTGTGCATAATTTGACAGCTTGTATTGGGCTAGCTCATTAGCAAATGTGTTGGTGTAACCTAATACGATGTAATTATGAATCCCGTCCAATAATATTCTCGAAGATATCGAAACTTTCAAGGGTTGTATATCCTTATGCGTGTGTTCGTGCAGAGTTCACCGGCCGCGTGTGCCCGGCGCCGTGCGAGGGTGCGTGTGTGCTGGGCATCTCGGAGCTGCCCGTCACAATCAAGAACATCGAGTGCGCCATCATCGACCACGCCTTCGAGAGCGGCTGGGTGCAGCCCGAGGTCGGTATCGTTTTATAAGTGTCAGTCACAAGTTGTTTGTGTAGTGTATTTCGTAGGTAACCACTCGTACACTTGAAATATGTCAAAAAAAAAAACAAAAAAAGAAGACAAAGGTGTAGTAATAATAAAAAAAACTCGTATGTTTATAGTACGTGCAATTTAACTTGGCCGGTCTGAAGTTAGCTAAGAGTGATGTATACGTTACTTAAAAGGTAGATTTATACAAAATGCATCACACCCATGCATAAAAATTATTGCGTCATCGTTATGTGTAAATACTAAATACTACTTATTTGTAATAACAATATATTTTAGCGTCAAATGTAGTTGTTTCTTTAAGTAATTCGATAATTCGTTATTTGGTTCTAATCAAACTTATGGCCATTCCATTATGAAAAACTGTGTGACCGTAATAATATTTGTCGGCAGATCCCAGAACATCGCAACGGTAAGACGGTAGCCGTCGTCGGCTCCGGCCCGGCCGGACTCGCGTGTGCGCATCAGCTGAACAAGGTAAATTAATTGTATAGATAGGAAAAACCTATGTATACATAAACTCCACAAGCTTGGCCTCGAAAAATGACAACAATATTTCTAGACCTTCATAGGCCGATACCAAAATCTTACACACTTACTATATTCAGCCATATCCAAAAGCTGTCACTTACGCTATATTGGAATGGGTATATAAAATAGGACCTGATATAGGTGCTATGAGTACTACGTTATAGGACATAGGATTAATAGCTAACACGTTTCAGGCCGGCTACACGGTGACAGTGTTCGAGCGGAACGACCGGCCGGGCGGGCTGCTGCAGTACGGTATCCCCAGCATGAAGCTCAGCAAGGAGGTGGTGGCGCGACGTATCCGCCTGCTCAGCGCCGAGGGAATCTCCTTCAAGTGCAACGTCGACGTCGGCAAGGACATCTCCGCACTGGATTTATCCAACGAGTAAGTTCTAAATGTGTTATTATCATCATTATCAATCCGCACTGGATTTATCCAACGAGTAAGTTCTAAATGTGTTATTATCATCATTATCAATCTTTCTCCATCCACTACCGGACATAGGTCTCTTCCAATGAACGCCAAGAAGGCCGATCCCTGTATCCGGCCAGGACCAGACATCGCACGGGATCCTCGTCTCGTCTAATTGTAGTCGCTGTCCAGTGATGCTGATTGGGAGAAGAGCTGATTTCTAGTGCAATAACAGAGTCTGGAGTAAAATCTGTAGTGGCTAATTATTTATCATCACTCTTTCCGTACACTGCTGGCATAAGATGACAGACAAAATCAAGACAACGTAAGACGACAGATAATCCTAGTTGGAGGCGGAGTCACGGACGGGGACTGACTCGCGTCCAGTTAGTTGCAGATATAATCATGTAGACAATGTAAGCTGAATTGATGTGACTTCACTGTGCGTACTTTGTGACGTCATCAATAGCGTGTGGTGCACAGGTACGACGCGGTGGTGATCTGCGCGGGCGCGACGTGGCCGCGTGACCTGCCGCTGAAGGGCCGGCAGCTGGGTGGCGTGCACTTCGCCATGGAGTTCCTGGAGGGCTGGCAGAAGAGACAGGCGCACGCCGCCGCGCCCGGAAAGCCCGCGCCGCCCGCCACCGAGCTCACCGCGCACGACAAGGACGTGCTCATCATCGGCGGGGGGGATACCGGGTACGTCCATACCGACCACACTGCTGCTTACCTGCAGACAGTTGTGTTTAACATATTTTATTACTCTGATGTAAAATATAAACACTACTATTTTTAATTCATCCAAAATTTTAGGTACATAATAATAATAATCAGTAAATGCACACTGTGATGCTGATCACATAATAATATATCTAATAACAATATAAGCTAATTAAAAATTATTCATAAGATTGCCCAATAATTGTGCAATTGTATTTATTTATTTTGAGTTACATTACTTTATGATTACGGTCGTTCTTAATTTCCTTTAATTTTTTAAACGCTCGATCCTGAAGAAAGTGAAGTTGAGTGGCAGTTCAATGACCCGGATTTTGGTGTAATTGACTGTGACCATATAATTTCAATTAAATATGAATATTTTCAAAGGCTTGTCCAAAACAAATATTTTTAAAATGTGATTGCGCATATATTGACCTAATATTTTTTTTTTGACAATTATCATTTAGCGGTGTATAAATAAATTCATTCGCTTTTTTTTAGATGCGACTGCATAGCTACATCCCTGCGACAGGGTGCAAAGTCGATCACCACATTCGAAATCCTTCCCGAACCCAAGAAGACGAGGGGCCAGGACAACCCGTGGCCACAGTGGCCTAGAGTGTTCAGGTAAGGCTAATGTACTGCAGAATGTTTGCTGTTGATGATGATGTTGTTTCTTGTTATGATTCATCATCATCAGCCTGTTGACAATCTCTCTCAATAAACCCCATGACGGCCGATAGTTATGTAATATTTATTTTGTCTAGTGTACAGCAACATATTATTTTGTCATGATTAAAGTGGATTGCACAAAAAACATTCGTTTCTGTCCTATTTTGTACCGGTTTTTTGCGGTTAATAGGGATGTTGACATTTTTCATAAATGTTTATAGATCATTTATAAATATCTAATAGAGGCCTAAATATTATTAACTTTTGCCTAAATACGCCTAATGTCTATAAAATATTGCATTTTATAATGCATATTAAATTTCGCTCCAAAACGCTAACACTTGTCACATGACGTCATATGTTGTTAAACATCGTAAAAATGATAAAATGATTCTAGTTGTCGTTAATAAAAAATGGCTTCTAAGTTTTATAATTGTTGTACGGTGCCTATGTGCGTGTACACTGTCAAAACGTCTGAAAATTAGTTTTTACAATATGTACTGCGTACGGAAAATGGTGTATAAAAGTACGTCAATATGCTTCCGCTAAAGAGAAACAGGTGACGTCATTTCCGTTTATTATCACGTGACCTATTTTAAATTTTGTTACATTTTATTTATTAAATTTTAATTTAATCAAATAAAGATAAGGGAAAATAATGTATTTTTTCAGAATTCTATCATAGCTACCAATTAACATCAAAATTATATTTTTATATAAATACTGTCAACATCCCTATTATACAATATTCATACAGCGCCCTCT
Source organism: Helleia helle (assembly GCA_963853865.1). Taxonomy (NCBI): domain Eukaryota; kingdom Metazoa; phylum Arthropoda; class Insecta; order Lepidoptera; family Lycaenidae; genus Helleia; species Helleia helle. The sequence goes on from OY971425.1 coordinate 19,743,163, forward strand.
AGTATCGAGTAGAAGATAACAATAAAAATAATTATCCTATATTTTATAACATTATTATTTTCTATCAGGGTGGACTACGGACATGAGGAAGTCAAAGTGAAGTTCGGTAATGATCCAAGACAGTTCTCGACGCTGACCAAAGAGTTTCTAGATGATGGTGAGTTATATCATTATTTTTATCAAAGCATTTTGTTGCTATGCATGTATATAATATATTATAATATAAACTTTTATAATATATTTTGGTATTTAATTGTTAGCTTAAATTTTCTGTGCCGAATATCGAAACAACTATAGTCCTTCTGTGTATAAATTATGTGTCATATTATTTATCCACTATGAACTCCTCAACTTCTGTACCGATTTCAAACAAATTTTGCACACAGTTTGAGACACATATGTTATGGTAGTTTTGACTGTGACAATGTAAGTTAAAATGTATCAATGACGAATTATAGCTGTCGTAATGTATATTACAATTATCGTCCAAATGATTGACCTTGTTAGACATATTTATGCACTATGGTTATAGCTTTTGTGTTGACCATCATGATGTATGTTAACATCCTCATTGACCATCTTAGATGTAGATAGATATGTCATAGTTGTAGTATTGATCTATTATGTGTACGCAGGCGCCGGCAACGTGTGCGGCGTATCAGCGGTCCAGGTGGAGTGGACGCGCGGCGCGGGCGGGCGCTGGGAGATGCGAGAGCTACCCGGTACCGAGCGGGAGTACCGCTGCCAGCTGGTACTGCTCGCCATGGGCTTCCTCGGGCCCGAGCGACAGGTGGCGCACCAGCTAGGTTAGTACAGGGCATGGGGCCGACACCACATGTGGGTCTGACACAACATGCGGGCTTTAGACAATATGTGCCCCTGACACAACATCAGGCCTGACCCATCATTCAGGTGTCACATAATGTAGACACAACTACTTGGTAGGCCGAACCCATATTGAGTGCTTCTTATCACTCTTATTATAAGAGCCATAATCCCGATATATCGTATGGACATAATAGGCTGACTTTTTATGTAGACCTGACCAATAAAGTAATCAAGTGGGCCTGACTTACCCTGTAGGGTTAACATATTGTAGTTGCAGTTCATCATCAGATTATATCTCAACAAGTGGACAACGTTTGAAGGATTTTTTCAAAATAAAAACATGGTTTCTGTCCATTATAATGAAACAATTTTTGTGGATTTTATCGCGGTTTATTAAGATTTTTATATACCCAACGCCTCGAATACTTAACGAAGTATTGTTTAGAATGGATTTTTGTAAACATACATTCCCACAGATCTGCCGTTGGATGCGCGCAGCAACATAGAGACGCTAAAGAACAATATCTACAAGACGCCTGTTGGAAATGTGTTCGCTGCCGGAGGTAAGATTTGATTTATTGCAAGAGCTTTAAATTTCTGATTTTCAATTGCAAGACATTTATGTCCGGCTGTCGACGGATAAAAGATGATTAAAACATGGCTGTCACGGGACAGTCGGCATGCGAACCATGTATGTTTTATTAGAATTCATTATTAATAAAAATCTATTACGAGACATGGAATAAAATAAAGAAATATAATATACGCGTCCACATAACAAGGAGTCGAGGTTGGTGACGTTGTGACTCGCTTGCATTGCCTCGCCTCACGGCATTTGAGTCGATTTTTGCCAAGACGTGACCGACGACGACGATGATACTAACATGTAACGTACCACCAGACTGCCGGCGCGGCCAGTCGCTGGTCGTGTGGGCCATCTCCGAGGGGCGGCAGGCGGCGCGCGCCGTCGACGTGTTCCTGTCCGGCAGCTCGCGCCTGCCCGGGCCCGGCGGCGTCGTGTACGCGGACTGAGCGCCCCCCACCACCACCCCCTACAGTGACACACCAGGTACCACCACCCTACCGGCTCGACACCACGCCGGGCTGCTACAAACAAACAAACGGGCCGCTACAGGCCGTTACAGGTGACTACTAATTGTTATCAAACTTCGAGGTCCTAATGCCGAGAAAACTACCGAGCCCTCCCTCCAACATATAAAAGAAACGGGCGTTGTGATCCGTTTGTATCTATCGTTGACCGAATAAACCCATAAAGTCGAAGTAGGTCCGCTTAACACCTGTATGTTAACAGTTAAGATATTTATTATGTAGTGTACACTGTACGTTATCAAATATTAGTGATTATTTAAAACATGGATACAAATTGTATGTTTACAGTACCTGTCTTTAACATGGCAAGTTATGACTATCAAGAGAGTGCGTGTGTGATAGGGAAGAGACGGAGACTATCGTATAACATCCGAGTTTATTTTATCCTTGTTGATTATTTGTGCGACAGAGACAACAATACAAAACCGATGTTAGCCGATGGCCTCATTCTAAAAGCCGATGTGTATTTACGGTTGGGTACTGAACAAGATTCTGATTTTGTAATATTATTGTAGGTAAGCTTGTAGACTGAGTCGTTTAGATGCCAATGTTTATGATCGGCACGGCAGTTTGTGATCTTATTCGAAATGTGATTATTAAAACATGTAGAAAATATCAAATCAATTAATACATTTATTATTTAATGGCAACATTTAAGGTTATTTTTTATTGTATTTTTAGTTAGATATTTTATTTATTTTAACACAATTCTAAGTGATCTTATTCATACTTTTGATTTTATATAATATGAAAATAGATTATTAAAAATATTTTATTAAATAAAAGTTTCATTATTGTTTAAAAATATGCAGTATTGTATCATTTTTCATGTTAATATTTGGTTACTAACTATTTAAAATAATACAGGTGAAAAATTATTTTCATAAAATCAAAATTTTACGATCTAACTGAAAATTAAGATTTTATGAAAATATTCCACTATTGCAGAAATCTATTACGTATAATATTTAAATATTCTATTGTATACATATCGCGTGTCAAAATATAGGTATTTATACAATCAACATTCAGTTTTATTCCGATTTGTGGTGAAAAAAAGGTCATTATATCTACATACACTTCATTATTTTAGGCCGAAGAGGATGTCAGATCAATCAAATATTTCTAGGTTACTCCTAGAATCCTCGTATTTTATGTGCTTTTATTTCGATCATTATGTGATCTCTATGCTAGAGATTACTATTCTCTGTATATTAGTTATCTATTACAATATTGTAATTTGTATGTAATATTATAAGTGCGCATGTACATTCCGTTTGGTACATTTATATAAGACCAACATTAATGTTACCACACTTACGAAACGGTTTTTTAATCTATCTTTTTATTTTGTTGATTTTTTTGTAAGATCTGTTTTATTGTTAATTCATATTTAACGTTAAATACAATAAGATATTAAACTTTTTATTTATCTCTAGTTAGATATGTTTTTTTATTATTATTTTATGCCTTGACCTAGGCACAAATAAAAAAAACTTATACAATCTTATGATTGGTAAAGGATTCATTATACATTTAAGTTTAATAAAAGTTAATCAGTATATCATCATAGTATAGAAGAAACTATATATTTCACGGCACAAAAAAATATTATATTCATTAATATAGCTTGTTTAATATATGAATAATTTGTTGAAATTTTGTTGAGATTGTAAATTAGATATGTCGTCAAGAGTTCCTAGTTTAGATAATTTGACATAGTCATGTTTAAGTTATTACTAAAAGTTAATTTATAATGAATATAGTTGACCATTTTATATACAGCATTGTATTGGTTTTGTTTAATTTTAAGTTCTAAATTAACTTTATCATCTTGATAGAAATATTGTTTAAATAATTACCTGTTATTTTAATATCATTCCCGCTATCTTCCTTCTAATGTAAACACAGTAAAGATACATAGTAATGTACTGTCACCGTACACATAGCACAAATGAGATAAAACAATAGGACACCGGATTTATATATTCTATACATAATATTATTATATATTTTGTTTTTTTTTTATATATATCTGGTTATTATTTTAAATAAATCAGTCCATGAGTCTTCCAGGTAACGGTATTCAAACTTTCATGTTATCTCACTGCTTTTTTCTGATGGTGTGCGAAAACGGCGATTCGTATTGTATGGCTTTATAAAAAACGCCATCTAGCAATGGATAGACGAAACTTTATAATGCCATTGCAAATTTAACAATTAACACGCAGCCGCACACGGTCGTAAAAACTCGCGAATGTGGTATGTGTTTTATTTTACTAGACTTTAAAACAAGCGTAAATTTTTACCCTCCTTTTTTACAACAATAACAGGTTTTCAGTACTAACAAGCACATGATATTTAAACTTTTGATGTAACAAGAAAACAAATTTTTCTGTTATCTAAACAAGAGATGAAGTACAAAAGCAAACGTAATTTAAATGATAAACGAAATAATATAACGAATTTTATTTATAACAAGAAATTAATTGCGTCAAAGAATATAGTGATGACTTCATTTTAAAATAGATTATTTTTGGCAAATATATTTTTGAATATGAAATTAACATGGTGAAATAAGTTTACATTTTGTGTGTCACAAAAACAAATCAAGCTATTCTTGTAATAATATGAAATTTACCAATCTATACATACTATGTGCTAAATAAGTTTTTTAATAAATTTATTATTTCTTACTTGATAATATTTTACTGAAAGAATTATCTTTGTTTATTGTTGTACGAATTTTCATATCAACAGTAAGACAGAGCTATTCACAGTGACAAGCATGTTCTTCAATAAAAAGTCAAGTAAATCCATGTATTGTGAATCGATTTATTATGCACATTCTGACCATCCATGTGTCCATGTATAAAGAATTGTATTCCAGATTACATAAAAACTTTTGTTAAGTTTTATTTTTGTATCTCATAAGTATAAATTTTGTTTCGAATAAATTCTATTTATTTATTATTTTCGGTTTTTTATTTTCTACTCATTATGCATTCTAATCTGTGCAATTTTTCATATTTTAACAATTTTTTTTTCCATAACAATAATTTTAAAGATTTTATTATATTTTTAGCAAAACGTATTTATTTGAAGATATGTTTAAGGCGATTAACACACGGTAACGCGCACCGTCGCGGTAGGCGGAGGCGGTAAAGCGGATTTCGTAGCGGTGCTCCGTGCGGTAAGGCGGTTTACGCGCCTCTCCGCGCGGATGGATTTAACGCGGCTTTGACCAGTTTGAACATTTTCTTCCCATTGTTTCATTTTAAACAGTCTATTGTATATGTATATATATATATATATATATATATATATATATATATATATATATATAAGTCTATATTGGGTGCTTTTCATGTCCCAGAGAGCAGATCAATTTCAATCTCCGAAATAAACTTTTCGACATCGAATTCTATTTTTCAATTGCAATGCATCCTGCACCCACGATGATCCGCGCGGCTATGCGGCGCCCCGTGTGTGAGGCGCCGCTCCACCGCGCGGACGGCAGCGTGGAGGGGCGGTGGCGGTGAGAGCACCGCTCGACCGCGCGGTCGGGCGGTGTACGTGTGTTAGGCATCTTCGGATTTATTAGAGGCCAATGCGACATGAGATCCGCTTCACCGCCTACCGCGGCGGTGCGCGGTGCCGTGTGTTAGCCGCCTTATCAAGCGACACAAGTTTAGTTGAAAAGTGTTATTAATATGTAGTCAATTAAATATATTTAAAATATTAATCCGAATATAATATAATTGTTCTTATAAAGTTACGACAATAATAAATGTTTAGCGATAAAATATTTATCACAAATAGATGGACATTAAAGTTGTTTCAGCAATGTAGTATTTTTATTAGACAGTCCCTACATTAAACATGAATAGGAAATTTTGAATTTTTTTTGGTTAGGTTGGTGCACTTTTTGTGGTGAAAGCCAGTACTTTCGGGATAGCAACGCATGAGTAAGTTATTAGTTCCGAGTGCTTATGTTAGTGCTCGTTAACCGTAGTCAGGTAGCTAGTCTGTCAAATAAAATTAAAAAACTAAAGTATGTAACCGATTCTAGATAACTTAGAATTTTAGTTGATCAGTAAAAAGTACTATCATGTACAATATGGTAAAATACAATTGTCAGGGGGATTCTTATGGAACTTACAGATAATTTGTATTTGACGACCTCTGTGGCTCAATGGTTAGCGCGTTGGCGCTCAAGCTGGAGGTAGCGGGTTCGAATCCCGCCGCCCGCGAAAATAGAGTTAATTTGACTTTCAATAACAATCTTGTACAACATTGAATAAAAATATATTTTCTTTTAGTTTTATACATACCTATAGATGTCTTTTTTTCGTGTAAGTAAACATAGCGACACAGTACTCAGCAGTAAAGAGCAGCTGACTGTATCTTTCTCGCTCGGGCACACTCGGCGATTCTGAGTTCACCCGTTCGAGCATTTCTCCTCGGAGCGTGACGGATCAGCGTCACTCACAGCCTACAAAAATCTGTGTGCGGTGCGCCAAAAAGAAGTTTTCACTTTAAAAATATTCTCTATACTATGAATGCTTAGATCTTGGGGCACGCTGCTTATTATGTGCGTAGCGCTGTAGGCAAAAACGATTGAAATAAACAAAATCTGATTTAAATATAGAATTTCACACCAAAACTCCTCCATGAATGATCAGGATCAAGCGAATTTACATTTGAATGGTAATTGTTCAAATAAATGAATCATAAAAACTTTTAACCCGTCAATATTATTTACACGGGAACTAAGAAAATATGCTCATTAGTGGAGTGGGTCATATTTTTTTAAATATTTTTTAATATGTTGGGACAACTCACACTCGGCCATCTGATACCAAACTAGGCAGAGCCTGTTCTTATGGTAACCAGACAACTGATAATAGGCCTTTACCTATCAAATTGCCGTTCTGCAGTACCTACTGGCCATTTCAAATTAATTTAATTTAAAAAATGTGGAATTCTTTTTCCAAAAGTAGTCATTTGTTTATTGATAAGTGTTACATTTTCATCAAATTTCAATCTTTTTCGTCATCATGGATACGTTAAAAATTCGAGTAATTATGGAATATGAGTACCGTCGTGGCAGCAACGCGGCACAAGCGGCACGCAAGATCAACGACGTTTACGGAGCTAACACTACAAACCAACGCACCACCTGTTATTGGTTAGCTCGCTTCCGTTCTGGAAATTTCGACCTGAAAAATGAACCTCGCGGTCGTCCAAAGACTTGACTACTACGCCCAGACACAACAAAATTAAATGATCATGCTCATCACACAAACATTTGTCCTTGTTGGGAATCGAACCAACGACTTTCTGGTTTAGTAGTCAGGGTCACTAACCACTAGAACAACAGGTCAGTTATTAAATATCATCAATCTTATGAAATATGTACACACATCTTATCACGACTTCTATTGAGCCGATCTTTTCAGCGCCATCTAGTGGCGAGTCACAACAAGCTGGCATTAAACCCTTTTACATAAAAATGATGGTGTTAGCTCTGCTCTGAGTTCTCATGCACGACTGGAGCTTACTCCTTAAGAACGATTGTCTTTGAACAAGCACAGAATGACTTTCTAGACTAAAAATAATAATATTAATTATCGATATCAATAGGTAATAGAACAAAACTTTAAAATACATGCGTCAGCTGCCTCGCCGAATACCCTGTGTACGTCGGCAGGATACAAGTACATTATTAAAAAGTGACATGAAAACGTGACGGGGTCATACAATTACTGTATTTTACTCTTCTTATTTTTTTCACCCCGGGCGCCCTATATGCAAATCGATTACCTACTTCTTGTAGGTAAATTCCGAAAATTTACTATAGGTTTGATTGCCTATCTAGATTGAAAACCAACTTTACATAAAACAATTCAATCATGTACACTTCTTATAATATACAGCCGACAACACACCTTCCACTGTTGGGTCTAAATTTAATATGCTAATGTTACATTATGTAATTATGTAAATTGTAACATTAGCATATTATTATAATGTGGATTATTGGAATAAATTGAATCTGATGCGTGAAGTCAATGAGACATAAACCTCTTAGTAATTGTTCATACATAATCGTAGTGACATGTGAGTTCACCTGAAACTCCTCCCTCTCTGAGCTTTCCCTCTGCCTCAAATGTTTCAGTTGCAAGCGATCCCTCGCAACAAGCGCACCACGATGATAAAGAATTACTTATGTAAGTTGATTATTAACTATTTTTTATTTTTGATTTTTGATACCTAGGTAACACTGAAAATTTTTAGAAAATGAAAAACGGCTTAATGTAGAAAGTTGCCAATACTTTTATTGTTTTTCGAAGTAATCTCCGTTTCTTTCTACACATCGTCGCATTCGATGGAACCACTGAGAAAAGCAGTGGGCCCATTCTTCCTTAGGAGTCTCTTCTATGGCATTTTCGTACGCTTTCACCGCATCTTCAGGGCTCGTAAAGCGAATACCTCGAATTTTACCTTTAGTTCTTGGGAATAAATGAAAGTCGCAGGGCGCCAGGTCAGGACTGTAAGGCGGATGACTCATTATCTCGACACCTGCCATAGTCAAATATTCAACAGTCCGTTTTGCGGAGTGCGCTGAAGCATTGTCGTGGTGAAGGAGGATCCTGCTTCGACAACAGACAAACAGCGATTGACATACCTGTCTGCAGTAACTGTCCTTCCATCTTTTAGCACAACTGTCGCGAACTGACCTTTCCGACCAAAGAATGAGGCAATCATCTTTTTTCCTTGACTTCTTCCTTTCTTTACCTTAGTTGGCCGATCCTCGAAAGGAAACACCCACTGAGCTGATTGTCTTTTGGTTTCGGGTTCGTAGCAATATATCCAGCTTTCATCACCTGTGATGATGTCAAATACAGCATTTGAGTTACCGCCGTTGAACTTATCTAACATTTGGCGACACCAGTCCATGCGGAGGCGTTTCTGGTCGTCGGTTAAAGTATGGGGAATCCATCTGGTACATAGCTTCCTGGCGCCTAAATGTTCGTGTAATATTTTTTTAACTTGACTCATACCAATGCCTAGGCTTGCCCGTATCTGCTGATAGGTCACTCTCTTATCTTCCTCTATCATGCGTCGCACAGCACTGATGTTATCTTCAGTAGTCGCTGTTAAAGGACGTCCCTCACGCGGATCATCACTGAGATTGCTACGTCCACGCTTAAACTCGTTAAACCAATTGTAAATAGTGGCACGAGATGGGGCTTCATAAAAAAATGGTAATCGCAGCCTATCATAGCTTTGTTGTTGAGTAAGCCCACAACGAAAGTCATAATAAATCATTGACCGAAAATTTTCTCGCGTTATGTTCATTTTCACGTGTAACAAGAGTTTTAGATTTGCCGCCAATTCACAAAAACAAATGACAAATGAATGCAATATACTACATTAGGTTATCAAAGAGTTCTAAAATTGAAATTCAAAAAAAGTTTTCATTTTCAATGTTTCTAACTGGCCAGTTCTAAACATTTTCAGTGTTACCCACGTACAATGAAGATTAAGTTGTAATATTTCTGTTACCATGAGTTTGGGTATGTTACATCGGACTTGGATAGGCTAGGTCTCTCCGTAAGGGCCTCACGCTGGTCAGGACGCTGCGGGTTCGCCGATTAGGGCAAGAGGCGTTAATGCGGAGGTGGGTGGAGAACCTGGCGCGGCAGCCGTATGGCAAAAACCTAACGTCTTGTTTGCGTCCTGTCTCCGCGGAGCGGTGGATGCGCCGTGGGCGCAAACCCATCACCTTCCGTCTGACACAAGTGCTCATAGACCGTGGTTGCTTCAAGTACGTGGGCCGGACGGCCCACAGGGAGCCGCTGACAGTATGTCACGATTGTGGTGCGGCGATGGACTCGGCCCAGCACACCCTCGAGGTGTGCCCGAGATGGGCGGCGCTGCGTCTCGATCTGACATCAGTCGTCGGAACTCTGACTTGCCTCTACTTTGATTCTCCAAATCTGACGAAAACTCCCCCCGTGGGCAGCGAACGGCGGTGCGTAGGAGGCGCTACTTAATGAGCCTCCAGTAACGCCCCTGTGCTCGTGTTGGGTTTCAGGGAACCTGGACCACTGGGTCCTGGGACCACTGGGTGGATCGTAGTCGACTTACTGATGTCGACTACGATTAGTAATCGTAAAGTCTACATCCTGAAGATGCCTCGGTGTCGGGGCGAAAGGTGCGTAGATTGTGTGGTCTGTGGTTTGTGACTTGTGGTGTATGCGAGTGTACGCATATGCATTATGGGAAAGGAGAACGGTGTTATATGCATGAACATGCGTGCACTCACACATTTGCTGTAAAGACTGCGTGTTTCGCGGGATTATTGCTAATTAATATATAATTTAATATCTTACATCGGATTTGGTCGATTTGATGGTCAACGCGGGCAGGGCAACCAGTACATGTAAATACGATTATCCTAGGATATGAGTATCCTAGGATAGTTAAAAAGCCAGCGTAAAAGGAGATCAGTTTGCCAAGAGGCCAAAAAAGGCTTACCGGCAAAGTATATAGAAGGCAAGAAACAAAATCCTTTTTTGCCTTTTTTGCGTCGAGCGTTTGTCGTCATTATCAACTAGGTACGTATGACATTGAAATGGTTCGCAACACTCAGGTGTCGTTACATTTCTTTCTTATGTGGACCAATTCAATTTTCTTTTCAGATAGCAAAATAAAGGCTTGGTATGTGTCCCTCCGAGATATTGTTGACGCGAAATTCACTCAGCAGTTTGGATTCCGAGCGAAGGATGCGTCGTTTGACAAGATCGTCCGCTACATGCACATGCCCAAAGACTCTGCCAGTCTGGCTGTCACGAGGATTTTGTTCGGTATGTGGAAAAACTCCTATACTACTTATTATTATGGGTTATTATTCGCTGATACTGATGATAAAAGTCTATATAGAGAATTAAATATGAAGCTTGAATGTCCCTCAATTATAGTTCCCTACATCTTATAATTTCTTGGTCGATAAATTCGCAAAAACAAAAGATATTCATTCATCTTCATTTCTATCTTTACTATCTTCGTAAATGGCAGTAACAGTTTTAAACTTATACTTAAAAGAAAATCTATTGCCGTTCTAACACAACTCATATTTTTTTTGCATTTTGTATGTATTCCACATACAACATTAGATATTAAGATATAATTCATAAGTGATCTAGACTTATTAAATACCATAGGTAACAGTGAACACGTGAATCACAGGGCTGCAGATTACCCACCACACGAACAGACAGGAGATATAGCAAATTTCATGCTATTTCATTAATTTAGATTGATTTCATCAACTGTCGCAAAAATGCTAAGTTAACCAATTTTTAGCAGGCATTTTTTGTATTGTTTTCTAATGTTTACGCAAATTTGACTCATTATAATGAATCAATTTTTGATATTGATTTGAAATGATAACATTAATTCCTCCCATGACCAGCCGTAAAGTACCCGAAACGTACGCCTGTACGCGATAAAATCCGTAAAAATTGTTTCATTAAAAGCTTGGGAATTGACAAAAAATGTATGTATAAACCTCAATACGTAATAGTAAAATATAATACAATTATTATAGTAAGTCAGAAAATATGGTTTTTTTACGACAAACTATTTTCTGTATACAATATACATTATGGTGTAAAGTTGTTATACTGAATATCACCTTGAAGGGCTATGCATGCTGTTCGACATACCGGACGAGCGCGGGGGAGCGATGATGGACAAGCGGTGGGGAAACCCGGACACCTGCCACTTCCCCCTCCTGCCGTTCATACAACCCCTCCCCATGCCATACATGGCATTGGTATACGCTACTCTGTGGTTGGGTAAGATTATTTTTACAAATACAAGCGATTGATTCCCCTGGTGGGTTTCGGACAGGAAAGCGTTATGAAGACAGGCAGTGTACAACTCGCACCGAGATTTATCAAGGCTAATGTGTGAATTCGCATGTGTTCATAGGCGACGTGCACCACATATCATTAGGATACTTCACGCAAGTGGAACTTGCCCGCCATACATCCATAATATTCATTCACCATGGTATGTTAAGCACAATATTGATGGATATCATTGGTCTTGACTCTTGGCATTATGTTGTTTTTTACCTTCTGGGTACAGACTACAGAGTCTATTCTGCAGATATTTATGTAAGTACCTAATATACCGGGTGTATTTGGATTTTGGAACGCTTGCAAAAACGAAGAGGTATGTGTTGGCATAGCCTGACAGGAAACAAGTAAAAAAAACGCGTTTCTTTTTTTTTGGTTGCCTTTTTTATTTATTTTTTGTATAATCCGGTTTAGTAAACATAATGTTACAGAAATTTGATGATAATGCTTTAAAATAATCGTTTAAAAAAAACGGCAATGTAATTAGTTTATGGTTCACGCCGGCCAGTGGACTGCATTAGCTGACGGAGTTCGCTGTTCGAGTTGTATACATACGTGATTGGGACACAGAGGTCATTTATTTATTAATTGGTTCATCAACAATTATTGTACACGTAGTACAATTCTATAAAATACATGCACCAAAGATCAAGTCAAACGCATAACAATCACTTATAGATGAACTCAGCATCCTAGGAATAATAATTAATAGAAATAATATAAAATAACAAGTACTAATATTGTCGAATAAGAATTAATTAATTAAAGAAAATAATTATTAATTAATCTAATTACAAAAGAACAAAAAAAATGACAATTTATGTTTAATACGTCAATAGAAAGTAAAAAAAAAACTTAATTAAAATAAATACAAATTAGATTAAAATAAAAATACAATGAAAAAGTACCTACAACATAACATGGGTTCAAAATCCGCTAACACTGGGATGAATATATTTTATTATCTTTATATTATATACTATTCGTGTCGCGTTGTTAGTGTACCGATTCTAATACAATTTTGCACAATTTACTCAGTTTGGTCCAATTTGAGACGTTTTGCACGGCTAGTTCTTGTTGGAGGTATGGCGTCTGTCTAATTTTTGTCATTTCTTAAATCTATTTTTATTATTCATAGCTATAACGACCTCCGTGGCTCAATTGTTAGCGCGTTGGCGCTTTGCGTTGCGCTGCTTGCTTGCTTTGGCTTGGCTTGGCTTTGCTTTGACAGGGAAAAGATTTCTACAGTTTTTCAAAAAAGAGTATGACGCGGTGACAAGTGGAACTAAATATTTTACTAAATGGAAACCTATGACGTAGACAATATTGGGCCGTCAAATACTAGATTTTAAATAAATTTTAGTGTTTCACATTTATTATTAACGATTTGATTAAATTCTCTTACTGATTTTCCATATTATGATAAGACCTAAGTGAAAGTGGCGCCCTCATTTTTTTCAGACTCTTTTTTGCCAAGCTGTATATTCCTGGGTCATGGATGTGTATTAAATATGTGTACTGTATAATAATATTTTTAAAATATATGTATAGTATAACAGTATTAAATATATATTGTTTTCTAATGTTTGCGCGAATTTCACTCATTATAATGAAACAATTTTACAGATTTTATCGCGTAAAAATCTTAATAAACCGCGATAAAATCCGTAAAATTGTTTCATTATAACGAGTATTAAATATATTTCCGTTGTCTGGTACCCCTAGATAGTTCTTCGAGAACTTACCACGGGACCAGATTAACATGGTGTAAAAGCGTCCATAGATATTATTATTAAACATGTTAACGTACATTTACTAGATACCATTTGTAGGGGCCTTGGGGATGACCGTCGGCTACAAGTACCGCCTCAGCTCCATAACGTTTACTATCAGCTACTGGTACCTGTTCCTCGTCGAGAAGAGCTTCTGGAACAACCACAGTTACCTGTTCGGGTTGGTGGGCCTGCTGATGACGTTCACGCAAGCGAACTGCCGTTGGTAAGTGCTCTGATGTTCTCTTGTGTTTTTTACTTGTATCGTTGTAGCATTTGAAATATTTCTTAATAATTTTATTTTGGCGTCATTGTTGACTGCTTGATAGCCCGTTAAATGAAACAAGTTCAAATCGACTCTAAAATCATTTAACACGACAAATAAGGACGCACCCGTAATAATATTAATACAAACATGAATAGTGATCGCGTTGGTTTAAAACAATATATTACCTACTAATAATAATAATAAAAAATAACAAAAAATAATCGTATGACAAACGTGCGTAGCCTCATCGTGCGCGCCGTGGAGCCACGCCCTTATTGCCTTATATTATTTGGCAGTAATAGAGGTTATAGAGAGGACTGCAGAAAAGTAATCTATATTAATATTATAAATTGAGAATGTAAATTGACAGAAACTCGTCATGCGATTCGATTCGATGTCATCACTATTATGATGATCATTTTATACTCCTTGTTCCTACAAGGTAATGACCATCACGAGGCGGGTGCGGCTGTAAATCCAAGTTCCAGTGGAAGAAGCTGCAGGCTACAGCTAGTATTGTATATAAACAGCATATTACTAAACACAAATAAAATATTTCCTGTATAAACTTTTATTGCTGATGAAAAACGTATTTTAATTTGCATAATAACTTTATTTAATAACAAGGGTATTTAGATAATGATTAAATGGTATGTTGTAAAAAAGGGTACATTTAAATTTAATTAGTCGAGGTCGTATTTTAACCTTTATGTAATTAATATACTGTAAACGTAAATTCTAACGTGGAAAGTTTTCACGGGAGATTAAAAATTTTCCACTTGGTGATCGAAAAGCAACATTAAGCAAAAACAATGTTATTCTGATGTAATGTTTATCCAACCAGTGCGATATCTAGTAAACGTGACTGTATAAAATGCTAATTATGTTTATCTGCTTGTTATTATATACATATTATTTTAATATAGCTATTTCCTTTTGCCCGCGCGAACTCCGAATATAGACTGGTAGTCTAAACTCTAATACATTTTAACTAAATAAGGTATTTTTACATTTGACCAGCAGACTGCTGTTGCCCCCACCATGGTTCAGGCCTTGACGTGGCGGTGGGGCTTAGTAGCCTAGGGTGAGCCCAGCACCTTGGGCGAAGCTAATTGAGCCGAGGGGGTTCTTTGTACCCCTCTTATAAGAAGAGGGGACAAAAGAGCCCCTCGCCCCTTGCGGGGGCAAGGGGAACCTCACCCCATTGTACTGTCCCGACGTTGAGAGAGGTTGTTCTGTGGTGCGGGACAACCCCTCTGTTCAGGTGGCGTCGGTCCCTTGGGGGACTGACTAGCCGTCGAGGTTCCCTGTTTGTTTATTAGATCCGGGGCACCGGGCACCTCACCTAAGGCGGCATTGGTGGCAACCGCCGGGTTTTAGTGGGTAGAGCTGCGTCCACTCACCAGCTTTCGGCCGCAGCGAGTCCCACTCCCCCGCGGGATGCCTCAGAGCATTTCCCGGCATTAGAGAAAAAAAAAGACTGCTGTTGCCGGCAGTTTCTCCCGCATTTACTTAGATTCACAGCCGTATGCGGATTGATGATGATTATGTTTATAGCCTAAGTTCCTCCTTATAACATCAACATCCGCCAGCGAAAGTTCTCTCAAAATCGGCTCAGCCGTTTCAGATTTTACTATGTTAGCCAGACCAAACAGACAGACAAAAATAAAAATAAAATGATTTTCTGATGTAAGTGTGTATAATATACGTTCATATGCATTAGGTAAGTTTGTAATTACAAACAGACACTTCTATTATATTTATTTGTATAGATGTAATACGAAAATCTATAAGTAGCAAATGAAAATAATCAACGTCGCCCAAGTTCCTCCGGGAGTAGCGTATGACGGGCTTGATCGACTCGTCTAGGCGTTGCCTGTCCTGAAAAGCAAGTTAGTAAGAGTCGGCGAAGACCGCGCTGGGTAGACGAAGTGGTCGGACATTAACTAGGTGGGAAGACGATGTACGTGCAGTGGCCGGTCCTTGCTGTATGTGAGTGATAAGGGAACGGCCGTCTTGGCGTTCTTTGAGGGAGGCCTATGTTAATATGATGATGAAGAGCCTGTATGGACTACTTTACCTGTCCTCCTTCTCTTACGTACACAACAAAGATATTTAATTTAGTTTTTGGTTTAATCATACTATATAAGAAAGCAGTATTTGTTGAAAGTACAGTATTAAAGCTTGTATCATCATCATCATCATTAGCCTTTATCCGTCCACTCCTGAACATAGGCCTCACTCAATGAACGCCAAGATGTTCGATCCCTCACTCGCATTCAACACGGACCGGCCACTGCACGGAGACCGTCTCCCCACCTTTTTTTTCTTTTGCGCCAGATATGTGAGACTCGCTTCGCCCGAAAGATGCTAAGGTGGACACAGCTCTACCCACTAAAACCCGGCAAGTACCACCAATGCCACCTCTGGTGAGGTGCCTCGGATTTGTTAAGCAACAGGGCGCCTCGATGGCTAGTCAAGTCCCCCAAGGGACCGACGCCACCTCCAAAGAGGAGTTGTCCCACACCACAGTACAATCCCTCCCAACGTTGGAACAGTGCAATGGGTTCCCATCCTCGACTCTCTTGTGTACCCTCTTCTTGTAAGAGTAAGTTCACCACAAGAGTAAGTTCACCGTAGGCTACTGAGCTAACCGCCACGACAAGGCTTGAACCTTGACTCTCCTCTCAGAACAACTATAAATTCATCTTCATTTCAGGTCTATAGACGTATACCTCCAGCCTTCCTATTTTAAGAGTACGTTGCCGTATTGGAACTACTTCATTCTAAAGTACCAGTTCTTCATCTTGTACTTCGTAGCTGGCTTGAAGAAGGGAACCGCTGAATGGCTCACCGGATATTCTATGCAAAAACTTAGTGAACATTGGGTTTTCAGTCCCTTCAGGTGAGTCGTTCTTATATTTGACACTTGCAGTTTCGACGTGACTTTGCCTAAGATATTATTAAAATAAGTGACCCTTGGACTTTCTACTGTGTGGCACGAGTTCCTTGTACGAAATAGGACCAGGACCTGTGTGTAAAATAATGTACCTTTAAACATCCAAAACCATAATTTTATGAGACATGTTTCTCACGTTTTTCTTTATCGGTGACCAAATGATGCTGCCAAGGTTTGGTGCAACGCAATTTGAAGTCTGTTGCTGTTTAAAATTATCATCAAATTTCTACGGATTGTCCATTTATAATACTTCCTAAATAAAGTATTTAAATAAACCAGAAATTCGCACGGGTTTGATGCAGATAGCAAATGTTGTAAAAAATACAATAAGGTTTAATTAGAGAAAAAGATTTTAAGTTGAGACCTGTTGAGATACTATCAAAATGTTAAACAGTCAGGGGTGTTTATTTTTAAATCTATACTTCGGTTACCCGCTCCCAAATATCATCAACTTAGCTTACGCTGTTCATATATAGACGAAGATGGATTCCCTCACGATCTTGGCATTATTGCCTATCTCATAGCCACTATGACTGTCAAGACCTAATTATAGATATTACCTTAAGAACATAGAACTCCGTTTTTTTCTTTAATGCCGGGAAATGCTCTGAGGCATCCCGCGGGAGAGTGGGTCTCTCCACGCGGGTATGTGGGACTTGCTGCGCCCGAAAGCTGGTAAGTGGACGCAGTTCTAGTTCCGCACCACAGAACAAACCCTCCCAACGTTGGGACAGTACAATGGGGTGAGGTTCCCGTCCTTGCCCCCTGCTCTTTTGTCCCCTCTTATAAGAGGGTTATAAAAATCCCCCTCGGCTCAATTAGTTTCGCCCAAGGTGCCGGGCTCACCCTAGACTGAGCCCCACTGCCACCTGAAGGCCTGAACCATTGTGGGGACGAACATAGAACTCCTATGTTATTCATACATCGCCTATCCTGGGACTCCGCCCGTCCCGTCTTTCCGGAACACAGCAAGGAAATAAGCAGGATGTGGTTTCAAATGTACGATATACTATTAAGTATTTTGCTTATTTCCAGACTATTCCTCACCGTCGAACAGACAGACTATCTGGTGGTCCATTGGTTCATATTCGTATTCGACCTGACGGTGGCTCTGTGGATGATGTGGTCCAAGAGTCGACCCACGGCTACCGTCTTCTGTGCGCTCTTCCACCTCATGAACAGCAGACTCTTCACTATTGGTAGGTAGAGAGCAAGCAAGATACGACGAGGGGCGAGGGATGTGCTGTGCCGCGCTCCCGGCTGCATGTTTACCACCATCTTGCCTGTTTCTCTCAAACAGCTATGTTGCGCAGAGAAGAACAAGACAGGCAGTGTAATTACTGGCACCGAGACCAAACACCTTATGTCTCAGGATAGGCAACACATAATAATGCAACTCATTTAGGCTAGTTCAAGGTAAACTAGTTTATGTTCATGGGCGACGTCGACCACTTACACCACCTGATGTTACTACACCAGGTGGGACGTCTGCCAGTTTGCCTTTCCAATTTAAATAAAAAAACCTTCAAGAAAAGAGCATACTCATATTGGAAAGGCCGGCAACGCACCTGCTAACAGACTGTCCGTTTGCCCCCTCTTCCATAACAAATAATAATTAAGATATTTTTAATAGATTTGTTATTATTTATTAATAAGGCGTGAAGACATTTTAAAGGATGCATCTGCAAGGCAAAGTGCGAACACAATAAAAAAAATATGATTATTTTTACTATTACATAATGAAAGACCATAAACATCCCTTTAAAAAAAGTTTTAATAGCAATAAATGCTTAGTGAACATAAAGTTATGTCTATGGCCAAAAGTGGATCAGGATTTTGTTTTGCTTTTAGGTATGTTTCCATGGGTTTGTTTAGCCACCATGCCATTGTTCTATCCCTTCGACTGGCCAATCACTCTTGGTGACTATTTACAAAACATCACTACGAAAACAAAAAAATATATTCCTAAGTTTAAAGTCCATATGCAAAATCATTTCAATAATAAAATTTGCGATAAAAAAGGTGAATGCGAGTCATATGAAGTATCTCATCAAGAACAAGAGAATGGCTTCAAAAATATTGTTGAAAACAACGATAAAGATAATGATGACGATAAAAATACTTGTGTATTTAAAAATGAAAATAATTATGAAGATACAAATGAAAACAATATTGTAAATTACGATGAAAACAAAGAAATTGTTAAAAGCTGTATAACTGAAGAAAGAAATGAAGATGAAAGTGTCGGAAATAGTACGAAATCACAGAAATTAATTTGCTGTCTGATAGGTTTTTATGTGTTTTTACAAGCTTTCCTGCCATATTCACATTTTATTACCAAGGTACGTTTTTTATTAACCCATGTTCATGTTATTCAGCATAACCAAACTGTTTGGTTCAGTATCGGTGTAGTAACTTGAGAGGTAGCTTGGGGCGCCGAAGGTGTCGCTGTTGTCTGTAGCAGAATGACGTCAGGCGGTTTTGGTCCAGTGCTAAACATTTGCCAATTTGAGCCGCCGAGCTGAGTTAAAAAAGCATTTAATGTTTCAAATGTTTCAGGGGTATAACAATTGGACGAATGGATTGTACGGTTACTCATGGGATATGATGGTGCAGACGTGGGATATCGATTCTGTTATCCTCAAAGTGGTGGATAACATCAACCAAGAAGAATTCTTCATCGATCCCTACATGTACACCCCCAACACCCGATGGACGAGACACGGGGACATGATACACCAATACGCAACCTGTTTAAAGGACAAGCTACAGACATCGAATGAAAATCGATATTCCAAATCAGTTCCGAGTAATTTTTCAATTTATATCGATGTTTGGTGTTCCATGAATGGCAGGTTTATACAGCGTATGTTTGATCCGAAGGTGGACTTGCTGAAGACGTCTTGGTCACCGTTTCAGCCGGTTTCTTTCTTGATGCCGCTAATTGATGAGGCACTTCACTGGCGACAAACTTTGAATGATATTAGAGAGTGGATTTATGCGCTGGGCAGTGCCTATCATGTTATCTTTCAAGCAGATTTTCCAGGTAAGAAATGTGAATCTTGCAGTTTTATGTATTTCTTAATAAAATTAGGTACTCGGCTAGTCACAAACGCCACAGGCTTGATTGTCGATGGGCCAATAATGTCGGAGGTCGCCTTTGTGTAAATAAGACCGTCTGATAGACCTGTCGCCACCAAAAACACTTTCATTTCACTATCTCCGCCAAGAAACACGATATTATGATTCTTTATATCAGTTCATTAAAAATCGGTTAGATGCGCTTTGTGCCATCCGACTTTTGCCACCTCCTTCTTTTCTTTCATCAAAAAAGATTTTTTTCTCTATTATCTTTTTTTTTTCTTTAACGCCGGGAAATAGTCTGAGGCATCCCGCAGGGAGTGGGTCTCCCCACGCGGGTATGTGGGACTCGCTGCGCTCGAAAGCTGTAGTAAGTGGACGCAGCTCTACCCACTAAAACCCGGCGAATGCCACCAGTGCCGCTTTTGGTGAGGTGTCCTGGATCTATTGAGCAAACAGGGCACCTCGACGGCTAGTCAGTCCTCCAAGGAACCGACGCCACCTCCACAGAGGGGTTGTCCCGCACCACGGAACAACCCCTCCCAACATCGGGACAGTACAATGCGGTGAGGTTCCCATCCTCGCCCTTTGCCCCCTGCTCTTTATACCCCTCTTCTTATAAGAGGGGTATAAAGAGCCCCCTCGGCTCAATTATCTTCGCCCAAGGTGCTGGGCTCACCCTAGTCTATTGAGCCCCACCGCCACTTCAAGGCCTTAACCATGGTGGGGTTCTCTATCATCTATTCTGGTGCAATAGAGGCTACGTCGAAGTGCTCTCATTTATGTCCATTCGTTAGTTTGAGTATTTTTTATCAACCTAGCTTTCTTCCTTTCCATCTTCCGGTTTGCCTGTCACAAGTTAATTCTTAAAATTATAAAAGGATGACGTAAATAAATATTATAATCGCAAAAAAATAAAATAATAGATAATAGTCTCATAACATAACTTTATAATTAACAGACAATAACTTTAACATAAATTATACTATACAGTATTTTTTTCCTCGTCTATCTTCATATTTGATTAAAATGCGTTTTTTTTATTATCTAACATTATAAAGGCGTAAGAATTTATGAAATAATTAAAATACATTCGAGAGCCCAAAAAAATTAAAAGACAACATTTTCTTGATTATCTGATCTATTTTGCAGGACCGAAAATTAACACTTATTCCATTATTGTTTTCTAATGTTTACGCGAATGTCACTCATTATAATGAAACAATTTTTACGAATTTTATCACGGTGTAAGGACGTAGCTATTTGCGAGAGAAATGATACAACTGGCTGCTCGAATAATACTGTCAATACTGTCTTTATTTTAGGATAACGCATGATTATATAGGTTTGATGAGTACATATACATAGATTGGTAAAACATAGGTACTTACACCTTACACCTCCCAAGGCGGTGTAAAAAAATTAAATAAAATTACAATTTTGTTTTTTTTTTTCAGCTAATGATAATACTTAAAATACTATAAGTCTTAATATAATGAACTAAATTAAATATAAACAAATTTGCGAAAAAATAATAATTAAATTAACATAATAATTATTATTGAACATTTGTCTCACATCCGCGTGGCCACTCACGGTTAAAAGATGAAAATCGTTAAAAATTACTCGTTTATTATCTTCATTTTTATTGGATGTAAATCCCTTAGGTACTACATGTTATTGGGAATGCTTCATTTCTTTATTTCACTTAATAGTAATTGCGTATAAAAAATAATGTTCTTATTACTTCTAATTAAATATATTTCAATAATATTTATACTTATGCCAAAGTATTGTAACTCTCTAACAAATTCGACTCGCGACATTTGCGATAAAGAAGATACAATATATTTAACATAGGCATTCCATTCATTAGGAACGTATATAAAATCTTACTCTCTTTATTTATAACTCCATCTTTTTAAGTTCCTCTTATTTGCACGTGCCTATAAAACGTAATCCTACTGATTCGTTCAAACTCATACGAGAGTGTTTTGGTTGATCAGACCAAAGTCCAAACTGTACAAGTTTGCACGTTAATCATTAGGTAGAAGTATTCATATTTTTTTAAATTGTCAGTAAAGTACCGTTTATTTTATTCCTTATGAAATATATTCAGCTCTCTACAAAAAAGTTCCATCTCTCTCGCAAAAGCGTCTGGCGTCGATTACGATCGAGTAACTGGCGTTATGTATATTATCATCATATCGCTCGGTACATACAATAATAGCCAAGGGCACTATATATCGCTCTTAATCATATCCTAGTTTCATATTGGTAATTCTCAACTCAATATATCTTGGTTTTACCTATTTTCTCACACGCGTCCATTACGTTCATCATACTCTCATCCATATCTCACAAATCCTTGGATGTTAAGACAACCTGAGACAATACGTCTGCAGCTGCATTATCCGAGCCACTAACATACTCCACACAAAAATTGTATTCCTCTAATAGCATTTTAAACTTTAATAATCTACTCGATTGTATTTTATATTAAACAAAAGATTATCAATTTTTTTTAATTTAAGACTACCAATTAAAAATTATTTTGAGTCAATAATCTAAAAGTATAATTACTAAAATCTAATATGAATCTATGTTTATTAATAAAATATTTACCGATGATACCATTTGCCCTACATGATAAAGAATTAAAAACATAATTTAACTTGTTACATTTAAGGTGAAGATCAACATTCAATAAACATATCTTATTGCATGGACTTTGCCATCAATTCCATTTATAATAATGTTCTCCTTTTGGACTGGAATTACGCCGAAATGGTAGCGTCGGTGTCAACTAACGTATACATGATAACTCAATGCTACATACATGGTTTGTTATTTGATGTAAAGTTAATATTATAATTGGTATCAGTATTCAATATAGCTAAAATAACCTTATTATACGAAAAAAGAAATTTATGGTTTCATTATTTGCTGATCCCGTTAAACTTGAAACGAACATTTGTTTTATTAGTTTTGGCTTATAAAATCATACCTAAATGAAGAGAAAAAAAAAGGATTTCATCTTTTTATCCTAATCGCTACTATTATAACTAATAGTTTAATGTCCTAGCACTAGTACTCTACAACACTATTACACACTGATACAAAATCAACACAAAATTATCAATTAATATTTTTCGTTCTGATCTTTCTTTACCTATATCATGTGATATTAATAAGTGCATTAAATCAGTTTTTTTTAAACCATTTTCTTTGCTTCAGACAATTTTTTTTTCTGATATTTAAATACCTTTTCTCTACGGTCAGGGTCATTTTTTATAGAATATTATGATTTAATAATTTTAAGTTCCTCACATAAAGTTTCTAAGGACTATGCCTTATCACCATAACACATGTTAACATAACATAAGTTGATTATTTAGTACTTAGAATTAAGAAAGTGGAAAAAATACAAAAAAGTAATAATATTACAATTATATGATATGTACTTAAAATAATATAGTTTGAAGTCCATTGTACGCGCTTGTATTTGCCGAATATTTAACCTCATTAGATATATGTATTCAAACACTTATAGATATAAAGGCCGGCAACGCACCTGCTAATCCACTGGTGTAGCGGGTGTCTGTGGATGTCGCTCTTCACTTACCATCAGGTGAACCGACTATCCGTTTGCCCCCTCTTCTATATAAAAAAAAAAAAAGTTATTTTATTTATAACGGAACTCCAGTCAGCACTTAGGTATATTACACATATTACACATAATATTATGTTCACTTTTTTACACTTTCACTAGGTAATGTAGGTTGTAGCCGTTGTGGATGTACAGGGAACAGCTAGCTACCTTTGTTTGCATAGCATCTCAGCCTTGCCCGGTTTTGCTGGTTTTGGTTTTCCGTGTAACTCGTATTACAGGAACATCGGCAATCCGGCTCGATTTCCCAAATATTACTCTCCATTATATCTCGTGGTTTATCCAGCGTACGTCCAACGTCGCTACATCCGCAGAATAAAATACAGAACGTCAATCCCCATCACCACCACTACTATGGTGATGATGATAATTTCATCTGCTCCAGATGTGCGTCATTGGAACGTCAAGCTGCGTTTTGCACCACTAAGGTATCTTCTTTAGTTTTCGAATCTCCCATTGTTGAGTATAAAACCAAATGTTTGAAGATGGGGCCATATATGGCATAGAGGCGAGGCGCCGGCAACGCGATCACTTGCGCGCGTCAGCGCCCGTAGGCAGAGTCGCCATGTAAGGACGTAGCTATTTGGGAGACAAATGATACAACTGACTGGTCGAATAATACTGTCAATACTGTCTTTATTTTAGGATAACGCATGATTATATAGGTTTGATGAGTACATATACATAGATTGGTAAAACATAGGTACTTACACCTTACAACGGTTTATTAAGATTTTTACAAGCCCGACGTTTCGGATACTTTACAGCAACCATGGTCACGGGAGGACTTATTCCATTGTTATTTAGACAATATAATATAGTAGATAGGTGTGATTACGTGCTAAATTCTAAACACGGCGCACGCTCTTTCACTGCAGTTTAAAGTTTTTCCGGTGGGAGGAATATAGTACTAGTGTCCCTCGTATACGCTCCCGTCTGTATGGGTACCTACCACCATCTTATTTCTTCCAACAAACAAAAAATGTCAAACAGATTTGCTAATCAAAAAGAAGGGGGAAATAGGCAATGTAATTACTGGCACTGAGACTAACAATCTTACATCTCAGGTTAGACAACATATTAATGAGTTGCCTGAGGTAATACCAGGTGAAGTTGTTTTTCATGGGCGACGCGGACCACTTACACGTGTTTCCTCTGCCTGTTTGCCTATCCAAGTAACATAAAAATGAGGAATCAATTCCTTTTGAACACGCCTTGACCGGCTTCAGGTTTTAAAGCTGTTTTCCTCCAAAAAGGTCAATGATGTTTTGTACACTAGATCAACCACCCATATTAAAAAACAATGAACTCAATAATGACGACCTCTGTGGCTCAATGGTTACCGCGTTGGCGATCAAGCCGGAGGTTGCAGGTTCGAATTCCGCAAGGGAACAAAAAAGTTTTCTGTGTTCCTGGGTCATGGATGGGTATTAAATATGTGTATTTTATAATAAAAATCTTAAATATATGTATAATATAAAAGTATTAAATATATATCCGTTGTCTGGTACCCGTATCACAAGTTCTTCGAGAACTTACCACGGGGCCAAGTTGACGTGGTGTAAAAGCGTCCATATATTATTATAAGATAAGATAATATCATTATAAATCCGTTTTCGTTTTTTTCAGGTTACGATCAAGAGAAATATATCCCTACAGATTTAGCAAATGTCACCTTAATTGTGCTAGCAGGTAAATTGGCTTTTGAACCGGAAAAAAATAAGTATTCGGTCGAAATGTCACACGTCCATACAAAGGGAGACCAGATAATAATATTACCGGGAACATTCCACAAAGTTATCAACATAGGGGACGAGCCGGCGTTTTATATGTACACGTTTAAAAATATCACAGAAGAATATACACACGAAGAAACTTTGGATAAGCCTAAACTGCCGATCGCTAGCGAATTGTCGAGGCGATTTAAAAATATGTACACTTTTGCGAAAATTGTATTCACAAATATATTCCAGATAGTGTTTGGGCCAAAAAGGTGCTATTAGATTTAAAAAAACAATCACACAATCACATGCCAGTATTATATTGCTGTATAGTAGATTTAAGGAATATTTGTATTTTAACAATTTTCTTATAATTTTGCCTAATGTAGCAACCGTATTATGTCGATACACAAAGCTAACTATGCATATAAACCACCGACCGTGATATAAACAATGATGATCAGTTTACTTGTTTATCTAAATGATTTTGATATTATGGTTTATCTGATACCAACAAATTATGGTAACAATTAATATTTAAAATTAAAGTATAAAATATTCTAAATATTAGGTAACTATAAATACCTCCTATATAATAGATTTTTAAAATATACTAATACATGCATTTAGGACATGTAAAAATTTTAATAAACCGCGATAAAATCCGTAAATAACTCATTATAATGAATGAAATTCGCGTAAACATTAGCAAAGAAAAAAATCCTATCGATTTTCCTTGGCAACGTAATTAATGAAACTACTTATATATATGTACGCGTAATTATATTATAATAAGTAGGATTCTTTATTACTTACAAATGGATGATAATCGACAAGATTTTTTTGTGCAATTGTTTTTTATTTGAATGATAACAATAACATGCATTATTAGTTCTTTTTAAATAGAATAGAATTTAGTATATATAATGTAATGGTTAATTATAATTCATAATAATAATATCTATAAGACAGTCTAGTTATAAATCTTTATTATTATTATTACATAGTATAAAACAAAGTCGCTTCCCGTCTGTCTGTCCCTATAGTATATGCTTAGATCCCCTACCCTACGCATTTTGATGCGGATGGAGTGATTCAAGAGGAAGGCTTATGTGTATAATACATGCATAATATAGTAGATAAACACTGATAATTTTAAATGTTTGTAATGTGATGTCGTATATAAACACTTTTTTTGCGCTTACATTGCAAACGCTTTGCCTAAACCCTAGCAAATAGATCAAAATAATGTACTTATAGTATTATACACCTTAAAGAGGTCTACTTACCGGCATACATACCGGCTGCGCCTGTACCAGCCGGGATATCCGATTTTATCAATGACCATTAATAAATCGCAGGGTCAAACTTTCAACGTTGCAGGCTTAGATTTGAGTATTTTTCACATGGCCAATTATAAATCGCTCTTTCAAATCAAATCATATTTTTTTCAAAATAGTAAGTATAAATAAAGTATATTTTTGAACGTCAATTGAATCTACCACTGATTCCAAGGCAAGCCCACTGACAAGAACCGATGAAACAAACTCAGTGGAACTAATCTTTTCAAATAATATGTAATATGTATTCTATAACAATTTTTACATCTTATCCTGAAATGCCTGGGAGGATCGCCCTATTCCCAAGGTGTGGTATCTTCCATGAATTTTTTTACTTTATAATATCCTTTACCACACAAACGCCCTTTAACAACTTTTTTGAATTTTTTTATGAAGAGCTTTTGATTTTTTTTTCGGAAGGATCTATGCTAACGGCCCGAAGGCCCTAATGCTACATCGGATTAGTGTGATCCCATTCGGCTCACTTTTGGTTTATAAAAGTGGGGGGTTGCCACCCGCCAACCGTGCAGTCTGCGACCACACGGCCTCCTGGCGTCGGTTGTGAGAGCTTTTGAACGTTTTCTAGGATCCTATTGTAAAAGCGTATCTATACAGTTGCCTTTAAAAGAATTGCTTACTTTTGTAAGTCTAATCACTGATACATCTAGCCTGTGTCTATTGCGTATATCCATACTAATTACTATGAATATCACTTTTCTTAAAATTCATTTATGTTTTTCCGGACATATTCAACAACATATTTCAATAGTAACCTCTAAAGAAAACATGTTTTATTGTCTAATGAGAAAAAAGCTGTGAACGTTGTATATACCGGGTGTACTGATTTCGAAAGTACTTTAACTAATGAGTAAAATGACAATAATAAATTATTTTAAAAAAAACGAGAAATATCCAAAAATTTTACATTAAACTCTCCCATACAACGTGTAGGTACGCTGAGAGAGTTCACAGCCTAGAAGAGTTACAGAATCGTGTACGTCGTGCAATTGCTTTAATTACTCCGCAAATTTTAAGGAAATTTCATTTAGAAACTGTAAATAATAAATAGAGTTCGTCATTGTATTGCACAACGATGACGTCACTTCGAACATCTGCTATGAATACAAAATTTTGTACTTACTAAGAAATAAAATGTATGGGAGGGTTTAATGTAAATTTTTTGGATATTTCTCGTTTTATTTTTAATAATTTATTATTGTCATTTTACTCATTAGGTTAAGTACTTTCGAAATCAATTTAAAGTTTTTTTGATATCTGTAATACCTAGTTACGGAATAATCGCCTGTGCACACTTAACGATTACACCCGGTATACATTCTATAGTAATGAAAATAAAACCACTTGCGCTGAAGAACAAGAGGTTTTACAGGTCCAACAAGAACTATTTAACTAACATTTCACAACGGCATTCTCTCCTCTGTGGTTAGTTTAGTTTGTCCATGGTCTGTGTAGCTAAAATCACTCAAAAGTATATATTAATATTATGTATCGAATCAATAAAGTCCTAGCTATTATTAAACATGTGTTTTATTTAATGACAGATACAAACGTTTTTGTATAAACTGACACGTTTTTTACGATCGCTATGAGTTTTTTGGAGATAACAAATGGAGATAACAGGGAAAAATGGAAACTCGGGATTGGTAGTGTTTAAATTCACCACTAGATGGCAGTGCAAGATCAACTTGTAAGCCCAAACTGCTTTAAAATTAATTTGACTTTGGTTTTTGTAATGAGTGTGATTGAGAGAGAGTTGAATTTAGTGACTTCAATTATGAGTAATAACATTTTATGCCGTATAAGTAAACATTTGATGTTAGATATACGAGAACGATAATATGAGTTGAATCAATCAAATGGTCTAATTTTATTAAAACAACGTTGAACTTTACATATTACTTACTTACTCCGCTGGCTCAACGACGCGAAGTGGATGTTGGTCTCTCTCTAGTACGAGATACGCGGATCCGACAGATACGAGATGGCGTCACTGCGCCCTGCTTTTGAACAATCTCCTCCCAGTTTTCGATGCCAGGGCGCGTACCTAATGCTTTTATAACTTTGTCCTTCCAGCGGTATTTAGATCGGGCTGTCCCTCATGGGCGAGAAGGCTCACCGCTTTGTCAGCTGGCATTCTCTCGAGATGCCCAAGCCACTGGAGTCTAGCGGATTGAACTTCTCCTATAATGTTGAGGTTGAGCTCGGATACCATATCTTCAAGCTCTTGCTTTTTTCGTATTCTCCAGCTGCCATCTTCCCTCTGCACTGGCCCCAGAATTTATTTGAAATATTCTACGCTCGGCAATCACAAGAAGTTTGTTTTCTTCTCTCAGAGTCATTGTACACGATTTGCTGCAATATATAATCAAAAGTATCATCAGGTGATGACACATTTGAAGAGCCGCTGCACTTCGAGCACCTTGAACGCGAAATTCTATTTCCTCCTCTCAGAATTAGTGTCTCTATAGCAGTAGCGCTGTTTTCCCCTGGCAAACCAAGGTCGTGAATACCCATTACCCAATAATCTTATGACGGCCGACTCCGCTGTCTAATACTTATACTAATAATTTCCTAATGACGTGTTCGAGTGCCTGCGCGACGCAAAAGCGCAGTTATACAGAAGAACAACACACGGTGCTAGGTACACCTGCACACCGCTTGGGCCTCGGGGTCGTAAGCGACGTCGACCCCTACACATGGAAACCACATCGATCCGGATCGAACGCGGAAGCTTAGGTTCGAATCCGATACGAGTAAACACAAACCCAGACCGCGCTAACAGCGCTAGCACTACGCTACCGCTAGATTGCTTGGGCACCGCGCACGACCTGCCTCCCTCTCCAGAGGGAGGGATGAGGGCCGGCCCTCATGATGATAGGTTAAATTAAACCGTAAAAGATTCGTTGACCGTATCGGATTTGACTAGTCCAAATCCTGCTCTCCCGAGCAGCGCGCGCAATGAACCGCGCCCCCTGCGGGGCGCGGAGGGGGGCGTCCCCCTTTGGATCTGTTCATTTACTGTACCGATTGAGCTTAAAGGCCATCAGGCCGAAAAGTCTAGCCCTTCCGAAAAGAAAAAAAAAGTGTTCGAGTGCCAGCCTAGGTTAAACAGCATAGGTGACAACGCAGGCCAGTGTTAACATTAATTTCGTCTCTCAACTCTACGTCTTCTTTAACCTATCTGGGATTTTAAAGGTTCTGATTTCTGAAACTTTTTATTTTATTTTTTTCTCGCAGTCAGAAACCTTTACTAAACACTTAAACTACTCCAAAGAAGGTAGATGATTAGAGATACAGGTGATCTTTTTATAAGGAATAATATATACTTATAGGTAACGAATGGCAGTAATATAAAGGATTATTATTGAAAGGCAGTAATATATTTGCATTTTGAGGTATATCATTTTTAATGCTTTTATTAATCGTATTTCGCAATGCTCTATAAATTCAAAAATTTATATCTTAAAATTTGTAATAGCGTACGTAGCGTACATAGTTTTTGCGCAGTGACATAAATAGGATTTAAGAGTATAATAAATTATGTTATTTAATGTCGAAAATGACAGAATAATAACTTGAGAAATATGTTGGTAATATTAATATAAAATTGAAAATAATAATTGTGATTTATTAGATAGAAATTTTGATGGTTAAAATTCGATTCTGCCCTCTGCCAGCAAAAATTAAAAAAAGGTTAATGTCGTAACATTGTAATGAGGTATCTATCTATATATAAAACAAAGTCGTGTTAGAACAAGTACACTAATTATAAATAAATAGCGGCTGGACAGATTATTATGATTATTTATTTCTTAGACAAGTCTCTGCAACGAAACGAAAAAATTGGAAAAAATCGCAGAATAAAAATTGGTTTTCTCAGATCCTTTATTAGTAGTCGTTCATGATCAATTCGTCTACTGCTGAACGCGAACTGTTTCATTAATATCATCATCTTTTTATGTTAGTTGGTTAGAAATACGGGCAGACGAGCCACACGATGACAGATGGTCAGCGTTGCCGTCAGCTTTCATGTGCTGTTTATCGTGAGACATAAGAATTAAGATGTTAGGTAAGTGTCGTAAGGTTCTGGAGTGATCTTCTGTATTAGGACGACGGAGAAATAGTCGACTTCTAACTAGAATCTGTGACGATTTCCGTTCAGTAACCAGTTTATGTTCGATAAAGTGGTTCGGTCGTCTTAAGGCTCCTCGGGGTACATATAGCTACAGATGGACAGGCGGATAATGATTAATGATGATGATGATGTGAAAAATTGTCATCCGGGAGGGTAATATTGGTAATTCGACGTATTCCCGCCACCTCCACAGGGGCTGTCCCGCACCACAGAACAACCCCTCTCAACGTCGGGACACTACAATGGGGGGAGGAGCCCCCTCGGCTCAATTAGCTTCGCCCAAGGTGTAGCGGCTCACCCTAGGCTACTGAGCCCCACCTGGCGGTGGGGCTCAGTCGCCTAGCGTCAAGGCCTGAACCATGATGGGGTATTCGAAGAACTAAACTATACTAAACTTAAGATGGTTCTTTAAATTTTCCATAAAAAATAATTGAAAACAATACATACCCAATGCAAATAAAGCATAACATATCTAATATAAAGTTAAAATAAAATTTAGAACCCATAACAGTTGAGTAGTAATAACAAATATTAACAATAAATAATATTATGTAATTTAGCCTAATAAAAGTTCTTGCTCGAAGTGACTATTGCGTACACAAAGTTGCATTCTTTTTCTGAGTTGTGACTTACGTACCGAAGTATTTTTATAAATTATTCCGCATCGCATTTGCTGCGGTTATAATTCTTGTTTTGAGTTCTTGCGCGGGTAACACAGGCGAGACGTCGTAAATTAGGAATTTCATGTCATCCTCGACCATCGAGCATAATATCGAGCGGAATAGAGGGGTAATGTTATGCGTTTTGAATAAAAACAAATTCCGCCAAAGTGCTGCGACGCTGCGCTGGTTCTGCAATCTGCGCTCTGATTGGTGATTGGTCTGATGTCCACTGATAGATTGACAAATGGGAAATTGGAGTCAAAAAAAAAAAGTTTTTTTTTTGACAGTTTGGTCAGTGACAAATCACTGACTAGTTTCGGAATTTTATGTCTCATATTACTACTCTATCCGGTTTATATGCTCGATGCCCCAGACATAGAAATCAACCGGCATTAGGTCCGGACCCTCCGCAGGCCACGGAATGTGTACTCCTCGCCATATAAAACGAACCAACAATTAGGTAAACTCATGGTAAACTATTATCGAGCCATCGCCTAACATTGACACCAAAATATGCAGGATATCCGACTTGCTGGTGGCCTTGGGGACGTCACTTCAAGAAAAAACTTTAATTAGGCTAAATTGCAAAATGTCTTAATTGCGACTTATTATTTAATATTTTACGTACACTAGGTTATTGTTTTAATTAATTTTATGATAATTTTAAAGAACTATCTTAAGTTTAGTGTGAATACGATTATTCGCCCGCTTCCTTTGTTATCATTTTTTTCAGTTTTTTTTAAATTCGTTTCTAGTTGTTAGGCATTGTTGGAGAGCTAAGAAAACGTTTATGTTTTAAAATAACCTGCCAGCTAAGTTCCACAACTTTTTGGTTTTAGGGCATTAAAATAACAAAACAATAACTAAAAAACGGTTTACTTTTGCATAATGCGAGGGTTAAAATTATCGCAAATAGTCACTCCTATCACCTCCTATTTTGAAGCCTTATTACTTATTAACATTTTAGGTAACTATAAAATGTTTACAAAATTAGGCTAATTTTAGGACGGGCACGCTAATACCTAATAAAATTTTTAAATGTCTAATTGTATGTCGAGTTTTGTAAGAGGTGGTGCCATGCTGATTTGCAGCCGAATTGGTCCGGCACGACCGGGTTGGTACCTCTCGCTCACAAAACACTAGCGTCAAGGACAGCTATGCTGTCGTGTTTCATGTCGTTTGTGAGTTTCCGGTGGCCCATTGGGGGATAGGGAAAAGGAGGCCAACGCTCCTGCATAATCTCTGGTTGTGCGGATGTGTATGGGCGACGATAGTCGCCAAAAAACTTCGACTAGTCGTTTGCCAAAAAAACGTCCAGCACTTAGAAAAGCACCATATCTGATATCATATTGACTTGATTTTAAAGAAGTAGTCAAAAAAATCCTCTTAAAGTGCAATCAATATAATTTCAGGCCAGCATAGTTAAAATATTTATAATCTTCAAGGATAACCGTATTCCGTAATAACTCTTGTCTTGATTTTATTAACACAAGACTATTTCTTCTATTTATAATAATGACCACACGATAAAATTGATAACTTGTAATAATAATAAGTAAGAATGAAATAGTAATAACTAGAATGATATTATAAACGTAGCTGATGAAGCCTGAAAGCCAGATAAAACGCGTCATCTAGAGAAATGCGCCTCACTTCGAGTAGAGCCGAGTAAACCTAATTTGGTGTTACCGACCTAAGTGTGACAGTTACATTAATGTGTTCACTCCTCATCAAAAGGTGCATATTATAAATATTTTACTTCTTTAAAAAAAGGAACAAAGTACCTAATATACCCCACTTCATCATCATCAGCCTCTATCCGTCTACTGCTGGACATAGGCCTCCCTCAATGAACGCCAAGACGGCCGATCCGTTGCCACTCGCATCTAACACGTATCGTCTTCGTCTTCCCACCTGATTAATTGTCGACCTTACACTTCGTCAACCTAAACCCACCCCACTTACTAAAAATAAAAAATACTCTACCGCCATTGCTCTTAGCGCCATCACCTACGGTGATGTTTACAGATAAATTTAAACATTCACTCAGCTGGAACAAAGTTTTTTTTAGTTTATATCTTTTTTGTGACTATACCTATCTTATAATATTTAATCGTCACTTATAAATCCATGAACGCCGGCTGCATGAACGAAAAATTTTCACGTTCCACCTGAGTTGAACGGGCAAGCGAGAGCACGGAACAAGCTAAAGAGAGGCACGATCGGCCTAAGCATTCGGCTTGTGACGCACTAAGACGTTATCACGTAAAATTATCGTCTTAAATCTTATATATATACTTTACAGACAATAGGTAGGCTTCCTTATCTTCTGATTCTTATTATTTCATAGGTACTATTTAACAATAATAGTCAATTAATAAATAAATATGGTGCGTGCGTACAAAATATGTACACATGTCAGAAGTGAAACTTATTTGGCAAAATAATTTTTAAATCTCGTTTATTTTATTTATACTAATCTAAAGCCTCAAATTTCCGAGACTTGCGATGCAACGTTCGCTCTATCTCACTCTCTCACTCGCTTGCTCCCTAATTTCACACCATGATTTGTGCTTCATGCTACGTTTGCTCTTTCTCACTCTCTCTCAATCGTTCTCAATCACTCTCTCCCTCTTCTTGGACAAAAACGTGGCACATTATCGTTACGTTTCATCAAAAATCACTTTTTTGATTTGTCACTTCAAAAATCTATTATTTATAATTAAAAAGTTTACATAAATTTAAATCAGATCTAAACATTTTTATATTATCATGTCATAAATTTATCTCACAATGGTGATGATGATTATATAAATATTGTTTGGACAATACACATTAATATCACAGTTAATAATAATATTATGTTTTGTAATTTGTAAAGGTAAAAATACTTAAATTATGAATTAAATCTGGCAACACCAGTTCAAAAGTCAGACCACTGCTGAATATTTCAATACTCTGTACTCTGTAGTACTGTCACGAATGGCGTGTGCCGTGACGTGACGATAAGTTTGAGTTCATTCATCGTTTCGTCTTATCGCCTGGCACGAGTGGCTATTGCAGTCTCAGTCAGTGAGACTCCTCGTTACCGTGTGTAAATAATCAACAGTTAGTAAATTCGACACCATAACTGATATTAGTGTGG
The DNA here is from genome assembly GCA_963853865.1 of Helleia helle. Lineage (NCBI taxonomy): Eukaryota > Metazoa > Arthropoda > Insecta > Lepidoptera > Lycaenidae > Helleia > Helleia helle. The sequence goes on from OY971425.1 coordinate 19,777,810, forward strand.
CTACGGACGAACACTTCATATCCCATTTGGGGTATTGACATTTTAGCGTGTTTTAGCTATCTGTGATATAACAATACATAACTATCTCGTTAACAGTTTTAGGTTAATCCTGTACCGGTATTAACAGTGTAATATTTAAGTGTTAAAAAGTTTAGGGTTGTGTTTCGATTTTAGTATTCTTTTTCAATAATTATCTACAATGGAGTCGGCGATGAGTTATAACTTAGACATCACACCTAATTATTCGTACATATTCGAGTTTGAAAATGATTTCATTCATCACAAGTCTCGGAAATGGATGACTGAGAATTGGACTGTTGCTTTTTACTATGTTGGAATCTACATGGCATTTATTTTTGGCGGACAACATTATATGCAGAATCGGCCGAGGTAAGTCCATAAATTATTTTCACACAGAATATGTATTACATTTTATTTATCACAAGCAAATTTGATAAAAAAGTCTAGTTTTTTTATAATTTAAATTTATTCCATTTGATAAATACCGTAAAAAGCGATACTCCGCAGATTTTTACTACTTTTTTTATTAATATCCCCTTCTACTGAAACAGGTTGTTTCAGTAGAAGGGGATTTTAATAAATAATTATTTTTGATATAGGTCATCCATCATCGTGTGTTATGGCATAATAATATGGGATATGACAATTATTCTAAAAAAATATATATAAATAGGTCAACTAGACTAGTATTTCATATATACTAAAATTATATTACACTTAAATTATCTTTAGTTTACAAGAGCAAGATCCATAAATAATAGTTAGGTAAACGTAATATAATAATAATATTTATACCTAATCAATGATAAAATATATTTGGATGGAAAATTCCCTAAAAAAATATTATAATAACATAAATTAATGGGAGTTGTGAGAATATTAGAATTTTTTTAATCCATTCACCTTGTATTCATAAACCATAATACCAAATATGTACATATTATTGGTTTCATCATCATCTTCCATCCGTCCAGAGCTGATCATATGCCTCTCTCATTGAAAACCAAGACAGCCGATCCCTTGCTCATGCCCTTGCTTGATCTAAGTTCCTGTGGGGATATTAAGTATGTAGTGTAGACACTACATACTTAATATGTTGTGCTAAATTATTCAGAATCATATATGTACAGTAGGCTGTACATATATGATTCTGAATAATTTAGCACAACATAAAGTATATATTTTTCTCAATAAAATAATGTTAAAAAAATCTGATCTATATTACCACAAAAATTCATGGTATTTAATAAAAACAATGCAATGTAATGACATATAAGTAAGCCAGATTTAAATATGGGCAATGATGGTCTAGTCCTAGTGGGTATGGGCTCGGCCTCTTGAGTGAGAGGTCCGGGTTCAATTCCAACCCCTGTGGTGCTTTGAAATGAGTTTTTTGAAATTTGTAAGTGTGCCTGAACATGAGATCATCCCGTGTTCACCGGTGAAGGAAACATTGTGAGGAAAACTGCATGCCTGATGAGATTGAAAGTGTGTGAAGTTCACCAACCCACATTGGGCCAGGACATCTGTGAACTATGAATCAACACCCTCTCTGCCTGATTTCGAGGAGGAGACCTGTGTCCAGCAGCAGACATATAAGGGTTGATATTATTATTATAGATTTTAATATTATGAGATGCTAATTAATACTGTATTTGAAAATATTATTCAGTCAATTTGTATATACTTAAAACTAAAGATTTTTTAAATTACCTAATATAATTAAAAAAATACACCATTTTAAGTTTAACCTGTGTGTTGATGGTTTTATATAAGTTTATATTTATTCAAATGAAAATTATTTACAAATAATCACATCAATTCCGTAGCCAATGTTACTCATACTAGAAATTATATGTCTCTCGATATATATGTCTCTCGATATATATGACTCTCGATATATATGTCTCTCGATATATATGTCTCTCGATATATATGTCTCTCGATATATATGTCTCTCGATATATTTTTGTGCATAGGACAGCTAGGGGCACCCATAAAATATATACTCTTGCTGGAATCAGAATCCTTAGCGTCATGAAATTCTGGAATTTTTAGCATTATACCATACACATTATTATAAAATTAAGATATCGAAATAATCATGTAATATGCATCACTGTTAAAATTTTGTTTTTCATATATTTACTTAAAATGATAATTTCATATTTTTCACTAAAGATATGGTGATAAACACCAAAATTTTATATTGCATACTATATAATTATATGCAATATAAAATTTGCAATAATTAAAAGTAAATTTTCCATAATTTTTATATTATGAGATGTACCTAAATTATGGTATATTATGCAAGTAAAGACATTATTTGATATTTTGACTTTTCATAATTAATATTTAAAAAAAAAAACTGAAATACAAAGTATGAAATTCCTTTGGGATTTTTGTGTATCAAACTGCAAATGTGTGCATATTTAAATTTTTCCGTTGACAGTAGGTGATGCTGAAAAAAAAATTGCTTTGCCTTGCCTGGGCACCAAGCTCAAACTTAAAGTAATTTAAGATGAGAGAAGGCAGTATATGTTTTTTTTTTAAATTAAGTAATAATGACATTAAATGAGTTGATTAAAGGAAGTAACAAGTTTAATTTTCTACACAAATTCTTTTCATGCAAAAATCAAGTTAAAAATGGAAGAATGTGAAATAAATATAACACCTTTACTACCGCAACACTATTCAGCTAATGATTAAATTTTAATCTATAGATATATGCCTATATTAAATATAACTTAAATCTATGATTTCTAAATAAAAACGAATCTGATTTGTCTGTTAAATTCTTTTTCTTTATGTCATAAGGCTCTGCTCAGTTGCCTACCAAGCAGTTGGAGCCTTATGATGACTACCAACACTCATAGACATCCACACAACCAGAGGTTTTGCGGATGTGTTGCTCTCCTTTTCCCTATCCTCCCCAATGGGCCACTGGGGCCAATGGGCACTACCTCTTACAATCGGTGAATTCTTGAAACATTATTTATCAGTTTGAAGCCCTGTAGACTTTAGATAGTAGTAGATGCATGGTGATTTTTTTCGTTTTCTACGATTTTTACACTCCTTACTAATTCCGGTCAGTTAACCATGTCAACCATGGTCATGGGAGGAATGAGGTTGTTTCATCAATAATTATATTAATAATGTACCAAAAACTCTTACGTGGTGAAATCTGTATAAAGTAGGTTGTTTTATAAGTCAAGTTCGTGTAACTATAGGAAAACAATGTTAATAAAAATTATGTCATAATACGCTTCCACGATCGACGATTTCGTATAATTTTTTCAGCACATTCCTCTAAAATAAATATGATTAAATATGTTTGCCATTGGCAGTTTGCCATCTCGAAGACGACCAGGGCCGCAGATGCAAATGAAATCGAACAACCATATGAACGCTCTTTATATGTACTTACTTCATATTATTTGATATTTCGTCCATATTTATATGAACGCTCTTTACATTATGTACTTTGTATTATTTGATATTTCGTCCATCTTTATATGAACTTCATATTATTTGATATTTCGTCTATCTTTAAATGAACGCGCGAATGATCTTATCAGAAGTGTCATAATGAGCTCTTGTTTTATATTAGTGTTTTCAATAAAAATAGACTCATAGCTTTCTACGATAAGAACTACAATCTATACATGTATACAAATAAATAAAATTGGAGCGTCTGTCAGTAGGATTGTCAGTAAAATGTCAGTTTTTAAATGTTTGTCTGTCTGTCTGTCTCTTTGTTCCGGCTAATCTCTGAAACGGCTGGGACGATTTTGTCGGGACTCTCAGTGGCAGATGGCTCATAACTTAGGCTACAAAGAAATTTGGCTCTAAATCGAAGTTAACACAAGCAAAGCAGCGGGCTACAGATAGCTTTATTTAAAAATAAAAAGTACCCCAGTGTGTCACACATATCATGGGTACAAACGTATTGACACATCCAGTTTCGTTGAGTGACTGATGAGTGACGTTGACCAGTAGCCATAAGGTGGTTAGTATGTCAGTTTGTATAAAAAAAGACTGGCAGTCATAGGGACTGCCGATAGAAGGAAAAACTTATAAATTATAATTAACTTAGAATTACGACATTTTTGAAATTTCATAATGACGTCATAAATGTCATATTGGCAGCGTTCGGTGACGAGGTGACGATGTCGTGAATTCCATTATTTTTGTTCACCCCAAAAAATGCTCAACGCGCCTAAAGAAGTTATCACTTCAAAAAAGAAAAAAAAGATAGACCAGATAATATTATAAAAAAAATATTTTGTAGAATTTTCATCGTAGTATATTTATCCTAACCTATATATTTATTTACGTGAATTACAATTTCACTGATAAAAAAACACAAAAACGAATGTATGAAAGAAACCTTTCTTTAATCATAATGCGGTAACTAGTTTGATCGCGTTCTCACATATTTTCTATATTTTTTTATTCAATATGTAAACAAATATCTCAATCTCAAGTAAACATGTTTGTGAGTCGCAGTCATTGAGTCTGGGCATGAATGGAGCCCGCAATTGATCTGCAGCGTTACGTAAGTCTCCCCATCACTCTCCCAACCATCTCCCCGCAATTCTCCCAACTAATCTCCCTCCCAATCTCCCTACCCACTCACTAACCGTTAAAATATGCAAACTTTTAATTTTACATTGTTATATTAATTGCTTGGGTAAACAAAAAATGATTTTGGCACACTTTAGCTATTTGTTTTATTGAATAATAGAAGCTTTTATTTTTAACTTTAAGCTTTAATTATAACAAAAAGCATTCATTCATAAAGATTTATAAACAAATTTTTACCTGACCTTTATGTTTTAAGAACTAAAAAAGAAACAATTTAAGGCATTGTACAAATTTACAAGAGCACCAACCTTGTCTGCGAATCACGCAAAAAGTTAAAAGGCGCGAGCTACAAATCCTTCCAATTAAAAAAAATATTAACGTCGTGTGCTCGGTGACGTCAAAACACTTCTTATAATTTATTATGAGCTGGATACAACTCCGTTTACCCTTTCATAGCATTACTTTTTTTTAATATATATTAAGAGCTGTATGTACAAAGTCCTTTGCCCTAGCGTTACTTTTTCTAGCGGTTGCCAGTTGTCTCTCACAATACATAAATTTAGTTCCTATTTGCGACATTGACGAAATTGTTATTTGTTAAATACCGTAAGAGCTATGCATAATAATATGTTAATAAGCTGTGTAAAATATAATTACTTGCAAAGAGTAGTAACAAAAAAATACTTTGAATTATTTTCAATTAAATTAAATTTTTGTTCACACAAAATATTTTGATTTAATGCTATAAATGTTGCTTATATATACATACACTTAAAAAAACCATAAAAATATGACATAAAAAGTGCAAAAGAAGTCTTGCCATACTGCCGCTTACTGTTCATCTCCTTTCAACCATCAGTCAGATATCTCATTAGTCATTACTGATTAATGACATCAGACATCAATGTGATATCTCACATCCACAGTACACGTGATCATTACGAGCTCTCCAGTCGCTATGAGACTGACGCTTGAGGTCGTACCTACTAATATTTAATCACACGGCAAAGGTGCTATCAGTAACGACTGTGTTTACCGTGTAGTAAGATAATTATTGCAGGTATTTACAAATGTTTTGCACGAAGTACTACTTGAACAAGGCTTTGACTGCCCGTGGCTTACTTACTTTAGATTGATAGGTGACTGAGTTTGATCCTGGTAAGGGCAAAGAAATTGTATCCAAAAAGTGAGAAGTTATATACAGGAAGTCAAAAGTTCCAAGTTTTTGTTCAACATAGTACCACAGATAGTACAGTACAAAGTGTCTTGTGGAACGTCACATTTAGTCGACTACGGGTTGCAAAGGTAAAAGACTGAAGAACTGAAGAACCGCTGAAACAAACTCAGCGGAAGTAATCTTTTAAATGATTTATTTATTTCTTAAAAGTACTGAGAATATTATGAATTTTTCGCGGCTAATTAAGATAATACATTGCCGATGTTTCGCATTTTTTTATCTATACATCTATACCTACAGATCAATAAAATTATGGGAGTGTCTGTTTGTAATATTGAAATAACAATTTTTATCTGTTTGTTCTGGCTAATCTCTGAAGCAGCTGGCCAGATTTTGACGGGACTTTCACTGGCAGATAGCTGATGTTTTATGGAGTAACTTAAGCTGTAAAAATTCATCATCAATCCTGGCTGTACATCTAAGTTAACGCGTGCAAATCTAGGGGCAACAGCTAGTTTTAGATATATCCAGTACTGGACGTAGATTATGATGTCGGTATAGTTACTCATACGTATCGTTTTTTATCAAACATTGCTAATTGGATCGGCGCGGTGCTAATGGGCTAATTATCAGCAAAATGATCAATTGTGGCTGGACATGCGATTTTAATTAATCGCTTGGACTATCTTTTGAAGGCACACGCTTTACTAGCTGAGTCTATTTTTAGAATTGTTCGGCTCGTCGATCTACAGACCAAGTTGCAGGTTACTAATATTTTTTTGTTAGCTTACTATCGGGCGAGATAGATTATAACCTAACGGTATTGACAATGTCACGGTGACAATATAATATGTAGTAGTTTTATATAAGTTACTAAATTTATGTCGATTATTTGGGTCCGGTGACTCAAGTAACGCGCTTACCATATGGATATAACATTGTCGCTCTTTCACGGAAAATTTACTGAATGGATTTTAATGAAACTACAATAACATTGACGACCTCTGTGGCTCAGTGGTAAGCGCGTTGGCGCTCAAGCCGGAGGTGGCGGGTTCGAATCCCGCCAGGGAACAAAAATATTTTCCTGTGGTCCTTGGTCATGGATGTGTATTAAGTATGTGTATTATATAATAGAAATCTTAAATATGTGTATAGTATAAAAGTATTAAATATATTTCCGTTGTCTGGTACCCGTAACATAAGTTCTTCGAGAACTTACCACGGCACCAGATTGACGTGGTTGAAAGCGTCCATAGATCATAGATAGAGTAACATATAGGCTATAATTTAACCCTATACTCCCACGGGAATGGGAGTACGCGGGTGAAACTGCGGGCGCTATGTATATTTACTTGCAGGTGCCCGCAGCTTCTCCCGCGTTAACTTAGATTTACAGCCGTACCCGGATTGGCATTCCAACGGTAGAAGAATTTTTAAAATCGGTTGAATGGTTTTTGAATCGTTTTTCTACTTTCTATAGTAAAAATATTAATATGTATATTGTACCTACTTTGGAACCTGCCCTAGTTCAGAAGCCGACTGTGAAAACCGTATTAAAATCCTTCGAGTAGTTTAGACAATATCGAAACACAAAAAGCGACTTTAATTTATAATATGTAAATCCTGTTGGTGTCGAATAAATGTTTCTTTCTTTCTTTCTTCTTCTTCTAAAGATATAATAATATTAGCGGTTCCTCGCGGCTTCTCCAGTCCTAGAATTGAAAAGTAAAACTTTTCTCTCAAACATCTTCCTCAATAAGTGGGCTATGAAATGCAAAAAAAAACCTTTTTCAAATCCTACCCGGGCGTTACGGAGATCAGCGTGTTTGGACAAACAAATTCTTTAAAGAAGGTTTTACTATTAGTCTAGAACTCTAGAATCTAGATTAATATGAAGCTATAAAATGGTAAGTAATAGGGTTGACCTATTTATTATTTTTGTGGGCATAAAAGTTCGTCCCTCAGGAACCGTTTAAACCCGGGCAGCATGAAAAATTACATTATTTACAATATGACCTTCGTAAGGCTATCGAATTTCTTTTACCATTATGAAGTTTTCCTTCTGTAGGGACGGTTTTTCTGGTATTAACATCAAGGGAGATATTTTCTTATATTATTGCAATAATTTCATCTTTTCTCAAAGGATTCAATAAGTCTCGTTGATAATATTATGTATCTATAATAAAACATTAGAAAACGTGTATCTGTAGCAGTATTGATAAATTCATTTCAAAATGACACACAAATAATATCAAACTGTCGACAATAACTCGAAGAGACATTCCCGTATATTAACAATATTTTATTTATATTATATATAATTCTTCTGTACGTGTGTATGTCACTGAACTCTTCCTAAGCGACTGGACCAATGTTGATGTTTTTTTTTTGTGTGTTCAATTGGATTCGAGAATGGTTTAGATTAACAAAAAAAAAATATTTAGGACAACGTCTGACGTGGCACTATTTATTTAATAATAAAATGTATTTTCTGTTTGTGTTTCCATATAAACTCGTCGTACTACTCTTCGTTCGTATTTACTCAGGCAGATTGAACCACGTTCAACCCAACGTTTTAGTTCTAATTCTAGAAATTGCTAGTTTATTATATGTATAATATTGAGATTAAGGTAACAAACAAGATTTCCATGTACATTAACATAATCGTATTACAGGTAAATACAAGCATGCAAACACGTGAATTGTATTTTGATTTGCGGCCTTATGTGCACTTAATTGACGTACAATTGGCGGAATATCAACCGCAAATCGCTGTAATGGTGATCACATCAGGCCATATTGGCGTCATTGTCTTTCTCAGAACGTTACATAAACTCTAGGTATTGATAACCCCGTGACTGATAAGGTGATACCGGTGCTAACCGAAAATCACACATCCGTATATATTTATTTAATTGCAATGCCGTGTTCAGCAATGGACGGCTGAGGGCTGATGTTTATGATACATCTTATTACATAATCCAAGGGCATCTGTTATACTAACTGTTGCCCGCATCTTCGCCCGCCTTAGCTTAGATTTACAACCGTATCCAAAACTCACAAGACTTACCTCTTTATAAAGATCGCATAAGACTTGATTTTAGTTTATTACCAAAATAAGTATTATCAAAATCCGAATATTTTTAATGATTACTAAAAATATTGATCAAAAAATATAGATCACAAACTTACGTCTGTCCATATTCGTTTAAAGTGTGAAATTAAAAATTCCCCACTACCATTTATCAACGTAGCGTTGTCTTAAAGAATATAAATAAGAATTAAAGTTAGCTAAAGCCCTTGAATCAAAATTTGGCGAATGCTAAGAGCCTAAGAGCAATACGTGACGAGTAATAACTTGAAAAACATCGATGTGTATTTTTTAAATCTTAAGTCTCTAAGACAAAATGCGTCTTAACTTTTAGATTTTACGACTAGTACAATAGTTAGATTACACAGTTAGATTACAGGGATAAATTTATTATGGCCTATATCTTATTGTGATATATAAGTATATAGGTATTGTAAAGTTTTATTAAAATTCGTTCAGTAGTTTTTGCGTGAAAGAGTAACTAACATACATCCATACATTCTTCCAAACTTTCGCGTTTATAATATTAGTAGGATATGATTGTTTTCTAATGTTTACGCGATTCATTTCATTCAATTTCACTTATTTTTAAAGAAACAAACTTATGTATATATTTGTCGATTATAATTACTTCATCATCATCATCATCATCAGCCTCTATCCGTCCACTACTGAACATAGGCCTCCCTCAATGAACGCCAAGATAGCCGATCCCTTGCCACTCGCATATAATTACTTAAATACCAATATTAATAGTTGCTTGTAATATATTATTATAATGTCTAAGTTTCTATCAACATAAATACATAAACAAGGTCAGCCAATTATTTTACTCTAAAGTCATCTAACATCTGATATCGTTATCGTTTACGCCATTTCCACACGTACGACTGTAATTGTATCACGTTACCGATCTCGGTGTATATTGGTAACTTTCATCATCAGCATCAGCAAGTGCAAAAGGCGTCTTAAACTACAAAAGTGGTTGATCAACGGATTGGAAATTGATAGTTAACGTCGTACGGAGGTCTTCGTCTTAGTTGGAAGTTGCCAACCCTCCATTCCAACTGCGACCTGGTTCAGAATACTATTGGCTCATTGCACTTCATGTATCCAACCCACAAATTAAGCGCGAAATTAGAACCTTCCTTTTATGAGATGGTTCTTATACTTTGTTTGAGACAGGCTCAGACAAGCAGTGTCCTCTAAGGACTTCCAAACATTTGACATCATAAGGGCTTAAGTCCATTAGGTTTGTTGAAATAATTCACTATAAGTAATTTATAGTAATACTTTAACCACTATGTTATGACTAATACTAGGAAAAAATGCAATAGACACATAGTGGTCCCTAAGATGCAGGCACTGCCTAGTTTGGGGCCCCCTGTTAACTGTAGCCTTTGTTAACTGTGTAAGCACTAACCTGATTGTTAACTTTAGCATAGAAAATTGTAGCATAGTCGTTTTTTGTCCCAAATAAGTTATTATTATTAGTCTCCTATGGACTCGTGCTAGTCTAGGTTTATATTTAGCTTCAGGTCTTCCCGAAAGTCACTTCAACATGCCACCCTCCACGTGATGTAGCCCACTCGACGGTACAAGTTGCATAACCTCGTGCACGCCCGACGATGACTGAGTCATTTTATTTTCTGCTCTTATCATTAATTATCACCTTTCTGTGTGTCATTTCTCGCGGACGTGTATTACAGCGGTCATCTATAAGTACAAATAAATAAAATAGAAGTGTCTGTTTGTTACTTCGAAATTAACAGCTTTACACAAATTCATATGAAAGTATATAAGTAATAGGATACCTACTTCATGGAAAAATCAATTTTTACAATTTTTGTCTGTCGGTCTGTCTGTCTACTTGTTTCAGCTAATCTCTGAAATGGCTGGGCTGATTTCGACAGAACTTTCACTGGCAGATAGCAGCATATTGTAAGGAGTAAATTAAGCTACAGAAATAATCATCAACACTGCGGATAATGCCGTAAATTTATGTTAACGCGGGCGAAGCTGCGGGCAACAGCTAGTTTATAATGACGACCTCTGTGGCTCAGTGGTAAGCGCGTTGGCGCTCAAGCCGGAGGTCGCGGATACGAATCCCGCCAGGGAACAAAAATATTTTCTGTGTTTCTGGGTCATGGATGTGTATTATATATAATAAAAAAACTTAAATATATGTACGGTATGAAAGTATTAAACATATCTCCGTTGTCTGGTACCCGTAACACAAGTTCTTCGAGAACTTACCACGGGACCAGATTGACGTGGTGTGAAAGCGTCCATAGATATTACTTATTACAAAAATAATAATAATAATAAACATCAATTTACTGGATATTTCTTCTTATGGTCTTATAATGGCGATGGCGTCTTGAAGGAATTGACGGTGAGAATTACTGGGAAAGTGCCAAATGGTTACCTGAAATTTCCTGCATTAGTTGCCGGGTTTCCCGGATAGTTACCGGGTTCATCGAGTTTGTTTTTGTTGCCGTGTCTTGTAATTTATTTGTCTTTTGTTAAATTTGCTTTGATAAAGCGAAGAGATATAATGAACGGTCGCCAGCTGTAGTTTTAAGAGTCATCCAGTGATTGATATCTGTGATATAAATTTTACCCACGAGCAGTGAGTGTTGGTAGTCTTGTCGGTTATTTTTCACGAAGATTATTAAATGTCAAAATATGGTAGACGATCTTATGTCGCCCATGCAACTGATTACAATATATGTGGAATACGATCCCTGTTGAATGTGATATGGGGATCGGCCGTTTTGACGTTTATTGAAAGAGGCATCTGGCAGTGAACGAAGAAAAGACGATAATGATGATGATGATTATTCTTGCCGGAGTACGAGCCGTTGACTTTGAGATACAGCGCCGCTGAAAATCGCGCCGTGAAATCTTTCTAGTGCCGAATTCTTATGCCACAAGACCGACAAAAGATTACCAAACTTGTTGTTTTGAAAAAAATTCACCCATTTTTTTTACGCCAGGAAATGTTCTGAGGCACGCGCCGGTTGTGCCGCACCACAGAACAACCCCTCCCAATGCCGGGACAGTACAATGGGGTGAGGTTCCCATACTCGCCAAGGGGCGAGTGTGTGAACTCTTATGGACAAAAGAGCAGAGGGACCCTTGTCCCTCTGCTTTTTTGTTTATTACTTAGTTTATTATTTAGTTTTTGTTTATTGGGGTACAATGAGCAGCTCCCTCGGCTCAATTTGCTTTGCCCAAGGTGTTGGGTTCACCGTAGGCTACTAAGCCCCACCGTCAGGACAAGGCTTAAACCATGGTGGGGAAATATCTTGACCCTATAGTAACAACCACTCAAAATTTAATTAAAGAATGGCAATCCCGATGGCATACAACTAAAGGACGTCACCTTTATAACTTCGTTCGTCGATCGATCAACAAAGAATTGGTTAGAGGTTGACATTGTGTCGCTCAGTTTCTTACCGTATTATTTGTAGACATATTAATTTCTCTGTGGTGCATTGCAGCTGGGTTTCCCCTGGCTGCTGCTTTTCTTGACTTTTATTAGTCATTGCAATCCTGTACTATATCTCGCTTTAACCGGAGAGGGGAACTGGAAATATGTCCTACTCCTCCTGAATTCTTCTGATTAAATTCGTTGCGATCCCAACGCAGTTTTAATGTAATATGTATCACTCAAGCTCACTGAGATCGTATTTAAGGATCATTTAGTGGTTACCTCTGGTCGATCCTGGCTATACAGGAGTAGCAGTGGCCCCCACCATGGTTCAAGCCTTGTCGTGGCGGTGGGGCTCAGTAACCTAGGGTGAGCGGTGCACCTTGGGCGAAGCTAATTGCGCCGAGGGGGCTCTTTGTACCCCTCTTATAAGAAGAGGGGACAGAAGAGCAGGGGGAAAGGGGTGAGGATGGGAACCTCACCCCATTGTACTGTCCCGACGTTGGGAGGGGTTGTTCTGTGGTGCGGGACAACCCCTCTGAGAAGGTGGCGTCGGTCCCTTGCGGGACTGACTAGCCGTCGAGGTGCCCTGTTTGTTTTCTAGATCCGGGGCACCTCACCAAAGGCGGCATTGGTGGCACTCGCTGGGTTTTAGTGGGTAGAGCTGCGTCCATTTACCAGCTGTCGGGCGCAGCGAGTCCCACATACCCGCGTGGGGAGACCCACTCCCCCGCGGGATGCCTCAGAGCATTTCCCGGCGTTAAAGAAAAAAAAAAAAGGAGTAGCAGTGGTGGGCCTACCCCGTTCAAGAAAAAATCATGCCACAATAATGACTAGGTAATCATTGTATGCATAGGACATTATATGAGTATGTCTATTGTGCGTCATACGTGGTTTATAGGTTTATATAGTTATGTTACCGTGATATTTCCATTGTGAGCCTAGCACATGACATAAGGTTTTAATGGTTATTTTAAGACAAACTAAACAAGTCACACAATGATAAATAACATCGCCAATGAACATAAATGAGTTTATCTTGAACTACGAGTCATTTTGCCATAACTCGGGGCTTGGGCAATTCACCCACGGTTTGCCTATTTTTAACCGACTTCAAAAAGGAGGAGGTTATCAATTCGTCGGATTTTTTTTTTTAATGTATGTTACCTGATTACTCGAAGATGGCTAGACCGATTTGAATAATTCTTTTTTTGTTCTAAAGGGTATACTTCCCAAATGGTCCCATGATAAGGAAACCAGGATCTGATGATGGCATCCCAGAGAAATCGAGGGGAACTTTCGAAAATCGTAGGGGCGACTAGTGCGTTTGATACTTTTTTTATAAAGTGTTTTGAAGGACTACAATTGAATGAAAGTCTAGAGTCGATCTGATGCTGGAGCCGAAAGACAGTCGAGGGAACTCCTTAACGATTTACATCAGTAACCTTGTGTTTGGGCTTGATTAATTTGTAATGATGTGAACTTTACACCTAGATGGGTTGTGACTGTCATTAAGGGTCTGATGATGAAGACAAATGACAGTTAAGGGAACTCCTCAACAGTTTACAGTAGCTACCTTGTGTTTGGACTTAATTAATTTAAATTGATGAGAACTTTGCACCCATATGGGCTATAAGCGCCATTACAGGTGTAATGATGGAGACCTTACATAGTCGAGGGGAATCCTCGACGATTAACAGCTTTTATTGGGCTAAGTTCATACGGCTAAATAATATGCCAAAATCTTTGGCATATTATTTATTTATATAATGGGTGAATTTTTATAAAAGCTACAAAAAGTAGGAAAAACTTGAGTATCTTCTTTGAAGCTAATAGCTATACACTAGAATTAGATAATAAGTATCTTATGACGAAGTCTGTCAGCGTCGGCAAACTGTAGTCGGCATTCTTGGCGTTTAAGTAAATTGCTTAAATGAAACAATGTACTCAGAGATAATTCCATTTTTATTTTATATAGATTTTCGGATTAACAAATCTTGTTCTTAACCACCGACGCAAAAAGAGGGGTTTATAAGAGAGACCGTGCGTCTGTCTGTAGCACTGTAGTACCAGCTTAAAGGGAATCGATTTGTATGCGGTTTTTTATTTGTATTAGAAATCAGGTTTTTAGTGGTTCTTAGACATATTAAATTATATATTAGACTAGTGGCACCGACAGACGTTGTCCTGTACAAAATATTTACATATAATTTTTTTTTTTGTGAATCTAAACCATTCTCAAATCCACTTGAACACACACAAAAAAAAATATCAAGATCAGTCCAGCCGCTTAGGAGTTCAGTGACATACACACATACAGAAGAATTATATATATAAAGATAGCGGATTAATTCCGCGACCATGCAGTCTTTACAGCAAATGTATGAGTGCATGCATTAGGTTCTTACTTTTAGAGACGGTCTATCTAAATTGACTCATCCGTTTTGAGGTCATCATCTGGCCACGAATTCACCTAGAGAGTTATGTTTATCCTGAGCGGGTACTATATTTACAGAAGACACGAAATAAATCAGACTAAAGTGACAACTGCTTTCTAAGAAGTCGTATCTATTACAAGGATAAATCGATTTTTAGCCATAATATAGACTGCTTTATGGTATGTCAGTATATGGATACGAGGGCGACACTGAAAGTTCTTAAAATATAAAAAACTGAACAAATTAGCAAGTTATTAGTTTCATTATACCTTTTCTATATAGTTATATATTCACATCAATACATCGCTGCATTCGATGGAATTACTGAGAATAGCACTTTGCCCACTCGTCCTTAGGGGTCCCTTCGACGACCTTTCGAAACGGAGCCACTGCTTCCTCGGCGTCCATTAAACGTTATCCTCGAAGTTTTTCTTTTATTTTCAGGAATAAAAAAATCGAAAGGTGCGATCTTCTGGGCTATGTAGTCGATCGTTTGCTTAGTGGTGTGCGTCGAGGCGTTGTCGTGGTGAAGGAGGATCCTACTGCGAGGTCGTTTCTCCCAAACACTTCCAAGACAAGCGGAAAACAATTATTAGTGTACTACTCTGCAGTAACATTTTAGATCCTCAACAATTGTTGCGTAATAGCCTGTCCTTCCGAAGAACGAAGCCACCTACGTTTTTCCAACGCTTCGACCTCTCTTCAATTTTGTTGCCTACTCTTCTGAATGGAAACACGTATTTAGCAGACTGTCTTTTAGTTTCAGGCTCATAACAGTAAATCCAACTTTCGTCACCCGTTAGTGTCGAACACAGCATTAGAGTTAGTCTTAGTCTTGGTAGTTAAATCTTTTAACCATTTCACGGCACCAATCGACACGACGGAGTTTTTGGGCCTCTGCCAAATTATGAGGTATCCACCAAGGACAAAGCCTGTAAGAGCTACCTCTAGCTGCTTTGCAGCCGATTGGCCGGCACGACCTGGGTGGACCTCTCGCTCACAAGATACCGGCGTAAAGTGAAGTTTCCGGTGGCCTAAGAGGGGGGGGGGGGGGGTAATCGGTGAAAACGTAAAAAAAACGTAAAACAAAATATGACAGTTGAATGAAACACATAGTAGGTATGTACGTACCTATACAATAATAATGCCAAAAAGTTCCGATTGAGTTATGACAGATTTAGCGATGCAAGTTTGATGATTTCCTTGCAGTGATCGACCCTGGGTCCATGCGTGTAGCTGGGATCGGCCCTCTTGGCGTTCCTTGAAAGAGGCGTGTCGATGAATGTATAGCTGATAAAGATAATGATTGAAGCTTATATTAATAAAAAAAATACTTAAGCCGATTATGACAATGAATCTAAAAATTTACCTGTCATAAAAACGACTGCAGCCAGTATGGTGACCTTCAAATAAGTATTGTTACGTAAGCGTTTGCCCTATATAGCATCTCTGCTCAGCTCTTGTTAACTTAGTGAAATATGTAAGATATTTCCAGCCATTGGGGATCGCCAGCCTAGTATTTAGGTTAGAGGTTATTAGGAGAGGGTTCATCTAAATATTTAATGAGAACCTTTTCATAAACTATCCTCTATATTGGGGTGACAAAATCTTGTAGTTTTTTATTTTGGTAAACTCAAATTCATTTAAATAATTTTACACGAATTTTGCATTTGTAATAAAACTGCTTAGATATACGAATTCTATTACATACTGGCTGTTGCTCGCAAGTTCGCCCACGTTAACTGAGATTAACAGCTGTACCCGGATTCATGATGATTATTTTTATAACCTAAGTTAATCCTTATAACATCAGCTTCCTGCCAGTGAAAGTCCCATCAATATCGGCCCAGCCGTTTCAGAGATTAGCTGGAACAAACAGACAAAAATTGTAAAAAAGGCTATTTTGGTATATGGGACATTTTAATATCCATATGCATTGAATTAAAAGCGGTTATTTTGATATTAAAAACAGACACTCCAATTTTATTCATCTGTAGGTATAGATTAATTTTCTCGACGTCATCTTTATAAAAAGCTTTTAATTGGATTTCAATTATATCGCATTATTTTTATCTATATTTTTTATATCTATATTATTATCTATATTCTATATTATAATATTTATGAGTTGAATTCAAAAGGTAAAATAATAATATGGACGCACTTCCTATATTTGTTGAATAATTATATAATAATGTTAACGGAAGCATACGCATTTTTATAAATTAACAAGTTCATTTGGATATTTTTGAATTTCGATGGCTTCCTTGATTAGTGGGAAGTGGTAGATGTGGCTCGTGTAACTTGATGCTTTCCTTGAATCCATTGGAGGTCAGATATCCAAGGCAGAAGTTTGGGATTTCCTATATCTTAGTATAGATTTGTATAAAATAACTCTTAAGAAAACGGACGGCGTCGTTGTTTTTTAACCGACTTCAAAAAGGAGGAGGTTATTATTTCCAGAAGTGGGTGTAAAAAGACAGTCTGTTCACCTGGAGGTAAGAGATCAGCAACATCCGTAGACACCCGCCACACGTGAGGATTAGCAGGACCTTTCAAATATGAGTATGCTCTTTTCTGGAAGGTCCCATCGTATAAGTTCGGAATACCGTAGGTGGCAGCTGATATGATTTACTTTTCGAAAGCCAATCTGGATTTATCGTGATGTTATAGAAAACGAACTGTGAACCGATTGATGTGGGTCACTAAGGATCTGACGATCGATAGACCCACAGATATTGAGAAGACCTACTTGATATCTGTTTTTTTTTTTTTTTTTCCGGAAGGGCTAGACTTTTCGGCCTGATGGCCTTTAAGCTCAATCGGTACAGTAAGTGAGCAGATGGCTCACTTAAGAAATATTCGAAAGGGGGACGCCCCCCCGCCGCGCCCCGCTAGGGGGCGCGGTTCATCGCGCACGCTGCTCGGGAGAGCATCATTTGGACTAGTCAAATCCGATACGGTCGACGAATCTTTTACGGTTGAATTTAACCTATCATCATGAGGGCCGGCCCTCATCCCTCCCTCTGGAGAGAGAGGCGGGTCATGCGCGGTGCCCAAGCAATCTAGCAGTAGCGTAGTGCTAGCGCTGTTTGCGCGGTCTGGGTTTGTGTCTACTCGTATCGGATTCGAACACTTGATATCTGTGGATAGACTAATAAAGTACTAAAGCAGTTGTGGTTGGTCGGTCTCTACTACCGAGGGTGTTCTGTCTTACCTTCCATAGGAAGTAGTATCCCCGCGGTTTCACCCGTGTATTTCCATGTATTCCCGTGGGAACGGGAATACACGGGAATAAATTATAGTCTATATGTTACTCTGATGTATAAGCTATGTACAGTTTAATTAAAATCTGTTCAGTAGTTTTTATCGTGCAAAAATAACAAGCATACATCCATCCATACATTATCACAAAATTTCGCGTTTATAATATTAGTAGGATTTGTAGACAATTAGACTATGATTAGAATATGATGTCCGTGGTGCATTCTAGCTGAGCTTCATATGTGCCTACCCTATGTACCCTTTGATGACGATGTAATCTTTTAGATTAGATAACCAGGCCTCTTATAAGCTATCTGAGTCAAACGGGTGTCACACATTTATGATTTAAAGGTCACTAAAGGCATACAGTAATGGATGATAACCCACTGATATTGATAATCATAACGATCGGATAGATAAATTCTAAAGAACCCTTAACCCTTGTTGACGGGGGGGGGGGGTCGGCTTCCAGTTTAAGCGGATGCAGCTGGATACTAGTATTTTAAATGCAGCGACAGCTTACCGGTGGGAGGGAAGCGCTGTGCAGCGCTCCCGGCTACATGGGTACCACCTTGCTTGTTTCTCCCGTGAAACAGCTTTGCTGTGTTTCGGAGAGAAGGGCAAGACAGGCAGTGTAATTATTGGCACCGAGACTTAACATCTTATGTCTCAGGATAGTCAACACATAAATGAGTTGCCTGGGCTCGTTCCAGGTATACTAGTTTATGTTCATGGGCGACGTCGACCACTTACCATCAGGTGGTACGTTTGCCAGTTTGCCTATCCAACTAACATAAAAAAAATGCCTATCTGACCTCCTCAACCCAGTATATTAAACAGGGTAATACCCTGTTGTAAGACTTTCGGAATTCTGACGACCCGTAACTACTGTCAAAGATCCACGAATGACATCTGGGACCAGCAGCTGCTTTACGTGCTCTCCCAGGCACGGAGGAGTATCGGTATGTACATACCGAGATGATACTAAAGATGATTACTTATCCACGGACCAACCGCGCCAAGCTTAGCCTAATATGATGGATCGATCCATGTGGCTGTAGTTATTACTTAGCTACGAGCTCCTCACCTACCTTCGTGTCGCAAATACGACCATTCAATTTATATTTTAATTGATATGTCGCGATACTCCAGACACAACTTAAAATGGAGTTGACAGTTCAATAAGCTCACGTGATATTAAAGTAGACACGTTCTTTAAGAGACGGTAATAAGAACTTTTACTCTGTTCGGTTTTCATTTATAATATTAACTGCGTTTACTTACAATTGCGTATAATAAACATCAGACCATCGATGTCCAATGCTGGAGATTATACGAGCTAATTATGTTTTTTTCTTTGTTTCCCATTTTCAGTTCATGAACTCATCAATGTATTCTGATCTCTTATTCTATCTGATCTTATTCTTACTATCATGCGTTCAGCTGTATAATAACACATATCCTGGAATAACACAATATAAATTTCATCCGGTAATAGTTATAGTATAATTTGATCAGTCAATCTATCTATCAGTTCTATTATTTAGTTAGTGAGCTATGTCTGAACAACCGTAGTGAAATTTAAAGGCTGGCAACGCAACTAAAAATACTACAGTGTAGTAGGTAAATAAGTAGGTTGTCCCTTCGTTTGCCCCTTCTTCATATAAAAAAAATCTTTACCAAAATCCGCACGGATTCGCGGCAACAACTAGTTTCGTATTCAGAATTTATATCTTGTATAGCCGTTATGCGACTATATCGATCTAAGCGATATTATTGATAAGCCTGTTAGCTATTTGAACTTCATGTTTATAAAAAGATTTTAATAGATGACTTGATAACGAGCACGAGTATACTTATATGTATAAGTATTGTTCGTTGAATAGGCAAATGGGTAGCCGGCTGGGTAGCACCTGATGGTGCAGTGTTGCCAACTCGGAGAAATTTATCAGTTTAAAGTCCCAATATTACTTTCATATGAATGTAGTGAAAAGCTGTTAATTTAAAATTACATGTAGGTACCTATAGATTATTAATTGTGTAGCTATTTCCTGGCTTTTTTGAGCATTGCAACCGAACTGGGCCGGCAGGATCGGGGTGGTACCTCTCGCTCACATAACACCGGCGTCAAGTGACAGAATATGGTGTCCCCTTTCGTGCGGCTTGTGAGTTTCCGGTGGCCCATTGGGGGGATAGGGAAAAGTAGGGCGGTGCATCTGTGTGGCCTTGGTTGTGCGGATGTGTATGGGCGTCGGCGCCGTGAGGCTTCGACTTCTCGTTTGCCCCCTGATGACATAAAAAATATTTATTAAAAGCTACTTGTAAACATAACTTAGGAACAAGACAATCTGAATGGTACTCTGCTCTGTTTTATGTATGACTAGCTGTTGCCCGCAGCTTCGCTCGGGTTAACTTATATTTACAGCCGTACGCGGATTGATGATGATTATTTTTATAGCCTAAGTTACTCCATTAAACCCACAGACAGACAGACAGACGGACAGACAGACAAAAATTGTAAAAAATGCTATTTTGGTATATGTACCGTGCTTACATCATTATACATTTAGTAAAAGGCGGTTATTTTAATATTACAAACAGACACTCCAATTTTATTTATCCGTATAGAAAATAAAGTCGCAGTCTCCCATATTAGGATCTGGAATGATATTCCATATATGCTAATACCTTGCATAATATATTACATACATTCAAGTTCGTAACCTTGCTCTTTCTGATTAATCGGAAGCCAAATAAATGTTATTAATCTGAATAAATGTGAAGCCTGCTACGTAACAAGGATTGATTAGACTTGTAAAAAGGTTTGATAGGCTTAGCCTCCGTATAGGTCGACTTACATCTGAAAGAAGGTTAAGAACCGGGGGTGTTTATATGTAGACCCTTAGGAGAGAAATTTAAAAAAGTCGACTTTTCGATCGAGGAGTACGTACTAAACTGGTTTGTCTTTGTTTATAGTTTATCCTTACTAATATTATAAATGTGAAAGCGTGGATGTTTGTTACGCTTTCACGCGAAAACTACTTAACCGATCATCGTGAAACTTTGTAAATATATTCTTGGAGGTATTAGAAGTAACATAGGATACTTTTTTTTTTTTTAAACTAAAATATTATTCTGCGCAGACGAAGTCGCGGGCACCAGCTAGTACATACATAAATACACATTTTCTCTGTGTCTGTTTGTGTGATTTCTCTGTGTCTTTTGGTAAGATATCAGATGTGGTGGAATTGTAACCTTGCGTGAGATTTTGTCCAAGGTGAAATCGATGTGTCCATAGGCGACGTCGACCCATCGATTTTCAAGGTTTTACAAACATTGACACCTAAACCCACCCAAAACCTTGCAAGAGGTAGTGACATTCTGCTTTGCAGCGGAACTGGGCCGGCACGACCGGGGTGGTATCTCTTGCTCACATAACACACCGGCGTTAAGTGACAGCTATGCTGTCGCGTTCCGTGCGGTTTCCGGTGGCCGGGGGGTATAGGAAAAAGGAGGGCAACGTATCTCCATAACTTTTGGTTGTGTGGATTTCAATGGGCGTCGGTATTCACTCTCCGACTGCTCGGTTGCCTCCTTATGACAAAAAAAAACCTTGATGGGATAATACAACTCAACAACCTTTATAACTTCTTTCCATCCGTAACCGATCCCTTAACAATGCATAGGTTAGAAGTTGACCATTGTGTCGCTCAGTTTTTTACGAGCTTCAAAAACTTTAGAAGTTAACTATTTAGCATTAATCTTGTGCCGTCTCCAGTGTACGACTGTTCGACAGAAGTCAACGGACACGTACATATACCGCTCGTGACATTGGTTGAGAGTGCAGTCTTTAGCAAAATGTCTCGTGGACGACGTGAAAAAATTTCGTGAATTCAAGCGATTTTGCCACAATTATTACTGGAAAAATAACACATCCCCAACTCCCAAGTCATACATAAATAGTGTGACATAATTTATACACTCGTAATTACCGTAGATATTAGTTGACCAAAAAATTAAACCCACCTTCAAACAACAATTTTATTACAATTACGATATACACCTATATAAATAAACATGAATGTATACATAATAACTTTTAATATCTTTCTTTTTTTTTTAACTCCGGGAAATGCTCTGAGGCATCCCGCGGGGAAGTGGGTCTCCCCACGCAGGTATGTGGGACTCGCTGCGCCCGAAAGCTGGTAAGTGGACGCAGCTCTACCCACTAGAACCCGGCGAGTGCCACCAATGCCGCCTTTGGTGAGGTGCCCCGGATCTAATAAACAAACAGGGCACCTCGACGGCTAGTCATTCCCCCAAGGGACCGACGCCACCTCCACAGAGGGGTTGTCCCGCACCACAGAACAACCCCTCCCAACGTCGGGACAGTACAATCGGGTGAGGTTCCCTCACACCTTGCCCCCTGCTCTTTTGTCCCCTCTTCTTATAAGAGGGGTACAAAGAGCCCCCTCGGCTCAATTAGCTTCGCCCAGGGTGTTGGGCTCACCCTAGGCTACTAAGCCCCACCGCCACGCCAAGGCCTGAACCATGATGGGGATCTTTTAATATCTGTATTAATCTTACGATGCAGATTGTTTGTAAACATTACATTAATTTGTCCGTTGGTCATTGCAGCTGGGCTTCCCCTGGCTGCTGTCTTTTCTTGATTTTTGTGATTCATTACAATCTTGTACTGTCTTTGTTGGAGGGAAACTGGAAATTTCTTATTCCTCCTGAATCCTTCTGATCGTTCGTTGCGGGCCCTAAGACAGTTATAGCGAATCCCTCCGGCTTCCTTAGATCGTATCAAAGGGTCATTTAGATACCGCTGTCGAACCCTGTCTATACAGGAGAAGCCGAAGTGGGTATGAGTGGTTTTTTTTTTTTTTTCGGATGGATCTATGCTAATGGCCCGAAGGCCGAAGGCCCTAATGCTTCAACGGATTAGTGTGAGCCCATTCGGCTCACTTTTGATTGGGGGGTTGCCCCCCGCCTACCGTGCAGTCTGCGACCACACGGCCTCCTGGCGTCGGTTGTGGGTATGAGTGGTAGTAATGTAAGATGTAGTAATATAACAATACGTAGTAGTAGCCCGTATAAAAACATGAACAATTGGATCTCTAGTTATTAATACCCCATTAACCCTAGTAATATCCCAATGACACTGACGTACAGTGTGTTTAACGAAATACATCAGAATGTATGTGTTCAACTGATCATGTTACTAACTGATTTAGATGAAATTTTACACACAGATAAACGGATAAACCATGATCCTGATTAGGAATAACATATTTTAAAGCTATAAAGAATCTTGGAATAATGACGAATTTTGCCTGTCTTGAAACTGTTACGTCATATTCCATTACGAAGCCGCGAGCAACCACTAACATCTATCTTCGGCTTATCTTAGCCGAAGATATTGCCAACTCAAAACATATAAATAAAATATTTGAGTCTAGTCTAATCTCAGGTTTGATTTAGGTTTCAGATTATAGATTGAAAAGTATCATAGGCGGGATTAGATTGGATCAGAGTAGATCGGTTCGTTGCGCATCAATGGACTGAAATATAGAAAGGTGGGCCTTCCGACTTGAGCCACGTTACGTCATCAAATAACGTCAAGATATCAGGAGCCCGTTGTAATAAAACTACTTAGAAAGAAATTTATTGTGGTTTATTACAATTACTATACTCCCGATATTTGCCGTAAAGAAAATTGTATTTCAAAGAGTGAAAAATTATTTTAAAGAAATATTTTCAGTTGATACAGAAAACACACATAGTTTATATGGAAAACACCTTTATTTCCAAACGCAGAGATGATAGTCCTCTAAGTCTAAGATATACATACGTACAAACACCGTAGTCGTACCGGAAAGGGGTTCTTTATTACTTTTTAGGCAAGGAAGGGTTTCTTGCCTCAAAAGTAACTAACTAACAAGAGTATTTTGGATGGAATATAATTTTAAAAAATATTAACATAATATAGGTAATAAATATTTCCGACTAGATGTTTAATAAGGTCATATGAGTTTAATATAAAAAAATGCTATAAAACCTAGTTTCTTGCTTCGTGATGTCAATGAGAAGTACCCTATCGGTTGTGGTTTGATTGACAGACAGACGAACAACGAAATGATCCCATAAGGGTTACGTCCTATCATTTTGAGGAACGAAACTCTAAAAATGACTTTGAGTTTGAGACTGAACAGTCAGTAAAAAACTAAGTTTTTATAATATAAACTACACTTTTTAAAAATATATACCGATGACATATTTTTAATAATCAATATCGAGCACCTCACGCTTTTTTACAATAAGTAATTTTGTTAACCCATTTAATTCATGTATTAAAAATTATTTTAAAATGTTTAGTTGGGTTTGCTATTAAAGTGTGTTTTTTAGTTTTTTAAAACTATAATATATTTTTTACTTTTTAGTGTTATTTTTTTAAATTAAAGATTTTATTAATTTAAAGTACTCAACTAAGGGCAATCATTTTATAAATGAGTGAGACTATAAACAACACAGTGATGTAGGTAACTTACGCGCCTTATGCCTTCCTTTTTTTTTTTTTTTTTTTCTTTAACGCCGGGAAATGCTCTGAGGCATCCCGCGGGGGAGTGGGTCTCCCCACGCGGGTATGTGGGACTCGCTGCGCCCGATAGCTGGTAAATGGACGCAGCTCTACCCACTAAAACCCGGCGAGTGCCACCAGTGCCGCCTTTGGTGAGGTGCCCCGGATCTAGAAAACAAACAGGGCACCTCAACGGCTAGTCGGTCCCGTAAGGGACCGACGCCACCTCCACAGAGGGGTTGTCCCGCACCACAGAACAACCCCTCCCAACGTCGGGACAGTACAATGGGGTGAGGTTCCCATCCTCACCCCTTGCCCCCTGCTCTTCTGTCCCCTCTTCTTATAAGAGGGGTACAAAGAGCCCCCTCGGCCCAATTAGCTTCGCCCAAGGTGCACCGCTCACCCTAGGTTACTGAGCCCCACCGCCACGACAAGGCCTGAACCATGGTGGGGCCTTATGCCTTCCTAACATGTGCTATCCTGATTATCCTGATCAGGATATTGGAATAATTTTATCAAATTATTGTATTTTTATCGGTCCTCGAAAAAATCTATAAAGTTTGAACGAAATCTGGTCGATAGAAGTAGGTCAAGATCATGTTCAAAGATTCCGTTACATACTAACATACATACGTCTGAAGCTAATAAAAGCGTATTAAAAATAGAACTTACCCTACAATGAATATAAAAATGGATCATCATCAGCCATATCCCTAGAGACTAGTCTCAATTTACTGTAGGTATTATATCTATGTTACATAGTTACGTGTAATAAAAAAAAATGTTTTATATGTATTTTTTATATTTCCCAATTAGTTCCGTTGAATGTTCATAAAAACTTGTACCTATTATGATTAACATAATATAACGGGCATTATAAGAAATATATTTGAATAAATATACATATACCTGCAGTTACTCTAGTATAGTTTTACACGTCACTAAAATAATTTAGTATACTTACACTAATATTTTTAAGAGAGGTCTTTGAGAGTTTGTAAGAAATAATATTCGAAACCATTCATCTGATTGTTTAACCTGTATGGTTTCCACGTCATCATGAGTAATATAAGCCATAAACATAGTCATCGTCAGTCCTGAATCCTGATACATAAATATGATATAACGCGGGCGAAGATGAGAGCAACAGTTAGTATAATATAAACATAGAGTATATAAATTTGGAAGGCATTTGCAGTTTTTTTTGAAAAGAAACCGGTAAACTCTACGTTTCGAGTACTTTATAGCAATCATGTTCACAGGAAAACTGTAGAAATTAATTTTATCACAATGACTCGGTATCGCATAAACATTAATAAACAATAAGCATTCTTTTTTCATTTCTTCTCGGAACTCATTTTTACTGTTACATCTATACAGATAAATAAAATTGGAGTGAGATTTTTACTAAATGCATATGGATAACACGGTACATAATTATTCCAAATAGCATTTTTTACAATTTTTGTCTGTCTGTTTGTTCCGGCTAATCTTTAAAACGGCTGGGCCGATTTTAACGGGCCTTTCACTGGCAGATAGCTGATGTTATAAGGAGTTAGGCTACAAAATAATCATCATCACACCGGATTCGCGTCTTGTGAAAATAGCATTCAAGTTTTAGAATAAACTTAAAAAAATATAGGACTTGAGATTAAAGAAAATAGCAAGTTCTCTGTAGTATTGAAAATTAAATATTTCCATATATAAAACATTTTAAACAAAAATTGAAAGACTTCAAAAAATAAAAAAATAACTAAAAAGTAATAAAATAATTGCGTTTCCTTAATTTTTCTGCCTACTACTTATAATCAACTTGTTATTTTACTAAATACAATCTTTGCGTCTACCACGTCATTGTTGTTACTATTGGAGTCAGTGTCAAAACAAAAATTAATGAAACGCAATTATTTTATTACTTTTTATTTTATTTTCGTATAATAAGTCGGTTTAAATTTTTGTTTAAAAATTTTTTATTTCTTAATATTTAGTGATTCCGAAATTCGATAACCGATTTAATTTGTCATAAATGTGAATAGAACTGTTAAACGCATTGCTTATATTATTAGTCAGGACCGTTTGATTGAGAACACACACACACACAACCAATAAAAAAAAAACAAATTTGGAATTATGTAAAAATTATCATACATGTAATTGAAAGCAATCACGGCAAATTTACTGCCATTAGTTAAAGAATTCCGTTATATAGGTATGGAATATTAAAAAATTAGAATAGATATTACGATGACCTCGAAATACTATGATGCGCTTCCAAAGCATTCCATACAGTTGTTTTTTTTTACATCAACAAGTAATAAAATTATACATCATTGACTACGTACTACTATTTTTGTACGAGCTGAACATTTTAGCATATTGAACCGTACGAAGTAAACCCAACCAATTAAACTGTAAATCGTCGATGAGTTCCCTCGACTATCTATGGTCTCCATCATCAGACCTATATTGTCACTTATTACCCATATGGGTGCAAAGTACTCGTCAATATAAATGAATTAAGTCCAAACACAAGGTAGCTACTGTAAACTGTAAAGAAGTTCCCTCGACTAGATAGGCTCCATCATCAGACCTGTAATGACACTTATAACCCATATGGGTGCTAAGTTCTCGTCAAAATAAATGAATTAAATCCAAACAAAGGTAGCTACTGTAAACTGCTGAGGAGTTCCCTTAACTGTCCTTCGTCTTCATCATCAGCCCCCTAATGATAGTCACAATTCATCTAGGTGTAAAGTTCTTATCAATACAAATTAATCAAGCCCAAACACAAGGTTACTGCTGTAAATCGTTGAGGAGTTCCCTCGACTGTCTTTCAGCTCCATCATCAGATCAACCTTAGACCTTCATGAAATTGTAGTGCTTTAAAAGACTTAATTAAAAAGTTATTAAACGCACTAGTCACTCCTGCGATTTTCGAAGAAGTTCCCCTCTATTTCTCTGAGAAGTGCACTTTTTTGAATAAAAAAAGAATTTTGAAAATCGGTCCACAATTGACGGAGAAATCGGTGAACATACATATATGTATACACACGAACATATTATAACCTCCTCCTTTTTGAAGTTGTTTAAAAAAATGATGTGCTAACTTGCATATTTTATTAGTAAATTATTCGTTTCTTTTTATTGTTATTTTAATCTATACTAATATTATAAAGCCGAAGAGTTTGTTTGTTTGTTTGAACGCGCTAATCTCAGGAACTACTGATCCGATTTGAAAAATTCTTTCAGTCTTTGACAGCCCATTTATCGAGGAAGGCTATAGGCTATATAACATCACGCTGTGATATATAGGAGTTGAGTAACGCAGGCGAAGCTAGTATGTATTATAAACAGACACTCCAATTTTATTTATCTGTATGTATAGATTGAAAATTTTGTATGATGAGCATAAAAGTTTTTCTAGTTCCGTAGAGGCAACATAAGTTGTAATGATCTTTCTCTACTTTAAGAGGCTAACGTGGTGTGACGATTACTAAATATTTTTATTGGTTCGTCTTGTATTGTGATTCGACTCAAATACTAATAAAAGTGTTCAAAGTGTTCTAACTTGAAGGTTTAGTCACTCCTAACTCTATGTAACATTAATTAATACCACTGTCACATCACAAACAATCACTCATTAAATCAAATAATTGACAGTAAGAAGTTGAAGGTTAAATAGCATGTTATGCTACTAGTCCTACCAATATTATAAACGCGAAAGTTTGTAAGAATGTAAGGATGTATGTTTGTTACTCTTTCACAACTACTGAATGGATTTTAATAAAATTTACAGTAACATAGTTTATACATCACAATAACATATAGGCTATAATTTATCATTGTACTCCCACGGGAGTGGGAAGTACGCGGGTAAAACCGCGGCTGCTGCTAGTTATTGAATGTTGAAGAATATAGCAAACGTCAGAATAAATAACCAGTGGCCCTGACAGACGTGGTCCTGTACAAGTCCTGTATTGTGAATTATTTAAGTTTATTATTTTAGTTTATATCAGACTGTATATTCGTTGCTAAGCAACTGTGAATGACAGGTTTCTTAGCAACGAATAAAAAGTCGACAATAGTAGGTAACAGTTTTTTGAATATAGAATACTTACGACTAATGAAAGTTACTATTTTTTAATATAGAATGAGTGTAACTTCTGTCAGAAAAAAACTGAGTTACCCTCTAGTCGCGACTCGCGCCTAAAGAAGTTTTGCTTCAAAAATATAGTAGTCACGTAAATGCTTTGTTTAGTCAAGCATACTTGTATGCGAATTGATTAGATTTTTTAAAATTTTAGTCTAGTTTCTCAGTAATTAAGTAGAAAATTCTAAGTAATTTTATAATAAATACTACCTATTTACTTATTGCTATTTGGTAACATACAATAATGTCCTCAGGTTCGAGCTGCGGCGGACGCTCATCGTGTGGAACAGTGCGTTGGCGGCCTTCAGCATCATGGGTGCGTGCCGGACCCTGCCCGAGTTCCTGCATGTGCTACGGAACTACGGACTCTATCATTCCATATGCGTGCCCAGGTGAGTTAGTTGCATATGCGATACCGCTCGCTCTCGCGCATATGCCGAAGTCGAGCAAAATCCCGAAGTCGCCCGAAAAATCACCGAACTAACGCGGCAACCGCGCGTGATAGATACTTTCAACATTCTCGGTAGCTAATAGCTATATCACACGTGCTATCGTTCGACGATTTGCCGTAGCGTATTAGTTTGGGTAAGCGACGTCGACCCCTACACATGGAAACCACATCGATCCGGATCGATCGCGAAAGCTTAGGTTCGAATCCGATACGAGTAGACACAAACCCAGACCGCGCTAACAGCAATAGCTAAATTCAACCGTAAAAGATTCGTCGACCGTATCGGATTTGACTAGTCCAAATCCTGCTCTCCCGAGCAGCGCGCGCGATGAACCGCGCCTCCTGCGGGGTGCGGAGTGGGGCGTCCCCCTTTCGAATATTTCTTAAGTGACGTCACCATTGACGTATTTGTTGCTGTAGGTACCTATTTAACTTAGCTGACACCGACTCCAAAAGTAACAATAATGACGTGATAAACGCAAAGATTGTACACGCGATTATTTTATAACATTTTAGTTACTTTATTTTTTGAAGTCGGTTATAATTTTTATTTAAAAATTTTTATTTCTTAATTTTTAGTGATTCATTAAAGAAAGGCATACAGAGATAGACATTTTGGCATATTGAACCGTATGAAGTAAGCCTAAAAAAATCTGTAAATCGTCGAGGAGTTCCCTCGATTGTCTATAGTCTCGCATCATCATAACGGTAATGGCACGTATCACCCATAAGGGTGCAAAGTTCTCATCAATATAAATTAATTAAGTCCAATCACAAGGTAGCTACTTTAAACTATTTAGGAGTTCCCTTAAGTGAGCTTCGTCTTCATCATCAGACCCCCAATCACAGTCACAACCCATCTAGGTGTAAAGTTCTCATCAATACAAATTAATCAAGCCCAAACACAAGGTTACTGAAGTAAATCGTCGAGGAGTTCCCTCGACTGTCTTCCAGCTCCAGCATCAGATCGACTCTAGACCTTCATTAAATTGTAGTGCTTTAAAATGCTTATTTAAAAAAATATTAAGCACACTAGTCATTCCTACAAATTTCGAAAGTTTCCCTCGATTTCTCTAGGATGCCATCATCAGATCCTGGTTTCCTTATCATGGGACCAAATGGCAAGTATACCCTTTCAAACAAAAAAAGAATTTTGAAAATCGGTCCACAATTGACGGAGAAATCGGTGTACATACATAATAAAAAAACCGGCCGAGTTGAGAACCTCCTCCTTTTTGTTGAAGTCGGTTAAAAACATTAATTTGGGTTTTCGGATCTAGGAATCAAAATAATCGTTTCAAGGCAAAATAGTTTATTGTAATTAATTAAGTTGTATAATACTTATAATTTAATCTAGGAATATAACGGTGTTGAATGTATTATATTAAATATTATTACCCAATGAGAACCTCCTCCTTTTTGTTGAAGTCGGTTAAAAATTTACTATAACATTCTTTGGGGCAGTAGTCAAGTAGGTACTAAAAACCTAATTATTTACTATTAATTGTATACTATTTTAGGAGATCTATACAATCTTCTTCCTATGTTTCTTATCTTTTTAAAATTCGATCTATGTGTGGTTCAAAAGAAACTACAATTAAATAATATTATAATATACAGTGGAATATATAACATCCTCCTTTTTTGAAGTCGGTTAAAAATTGGTCCCATTATGCGCTATGGCGTAAGAAGGTAGGAAAGTCTTCTAGGGCAAATACTTTTTTATGTTTATTTATTTATTTAGACACAATTATAGCATCATTACAGCACAATACCAAGACGACGTTATAAGTAGACAAACGACATAGAACATATATACATTAATACATACATAATATGATACATATGGATATACACACACAGTCGCCAATATACACATATAGTACCTATATAATAAGTACATAATAATCACCCATTCTTGAATACAAAGAAAAAAATTAAACAATGTGGTTTATTAATAAATATTCCCTATTCTACCTCAAGTTTGGACGCGTCTATATTTGTACGATAACAATAAAAAGTGTGAATTTCGCTAACCCATATGGAGCTATGGCAAATTGCCCTCGCCTAATTTCAAGGAGACCCGTGTGTATGGGTTATGCTAATTACCATCAATAGTTCATTATTTATAATATCGCCCGGTCGGATACGATAGAAAATGGTGATATGCATTCTGGCCACGTATACCTGTCTAATTATTCCGTGAACGTCTAGCGAAAGTTTTTTCATACGTTAGAACACTGTTGTTTAATGGTGAATACCGATCGACGATAACGTGTGGTACTGTGGTACTTACAACGGTGAAAATGTATGTTTGTTTCCTTTGTTAATTAGTCTTTTTGTAAGAATGACTGCCATGCTGCTTTTTTTGCAATTGGCCCGGCACGACCGGGGTGGTTACCCCTCGCTCACATAGTACCGGTGTCACGTGACACCGGTACTATGTGAGTAGCCGTTTCGTGCGGTTTGTGAGTTTCCGGTGGGCCGTTGGGGGATAGGGAAAAGGAGGGCAACGCATCTGCATATTGCATAATCTCTGGTCGTGCAGGTGTGAATGGGCGTCGACAGTCGCCAAAAGGCTTCGACTGCTCGTTTGCTCTCCTATGCTATAAAAAAAGTCTATTAATCACCATGTGTGCTAAGTAAAACAGTTCTTGTAGGGTTTAGGGGACTCCGCTGTATACATACTGAAGCGTATGTAAGAATGTTTTTTTAAGTTAACATGGTTATTTTCATTAATAAAATTATTTAAAGTGGGATATTTACAATGTTTTTCATTTTTATTTCGCGGATTCTCGTGAACAAGACATTCGTAGACAAGTCGAAATATCTAACTCCGCGAAATAAAAGTGAAAACATGGTAAATATCCCGTTTTAAGTAAATAATTATTTTAGTAATGTTTTAATGCTCTGTTCACTAAATGAAAAATGGTAGTATTCTGTCTGTTATCATACGGAAAAGTAGCAAAACGGCTGGTCTAAGTGAAATTGTGGTGGTATGGTCCGCCATCATTGAAATACATATAACATAGTTGAAATGTCAGTGCAGTCGTGGAAGAACGGATGAATGAAGACGTATTATCTTACCGGTGGGAGGGAAGCGCTGTGCCGCGCTCCCAGCTGCATGGGTATCACCATCTTGTTTGTTTCTCCCGTGTGTGTTTTTCAACAACTTCGCTGTGTTTCGGAGAGAAGGGCAAGACAGGCAGTGTAATTACTGGCACCGAGACTTAACGTCTTATGACTCAGGATAGGCAACACATAAATGAGTTGCCTGGGCTCGTTCCAGGTAAACTAGTTTATGTTCATGGGCGACGTCGACCACTTACCATCAGGTGGCACGTTGCCAGTTTGCCTATCTAACTAACATAAAAAAATCGCATACATAATGTATAACACAGTAACTACATATTTTGTAGTAAAATATAATGATTATAAAAATAATCTTTTCGAAAGTCAAGTTAACTAGAAAGTAAAATTTTAACCCAACACTGTAGATCAATTTATTTAAAATGACCTTTGTATACATTGTTTTTTTAGTTACACGGATTGGCAACATTGGCATACTCACAGATGAATTAATGGTAAGCGGTCAACGTCGCCTATGGTTATAAATAAGTTCCTACCTAAATTAACTTAATTCAATAAAGTTACTGAGTTAAATCACACTGCCTATCCTGTTCGAAACACAGTAAAACTGCTTGAACGTAGACTTGTCGAGAAATGTTACAACAAAATCCGTCGGCTACTCTTCAAGATTCACAGAT
The DNA here is from genome assembly GCA_963853865.1 of Helleia helle. NCBI lineage: Eukaryota > Metazoa > Arthropoda > Insecta > Lepidoptera > Lycaenidae > Helleia > Helleia helle. Next base: position 19,810,778 of record OY971425.1, read on the forward strand.
AAACGTAATAAAGCTGATTTTTATATATAAAAATGGATGCCCCTTGTGTGTCAATAAGAACGTATTGTTTCTTTGATCGAGCCTGGCATTGGGTCGGTCGAGCGCCCTCAGCTCGAGGGTGAGATAGCGAGTCAGCGGCTTCATAATTACGAGTTAGTGACGCCCTTCGATACAACATTTAATGATGGAGATATTTAAGAAGTGGCAAGTCAATTTGAAGGCTTTCATAAAAGGTGCTATTGCCTTACTAACATATTAGTAAACTTACAAACTTCACCTCTTTACCATAGTAATGTATGCGGTTCGAAATTACTCAGCCGAATTGAAAATCTACTAACACTGAGTCCCCACCATGGTTCAGGCCTTGACGTGGCGGTGGCGCTCAGTAGCCTAGGGTGAGCCGCTGCACCTTGGGCGAAGCTAATTGAGCCAAAGGGGGCTCTTTGTACCCCTCTTATAAGAAGGGACAAAAGAGCAGGGCGCAAGGGGCGAGGACAGGTACCTCACCCCATTGTACTGTCCCGACGTTGGGAGGGGTTGGTCTGTGGTGCGGGACAACCCCTCGGTGGAGGTGGCGTCGGTCCCTTGGGGGACTGACTAGCCGTCGAGGTGCCCTGTTTATTTATTAGATCCGGGACACCTCACCAAAGGCGGCATTGGTGGCACTCGCCGGGTTTTAGTGGGTAGACCTGCGTCCACTTACCAGCTTTCGGGCGCAGCGAGTCCCACATACCCGCCTGGGGAGACCCACTCCCCCGCGGGATGCCTCAGAGCATTTCCCGGCGTTAAAGAAAAAAAAAACTAACTAACACTGAGTGACATAGGCTATAAAAATAATCATCATCCCTCGTATAAAGCTGTACATTTAAGTAAATGCAATTGAATCTGCGGGGAATAGCTAGTATTATTTTTTCATTGACTATTCTCTGTATTTTTTCCATGTTTTGTCCATGTTTTCACATTGTTATTGAATAAACCAAAGTGTATTAGGCATTTGTTGATTTTTACATCCGAAGATTGCTAAACAAAAAACTTGAATAATTATTTGCATTGATCTTTATTATTTCCCAAGGACATTTGAGAATTTTACAGTTGCTCAGAGCAATCAGCCAAACGGGCTGACATTGATAAAATAAATTACTGCGCGCAGTAAGAAAGACCTCTTTCAAACACGCCCAGACGGTCGATTCCCCTCTTCTATAATCTGGACCGGCTACTTATAGTTATTATTTATTGGCAAAAAAAATCATATCTAAAGGAATGAGAGGAAATGTCTTTGTTTGTTATTTTATTATATTTTGATATGTTTATTGTCATTGATTTAATATATCCGCATACACGGACCAGTGCCCTTATGTCCGTTTTCAATGGAATAGTTTGTAAGAAAGGCCTTCCACTCAATATAGTCCAACTCTTGTATAAATACAAGTTTATTTATATACGTATGTGAACAAATTGACGGTCTCAAGCTATTAAGTTAATGTATAATTGATGGAAATGTTAAAATTTTCGTGTATCCGCATTGTGGTAATCTATTTAGATAACATCTCACAAATATGTTTTTGAGTATGTTTGTAAGGACTACTGGTCGGTATATCGTTCATAACTTGGATGAAACTTTATTACAACTTACATATTGGAATGAGACCAGGCGGATTTCATGGTTGTAGTTCATACCTATGAGTTCGGATTCTAAAAGCAAAATACAATTTTCTCTCTAGTACGTGAATCTCAGTCACATTTTTTTATTGTATTAGTAGAATGGCAACGGGGCACGAGATTTTTCTAGATCCGTATTTTCACAGAATTGGATCGGATGTAGTGTGTAATCGCTCTTATTATACAAATTACGAACTATACCAGCAATGTGGTTGTAAAATGTCATCGAGCATATTACCGGAGTAGAGCGGTAATGTTGTGTGTGTATGAAAATAAATTCCACCAAAATTGTGCTGCGATTGGCCGACCAATGGCCATTAATAGATGATTGGCCGATGGGACGTACTAATAGCTACTACGTCAGTAACAAATCACTTACCAGTTTCGGAATTTTATGGCCCACATTACTACTCTATCCAGTTAGGTGTATGCTTGATGTACAATGTAAACAACTATTCTCTGATTCCCACAATGATTGACTAACAAAGCTATATAAGTGTGTACAAAGGTATCCTATATATACCTTCTATAAGTTTATGGTTATTCTCATTTCTGAAATGATTTAAAACGGTATATTGTATTAACGATAAAATTTATAAAATACATAATTCACAATACGCTGGATTTTGTTAGTAAAATCAGTAGTCACAAAAAATCCGCAGCTGCCGTGGCCTCATCAGTTCCGAGGAACTAAGCCAGTTCTTTAATAACAATTTCTTTTCGTAATAATACCTTTATTGATACAGATGAAGCTCGTTTTAAATTATAAGCGAAGAAGGAAGTTTTTGTTGGAAAATGTTGAGTTTTTGTTTATTCATAATGACAGAATTTCATATAATAACTGGTTTATAAGGATTCTCCTTTTACCCTCTTATACTGAGGGAAGTTTTTTTTTTTTATTTTCATTGATTTCCCACATTTTATCTAATCTTGTAATCAGTCTTCTTCTTGTAGTTTTAAAATTTTAAGATTGTGATTGCAAATCGGTTACCTAATAACTAGGTACGTACCTAAAAAAATACGAGCGAAGGTATTGTTATGTTTCAACATCCAATCACTACTCAGCTAAAATATTTGCTGAATCTTTAAGTGGTTTATCACAAAAGCAAAATAATACAGATATAAAAAATGTGTCTTCCTAACAAAAAAGTATTATAAGAATATTTTAGTTGTCCGTAACTGTTTTTGATCGTTCTCTACTCTCCATATCTAGTAACCGTGACCGAGAATAAAGTTTCTTAAACTATAAAACCGGATCACCACGGTGCGCGGTTTGACGACGCGCTACACACCGTGGGAAATGACACGACTATCATGACTAGGGTTGCCAACCTTTGACCAGGAAAAAAGGTACAAGAAAAATACAATCTAGTTCAATGTCCTTAAAATATTTTAGCGTGATTCTGAAATAAGTGTAACCGTAGTAAAATAGACCTGTTATAGGTCTTGTTAATTAGAGATACTAGGGCTGTTATAGTGGTCAGGTGACCGGGTTTTATACATAGAGATTCACTTATTCAAATAGGCAGGTATACACCATGTCTGGCTTGCCACAGCCCTAGGTTAACGTGATGTGTAAAACTTGATTGATAACTATGATGATGACTACAATGATTGCTACGTTCTCCTGCTCATAGCAGAGGTCATTGATATTGCCTGGCAACATGGCGAATTACACGAAAAAAGTTGTGATGTAATGGCCACTCGGGATATTGTAAAGACTGTAATTTGTGTAACCGTATATTTGGACGTATTTTTACTTCAATAATGGATTGAACATTGCCGATTATCATCATCGTCATCGTCAAACCCTATATTGCCCGTTGCTGGACAAGAGTCTCATTGAAATCATCATTCATCTATATGTTGACCCGATGCGGGTTGGTGAACTTCACACACCTTCAAAGTTTTCCATCACGTTCCAAGCGATATGTTCTCATGGGGCCCCCGGTAAACAGATGCCCCAAAGTGTGTAAACGAAAGTCTTAAAACTATCCAAAATCCTATTTAAAATTTAAATTAAAATTATGCCATGTCAATACGGCGCCCCGCTAGAACAAGCTACGTCATTATGTGAGAGACAGGGAGAGTGAGAGAGGTGAGGCTTCTCAGTGTCAGTGATAACTGCTTGTGTTACCTTTCTTTCTCAAACAAACAAAAAAATAGAGATTCTTTTTACTACTATCATTAGTAGGTACTCTTTTTTGTTATATAGTCGATGGTCGACTGGTATTCCGTCACATTTAAAAGTTTCCTATAAAATGCGGATGTGGTGATTATTATTTAACGTAAGCTATACGTGAAGTGCCCTCGAGTTGCTCGTTTGTTTTTTATATTTACGTGGTCTTATTTATTTTGTAAGTGCTAAGTTTGTTTGTTTGTTCTGCAGGTTTGATCTGGTCTTGTAGTTCCTGGTAGCACAATAGTCGATATGTCTCTACTACAACTACGTAGCGAATTCAAATCATTCGTCATTTTTTTCGTCCGCAGCTGTTCGTTTGCTCCACAATGTTTGCTCCTTCGGTGAACGCCTAGTCGGCTATCACTCGAATTAAACTTGGACGGGCTGTGTATTGTATATTTTGTATTCCAAAAACTTTTTAATGAAAACTCTACTACAGCTATTTTCACTGAAAGTTTTAAAGTTCCTAGTTTTCTACAAACTTACGCTCATTAAATGTCTGATTATAGCTCTAAGTGTTGAAAAAATAGACATTTGAAGTAAAATTAGTTTTATGAGCTAATTATTTTAGAATAGCGTAGAATAAATGGGAAAACACAGGTTATACTAGTACATCTAGAAAAATTACAGTATAAGTTTATTTTCAGTGTTTAATATTTATATCGCTCGTTTAACAAAATAAAAGTGTGTCCAGAACGTGGACTATTATCTTATATTCGTTTAAAACATACAAACGGGAAGTTATAAATATTTATATAGTCCAATTTATTAACCGCACTATATAAAACTACTCATTTCTTGGCGTTGAAAACATGTAATAAATAAACATAAATATGTCGTATACCTTTTTAGAAATGGACGGAAAGATGTTGATAATGGTGATGATCATGAAATACCACATTTACTCGGCGGGATCCAAACCCGCGAACTTAATGAAAATGAGTCTAAACTCGAAAGGAATCTTTGCTCTACATTCGAATATTCGTTTAGAACTTATTAGTATTTAGAGTAAGCACAATGGAGTGGACGTGTCTTGTCTCAATAAAGATAATATTATGTATATTATGTATTAGTTTGTATTAGTTTGCTCTATCTAGTTATTTATAGTTAACATCTACGAATCTTCCATCGACTAGCTTTTCGCCTTGTTCTGGCAAAGATTTTATATGGCATGAGTTCCAAAACTATGTCAGTTACATTGTTTTGTTAATAAGCAACATAAAATGTATGGAATATACACATACATAATTGTAGACTAACAAAAACATGGACAGGACACAAATCAACATTTGTGATCAAACACATCTCGCTAGCCTGACCCCGTACTGAGGTTGTATGAACTTATGTAAATATACATATCCTTTATCAACAATATAATTAATCGTACAAAAGCACCTGGCGGGATTTGAACGCGCAACCGCGAGGAATATAACAAATAAAGGAACACGTACCTATAACCTATATTTGTTTTATTTTTATTTATTTATCTGTGCACTCCTCAAATAAAATCAGGTTAGATTTTATTTAACGAAAATTGATTTTATTTAATTTCAGTAAAAAGTAAAAACATTTTTCGTTTCATCTCAACAAAATTTAATTGAAATTTTAAAAGTTTTTTTAAATTTTAAACCCAATGTCTGCATGATCGATTAAAGTTAGTTCCTTAATAAATATTAGATTCTAGTTCTAGAGAGCCACCTAACTCTTCTCATCTTCTAAGAGACAGGTACTATTATGTGAGCGAGGAAGATTCTCACTACAGACGTCGTAGGTCGGAAACAAGGTTGTCGCCTCTTTAATGAGAGGCAATGCGTATTGAGTGTGATCTGAGTACTATTATTAGATCGGAAATGCATTAGGGATTGGCTTGGCACATCTTATTTTTCATGGCTGAAAGGAAGCAAGCGAGCAGTCGGAGCTTTATGATGACTATCGATACACATCCGCGCAACCAGAGGTTATGCATATAACCCTCCTTTTCCCTATTCATCCTTCGCAGCCGGTACATCCAGTCGTACGGGCACTCAAGGTCACGTAAAAACACATTCAGAACGATTTGCGTACGTATGGCGAATAAACATAAAATCTCGCATATTGTGTTCGAGTGCTGTTCAAATATTTGCTCCCAACAAATTATACATACGTGATGCCGTCATCACGCTAAGTGCCTTTTTATCAGTTTCATTTATACGATTTTTATATAATTGTATTGTTTATGTAATATCGTAACATGGTCAGTTTAGTTATTATAGACTAGTTGGTGCCCGCAGCTTCGCCAGTGTTAATTTTCATTCCAATCCAATTGATAATTATTATTATTTCTATAGCCTTTTTTATTCTTTAACGCCGGGAAATGCTCTGAGGCATTTCGCGGGGGAGTGGGTCTCTCCACGCGGGTATGTGGGACTAGCTGCGCCCGAAAGCTGGTAAGTGGACGCAGCTCTACCCACTAAAACCAACGAGTGCCACCTTTGGTAAGGTGCCCCGGATCTAATGAGCAAACAGGGTACCTCGACGGCTAGTTAGTTCCCCAAGGGATCGACGCCACCTCCACAGAGGGGTTGTGAGTTATCCCGCACCACAGAACAACCCCTCCCAACGTCGGGACAGTACAATGGGGTGAGGTTCTCGTCCTCGCCCCTTGCCCCTTGCTCTTTTGTCTCCTTTTCTTATAAGAGGGGTACAAACCGCCACGTCAAGACCTAAACGTCATGGTGGGTATTATTTCTATAGCCCGTGTTACTCAGTGTAGCAGAATTCTAATGGTGAAAGAATTTTTAAAATCGGTCGGATGGTTTTTGAGTTAAATCGTAACAAACAAACAAAATATCAAACCTTTATATTTTATAATATTAGTATAGATTATACGTCGTCCTGTACTAAACATTTTGTAGTGGTCCGAATGTAAACCGTTCAAGAATCCTCTTGAGTGTTGACCACAAACATATAATTCCATCAAAATCTGTCCAGTCGTTCAGGAGCAGTTCAGTAACATAAACGTTCACAGAAGAATTGTATGTTTTAAATATAAATATGTAATGATATCGGCCTCGCGATTAAATAATGTGACCTTTATCAGTTGATTGGAAAAAAGGTTATTTACATAATGAGAAAATGTCTCCCGCGAAAAAATAATCTTTGTAAAGTTTTAAAATGTTTTTTATGATAGTTGGATAAATGGATAGGCAAACGGACAGACGAGCCACCTGATGGTAAGTGGTCAGCGTCGCCCATGAACACCAACTAGTTTACCTGGAACTAGTCACACACACTACAATCTAGAAGTATAGTTTATACTTTATAGCTCTACTACGGAATCCTAGTATGTATTATAAACGCGAAAGTTTGTAAGAATATATGGACGTATGTATGTTTGTAGCTCTTTAACGTAATAATACTGAATGGATTTTGATGAAACTTTAAAATAATAAAGCTTATTCATCAGAATAACGTATAGGATATAATTTATCTCTGTACTCCCACGGGAATGGGAAGTATGCGGGTGACACCGCGGGTCGCTGCTAGTGTGTTATATGCGGAAGTTTTAACGCGTAGGCTCCTTACCAAGTCCTTTATCATCATCTTTTTGCTTTACTGCAGTGCTGGTCAGATAACCTAAGGTTTTTAAATTGTTAAAAAGCTATTCTCTTCAAACCCCCAATCGATAGAGCCGCACAGATTTCAGGCTAAAGCTTCGTGCATACTAACAAAAAAAATTAAAGTAACCCTATTGTACTTTTAATGCCTCTGCTGCCCTCCACCACGATGTCAATACAATAGAATATTGTTATATAGATATAGTTTCATTTGCTATGCGTGGCATACAATGGAGGCAAATCCATCTAAATGTAGATTGTTTAAAATCACAAACACTGGGGCCGTCGGCCGGTACAAAGTCGAGCTTCGTATTGGGAATTTGATATACTGATTTAGGATTAGATTTCTATGAATTCCTACAAGTTAAGTCGTTTGTACTCATTGATTGATGGCTCTCTGGTGTGGTGATGGAATGAGTCGCAGGTTGAAATAACCTTAAGGGTTTGAATGAAAAGATGAATATAATTGTCTGTACTGGGATCAGGGACATGTGTAGTCATTGACTGTGTTCCTAGCTTTTATCCACCTCAAAATAGAAAAAAAATAACGTTCATCCAAACTACTTTTTCCTATGGGACGGGCGTTCTCTAGATTAGCGCGTTCAAACAAATAGCAAACTTTTCAGCCTTATTATATGTGTATGGATATTAAATATAATACATACACCACGGGATAAGGGTAACGTGGCGTGTAACTCATCCTACTAATATTATAAACGCGAAAGTTTGTATGTATGGATTTTTGTTTCTCTTTTACACAAAAACTACTAAATGAATTTTAATGAAAATTGACAATAATATAGCTTATATATCAGAATAACTAATAGCCTATAATTTATAAAGATATTGTGTGCATTGTCCAAATCTAATCCTGCGCAGACGAAGCCGCGGGCACCAGTTATTAAATGATAATTTATTTGTTGTTCAAATACTGATGACGTATGGGTTTTTGTAGATGCCGGATCTTTGTCAAGCTAATCACAGGTGAAGATTTTTCCTAAATATAAAAAATAAACTGTTCGCAGTTTCGCCCGCCCCCCGAATATCATCGTCAACAATCCACGCACAACTAACAGCTATCGATTATATAGACTAGTACTTAATAACCCTTTCGTCTAAATCAGTATTCGTGAAATGTTTTTCTTAAATAGCAATGAATCTTTTAGAGAATAGGTCCAAAGGTCATCTGTTCTCTCACGCATCATGGCCTACTTCTATTTCTGTGAACTTCTCGCTATACTACCAACTTGTTCTTTGACGGACAATCGTTTGAATACTGTCCGCAAATGATACTGAAAGTATGGCTTTTTTTCTCGTATTATCTCTTTGTCCACAGCAGCTTACATGCGTTTTCAATATTATTGGACAAGATCAAGTAATTATAACTTAGATAAATAAAAAACCGCAAATTAGATAAATAAATAAATAAAAAACCGGGTGTTATTTGCTATTTCTTGTATACCGTGACGTTTCCCTACTATAATTATATAATTTCGGTATACGAAGAGTATTCTCGTAGTAGCACTTTTCTTTTTTTTTTTTCGGAATGATCTATGCTAACGGCCCAAAGTCCCTAATGCTACATCGGATTAGTGTCAGCCCATTTAGCTCACTTTTGGTTTGTAAAATTGGGGGGTTGCCTCCGCCAACCGTGAAGTCTGCGACCGCACGGCCTCCTGGCGTCGGGTTGGGCACTCTTCGTATTACGGTATTACCCTAACGAGTTATCGAGAAAATACTCGATGTAGACATTATCTCTCCCTCTCTCTCTGGTCAAGAGATATCTCGTTGTACTCATGCTAGCCCAGCAGGAAGGAAGATTTACGCAAGAGATGGGATATTGCCTAGGCAGCTACAATAAAGGTTATTCCCGGGTGTGTACATACTCGTTTATGTTTACGGTAATTTGGTAAGTACCAAAAGGTGTCTGAATTGCTTGTTTGCTTATATCAGCATTAAGAAATTCCTTAGCAATAACTATCAATCCTTCTCTCGTTTTGGACCCTAGGTCAAATCATGGATATTTCACCTGTTTAAGGTCGAATGTATTGTCTTCAAACACGTAATATACCACTGTATATTCTGATGATCACACTAACTGGTCAGCGTGGAATGGAAATGAACCTGAATATCGAGAAGTCAACACCGTAGTACCTAATCATTGTTGGACGTATAATGGGCTAGTTCTTGGTCAAGGTCATCACGGTCTGTGTGCGCGTGCTGGTTTCTAGATTGTTCTTCTTGGTGTTTTATCATAGTCACTATCACCCTTGTATGGAGCCCGCTTGATGGAAAATGCCTCATGATCTGTTTATTCGATTTTAGTTTTTTTATTGGGTCGCAATCTATGAAAAATCAATCTTAAGGCTCTAAGAAAAAAATATGCGCTTCTAACAATCTTTCAAAAAGAAGACTATATTTCATAATAAACTCTTTTTTTATTGAAAGAGTTTCTATGAGATATATTATTAATAAAAAATCTGTTGACATTGATCTTAATTAGAATTACTGTCGCTAATGTAAGGATTCTAACGCACGGTCATGTCTCAATCGGTCCGACCGGAAGTGATATGACAAAAAACGATCGTTGGTTGGATGATCAGTGGTCAACGTCACCGCTAAACATAAATGGGTTCACCTGAGATTAATCCAGGAAACTCTTTCATCCCCACTAAGGATCAAGCCTTGTCGTGACGGTGGGGCTCAGTAGCTTAAGGTGAGCCCAGCACCTTGGGCGAAGCAAATTGAACCAAGGGAGCTGTTCTTTGTACCCCTCTTATAAGAAGAGGTAATAAAAGATCACAAGGGGCGAGGATGAGAACCTCAGCCCATTGCACTGTCCCGGCGTTAGGAGGGGTTGTTCTGTGGTGCGGGACGACCCCTCTGTGGAGGTGTTGTCGGTTCCTTCAGGGATTCACTAGCCGTCGAGGTGCCCTCTTTGCTCAAAAGATCCGGGGCACCTGACCAAAGACGGCATTGGTGGCAATCGCCGGGTTTTAGTGGGTAGAGCTGCGTCCACCTTATCACGGCAAGGCTGTTTAACAAAAGGATGGTGGTGTCCGTGCAGACGGACGCGTGCGGCGTGGCACAGAGCATCACTCCTACTGGTATATAAACAATAGATAAATTAAAGTTTTGATAAGATATCCATAGGAGCTGTAATCGATGTTCTTGATCATGACCTTTATTTAATTATTTATCGAGTTTATAATTATTATAATACTAGCTGTTGCCTGCAGCTTCGCCCGCGTTACTCAACTCCTATAAGTCACAGCGTGATGTTATATAGCCTATAGCCTTCCTCGATAAATGGGCTATCTAACACTGAAAGAATTTTTCAAATCGGACCAGTAGTTCCTGAGATTAGCGCGTTCAAACAAACAAACAAACTCTTCAGCTTTATATTATAGATCGAGTTTATAATTATATGAATAGGCTTCTTTACATTTGACTTACATTTGACTATATCAACGTACATGCTTAGCGTAATATAAATGAAAAGACTATTCTGACATTGATGGCAACTTAACAGTTTGTTAGGGTCCGTAGCCAAATGGCAAAAACGGAACCCTTATAAATTCGTCATGTCTGTCTGTCTGTCCGTCCGTATGTCACAGCCACTTTTTTCCGAAACTATAAGATCTATACTGTTGAAACTTGGTAAGTAGATGTATTCTGTAAACCGCATTAAGATTTTTACACAAAAGTAGAAAAAAAACAATAAATTTTGGGGGAACTGGCACTCAAAATATTTTTTTTGCATCAAACCCATACGTGTGGGGTATGGATCTTCAAAAATGATATTGAGGTTTCTAATATCATTTTTTTCTAAACTGAATATTTTGCGCGAGAGACACTTTCAAAGTGGAAAAATGTGTGTTCCTGTAACTTCTAAAATAAGAGAATGATAAAACTAAAAAAAATATATGATGTACCATGTAAACTTCCACCGAAAATTGGTTTGAACGAGATCTAGTAAGTATTTTTTTTAATACGTCTTAAATCGTAAACCGCAATTTACCTTTTAGTACCCGGATGACCGAGCTTTGCTCGGTTTTTTTTTTATTTTTTTTTAAAATAAAATGACATTAATAAAATGACATTTTCTAAAAATTATTCCTAGCTAGATCGATTTATCGCCCCGAAACCCCCTGTATACAAAATTTCATGAAAATCGTTGGAGCCGATTCCGAGATTCCAATTATATATATACAAAAATTGCTCATTCAAAAATATTAGATTAGATTCAATCAACTCAAATATAATAAAAAAAAACATTTTAAAAAATAAACCACATTTTTTGTTAAAGTGTCTAATATTGTAAATTATGTAATGGTACTGAACCCTTCGTGCGCAGGTCTGACTAGCCCTTGGCCGGTTTTTTTTGTTAGCTAAACAGGGTTGATGGGATTTTTACGGGCCAGATTTTATGGGGTTCGTTTTAGGGTCTGTATATGATAAATAGGTTAAATATTAGTAGAAAATTGTCAAAATTACGGCTACTATTACTAAGAGTAATTTTGATGAATGATTATTTGTTTCTTTTTTGCTCCGCTAAGTTAATTTATTAGTTGTGTTTATGATAATAATGACTTAAAGTGTTCGAGCTAAGAAGAACCACTGAGATGGAAGAGGAAGAAGATGTTACCGCCGGTTCAAACCCTAGCCCTATCCTGAGAAGAACCGGCAAAAAACTCAGTGGGCGGCGTCCCTATACTTGACACTTGTTGTTGTAGATACAGCGTTTGCGCGGTGGATGGTGGTCAAGGGCCCTCATGTAGGCGATTCTAGGCTCCTCTTATGTTGTCTCTTGTATTAGTTCCTTTCACAGGGTCCCAGGGATCCAAGGATCGACTCCCCGAGCCCATAGTTTGATATTTTTGTCGCGGGGTGTGGATCCTAGTGATAACTCCCCGTGTTCATAGCTTGGAGGACTACAAGAGAGAAAACCATTTCAAAACAAATATATTATATTATGCTAGGATAATACAGCGGATCGAGATTTACAAAGGAAAAAATACGCAAATTCATGATTGTAAATGACCAGCTAGAACACAAGTTATAAAAAGCTATTTAGTGAAACAGGAAAATATGGCGCGTACAGGAAAATGCGTTCATTTGACTGATTACTACTAAAACGAGAATAATATAGGATACAAAAGAAATACATATTATTAATCATTAAAAATATAGCAGATATTTTCACATACCTACGCAGCGAGTTTCACATACCCGTGTGGGGAGACCCACTCCCCCGCAGGATGCCTTAGAGCATTTCCCGGCGTTAAAGAAAAAAATCGGTTGTCTGTAAAGTCGGTTTACTGACGATAGTTGAACGTGACAACGTCATAAGAAAATGGAACGCCGCAGAGCGAGGTAACGCCGCATGCGTCATATTTTTTCGTTCGTGCATCCGGCTCCATCGAATTATAAGACATTGTCACGTCAAAAAAACACAAGGCTTAAAGGTCTACGCTATAAGCTCCCGTCTTCAGCTATCGTGCGTGCGATGTAGTTTGTCCACTTTTCGGACCATAGTAGTAATCCAACTTATGTCATTATGTCACGGAAGCGTACATAATTTAATATTTATGTATTTTATCGATTTATGTATATAAAGGATAATGGAGTCGGTGTATAAACGAGGATATTGTCTATTCAAATATTTGAGGCCGAAACCACTAAATAAATCCGAAACTCTCGCTTCAAAACTTCATGCCTTTTTCCTTTTTTTTTTCTTAATTAACCCTAGGATTTGAAACGTATGGTATGTCTTTAACAAAATTGAACGTAATTAAATAATAATAATATTGGTACGGACGCAAAAACCTGTAGATGATAAAGAAATGTCTATACTTGTAGCTTTCCATCGGTGAAGGAAATTTTTAAATCGGTTTAGTGGTTTCGGCGGGAAAGCATAACGAACTCACATTCGCATTTATATTATTAGGTTACTTATCGGGGAGAGGGATGCGCTTTTTGCCACGCCTCCGTCTGTGTGGGACCTTTTACTTTCTTTTTTCTTTAACGCCGGGAGATGCTCTGAGGCATCCCGCTGGGAAGTGGGACTCCCCAGGCGGGTATGTGGGACTCGCTGCGCCCGAAAAACTGGTAAATGGACGCAGCTCTACCCACTAAAACCCGGCGAGTGCCACCAATGCCGCCTTTGGTGAGGTGCCCCGGATCTGTTGAGCTAACAGGGCACCTCGACGGCTAGTCAGTCTCTCAGGGGACCGACGCCACCTCTACAGAGGGGTTGTCCCGCACCACAGAGCAACCCCTACCAACGTCGGTACAGTACAATGGGGCTAGGTTCCCGTCCTCACCCCTTGCCCCCTACTTTTTGTCCCCTCTTCTTATAAGAGTGGTACAAAGAGCCCCCTAGTCTGTGTGGAACCTACCTATTTCTCTTTAAACTATTTTAAAACCCTCTTTTCACTTTCATTACGCGAAGCTCGATATTTCGGCATTGACTACTTACGTTTTGCTCACAGTTCCTTGTTTTCAATGTAATAATAACCAAGTTAATTTAAAATCTCCTTATTTCTTCCGATAAACAACTTACCTGTTTTCGTTTATCAATATGTCGCTACTACTCGTTAAGCTAGTTCGTGAATTCGAAATAACTTGTTTTACGGTACTGGAAATGGAAATTAAAAATATTTTATAAATACATGCTGTATACCCCTGGGCCCTGACCACGTACAACCTATTCATGATATGAGTTGTCTCACTTGGTGGAACCTGGGCCTTCTACGTGACGCCATCACTGGACCACAATCCTTTCAGGCTGCCTTTAAAGGTTCGAGTCCTGAATTTCTTGTGCCCAACACTCGCAACTCATTTATCTGTCAATCTGGAAACAAAAGAAGATAGCTCTCAGATCCTCTAACCCAGCATTTCCTGTCCTCTCTTTCTATCCCACACAGCAAAACATTTCGGCAGTATTGCATTTGCAGTTTTCAGACGTATCAGTGTAACCCAACGACGTGATATGTTATCATTGATAAGAGACACGTCTCATAGTGATAGTGTAATCGGGCGCGATCGATCACACGGATATTGGCAGGATTAGTGAGATAAGGGTATCAGGGTCAGTGCCGGGTAATAGCACCGGTTGATCTACTTTTGTATTTTAGTTTGATAGGATAGGACAGACGAAATACCCGATGGTAAATGGTCAATGACACTCATTAACTGAAGTCCAAGACTCCCCGCCATGGGTCAGGCCTTGACGTGGTGGTGGGGCTCAGTAGCCTAGGGTGAGCCGCTGCAGCTTGGGCGAAGCTAATTGAGCCGAGTGGGCTCTTTGTACCCCTCTTATAAGAAAAGGAGACAAAAGAGCAGGGGGCAAGGGGTGAGGACGTGAACCTCGCCCCATTGTAATGTCCCGACGTTGGGAGGGGTTGTTCTGTGGTGCGGGACAACATCTCTGTGGAGATGGCGTCGGTCCCTTGGGGACTGACTAGTCGTCGAGATGCCCTGTTTGCTCAACAGATTCGGGCCACCTTACCAAAGGCGGCATTGGTGACACTCACCGGGTTTTAGTGGGTAGAGCTGCGTCCACTTACCAGCTTTCGGGAGCAGCGAGTCCCACATACCTATTACCTACCCGCCCGGGGAGACCAACTCCCCCGCAGGATGCGTCAGAGCATTTCCCGGCGTTAAAGAAAAAAAGGAGGTTCAGGTTGGTCGTTTGCTGGTTTGCATATCACAACTACACCCACTAATACAATGAAATGCGTTTTTATTATTCAGCTAGCGAGTGGGCGGACCTACATTAGGAGCCCGCATATAATTAGCGTTTCCGCGACTTCAACGTAAACAACTTTAAACGATACTGTGTTTAGCGCAATGGTAAGAAATCATTATCATTTTCACCATTATATAAATACTAAGAAAAAATGTAGACTAAATATGTGTCAGTAGTGTAAAGATTTTGTAAGCTTGAAAACTAAAGATAGTGTAGAATATAATTTCAACAGAAAAAAAACATACAACATAACATGATGTACAAAATAAAAGAAAATATTTTCTCCAAATCAAATAGTCTTTTTAAATAATCGGATTACAGGCTAGGGAAAACAGACTAGTAGTTCCTGATATGAGCGCGTTTAAACAAACAGACTCCAGCTTTTTTATATTAACATATAGTACAATAATTATAATATATAATAATTATGATGTAAAAATATAAGACCTTTTGTGTGGGAAAGTTTAAACTTATAATAAAAAGGGTTTATCTCGGTAATGACACAGCTTGTGATTGTGCAATACAAATGAAGCCCCTTGGAGAATATTTTTTATTCCAAAAAAATTATACCAATAGTATCTTAGTATATAATTCAAGCACATTATTAAAGACAGCCGAAGGCAGCCGTGGTAGGTTTTAGTGAGTGCTTCCAGGACTGGCGGTATGCAAAAAATTCATTTAGGTACCCTTTGGAAAAAATTACGCGCGAAAAAATAAAACGCAAAGATTGTACAATAGTAAAAGAACAATTTGATTATAAGTTGTACGCACAAAAATTAAAGAAACGCAATTATTTTATTACTTTTCTTTTTTGAAGTTATTTATTTTTATTTTTTTTTTTCTTAATTTTTAATAAATTCGATAACTGATTTTATTGCTTGGCTTCTTGTCCAAGATTCTGTCAATGGCAAAACCAATTGGTTTTGTTTGACATATAGACAGATATACATACAGATGGACTACGAAGTGACCCTTTCAAGTTTCAAGTGGACAAGGGTCCATTATGTCATTTTTGGGTAACCCAAAAAAGGACTTGGAAAAGGTAACATACAAATAGTTAGTCGAGGACTTATGAAGAGTTTTATATTACTAGCTTATAAAGCATAGTATATTTTAATAAGATAATACTTATATTATTTAAATAAACTCCTAAAAATAATATATATTTAACAGCTCATTTTCCTTAAATTAACAATGGCATTTCTACATGATGTTGAATGGCATATTAACAATAAGTACATTTAAAATTTACATAAAATCCTCATTTATGATTTGTATACTGACGTGTAAAATTCTTTGAGAGGGTTCTATAGCTTTATATCTCAGGACTTGATATAGGTTTTTTAATTTGTTCATTCTTGTCTGTATTTTTCCGGGAATTCAAATATTTTGAAATAGGAAGGAACCCATAGGAATAAATTATTTTACGGAATCAGAAAATAGGTATCATTTCCTTAGTATGAATACAATTATCAAATTATTTTACTTAATTATCACTTACCATGGTAAAGACTAAAGATTTATATTATAATAAGAATTTTATACAATATATATAAAGATACCATTTTAGTTGTTGAAATAGTATAATAGCTGGTATGTATCTGTAGACTCTGACATCGATTGTACCAATTTATTTTTAATTTTGTCAGTCTATCCGTTTGTCCTGTATGGTCTGGGAGAAACACCCGAACCCCAAGCTATCATCTACGTACGTCGTGACAATGTCATGCCCTTTGCAGTCTCACCGTTCGAGTCGATTTTACCACCAAGCGAGCCAGTAAATGTTTCACTTCTAAATAGAATGTGAATGAGCTCGCCTGGTATTTGCTAAGTGATTGAGCACATGGTGTCGGCTGTCGTTGGCGCTGGTACATCATTGTGTAATAGACCACTTTCTAACGGTCGCCGCGTGTGTCACGTAACTTCCCTTTTTTGTAATAAAGAAAAATATCAAATGTGTCTTACATATGTCTGTCGACCTCTGTGGCTCAGCTGTGGTAAGCGTGTTGGCACTCAAGCCGGAGGTTGCGCGTTCGAATCCCGCGAGGGAACAAAAATATTTTCTGTGTTCCTGGGTCATGGATGTATATTAAATATGTGTATTATATAATCAAAATCTTAAATATATGTATAGTATAAAAGTATTAAATATATTTCCGTTGTCTGGTAGTGGTACCCGTAACACAAGTTCTTCGCGAACTTACCACGGGACCAGATTGATGTGGTGTGAAAGCGTTCATAGATATTATTATTATTATTACATATTGTTTCTAGGAGATTCATATTCATAAGCTTGAATATCGCTTGAATGTCCTGTGTTAGTCAGATCCGGGACACTTCCCTTCATTCCATTCGGCTGACGGCAACTCGCAGTGTTTTTGGTGCGATATACCGGCCCCGGGAAGTGGGGGCGCCAGGAGTCCCACATATCCCCGGGGACGATCTATCCTCGGGTGAATGCGCAAAGCATTTCCACCGCGACGGCAAAAAAAATTAAAAGGGTAGCCAAACCAAAAGCCTAGGTTCAGATTTAATTTTCGTAAATATGCGTAAGCGTGTGTTGCGTTAAAGCGGAAACTGCGACACTTACATCAATAATAGTTATGTATGTATGTGCCTGTGGTCTGTACATGTAAAAGCGTCCATAAAAAATATTACTTGTGTTTTCATGAGACGGCCTGAAACACAGGATATCCTAGTTCAGGCACTACCGTTAATCTTATACAATTAATGCAAATTGTACCTTATGTTTCTATATAATTTACTATGTATGTACTTTTTTTGAATAAATTATTATTATTATTTAAAACATAAAAGATTTTTAATGTTGATATGATCACTATAAGATGTTTTTAGGTTAGCTCATTTCGTATTAAGACAGAAAGTCCCATAAGTAGGGTCTGAATAAATTAACCGACTTGGTATTAGGTACATGGATCTCACAACTTTTTACGGTAGAAGAAAAATTCAGCTGCGACACTTGGTTTTTTTAACAAGTAAAGTTATGTTTTTGATGGCATATTTATCTTTTATAAAATTTATATTAGATGTTGGGAAACAAAACAATTACATTGTAAGGGGCCATCCATAAATTACGTCACACTAATTTCATGATATTTGGACCCCTCCCCCGTCCTTGTCACAGATGGTCACATTTATGAGACCCCCCCCTATTGTGACGTCACATATTTTGCAATTTTTACATAAATAAATTGAAAAATTAAAACAGCTGTTCCGAAATTATTTTTATTTTGGTTTAAATTGTTTTATAATTTCATTTTTTTATTAGTTCACACTAGTCTTATGTGACGTTACAAAATCTCGGAGCCCTCCCACCCCTTGTCACATAATGTCACACTTCGTCGGACCCCCCCTCTCCCCCTTAACGTGTGACGTAATTTATGGACGGCCCCTAATGAGGTAATGATAATTTTATTGATACATGTAGGTACATCCTTTGTATGAAGCGCCTGTTGATGACTAATTAAAAATAAGAACAACTAAAATTACACGCAATTAAATATATTATCGTTTTATAACAAACACTTATTCTGATCTAAGTTTTTTGTTCTATTGTTAAGACTTAGAATTACAGTGTTCGAAATACATGTTAGCTATTATCTTATTAAATAATCATTTATCATGGTAATAATATAATTGTCTAAGTGGTGTTGAAAGAAAAATGGTAATTTATGTCACGGGAACTATCTTCAGCCTCAGGATTGTTAACGCATTGTCGTGGCCTGAAATAATAAAAGGTAGTAGTAAATAAAGGGCTTGTACATGTTTTTGGGTGACATTGACCACTACTCATCCTGTTGTCCTTTTTTTTCTTTTCTTTTACGCCGGGAAATGCTCTGAGGCATCCCGCAGGGAAGTGGGTCTCCCCAGGCGGGCATTTGGAACTCGCTGCGCCCGAAAGGTGGTAAGGTGGACGCAACTACCTATTAAAACCCGGCTAATGCCACCAATGCCGCCTTTGGTGAGGTGCCCCGGATCTGTTGAGCAAATAGGGTACCTCGACGGCTAGTCAGTCCCTCAAGGGACTAGAAGGGAAAGAACAACCCCTATCAACGTCGGGATAGTACAATGGGGTGGGGTTGCCATCCTCACCCCTTGGACCCTCCTCTTTTGTAACCCTCTTCTAATAAGAGGATTACAAAGAGCCGCCTAGGCTCAATTCGCTTCGCCCAAGGTGCTGGACTCAACCTAGGCTACTGAGCCCCACCGCCACGACAAGGCCTGAACCATGTTGGGGACTCTTGTTCTGCCAGTTCCTACCTCAACTGACATTTAAAAAGCTCTTAGTATGTGAAGCTGGAGATAATATGTCGAACCATCCTGTACCTACCAGTTTACATATCTCAAGTTAAACATAAAATAAACATTATTTCATTAATAATTTAATAAAAATGTTTGTCCAGTACGAACAGACAAAATACGTATGTGCCATCATATCTCTAATTATATTGTTTATAAGCCTAATATAATGACCATTTAGCACAGTGCCGAAACAACCAAACATGGAACAAAGCACAGCTAACTGTATGGACAAATATTATGATCATTATGTCATGATGAATCCCGGATGTTCAAACTTCAAAGTTTGAGCGGATGATGCTAATGACGAAAAAATCTTTCAAGTGTGAAGAAAAAAAAAAGTTTTCTAAGTACCAAAAAAAACAAATTAAACTTTTTACAAGAATCTCTCGTAAGGCGCTCGTAAACAATGCCCAAATATCGCGACCTCCGCGAAATGAATATGAAAAACATAGTAAATATTCCGTTTTAAACAGTTTTGATAGTTGAAAAAAAAACTGTTAATTCATAAAACTGGTAGGGTTTAAATATCTTTTTTTTTTGTTTTTCTCGCTTATATCCTTTTTACTATCACATATTATAGATAGATACATTAATATATACCTAACTTTCTCCCGCCTGTTATCCCACGTCCTACTGATTTTAAATCGATGTTATCATTTGTAAATACACCATTTATTGATACTTTGTGTGCTTTTATTGTATAAAATAACATTAGACTGTAGAGTATTGTCCCACTAACCTTTGTTTTGTTTTAGTTAGTGCAACAGTTCTTTTCATTGGCTTTTAAAATATATGTTTTGCCTTTTTTAACTTGTACTCTCACAAATCTTCATAAATAGCAGTCAGTTTTGCCAATGTTTAACTGAACAAGAGAGAGACACCGAACATTGAAGCATCCACTCTGACACTGGCGATTCCGCAAGGGAGCTACGGTCAAAGAAGAAGAAGAAGTATACGTTAGCAAGAGCACTGTTACTCTTGTCTCCACTTGAAACTACAACCACAAAAAGTGTTTTGGTTTTACACGGACGGACAGTTGTATTCTCGGTCTTAGAAAAAACTATGTACTTAACTGACAGAGTAATTAGAATGATACGTCAGTTAATAGAGAACGTTTACAGTTAAAGATACATAATAATAGCAACAATGGTAATAATTAATATACCCTATCATTATAATGTCACGCTTATAATTTTTTCAACGTTTGTTTTTTTCATACGTTTTGTGACACTGTTAAGAACTGTAGATTGTAATTGGTAGTAATATGTTCACAGAATGTTTCATTGTTGTAGCGGATATCTTAAAAATGTCGGATGCAATTTTTTATGTTTTTCCTGTACAATACAATATATTATGCGTTAAACTTTTTTTAGAAATACTGGTGGCCTTGGGCCATTATCCTTAATCTTGTAGCGTTTATGCAAAATCTGAAATGATAATGACTAAATAAAATCAACTTTTTTTGTGAACGCTAAGTTTTATGCCAATTTTTAAATACTGCGTCATGAAGTTGATCATTTTTAATATCTTTATATTTATCATACACATGAGTTGTACGTCAACCTATTAGGTACGTAAGTTTTGTGTTTATCGCAGAAGTTTTGGATTTGAAAGCACGCGTTGTGTCGAAAATATAGGGAAATATATTTTTTAGGCCGTCTGTGGCTGGACAACGTAGACCCGGGCTACTACTATAAATATTATTGAGTTACAAAAATTTTTTTGCAAATTTATATATTATATAATATATTCATTTTACAAATTATGGGCGTTGTCTGGGATTCGAACCCCCAACTCTTGCGCTATTAGTCTTTCGCGTGACTACTAGACCAACAGGAAACTATTAACTTATGTTAGTTTACCAACTTAGAAGTGTTCATGCAGGCAAAGTCACAGGCGTAAGTTTGTACAATTTATTATCTTTAAAGTTTATAGCATTGACGTCGTAATAGGATGTAATTTTTATCATTTTCTTTTATAATTGCAAATTCTTCATTTTATCAGTTGTAATATTTTATGTCTCTTCGTAATAATTCTTATGTAAATAATATACCTGTTACCTGTTTATATAGAGAGGGTTCTTTAGACAAGTATGATGGCATATTCATTCATTCATGGCATATCTTGGTAGAGGGGTCATTGATCAGCAGCACGTGTTACATAGTAAGCTGTTATTAGTTGACACTGCCATTTCTAACTCTTCTATTACTTGTGACATCACTATCTCACAAATGAGAGAAGGTGAGATTCGGCTCAACACCCTAAATGTCTCACATTGTTAATGTACGACTCCCTATCCATTTCGTGTTCGTTGAGGAGCCCATAATAACTGGTTGACTGATAATTATATCAGTTTTAATTACATAGAATTAAACTTGTGTTACCATATGCATCTAAATGTCTCGCATATATTGTATTGTAAATTAATCAACCCTCTATTGCTTTCGCGTTTGTTAAGAAGCCCATAATTAAATTTAAAAAAAAAGAACGTATTCTACCCGTACGTAGAATACGTTCTTTTCTCACGATGATGTTAATTATTAATACAAGCGGACTAGACAGATGTGGTCCTGTACAAAACATTTTTGTTTGAACTTGGAAATTGGAATTGTGAATCTAAATCACGAATCCATTTAGACACACAATATTCCATCAAAATCTGTCCAACCGTTTAGGAGTTCAGTACACACGCACAGATAATTAGAGTACCTATGTATATGTAGTACATTATTTTGTTATTTATGGTTTGGTCACAATGAAAGCGCTCATGAATTATCTTTTTGCATTATAAAAACTTTTCTCTACTTCCTATGATAAAAATATTGGTGTGTCATACACAGGAACTCATCCTAGTTTATAACGAAGCCGACAGTGAAAACCGTATCAAAATCGGTCGAGTAGTTTATAAAATATCGACGCACAAACAGGCCAATACAAAAAGCTACTTTAATTTATAATATCTAAAGATAGAATTTATATTATCTATAATATGTAATATGTATGTATTTAGAAACATAAGTGTATTGATATACACTGTTGTCTGGTTACCATAGGAACAGGCTCTGCCTCGTTTGGGATCAGATGGCCGAGTGTGAGTTGTCCCAACATATTATTATTATAACATAAAAAAGTAATGTCTTTTCTCTTACAGCTTCATCGAGCAAGACAAAGTGTCCGGTTTCTGGACGTGGATGTTCGTGCTGTCGAAGCTGCCGGAGCTGGGCGACACGGTGTTCATAGTGCTGCGCAAGAAGCCGCTCATCTTCCTCCACTGGTACCACCACATCACCGTGCTGCTGTACACTTGGTTCTCGTTCACTGAATACACGTCCTCCGCGCGCTGGTTCGTCGTCATGAACTATTGTGTACATAGGTACGTAAATTTTATGTCTCTAGACGTCCCTTGAAAATCATCTTGAATTTTTATTATTAAATTCGTTGCGGGTCCTAAGGCCGCTTACCGCTAATTACCGCTTACCGCTGTTGAGCTTGGCTCCAGGATGGAGCGATAGGAACAAGTGGTAGGCCTATCCCAATATTCAAAGGTAGGACATAAAATCCTTTTTATAAGTCTGTAGCCATCCACAGTTCCTTTTAATCAACGACAGCCATTCAAATGCAACTCACATCCAATTCGGCTGTTCCTGCGTGGAGATCATCTTTCCGTTTTGGAGGTCGACCGCCCCTTTTTCGTTTCCATTGTAAACATTAATTTAAAAAAAACCCTTAATCTAAACAGGGTCAGACGCCTCTAAGTGTTCATCTGCCCTTCATTCTATTCTGATCCCCGCGATGTCATCTGTCCTAGAATTGAAAAAAATAACATTGCTCAAAATTAAATAGCGTAACGTACATCAATAATATAATTGGACAAACGATTACGAACAAACAAATAAACTCTCCAGCGTTATTATTATATTTCGTTCGGTGCACATTTCGTTCGGTGCACATTTCGTCCTAGGGTTATTTGCATATGTATAATTTATACAGTTAAATAAAATTGAAGTGTCTGTTTGTAATATAAAAAAAACCGCTTTATACTAACTGCATATAGATTTATACACGGTACATATACCAAAATCCTTTTTTCTACAATTTTTATCTGTTTGTCTATTTGTTACGGCTAATCTCTGAAACGGCTGGGCCGATTTTGACGGGACTTTCACTAGTAGATAGCTGATATTATAAGGAGTAACTTAGGCTATAAAAATAATCATCATTAATCCGAATAAGGTTGTAAATCTAAGTTAAAGCGGGCGAAGCTGCGGGCAACAGCTAGCTAGTATTTTACAAAAATATTAGCGTTACCATGCTGAGCACAGCACGAACATAATATGATCTGTTTCTTCTTAGTTTTGTTTGGATAATAATATATTTTAAATAGTAAGTATTATATTTTAATAATAAAAAGTAATTAGTAGTCATTATTATCGCTAAAATAAGGTCAGTTTTTAATTACGTTGTCATCAGGTTTTCATGTGTACATTCGAACCTGATAAGGTAAACAGGTTTGAAAATGTATTGGAAAAAGTACAGGCGCTTGGAATATTATATTCTGGAAGTAATTACTTTTGAAGCACAATTTTAAGGGGGTTATCCTAGTTGCTAAAATAGATATTATTTGAAAAAAATTCTGTAAACATAGAATGAATACCTTTCTTTGTTTTAACTCCGGGAAATGTTCTGAGGCATCCCGCGGGGGAGTGGATCTCCTCAGGCGGGTATGTAGGACTCGCTGCGCCCAAAAGCTGGTAAGTGGGCTCAGCTCTACCCACTAAAACCCGGCGAGTGCCACCAAAGAAGTGCACCGGATCTGTTGAGCAAACAGGGCACCTCGACGGCTAGTCAGTCCCTCAGGGGACCGACGCCACCTCCACAGAGGTGGCGTCCACAATGATTGTCTATGCTGGTATTTCTGTATGTGAACTAGCTATACTTACATTTATCTCTGTCTCGGATTCATGCGATCGTACTGCGAGATGCGTTATGATTTTATTAGATCTATGAAATTATCCTATTCTATTTATATATTATATGTACGAGTACAAGTTTACCCGGCAAATGTTGTTCTATGTAAAAATATTTCTAGTGAATATTTTGGTTACTTTTGAAAATTTCATCAATTTTTTTTTCTGAATAGGTAATAATACCTTAGTCCCCTACTAAATAGTAATATAATAAAAATAAATAATAATATCAACCCTTTATGTCCCACTGCTGGGCACGGGTCTCCTCTTCGAAATCAGGCGAGTAGGGTTTTGGGCCACAGTTCACCGATGCGCTGGCCCGATGTGGGTTGGTGAACTTCACACACCTCTTCAAAGATTTTTAATCTCATCGGGCATGCAGGTTTCCTCACGACGATTCCTTCATCGGTGCGCAAACGATGCTCTCATGTTCAGGTGCACGTAGAAATTTAGAAAAACCCATTTGAAGACACCACAGGGATCAGGATCGAACACGGACCTCTCGCTCAAGAGGCTGAGCCCATACCCACTAAGACTAGACCATCGTCCCCATCATGGTTGAGGCCTTGACGTGGCGGTGGGGCTCAGTAGCCTAGGGTGAACCCAGCCCCTTGGGCGAAGCTAATTGAGCCCAGGGGCTCTTTATACCCCTCTTATAAGAAGAGGGGACAAAAGAGCAAGGGGCGAGGACGGGAACCTCACCCCATTGTACTGTCCCGACGTTGGGAGGGGTTGTTCTGTGGTGCGGGACAACCCCTCTGTGGAGGTGGCGTCGGTCCCTTGCGGAACTGACTAGTCGTCGAGGTGCCCTGTTAGCTTAACAGATCCGGGGCACCTCACCAAGGCGGCATTGGTGGCACTTGCCGGGTTTTAGTGGGTAGAGCTGCGTCCGCTTACCATCTTTAGGGTGCAGCGAGTCCCACATACCCGCCTGGGGAGACCCACTCCCCAGGTGGGATGCCTCAGAGCATTTCCCGGCGTAAAAAAAAAGGACTAAACCATCATCGCTCACACTACTGAAACATTCTCTATTCTCATATCTACCAAAGAAAAAAAATCATAAATATCGATCGAGTCGTTTCGGAGGAGTGCGACCACAAACCCCCTGACACGAGATATTTAATTATTTAAATTGTATGTTATTTTATATAAGTAATAATGTATTTCCTACACGTGCACATTGCACATGCATGTGTGAAATGAGGTTAGTAAAATGCAAGAGAGCATAACCTCTGGCTATTCCTGAAATGACAGATTTAGCCTATCCTTGAGTTATGTTTTCTGCCCTTCATTCTAGGTTAGTATAAGCTTTAGATACTCGTGTCAGGTCGTTATTACAATAATAATCACGGGGGGAAGGTCCATTTAAATTTATTGGTTTGAGGGGAATATTTTATATTAGTAGAGATTTTTGTATAAAATTTCTTTCATCATTCGTTAAATACCTACCTACGTCAGACAAAATATAATAATTAATAATATGCAAAAGTAATTTAAAAATGTCGCCAATGTTAAGAGTTTTTTTATCATCTTGTGACGACAAGAAATATGTTCAGTCCACGGTGGCGAAATCACGGGCAATATCTGGTTAGTAAAAAAATTATTTACGTGTTTTAACTTTTAGTAGCAATAATAGTGGAAAATTAATATAATTAGTATTTCTTGCTTATCTATAAAAAATATAATAAAATTATAATGAATTCTGCAATAATATTTTTATGGTGTTAATTAAATACACTTTTTTATTATATAATTTATACATTTTTCTGCTCTTACCTTTCTCTCGCACCAAATCTCTCCAGAAGTCAAAATAGTAAGGATATTAGGATATGAGACAAGATCATTTACAATACGGATCTATGGAAAAATACCGTTTACGTTGTAAATTGAATATATTAATATTTAAAAGACATATTAGCTGTAACGAGTGTTTGTTGTAGGAAGGTATTTCTCTATACTTGTTCTTGCACGTGTGCGACGTAAAATAGTTTTGGTCCTTTTATCTTTGCACTATGGCCTATTATGACTTTTGCTGTTATCCTACGTTCGTAAGTAGTAAACACTTTTAATTTAAATTTTTTGATTTATCCTGAAAACAATTTATTTAGCTAAGCTCACAGACCGTTACCCTATGTAGTTGAAGATTGTAATCTTCTATTTTTTAGAAGATTAATTCAGAATAAAGGTTTAAAACTCCCATATTAAAGTGAGACCGACGGTAGATTCATAAGAACCTTATGTGTTACATATGTATTCATTTCGATCAAACTAACATATAACATTCCGTGTGTGCTTATTATGCTTATGTTCAAGTGTTAGAGGATACGAACCTGCACCTTTTTTTTCTTGTACGCCGGGAAATGCTCTGAGGCATCCCGCGGGGAGTGGGTCTCCCCACGCGGGTATGTGGGACTCGCTGCGCCCGAAAGCTGATAAGTGGACGCAGCTCTACCCACTAAAACTCGGCGAGTGCCACCAATGCCGCCTTTGGAGAGGTGCCCCGGATCTAATGTACAAACAGGCACTTCGACGGCTAGTCAGTCGCCCAAGGGACCGACGCCACCTCCACAGAGGAGTTGTCCCGCACCACAGAACAACTCCTCCCAACGTCGGAACAGTACAATGGGGTGAGGTTCCCATCCTCGCCCCCTTGTGCCCTTTTGCCCCCTCTTCTTATAAGAGGGATATAAAAAGCGACAAGGCTTAAACCATGTTGGGGATGCGAACCTGCACCTGAAATAGGATTACACTAAACCAATACGCAACGTCGGATTTAATGAATCGGTTATTGAGACAGGTGGTTAAGGGAAAATTCAAACTCGTAATACAAAAAATAAATAGTTTAGGGATCAATTCATGCGTGAAATTGAGGGATGAAGATAGGGGTATTACTGGAGACTAGACAAACGACGTGGGTCCAAGTGACCTTCGTTTATTTGATAATATAAATGTCTTTGCTAAAACATACTTTATCTACAAAGAAATGCTTTACACTTCATTGAATATAAGAATATATAGGATGTGAATAGCGTTGCAAATTTATATTTTTTTATTTAAAATTTATCTTTCCTCTTGGCTTGTAAACTATAGCCTTATTTGGCCTTATTTCAATATAAAAAATACATTTCTATAATAAAGTTAATGAGTTTGTTGTGACGCGCTTACTCCGGAACTGCTAAATGCATTAAAAAGTATCTCTGGCGGAATTCCGAACACTGCGACTGACAGATGGTTTCTTCTGCGTCATATTTTCGTCGAGGATTGGTAGTTGGTTGGTTGTTGGTTTGCTCCGGGCTGGTTAAACTAGTTCCGATCACGCGCGATATGTTTACAAAAAGTTCACCCGCGTCATCCGAATGAGAACAACCTTGAATGGAAATGAAGTGTCATGGACACTTCATTTCCTGTAGGTGGAAATTCCCTGATTTGACATCAAAGCAGAGATTTTAAAGGCTATTTATAAATTACTAAAGACAAAACACCTTTTTTTTTCATCTTAATTTGTTAATAAATTTAGTATTTTTTATCAAACAGTAAAATCCTTCGAATATATTTTCGTAGACGTCATTCTGAATCCTATGAGCTATCGCACATATTTTAGGACATTTCATCAAGAATTAACACGATTTTGAACTGCGACTGACTGATAAAGTATTTCGAATTACATAATTATGACTGTCATATTGGAATTTTTCTGAAAGAAGAATATTGTTTTTTTCTTAACTAGGTATACATGACTCCACGTGGGTGGTGAGGTGTACCTCAATCAGAGACTGCCAGTCAAGAATTTAAGAGGAGCAAAGCTATTGACAGATAAACGTATTTTACGCTGCGTAAGATGGATACGTGTAAACCAATGACGAACGTATAATTCAGTAGTATCTAAGAACATAATATGATTGGTAGTGCATGAGACTGCAAGAGATAGTGCCATGCTGCTTTGAGGCCGAATTGCGCCGGCACGTCCGGGGTGGTACCTCTCGCTCTCATAACACCGGCGTCAAGTGACAGCTATGCTGTCGCGTTTCGTGCTTTATGTGAGTTTCCTATGGGGAGGATAGGGAAAAGGAGGGCAACGCTCCTGCATAATCTCTGATTGTGCAGATGTGTATGGGCGTCGATTGTCGCCTTAAGGCTTCGACTGCTCTTTTGCCCTCTTAAGTCCTATGATATAAAAAACACATAGGCTAAAATTAATTTATATATAGTTATGACTGAAAAATCGCACAACATAACGATAAGATGGCGATTTTGTTTGTCATACGAAGTAGTGCAGCTTTGTTGAAATTTTTACATTTAATTCATCAACAATTTTTTTTGTTATCGCAGGGAAATACTTTTTACGCATGTAGCCAGGATCTTGGGTAGATCCTGACCCTATGTGGGACTCGCACCTGGGAGTGTCCTACCCGTAAACTAAAACCACTGCGAGCGCCTTCAGCCGCATTTTGAGGGTCCCGGGTCTTTAGGCAACAGGATCACCTCAGCGACGGGCTGGCCCCGGTGAAGGCGAGACTACTCCTCTTAAGGACGACTCCTCCTCCTCCTCCTCTCCCGACGACCTCTGTAGCTCAGTGGTAAGCGCGTTGGCGCTCAAGCCGGAGGTTGCGGGTTCGAATCCCGCCAGGGAACAAAATATTTTCTGTGTTCCTGGGTCATGGATGTGTATTAAATATGTGTATTATATAATAAAAATCTTAAATATATGTATAGTATAAAAGTATTAAATATATTTCCGTTGTCCGGTACCCGTAACACAAGTTCTTCGAGAACTTACCACGGGACCAGATTGACGTGGTGTGAATAGCGTCCATACATATTATTATTATTATTATTATTAAGGGTGGACTGCCCGGCTGCTTAGGCAGTCCCCGCGACGTCGTTGTCATACTGGGCCCAGGTTCCCATCCTGAACCCGACAAGAGCACAGGGACGTTACTGGAGGCGCATTCAGTTATAGTGCCTCCTGCGCACCCCCGTTCGTGGGCCACGGAGGCCTCGGACATTACTGCCTCGCAGAAGGAAACCATCGCCGTCCAGGACTCGTCGTCACCGAGCATAGCGGTGATGACACTCGGCAGAGACAAGTTCCCTCCGATGACCGACATCAGATCATGACGCAGCGCCGCCCATCCCGGGCATACCTCGAGGGTGTGCTGGGCCGAGTCCACCGCCACCATGGTTGCTGAAAGTGTCCGAAACGTCTTGAATGTTAAAATTTTAATAATCCTCGATAGCCTTAGAGAGTTGTTTACGGTATCACTATTAACTGTACTTATAAACAAACGCAGCTATTTTTACGCCTATTTGCTCGCACCCTTATAATGTAGTCTTAATTAAACCTTATAATCTTGATAATAGACGCCAACGTAGTATATTGAACATCATCATCAACCTATTATTATGTCTATATAAATTAATTAAAAAAATCTAAACTTTACCTTATAAAAAAGTTTAAAAAAAACATCAAACCTAAAGTCTGATTTACACGTAGGTATACCGATCTTTTTTCAGATTTTTTTTTTGTATCTGGCTGTAAGGAGAAAATTTACTGATTTTAAGTAAAACATTGTGACATCTGTGACTATGTTTGCAGTATCCGATTTCCTTTGAACTACAACTGAAACGGAAATAGGTATTGCACTCGATACAGAGATGCTACTGTATGTGTGGTGTCATTACTCGTAATCATTCATCCGAATATCGGGCTGGGTAAATAGAAAGGCCTGGGCTGTCCTGGGTTGCCAGTTTAATGATTCGTTATTCTGTTCTGATTTGAAGGGTCGAGACAGATTTTTTTATGTAATAGGTAAGGAAGAAACCGAGTAGTCGGAGCCTTATAGTGTCTACCGGCGCCCATAGACATCCGTACAACCAAAAGTTAGCCCCCCAAGGCCACCGGAAACTCACAAACCGCACCAAACGCCTGTCGCGTGTAGCTGTCACTTGACGCCGGTGTTATGTGAGCGAGAGGTACCACCCCCGTCGTGCCGGCCCAATTCGCAAATCATCCAACGAAACATCATTTATATACTAGTTGTTTCGCGCGTTTTCACTCGCACGATGTTTATAGTAAAATAGTTTTTCATATCCGATAGAATTTCTGAGACCAATGCTATCAAATGAACTCCACAGCTTTATGGCATTAATATAGATATTTTATCTTCAATGTCGTAGTGTTTGTCTTAGTAGATAATAATGAAACCATATGGCCAAACCATCCAGCTGCCAGCCGCGGTATTTCCGGACCGATACGATTTAGGGACCTTCAAGAAAAGAGCATACTCATAATATTTGAAAGGCAACGCACATGCTAATTATGTAGCGGGAGTCTATGGATTTCGCTTATCACTTACCACCAGGTTTACTGTCTATGAACTATTCCGCAAGTCATATCCCGTATATACTTTTCTAATTTCTGTTATCTTAGAGTCGATCGTTTGAGCGTTTATTAATATAAAGGTAAATGCAACCAGGATGATGAGTTGATAATAATAATAATAATAATTGTAGACTGTACTAATGACCCCAGCGAGGTTCGAGCCTTCTCGTGGCGGTGGGTCTTAGGGGCCATCCATAAATTACGTTCGTGTGACGTTTCAAAATATTTCGACCCCCCCCCCCGTCTTTATCACAGTTGGTCACATTTCACATTTGTATGACCCCCCCTCCCTAATGTGACGTTACATATTTCCCCATTTTTACATATTGAAATTAGTTTTAAAATATTTTTTAATTTCTTTTTCTTTATTCGTTTATAATTCGTGTTTTAATAACAGACATTTCGATGTGGAAATGTGACGTCACTAAATGAAAGAACCACCTCCCACCCTTTGTCACACAGTGTTACACTTGTTCAACCCCCTCCCTCCCCCTTAACGTGTGACGTAATTTATGGATGGTCCCTTAGTAGCCTTAGGTGAACCTAGCACCTTGGGCGAAGCTAATTGAGCCGAGGAGCTGCTCTTTGTACCCCTCTTATAAGAAGATGGGATAAAAGAGCAGGGGGGCAAGGGGTGAGGATGGGAACTTCACCCAATTGTACTGCCCCGACGTTGGGAGGGGCGGGACAACCCCTCTGTGGAGGTGGCGTCGGTCCCTTGAGGATCAGGTCTAACTAGCCGTCGAGGTGCCCTGTTTGCTCATTAGATACGGGGCACCTCACCAAAGGCGGCATTGGAGGCACTCGCCGGGTTTTAGTGGGTAGAGCTGCGTCCATCTTACCACTTTTCGGGCGCAGCAAATCCCACATACCTGTGTGGGGAGACCCACTCCCCCGCGGGATGCCTCAGACCATTTCCCGGCGTTAAAGAAAAAAACCCTACTAATGACAGGTTGATAACGATCACGTAACAATCGTTCAAACGGTTAATTAATAATTAATTGCATTATAACGGTTATTGCTGTGATAATTTTATTATGTTTTATTGTAATTTGAAGTACGTAGAGTTTACGACTTAATATTTGCCATAAAATATTATGGTGTGTTTTGGTTTTTCAAATGGTAATTATTATTAAGTTTGAGTCTCGTCCATATAAACTTCGGATTTTTTTCACTTTAAAAAATGCATCTTCTTTTATTTAGCCCGAGATTTTTTTTAAGTCGAACCTGACTCTCATTTGCATCAGTGGTTATCATTTTTGTTAACCGACTTCAAAAAAAAAGGAGGTTCTCAATTCGTCTGTATGTTTTTTTTTTTTTTTTTTTTTTTTTTTTTTTGTATGTATGTGACACGATATCTCCGCCGTTTGTGAATGGATTTCGATGGTTATTTTTTTGTTTGAAAGCTGGTGTTTCCAATTTGGTCCCATATTAATTTTATTAAGATCTGACAAGCCGTTTTTTAGTTATTCCCAATAATGCCTATTTGGTTGGTTTTGTTTATCTTGATGATATGATAATTTTATTACGTGTCGATGTAAAGTCTAACAATTGTATAGGATGCTTTGGTAGCACACCATAGTATGTCGCGGTCATCGTAATCATCATCATCATCACCATCATCACCATCATCACCATCATCTTCATCATCATCATCATCATCATCATTTATCCATCCACTGCTGAACATGCCTCCTTCAATGAACGCCAAGACGACGAATTTCGGAATCACTAAAAATTAAGAAATAAAAACATTTTACAAAAAATTAAAACCGACTTCAAAAATACTAAACTAAAAAGTAATAAAATAACAGTTTCTTTAATTTTTGTGCTTACAACATATAATCAACTTAATCTTCTACTAATGTACAAACTTTGCGTTTACCACGTCATTATAGTTACTTTTGGAGTCGGTGTCGTATTTGTTGCTGTACATTACCTACCTACCTTGGCTGACACCGACTCCAAAAGTAACTATAATGACGTGGTAAACGCAAAGTTTGTACATTAGTGAAGATTATGTTGATTATATTATGTTGTAAGCACAAACATTAAAGAAACTGTTATTTTATTACTTTTTAGTTTAGTATTTTTGAAGTCGGTTTTAATTTTTTGTAAAATGTTTTTTTTTTATTTCATAGTTTTATCCGTAATAATCATAATCACCATAGATCCCTGGCTTCAATCTAGATATTCATCATAATAATACACAATCAATAACTATAGGAATAGCAGTTACAGTAAGTAGCATTAGCGCCTGAAACAATTCATTAGGGAAAAAATCGTACCTAATTCGGTATGATTCGACAAAGTAATACTAAAATACGATAAAAAAACACATAACATAATGTATCATTTTGTTTTTTTATTACACTTTAGATAATCCACAGTATTAGTAAAAAAATGGTTATTTTCCGTCAAAATATGTTTTAGTGAATCAACATAATTACACATAATTATAATTAAAATAATGGCAACGACATCTCTACGAATGTCTTGTTCACAAATATAAAACTCAAAAACACCCGTTTTAAATAGTCTTGGATGTGAAATAACCATGTTAATTTGAAATCTTATTTGTCACTAGCTGTTGCCCGCAGCTTCGCCCGCGATAACTTAGATTTACAGCCGTACCCGGATTTATGATGATTTTTATAACCTAAGTTACTCCTTATAACATCAGCTATCTGTCAGTGAAAGTCCTATCAAAATCGGCCCAGCCGTTTCAGAGATTAGCCGGGAAAAAACAAACAAACAGACAAAAATTGTAAAAAATGTTATTTTGGTATTCATAAGCATTTCATAAAAAGCGCTTACTTTAATATTACAAACAGACACTCCCAATTTTATTTATCTGTATAGATGTAAATATAGTTGTCGGCATATGACTTATCCTTATCTTTTTCCATTCCAGTGTGATGTACTCGTACTACGCCCTCGTCAGCATGGGCAAGTACCCGCCGAAGATGCTAGCGATGACCATCACCTTCCTCCAGCTCACGCAGATGATCGTGGGCTTCGCGATCAACGTATGGGCCCACAACTACCTCGCCACCGCTACACCCCACTCCTGCCACATCAGCCAAATCAACATCAAACTCTCCATGGCCATGTACTTCTCGTATTTCGTGTTGTTCGCCCAGTTCTTCTACAAAGCGTACCTCGCACCGAAGCGAGGCAAGGCGAAAGTGGAGCCGCTTCCAGAAGTTTCCACGAAATCGACGAAGGTGGAGCACAATGGCTACCCGAGACAGAGAAACGGCGTGGTGCACTAGTCTCATTGTGATATGTGAAGTAATGTACAGGTAACGGTCGTGGGAGCGAGTTGGTAACAATGCTCTAATTGATGGATGTCCACCGACATCAACGGAACGTGTCCAACGATCGCCCTCAAATCGTTGTCGGTGGACACGTATGGCGGAATTTGCCAAATCGTTTTACTGTTTTGGTTTTGACGTTGACGTCGGTGGACATGTTCCGTCATCCGGCATCCTATCAGCTGTCCGGATTTGACGGACAAATCTGCCATCTCTCGTCTGTTAGAGCATTAATATCATATTATATTTATTGTACAAGTGTAATGTAATATATTATTAAAGCGGGGCTTGATTGGAATCAACTCAAAAACAAAAATTAAAATTGAAGTAACGATATGTTTTTGTACAAATATATTTTAATTACAGAAAAAACAGGTTTATTCAATATCCTCGTGTAAACCCGTTTTTTACTACAAGACAAAAAGTTATATAATGCTTTCAAGATGCCAATTCATTTGTTTTTTCCAATGTTATTAAACTAGACGCGCGTTCGCGTATTGAACATAAAGTTGTGCATGTTTATCACCTTTAGTGATAATTCGTGAAAATGTTCTATAGGAAAATGCTTGCGGTTTCGCCTGTTTGAAATTTTTTATATAAATAATAATTGCTTGGATTTTTCAATCTTCAACAACAACAATCTTAGTGTATTTTATCGCAATCAGCGGTACAGACGAAAAAATATTACAGATATCTTTCGCATATAGCAAATATTTAGTTCAGCCCGCAGGAGATTCCCCTTCTGAACAGGTCGAATCTCAATGATAGTAAGGTTGTCGCGGGTTCGACACCTACTAATGCGATTTATACATGTGTCTGTAACGACGTGGCTATATCATGTTTTATAGTTTCCTAATCTTTACGCAAAGAAATGGTTACAAAGTATCCGAAACGTCGGAAGTATAAAAATCCCAATAAACCGCGAAAAAACTACTTAAAAATTGTTTCATTACAATGATACGTATAATAAATAACCTCAAATAATAATCCAGTGCTTGTCAACCCATAACACCAAGTCTGAGCTTACCGGAGTGCGATTTGTTCGAATACGTTTTAATATTCATTGGCGTATAATGATTCAATCAAGCGGTAAATGGTACAAAAACAGTGCTAACGACGGTATAATAGTACATATTTTAATTACAGACTACTGCAGACACCTCGGTAGATACACATTAACATCAATCATTACATTCTTACCAATTTAACATCATTGTAGTTTCTTTTTAAGAACATGATGATGGTAAAATAAATTCATGGCCTGAAGTCAAGGCCAGGGAACTCAAAATTACGACGTGTGACGATTCGAGTGTTGAGCGTAAACGTTTTTAGCTTTTACTCATACATTAGTAAATTGCAATTATAGCTTGCTTAATTTTCCCTGTCAGTTTCCCTTGGAAATACTTATATGGTAGGCGCAATCTGCTCCACAGACGCGGAGAGTTGATATGTGTTGTCTTCGTCTTGGTAAAACTCTTTGATAAGTCAAATATTTTTATCATATCGGAGAAGCAAATTTTTTCTTAGTGTTTTTGAAAGTTATTGGCAAGTATATGAAATTTAAAAACGTGGTACAAAAACCAGAATCAAACACGGATGTCAATTATTTTCGTGTGTCTTGCCAATCTATAAAAAATCGATAGAATACATCAGACATTATCATTGACGCGATAAAAATTTACTTTTAAAATGCTTAAGAATTAAATTATCATTATGTCAGCTAGCCGATAGTTCTTTATAGCTCAGATAAAAGTAAATTCAATAAATAATGATTCACGTGCTTATTAAAATGTTTCATCGAGGATTAAATACTTGATATGGTTAAAGCCCTAGTCAACGTTTTTAAAGTTTACGTAACGATTTCGTTTTGTCAATTTTCGATTCGACTCGATATTTCTAGCGGAAACTTGAAGTGCGTGAGACCATACGTAAATTCGTTAATGTAAATTATGAAAACGAATACTAAGGGACAGAACTTGTTGGTTCTACGTGCCCATCGGTGGAGAGTGTGAAATGTAATTAGCAAACGGGTATTGCAAATTATTTTTTAAATGATTGCCTGTGTAGAAAGAATATGCTATACCTTTCTCAAGATATCTTGATGTCTTTTTAGTAGGTATTTTCCTCTTATAACTCCTTAAGGAGAAACCAATTTTCCAAGTAAATATTTTCAACCGTAATACGTCGGCATTATATTACACGACATTAATAGTAAATTACAGTTGAGTTTATTGACTAGTTTTTAGTTATCAGGATTTAGTACAAAAAATGTACAAGTTATGTTAATTATGTTTTGTTTTTGAGTTGATCATTACATTGTTTGACGTATGTAGGTACATTTCGTATCCAACAAAGGTCTTTATTTTGACAGGGAACATATATTTATGAAATCAGAACTATTTGAGTATGTTAACAAGATAAGGGTCTTATTCTGTATGTAGCCTAGCATTCCAAATTCTGTGATCACGAAGACACCTAGAGTAACATGGGCAAACCCGTAAATATACCATGTATAAATCTGACATAAGCCTGACAATAGCATCGCTTATCAATAAAGAATGATTATCGAATGTTTGCGTACGAAGCGAGTTAGAAATAATGAGCAAATTGTATATCGGACAAAATAATTGCTCACTTGAAATTGAATGTAATATGTAAATAACGCTGTATTACAATGGAATTGTAGATTAAATGAAACCAAGCAATTGTGGTTTCAAGATTAGTAAAATGTAAATAAAGTAGTTATGTTTAAAAAGTAGCTTATTTTAATTAAGTCAATCCAAGCAATATTTAAAGTAAGAATGTTAAAATGTTCATGATAAAAGATATAGATTATGCTCAAGTCTACTTGTTCAGTCTGGCAAATAATTATGTTGAAAATTTATTTCATTATCTTTATTTCAACTGGCATTTAAAAACTATAGTGTTTTTTGTATGTGTAATGTGTATAGCTGAAACATACTGTATGTCTTACGATATACTTTATTACATGTTTACAATTTTAACATTCTTGTAATAAGAGTTGGTTTCCACAAATCAGTCATTTTATTATTAATTTTCTCACAATCCTAAGAGGCCAAACAAGATTTGTCTTTTTGCCAGACTGGTCTACACAGTGTTGCCAATATAAAAATAAATATGATGTTTCATATTGTTAATTTGGAAATTTAATAACCTGCTTTGCACATATTTTATATGTAGCATGCTCTTGTGATATCCCATTACCATCAAAAGGCCCCATCTAAGTCTAATGCTAGTTGTTATTTAGGGTTATCAAGTTAATTAGTGAGTTAATGTATTTATTAAGGCAGGGTTTTACGGGATTAACGTTAAAGTGGCTTCTTATAGAAATATTTAAAGCAATTCTTTACTTTTTCCTCAAAGTAAGAGTTATTTGTCCGAACAATCGATTGAAATTAGTTTGAATTTTAATGTTAATATTAAATGAAATTATTGTTGACCCCTAAGATAGGCCGTAAGGTTTGAAGTTGCATTATTAATAACTTTGATAGGCTTGTCAAACAAGCGCACAAAGTGAGTCTGTATGTTTGTTTGTTTATGTAATGCGTAAAGATGATTCGATTTGGCTTGTAATACTAAACCGGCTTGTGTGTTAGTGATATAGAATATTTATAAATACAAATGTAAATAGTTTGATAGTAATGAGTATATAATTGTGTTGATGAAAATCGCATGCGCAAAATAAGCTTTTATTAGAGTTAATACAGGTTACCACGTGAACATAGTTTTACATTGATTACGTTGAATGTGGTAAACTAATATTTGGAAAAAACATTGAGTTCAGTTCGAAGTGAGTTCATATTTTAACCTGAGGCTAGATAGAGGGTCACTAGTTTTTACCAGAGGTATGAGTCTAACTATCCCAGACCTACATTTAACCAGAGGTAAAGGTATTAATTATTCTAGACCTGCTTTGCTTTAGGTCTGTTTAACTTCACGCATATAAATTTGTATATGTATGTAATGTAGTTAATGTGTACTTATATGCAGTAGGTGCTAACAAGCATTTGTTAAAGACATCCTTGGTCATAAAAGTGAAGATTTTTTTATAGTGTTTACTAGTTGTTGAGTCTTCTGTTGATTGTAGACAACATGTGTTTACAATTTGTTATCTTTGGCTATATGAAATGAAAAACAATATACATACTATAGCTCCGGGCAGTAGTCGGTCCGTGTTGGATGCAAATGACAAGGGATTGGTCGTCTTGGAGCTCATTGTGGGAGGCCTATGTTCAGCAGTGGCCGGATAGGGGCTGATGATGATGATATGTCACCAATGAATAGGCAAGTACATCATGCGTGAGAAAGACAGAATATCCTGCTGTAAATATACAAAGAAACAATGTAGGATTAGTCAACGTCCTAACTCCTAAGCTGTTTGTGTGATTGCTTCCGTTCACTCGAGTATATACAAAAAAACTCTGCATATAGATTTATTTTTGCTTTATTTTAAAGCACTCTTTTTTTATAAAAACCAAGTTATGTATAAATTTTAATGGTTTGTAAAGTTGTAATATTTTCCAGGGCTCCGACGTTGTACAAAAATAATATGTAGAAAACAATTGTAAGTTCAAATTCTGCCATAAGGAATGCACGATTGGTCAAGAAAATGGTGTAACACCTTTTAGCAATTAAAAATCAATAATAGTGCTGATATTGACTTTTAAATAGTCTATAGTTTTCCACATTTAGACTATTTCATGACCAAATTCTTGACCGACTGAACATCAAATACTTAGTCGAAACTACTTAGTGTCAAAGTTACTGTTGAAAGTCACAAATGAGGTTTTAAGCCGTTTTAATAGACTAGGTCTAGGTCATAGGTGAAGTCAATTTTTCCGTAGGTAAGAGTGCTTGTTTACTTAGCACGTTGTTCCATCAAGTCATTTTATTATACTATTTGAGGTCACTGGTTGAAGGCGACCATTTGACAGCTTTCAATGTTACTTTATGAGAGCATTTCAATATGTATTCATTTTTATTGACAATACTACTACTAAGTTATACAAAACAGTACCTATACTCATGTATGTTATTATTGTATCAACACCACTTCTGTATTGTCTGGCATTTTAAATGTTAGCGCGCTATTCATATGTTAACTTCTGTTACTTTTATTTTCAAAGAACTATAGTTCTGCCAACTAAGTTTTATGACGTTTTTGTTACATTATTGTTTATAAATTTAATACGGTTACTCTTGTAATTATTTTATAGTCTCGTAGTGTATTAGTTACCAGCATCACACGTATTGATACTTTGACTATCTTAATACATTTTTTAAATTTATTTATGAATAAAAATTTGAATTTGGTGTCGAATTTCCTTTGAGTGAGTCTGGTAGCTTATATGTCGTAAGACTTGTTCCTTGTGTTAGTATAACATTGTTTTGTATTTATGTAAGTAGGTACAGCTCATGTAAAAAAATCACTTCAGCCTATCAACGCAAAAATAGTGTGTCGAACAGTTCCGTAATATATTAGGATAATTTGAAGATATATTTTTGTGACAGTGTTTTGTGAACGCATTAAATATGAGTCTAATTAAATATTTAAATGTAGCACTAAACATATATATCTACATTATGTTAAAAGTGGTAAATCTTCCAAATATTTATTTGTATTTTATGGGCTAATAAAGAGTAACGCATCAATATCATAATACTTTTAATTTTATCCATTCAATTGTACGTGAAACAATTTGACACCGACGGCAGCTGATATAACAACAATATATGGAAATACGTTTCATCTATTATTAGATTAATCTTGTTCTTTAGAAGTCACATAAATACGCCAGTGGATATTATATCGATGCATATAGCACTGCATACCAGCAAAGTTGTGAGAAATGGCATTGAAATAAATTACTTAAAACAATTCACGTAAAATATATTTTATTATAATTAGAACTCAAGCTAATTGCTGATATAGCAGAAAAGAAAATATAATAATAATAAGGACGGAACGATGCTACGTACCTATATAAAAAAAAATTGTGATAAATTAAAAAAAATACGCATCAGACATCAACACTGTCTAGGGCAGCTTGTCGTGGCGGTGAGGCTCAGTAACCTAGGGTGAGCGGTGCACCTTGGGCGAAGCTAATTGGGCCGAGGGGGCTCTTTGTACCCCTCTTACAAGAAGAGGGGACAGAAGAGCAGGGGGCAAGGGGTGAGGATGGGAACCTCACCCCATTGTACTGTCCCGACGTTGGGAGGGGTTGTTCTGTGGTGCGGGACAACCCCTCTGTGGAGGTGGCGTCGGTCCCTTGCGGGACTGACAAGCCGCCCTGTTTGTTTTCTAGATCCGGGGCACCTCACCAAAGGCGGTATTGGTGGCACTCGCCGGGTTTTAGTGGGTAGAGCTGCGTCCATTTACCAGCTGTCGGGCGCAGCGAGTCCCACATACCCGCGTGGGGAGACCCACTCTCCCGCGGGATACTCAGAGAATTTCCCGGCGTTAAAGAAAAAAAAGCTATACTCCAAGTGTGTTCCACGATAATTTAGAAAAAAAAATCAAAACACCTCTGACCTCTCTGGTCGAGCGTTTTGACTCCGCCCGCCGCGCCGCCGCCGCGCGTATTCTTGTGAGCGCGCAGTCCCTTTGATAAAAGCCGCCTCTGAATTAGACACTATAGTTGTGAACAAGCTACTTTCAGCTCTAACTTTAAAACATAAAGTCGAGATTGTTTTTCAGCGCATTTTTGTATTTCTATTTAATTTCCGCTTTTTGTTTATCAAAGGGGCCGACTCGAGTATTTTTAAGAATGTTCGAGATCGAGTCTAGGACTAAGTATAAAAGCGGCGATCGCGCGTTGCGCCTCGTCATCACAACCGACGCCAGGAGGCCGTGTGGTCGCAGACTGCACGGTAGGCGGGGGGCAACCCCCCACTTTATAAATCAAAAGTGAGCCGAATGGGCTCACGCTAATTCGATGAAGCATTAGGGCCTTCGGGCCATTAGCATAGATCCCTCCGAAAAAAAAAAAAAAAAAAAAAGCGCCTCGTCAGTCAGTTGACGTTTAGCGTTCGGAGCGATAAGTTCCTACCTACCTACTTACAAGCTGGCTAGCGAATTGCGGAGTTTAAACGTGATATGTAACTAGTGTTTATTGTTCTACTGCCTGCAGCTGTATTCTGATTGTATCAGATTTGTACATTTCTTCTTTGGACTAAACTTAGTCTCTTATAAGCAGTAACGATTGTGCATTATTTTGACCCCACCATCCTGACGTGTAACATTATTAATAAATAAGAATGGAACGTTGGCTTAAAGGCGTTAAACGTGTTGCAACAACATCTTCTAATGACGCTGATGTTCAAAAGCAGTACGCGCGGAGAATGCAGCAATTACTGATCCAGACGATGATGCCACGACGTCAAGCTCCACGGTTTCAAAGACGAAAAAAAGGAAGTATGATGAATCATATATCAGTTTCGGATTTGTTGATTCCAACGGCTCACCTCTCTGCATGCTATGTAGTAAATTGCTTACTAATAGTTCCATGGCACCTGCCAAATTGCGCCGACATTTAGAAACTGTACACCCCGAGTCTAAAGACAAGAATAAAGATTTTTTTGTTCGCAGAAAAGAACAGTTATTGGAAAGTCAAAAAAATATGATGCATGTAACACAAACTATCAATGAAAAGGCCACGGAGGCATCATATTTAGTTCGCTATCGCATTGCACAAGTAGGTGAAGCGCACACTATCGCTGAAAATTTAAAAAAACCATGTGTGTTAGACATATCAAAATGTATGCTCGATGAAAAATCTGCAATCTTTCTACTATGCCGCTATCAAACGATACTATTTCACGGCCAATCCATGATCTGGCAAGCTACGTCAAACAAGAACTAGTTACACGTCTACAAAAAACACGATTCGCCTTGCAAATGGATGAGTCAACATCAGTTGCCTCATCTCGCTGGTCTGGCTATCTTGCTGGTTATCGTGAGATATCCATATGAAAGTTCTTTTGAAGAAGACATGCTTATGTGTTCACCGCTGCCCACAAACGTCAAACACTATCGGGGAAGATTTTTTAAATAAAATAAACATATTTTTTGAAGAAAAGAAAATAATAAAGAATAAAGGAAATAATCTCAGTTGGAACAATCGTTCCAACTGAGATTATTTTCTTTATTTTTTAAATTTAAATTGATTCAATTTATTTTTAAATTCATTGACATTTATAAAGATGGGGCCAAGGCGATGACAGGTAAAACAGCAGGAGCAGTGTCACGCCCAAGAGAATGTAATCACTACGTTTATGTCACGCATAAAAAATAAAGCGCCTAATTGTAGTTCCAGCCATTGTATTCTGCATAGACAATCACTTGCGATGAAGCAAAAGCCGTCAAATCTAAAATTAGTTATGGATGAAGCGGTAAAAATAATTAATTTTATCAAATCACGACCAATACAATCCCGATTGTTCTCATTATTGTGTGAAGATTATGGCAGCAAACATAAAACACTGCAGCTCCATACAGAAGTGCGATGACTGTCTCGGGGTAAAACTTTAACAAGGCTATTTGAACTTAGAGCGGAGTTACAAATGTTTCTTTCAGCTGATACTTCTTTTAATTTGAAAGACCGTTTGTATGATAAAACTTGGTTGTTCCGATTGTCTTTTATGGCGGATATCTTTCAAAAACTAAACGAATTGAATTTATCATTGCAAGGTAAACAGACAACAACAGACAAGTGTTCCAGGCCTATAACAAAATAACTGCCTTCAAAAGAAAATTAGATTTTTGGGTTGTTTGCGTTGATAAGAGAGAAATAGAAAGCTTTACGCCACTCAGTGAGTTTGTTAGCGATAATGACTCAGAAATGTTTCAAGATGATATGTTTGAAGAATTGGTCCAATATCTCTAATTGGTCTAATATCTAAAAGTATTTTCCTGAAGAATAGAATACAAAAATAAAACTGAATTCATGGATTCATAATCTTTTTTTACCCAACTTGCAAAAGCACGAAAGTATGTCAAACGAGATATATGAATCTCTTTTAGAAATGTCATCAGACACAAGTATGGAGTCACTCAGTGGT
This sequence comes from Helleia helle, assembly GCA_963853865.1. Classification (NCBI taxonomy): domain Eukaryota; kingdom Metazoa; phylum Arthropoda; class Insecta; order Lepidoptera; family Lycaenidae; genus Helleia; species Helleia helle. Next base: position 19,854,038 of record OY971425.1, read on the forward strand.
GGATTTATACTAGGGGTAGTCGGGGCTAGTGCCCAGGGCGGCAAATTTTCTAGGGTGGCAAAATTTGGAAAGTGGGATAAAATTTTCTATACAATATATAATTAACTAATTCTTTTAAATAAACATTTTATCTTTCAAGAAATATAATTCAAGTATTATGTATCACATTAAAATTTTGTATATTATAATATAGGAAATTTAAGTTATTGCTACAATGGATGCAAATAGACTCAATAGCTTAACTATTCTATGCATAGAATCAGATGTGCTTCAACGTTTAGATTGTGAAGATGTTTGCAATTCAAAAAGTTAGGCGAGTTTGCCTGTGAAAAAAATTATGCAATACTAATGTAAGTCGTTCTTAGTGCAAAACTTATAATTCTAAGAAAAATACAAATATTTTTTTATATTACTATAGTATATAATAAATAATATATAATATATGAGTAAATAAAGAATAAATAAAACATAATGTATAATAAATGCTATATAATAATAATAAATTTCCTGCAATCAATTAGTTATTCTAATTCTTAAAAAATAAGATATCAAAACTATTAAAATAAAATTTAAGTCATAGGGTGGCATTTTCTTCAGTGCCCCAGGGCGGCACAAATTTAAATCCGGCCCTGGAGTCACTGTTTTGGTGCAGAATTCGTAATGAATATCCAATGCTTGGCAAAATGGCTCTGAATATTCTTCTCCCGTTCCCAACAACATATTTGTGCGAAACAGGATTCTCAACGTATGCAGCCACGAAAACAAAATATCGCAATAGACTGGACGCCGAACCTGTTATGAGACTGCAGCTGTCTTCTATCAAACCTGACATCAACCAATCAATGAAAAATAAAAAACTTTCTTTTTTAATATCGTCTAATAATGTACTTGCCATGTGGCATGTTAAAGTAAGTAATAATCAGTAACTGTTACATTGTACTTTTATTATGTTTATTAATAAAGAATACACTTTTAAAAACTATTGTTTTATTGTAGGGTTCCGTCAAGTATTTTGCTTTCCAAAAGGGTTCCGTCACCAAAAAAGTTTGAGAACCGCTGGTCTAGGGATATTTTAAATAAAGTTCTTAAACTCAAAAATACTGGCTGGTAAAAAAATGCCGCTTCGAGATACTTTTGTTCAACGTATTGTAATTTACAATTCGTACGTACGTGGCATGCCGTAGAAAATAGTGTATAAAATTAGTCTTTATTAGTTTAAATTAATAGTTGTTTTTACTTAACGACGATAAGCAATACCACTATCTTTTTTCTTCGCACTGGATCGATTTTAACACGCATTCTGGCATTTTTAGATTAGTGTTAACTTCACAATTTCCAGTTACTATCAGGAAGCACGTCTGTCAGTTAGCCTATCCAACCATTAAACAATAGTAGTCTTCGTATCCAACTAAAATTAAACTTTACCATTAAACATGAGAGGAAAAAAAAAGTGTGTGTGTGTCAGCTCCGACGCACGATTGGAGTTTACTCCTTACGAACGATAATATGGATGTTGACATTTTTCAGAAATGTTTTTAAATCATTAATAAATATCTAATGGAGGCTTAAATATTATCAACTTTTGCTTAAATACGTCTAATGCCTATAAAATCTTGAATTTTATAATGCATTTTAAATTTCGTTCCAAAACGCTAGCGCTTGTCACGTGACGTCATATGTTGTTAAACATCGTAAAAGTGCTAAAATGATTCTAGTTGTTGTTAAAAAATGGCTTCTAAGTTTTATAAGTGTTGTACGGTACCTATGTGTGTGTACACTGTCAAAACGCCTGGAAATTAGTTTTTACAATATGTACTGCGTACGGAAAATGGCGTATAAAAGTACGTCAATATTCTTCCGCTTCCGCTAAATAGGAAACGGTGACGTCATTTCCGTTTATTATCACTTGGCCTATTTTAAATTTTGTTACATTTTATTTATAGAATATTAATTTAATCAAATAAAAATAAGGGAAAATATTGTATTTTTTCAGAATTCTATCATATAAACTACCAATTAACATCAAAATTATATTTTTATATGAATACTGTCAACATCCCTATTATATATATGGAGTAGAAAAAAAGGGTAAATGAACGCATCTGCTAAAATGATAAGAGAAACAAACATATATCAGTAATTATTCGGATTATTTATATTACTTCAATAAAGCGTATTACATAAAGTATGTTACAAAATAATAATAATAATAACAAAGAGGATGCCCCGAGAATAAGATCAGGGAGGATCAGGGGCATTTCACTTAGTACATTTGGTTTTTTGTATGAGATTGGAAAGTTTGCGTTTGCGTTAGATGGCGTCATATATAAAATATACGTGATTTATTTTTTAACAATTATAGGTACCTATTTAATACTTAATCGAAATTAAATTCTTTACTTGACAAGTTTGTACAATTAAACTTGAACCAAGTGTTCAATGGTCACACCAAATAATATATTTAGGGAGGCAACATTAATATTTTAAAGTTTCTGATTGGTTGATTATCAAATTGAAGAGTTTCAATTTATTGTATTATTGTTAGAAATAAATTGCAAATTATAAATATGATTTTGGAAATATGTAAAAGAATATTTGAAAAGAATAATTATATATTAAAATTACTAGACTTTTCTGGGCTGAAGTTTAAAATAATTTTAAAATCGCCGCGAATATTGGAACGTAATGACTTTTTTTTAGTCTGTGTTACATTTCTTAATTTTGAATTAATTTTTGTCGTGGACAGAGAATACTAGTATTCTCTGTACTCTACGATTTTTGTAGTATTTTTAATTGATTATTTTCATTTAAAGGCATTAGCTACTACGCTATTAGCCATAAAAAATACAATATTCGGTCTGTAATACGGAGAAATGGCGGGAAACCCCAAGGAGCGCGGCTTCGCCCCTCTAGCCCCCATCAATCAACTATCATTCTCCATTCCATCCACCCAAGGCAGTCCACTACAATATTCGCCAACCAATCACAATATATAAAGATCAAGTTTTTAAAATAAACACTAAAGAAAACCACTCTGAATGGACAAAACACAAAATAACAATTAATTAACGGGAAACCAAAAAAACACAACCGCGCGTCCCGATGTTTCCCGCCATTTCGAGTCTCTTTTTGTAGTATTCTCTATATAGTTTGTGGTTATTACCACAGGTTATTACGTAGTATTCAATATTTATACTCTTTGTAGTATTCCCTAATCCCTGGTTTGTTTTTAATTATTCAATCTTGAATGTGCTCTAGTTGTTTTATTTTCTTATCCACTCATGTTTTAAAAAATTGTGAGTTGTGACTATGATAACGTAAGAAATTACATGAAGACAGTTTTCTATACGGAAATTAATACAATGCCAATTACATAAAAATCAAAATTGGGTTTTCATATGCATTTTGGTTATTAATTTTTTCACATACATTAGTGGTGCAAAGATATAAATAATATATTAAGTGGACGCAAAAAAGACACAGTGATAATGATACAGTAAAAATTTACCTAGTCAATATTTTAATAATAGACGAAAAAATAAAATAATAATTAGTACATATCGCACGTTGAAAATCAAACCGTCATTAAACAAAAAACACAATTTTTCAGTAGGGGCGCTCAAAGTTACCAAATAAAAAATTCATTGCAAAAATATATTAAATGTAAAAGAATCGTTGTTTTTTCACATCCAGAATATTGGTACAAAGCCTGGCTTCTATGTGAATGCTAAAAAGTAGAAATAATGTATTAACTTATGGAAATATTTTTATTACAAAATAGTGTCACTTTTCCATTTAATATGTAAAAGTGTCATTTTTCAATAAAAAAACCTGCAGGTGTTATGAAATTATTCATGCCTAAGTGTCACTATATTCATATAATTTGAAGTATTGGAAAGTAAAAATGCAAAAATGTTATAAATAAAGATATATTATAACGAATATTAAATATTTTCGGCATACTGATGACTACCTGACTTAAAAATAAAAAGAAAACTATACTTCAATGGCACTTTTCTCTTCGGTACAAAGTGAGATTTATTAGTACAGTTCAACAAACTTACGTAATATTTTTAGACAATCAGTCTATTACAGTCTACTTATAATATAATCAGACTTTATGTTCAGAGAGGTAGGTATACTCAGTGTTAATTAGATTAGTACCTAGTCATAAACTAGTGTTAATTATAGAAAATTTAACAAAAGATCAAAATATTATCTTGATTAAATTAAATCTAGTAAAATACTCAACTTTATAAAATCAAACAAAACTTCAAAAATGTAACTATCTACCGAAATAAAATAATAACAATAAAAAATATAAGCACTCAAATTGTAACAGTTAAACTTACGTAATACTTTAAGGCAATCAGTCTATTACATAGTCAGTCTACTTATAATATAATCAGACTTTATGTTCAGGTAGTTATACTTATTCTTAATTAGATTAGTAGTAAAAACCTAGAGTAAATGATAGAAAATTAAACAAAGCTTCAGAAATCTTAAATAAATAAAAATTCTCTAAAATACTGAACTCTAGAAAAATAACTTTGCAAGCATAGAATTGTAGTTTAGAATAAATTGAGTTACAAAATGTGGTTGTAAAAAGATGATGCGTAGTAAGGAGGAATTGCGTTTTTTCTTATGAGGTCTCTAAGGTCTTGTTTTTTCTTATCTGAAAGTGGTAACTTGTCTGTATACAAAGGTACTAATTGCGGTACTACTCGACGAATCTTTCCTAATTTTATTTCCTTGTTCCTCTTCCAAATACGATTTTTTGTATAAAACTTTTACATCTAAATTTGCCGGTCAATTAAATTTTTCTTTTGATTTTTCTTCGCGGCTTACTTCTTTTTCTTTGATGTGCAGTCTATATTTCTCTTCTATATTTTCTTTTTCTGTTGGGTTTGCATTTTCAAAGGCAACGCAGTCATCGCACCTGTCCTTTTTGGGAACAAAAAAGCTTATATTAAAATCTTCTTTGAATACTTTGCGATAAATATGAATTTTGACAAAATCAACTTGGTTCTTTTGACACTCTTTTACATAATCTTTATATAAGTCAGTTAATGTTTTCCCTCCTTCTATGAATTCTTTCGTCGTTTGCTGACGTAAATAGTGGCTCTCAATTCTCAGTATACTATTAATATGATTTTTTATTGCAGCTATCAATTCCGGTGGAACTTTAGTTCCATGGTTTTCATGTTTTCCACGCATCTCAGACTCTACAATGCCACTGGAACTTGTTTTACCAATCACGGTTCGAATAGGTCTGTCATTAATGCCTAAAGTGTTCTTAAAAAATGTTTTACACACTCTCTTTTTCACACCATTAACAGTAAGATAAAATGCATGTTTAGGTTTTCGATTATTATTAATTTTTTATACTGGTACTTGGGTTTTACTTCCGTTATATGTTTAGAAATAAATTCTCTTTGTCAGGGTAAAGCACCCATATTCCAATAGTTTTTAAAAACTTCGGCACGTTCTGCCTCAATAATATTAAGAGAACACTTAAATCTGTAACGACAATTACAAGGAATCCCAATTTTTCTTTCAGGAATAACTCTATGATTGCGAGATGACGATATATACTGCAAACCCATGTTTCGCAATGATTTCGCTAGAGATTTTTTACTTCCTCGCTTTCGTTTTCGAGTTTCTGTGATAGAATTATTATTGAGGTTCTCTGTTTCGGGCACCATTGGAGTAATCGCTCTTTGGGATGTGCGATTCAAAGTTTCTAGCGCAATACTTACCAAAGATGGTGGATAATTATTGAGATGTGAATTTAGTTCTTGAGGAAACTCAAAACCAATCAGTTCTGAATATGTATTATCAGGTAAAAGAGATGGGCTTGTTGGATTAATTTGTTCATAAAATAAGCCAGAATCCGTAATAGTCTCAGCTATTTGGCCATAGTGGTCGAGATTAGAATGAGTGTCATCTATTGTATGTAATTTATATGAATAATTACTGAATTCAAAATTATTTATATTGTCATCATCATCTTCACACGAGGAATAATTGCTGTATCCTAAAGATATTTGTTGTAAAGCAGTCAAAGATGTATTAGATTCCTTGACAATAGTTTCAGTAAACGTCCGCGATTTCACGCTTATACAATCTTGATCTAGATCTGAATCATTGGAGTCTGAGCTGAAAGAAGATTCAAATGTACTTGTTGACGATTTTGATGAACTAGATGATCCTGGGGAACTGGAAGATCTTGAAGAATTAGATGACTTTGATGAATTAATATTTGCAGATGTAATTTCTAACTCCGAACAATATGCAGGATGTAGCCTCGAGGTAGAACCATCATTCAAAGTTGTCTTTTGGCATCGTCTTTTCTTCGGTAATGTATTGTGAATAGATTCATCAGAGCTAGACGATGATAAATTGTCAAAGGAAGTAGGTTTATACTCTCGATCAAAATCAGAAGCAGGTGAGTAATCTCGAACAGAATTATGGCTAGAAGAAGACGAGTCTGACAGACTTCTAACGTGTCGCTGTTTTTGCATTCCAGGAGCATTGGAGCTTGGGCCTGCTGTTGGTGTAATAGTGTTTGTATTAGTTCTTTCCAATTCTACAAAATCATTGCCATTAACTGTTGATACGTTATTGCTATATTTTGAATTAATTTCTTTTACAAATTCTTTTAATTTCCTAGTTCTTGGATTAACAGGAGGCATAATGAACGGCTGCAACAATAAAATTTAAAGATACTCAGGTTTTTCAAATAATATAATACACGGTCTACAATTTATGAGTACAAAATATAAGAATAAAATATGCTAATAACTAAATGTAACGTAAAATTTGAAGTGAATCAAGCATGATTCCTATCAGACAATTTTTTGGCATAGTAAATGCGTCAAAGAACTAAACAACAGGTAGAAATCCGAACAAAAACTATTAAGTATTACGGGCATTATTCACAATATGCCAAATCGATCATGGGATAAAATGCCACTTTTTTGTTAATGTCAATATAGTACGATTATAATATATATTAAAATCATTAATTATATTAGAATATTGTCACAATACTTAAAGCAACACTAAAGATTTTAATCTATTTTGTGAAAATTAGCAAAACGTTGTTTAAAACTGACACTTTCCTATTAAATACACTATTCTTAAAGTCAGACACGTCTTTTATAGAAGAAAAAATATTGTTCAAAACCGTCACTTTATGCATAACAACATTATTCCCTAAACTCCTGGTCAAACAGGTAAGTAGATATAACAGGAAAACTGTCAGATTTAGTTTAAGTGCAGTATTCGTTAAATTAATGGTCTTACATACCTTACAATTTCAGAGAAATTTGTCTTTAAATAAAAAATGACACTATTCTGCACAGAGTTGATGTGTAAGCCACGACGTCTATGTCGTTAATAAAAAAATGTCAGTGTCATTGTCACTGACTGTTGCCAACCCCTCCAAAACGCATAACGACACTTATGACATCTATGTTGCTAATAGGGCTATAACTATTGGTGTTTCTGCATAATGTATTTCCGACAAAGTGTCACTAGATGGAGGCAATAGTTAAAATTTCGCATATTTTGTTTAGTGACGGTTTGATTTTCAACGTGCGATATCTACACATTGTTTTATTTAAAATCCTACATAATAACGTCACGTCAATTTTAGCTATAGGGATACTTATTTGTCTTGCAAATCATTACAACGGAATAAAGTATTATTCCCATTTTTTTTTTCATCATTACATAGCTAAAATTGTTTAAATATCTTATAATATTGCATATATAATGGTCGTGTGATTAACTTTTAGTGCTGTAATATCGTGTTAGATGGCGTTGGCGGCATTATTTTAAGATACGCTGTGTAATGTATTCCATCTCATTCTTTTACACGTTTAATCATACATATTTATATGTTTGTCTCTTTCTACGTAACGCCTCAACTTTTGTGTTACTTGATTTTACTCCTCATAAAATTTCCGTACCGGGCCGTTTATCTTCTTCTTCTTCTTTTAAGTACTAGCTTCCTTAAGGATTTGCCAACATCCGAGTGCTTGAATATTATGTTCGGTTAATTAAAAAAATTGACTCTACTAAAGGTGTGGTTTTGTGTGAATACAAATTTTTGCCAAAAACACAAACAAAAGACAAGTTTAGAAATTTAAAATCTGTTGGTCCACCTAAAACAAGACACAAACAAATATATACAAACATTTATGGGTTAGTTTAAGACAAACAATTTTATAGCCTAATGTTATTTATTGACATAAATGAACATAAAATATCTACAAATGGAGTATGTACATATGACAAAAGAGATTTAAGGTCAATAGGGCGGGGTATATCAGAAGGGAGATAATCGTAAAGAGAGGACATAATATTCCTTGGGCAAGTAAAGAAAATGTGATCAGGGGACCCCTCGTCCAGTCCACACTCACAAAGCGAAGTGTCTTTCACTCTAATTTTAGCCAAGAAAACAGGAGTACAAGAGTGGCCGAGTCTAAGACGACAGATGGTGGAGCATACTGGTTTGTTTGCTTTCCTATATTTGAAAAACCAAGGTGTCTTTGGAACTAATTGTTGTATGTCTGCATAATGCTTGCCCTTGTTTCTGCTAGACTGCATCCAAAGATTATTCCAGTCTGATGTCAAATGAACCTTGGCTAGTGGTATGAGGTCCTGACAGTGAACCCTAAATTGGCTAAGTCCTCCGGACACTGTAGCAGCCTTAGCATAGGAGTCTACACTTTCATTTCCCATAATGCCACAATGACTTGGTATCCATGCAATCGCAACCTGAATGTTTTTAGAATGGCAAGCAAAAAGAATTTGTTTAATTTTGAAGATGAGAGGAAATTTGGATTTGGATCTGAAAAGGTTAGATTGGATGGCTTCCAGAGAGCTTCTGGAGTCCGAAAATATAATAGATTTATTAAGACAATGCGATTCAATAAATCTTAGTGCTTCGAAGATGGCCAAAACTTCTCCTGTATAAACAGAAGCCACTGGTGGTAATTTAAAATTTAAGATGACATTCACTTTCGGAATCCAGACTGCCACTCCTACACATCCAATCTCAGATAATTTGGACGCGTCAGTGTAAATACGAAGCCAGTCGCTAAATTGACTGTTGATGATTGAATTGAATTTTGAATTGGCTACGGGGTCAAATTTATCAATAGGAAGATCGAAAATAATATTAGGGGAAAATATGAGAGAGGCAAAGGGAGTTTCATAGAGGGGATTTAGACGAGACTGGACAATCGGGCAAGGGAGGCTGACAATTTTTTTAAAGTTTTTACTAGACAAGGTGTGTCCTTATGGGACCAATAGGAGGAGGAGGAAGTAAGTTGAGTAAGTGTGTGAAGTTTGTCAATGAGAGGATGAGAGGAGGATTGCAATGCTTTAAAAAGAAACCTATCTGAGAGGTATTGCCGTCGTAAATGGAGGGGGGGATCAACACACTCCACTTGAAGAGCGTTGATTGGAGAAGATCTCATAGCACCTATTATGATCCGAAGTGATTTAGCTTGTATTTTATCTAACAGTTTTAAGGATGATTTACTGCATGGTTCGATGAGGAAAGATCCATAATCAAAGTGACTACGAACTAGGGCATTATACAAAAGTTTCTGGGAATATGGATGGGAACCCCACCAGACCCCAGACAATGATCGAATGATGTTAAGATTTTTTTCCGACTTCTTTAGAACATGGTTAATATGGGGGATGCCTGTCATTTTAGAATCAAGATATATTCCCAAAAATTTTACCTTATTTTTTACTGCTAAAACATGATTATTGAAAGTAATAGCTATATCTGGGACAGACCGTGCGCGAGAAAATATGACCACATTGCTCTTCTCTACGGAAATTGAAAGACCATGTCTTTCTAACCATTCATTAAGGTAGATAATGGCAGAATTAAGGCGATTCGAACCAACTATCAAATCTTTACAAGGAGTATACAATAACAGATCGTCCGCATATTGTAAAACACTACAGAAACAACTGACCGAAAGGTCGAGGTCATGTGTGTAAATGCTATAGAGATGAGGACTAAGGACCGAACCTTGGGGAAGACCTTTCCAAATTAGTCTAGGAGGGAGGGAATAATTTTGACAATTAACTATAAGGGAACGGGGAGACAAATAGTTAGAGATGAAATTCACTATCTTCACAGGGACACTCAGCTGTAGCATTTTCTGCCTGAGCACCGGAAGCAGGACATTATCATATGCGGACGATATGTCAAGGAACACTCCTACTACGTTCTCGTTCTTTGAAAAAGAAATGTGAATATCTGTGACAAAGATACTTAGGCTGTCCATCGTACTAAAGCCTTTCCGAAAACCGAATTGGGTCTTTGCCAAAATACCCTTATTCTCCATTATCCACTCTAGCCTATTCTTAACAAGGTGCTCCAGTATTTTAGCCAGAGTTGAAGAAAGAGCAATAGGGCGATAGGAAGAAGGGTCCCTACTATCTTTACCGGGTTTTAAAATGGGGATAATGATCTGAGTTCTCCATTCTTCTGGAGGGGTCTCGGATTGAAATATTTTATTTAGAAATTCCAGGCAAACTTCTTGAGCAGATTCACCACTTTTTACAATAAAAGAGTATGGAATACAGTCCTCTCCTGGCGAAGAGTCCTTCAAGGTACCCAGTACCAGTCGAAACTCCTCCAGAGAAAAGGGGCCATCGAAATCACTGCAGGCTGTTGATGGGGGAGATAGGTATGTATAACACGTATGGAGGAGCCAACCTTTGTGCAAAGGCATCTATCCAAACCGATGCATCATTAGAGGGAAGGCTATCACTTACTCTAAAGGAACCTCGAAATTTTTTTATATTCTTCCAAATTAAAGAGGGGGGTGAGGAAGGAGATATATTTTCACAAAAATTTTGCCAGCCTTTCTTCTTTTTCTGCGAAAATAACCTGGCCACTTCTGCTGCAACTCTCTTATAGTTTAAAAAATTTTCATAAGTCATGGACAGAGAATACAAGCGCTCAGCACGTTTGCGGCGCTTACATGCATCTGTGCATTCGGCATCCCACCATGGAGGAGAGGAAATTCGGAAATTGGTAGGGTTTTTGATAGGGATTGTTTTTTCTGCAGTTTGAATAAGTGCATTTTTAAAAAGAGGGTAAAGTGAATGAACATTGCTAGGGTTCACTGGAGGGATACATGATACTTCTTCATTAGAGACCACAGCAAATTGGGTCCAGTTAGCCTTATTTAGTTTAAATTTTTGCCTTGGTGGATAATTTATTATAAAGGGTCTAGGTGAGCAAATAAAAGATATGACTATAGGGTAATGATCACTACCAAAGGAGTTAGGGAGAATTGCCCAAGAAAGTTGAGATGAGAGTGAAGAGGAAGCTAGTGATATATCCACTGCACTTTTAGGGTTTTGCAATGGTGGGACTTGTCGAGTGGGTGATCCATCATTAAGTATCACTAAGCTGTTATTATCAACTATGTCTAGAAAAGGAGAGGATAAATTATCACAAAAATAGGAACCCCAAGAAGTATGGTGCAAATTAAAATCCCCCAAAATAATAAGGGGAGAAGGGAGTGATGACAAAATTGTTGAAAGTTGAGAAAGAAGGATATGGCTGGGCCTAGAAATATATATACTCACAAAAGAGACATTTAATACACGCACAACTACAATATTAATTTCATCACTATGTGATGGAATAGGGATTAAAGTATATACACATTTACTGGACACTAAAATGGCTGTTCCAGCTTTGCCATCATTCCTGTCATCCCGGAGGGCTGAAAAGCCAGGGACTCTAAAATGAGAACCAGGTCTCAGCCAGGTCTCCTGGATGACAACAACAATTGGATCATATTTTTTAAATAAGTACATTAATTCTTGTTTTTTATTTCTGACGCTACGACAGTTCCATTGAATGATCCTGCTGGGCATTTTGTGTTAAAAGAGAAGTAAGCTGAGTTAAATTTTTAAGAGTTTCGTTCGGTAAGCCGGTATCACTAAACCGGGAAATCATGTTAACGAGAATAGAAATTAATTGTTCTATTAGATTATCGTTAGGGGAGATTGTGTTTTGTGGGAAAGCACACCCATTAGGTGTGGTTGAAGGAGGGTTTTCAATGATTGCCTGATGGGCTTGTTTATCATAACCAGGGCTAGTAGGTAAAATAGGGCGTCGTTGTGTTGTTACAGTTTTTTTGTATGAAGTTGTTACGGGCAAGGATTGTTTTATAGCACTAGTAGATGATGATGATGATGAAGTGTGAGAAATAGTTCTGGTTGAGTCGGCAAATGATCGCCTGACCTGAGGGAATCTAGCTGGGGCTTCTAGGTAAGAGATGCTTTCTTGTGACATTACAAGCTTAATAGATTTTTGTCTAGAATGCTCAGGGCAGGTTGAGTCATTGGCCATATGTCGACCAGAACAGAACAGGCAAGAGGGGATTTGTACTGAACAGGTTTCTCCATCATGCATTTGAGAACACTTGTAGCACCTAGATTTAGACCTACATTGTGCCTTCACGTGACCAAAACGACAGCAATTATTACACTGTATAGTAGGCAAAAGGTAAGTTTCAACAGGTAAGGATGTGAAAAAACAAAATACTCGGGGAGGTAGTTTCTGGCCTGTAAATGTAAGAACAACAGACTGTGTAGGGATCCATACAGGGGTATTATTATCGTTAAATGATTTCCGGCTCATTCTCCTTGCCCGAACTACTTTTCCATAACCATCTGGGATTTCTAAATTTTCCACTAACTCCTCCATTGACCATTCGACTGGCACTTCTCTGACAATTCGCATACGAGAGACACTGTAAGAGGGGACTGAAGCTATGTACCCCGCAGCACTGATAGCTGGTAAGACTAAAAAGTTATTGGCATGTACAGCTGTCTTAAATTGAATCGAGATTCGATTGCGACCTATCCTCTTAATGCCATCCATAACTACATTCTTTATATTATTTTTAAACAAAAAGTGCCCAAACTGTATTGGTCGGAGTGTTATTCCACTATTAGGCTCTGATTCACTTTTCGAGACATGGACCACAAAAGGAGCGAAGTCATTCACAGAATAGTGTAATTTTTCATTATTAAAATCCGGGTGGATGTAAGTAAGTTGTATGGAAGGAGAAGTTAATGTAGAAGTAGCCGCTTTTTTGGGATGAGATGTATTTTTATCCGTTAAATTATCGTCATTTGGACGCCTTTTTCTATTACTTATTGAATTATTTGAATTTTCAGGATTATAACCTCCACCAGGATCTGGCGGTTCAGTATCCATTGCAAAAATGTAATTTAATATATACTTACAGTTAAACAATCACAATATAAACAAAAACACACACAAAACAGACAGATATTACAACAGATATTGTTAAAAAACAATAATTACGTAAAATTAATACCAAAACAATTGTACGCAACACTCGACCATAGAGTAGAGTCCGGGCCGTTTATCTCAAATCGTTTCAGGAGTAAACTTCAAAAATATTGACATCAGCTGACAGCTGACAATGACAACGGTCGTCGCCGTCGGTCAATTGACGTTTGACAGCTGAAAGCTGATGCTGTCGTGCTGAAAATTGATATTCAATTTTGATTTTGACAAAGGTTTCGCGGAAAACAAATTTCACGTTTAGTTTAGCTGTTATCAATAAAAATGGATATCATTGATACTGATATCAGGCAATGGGATGCAAACGACGTGAAAGAGCAGTTTGGAGACAGCCTAACGTTATTGCCGTCGAATGACAACATTAAAGAGTTGCAGACTATTCTCAGAGACAAGTAAGGTTATAAACAATATAATAATGATAATCGATATGTAGCGGTGCTCTTCTATGTAAATCATAACATTTGTACTTAATAAATAATCATAACAACAGCAATATGTAATAGAAGTATTTAATAAAATGATCAATGCGCGTCAATAAAAATATATATTGTAATATTATAATGGAAAAAATCAGGCAACATGCTAATAAGTATATCTTTATTTAGTGGAATTACAGATGCTTATAATGGATGGTGGTAGTACAACTTAACCTCCTGAGCTGATACATAAATATATTTCAACCTTTCCTAAGTAGAAGATCCATCCCTCTTGGTTCTTTTACATTTCTCTAACTTTTCTCTAAAGTGAGATAGTTATACTAAATAAAGTTAAAATCCTTGTAGACATGTCACAGACCATTGTTTGTGACACACAGTACATCTACTGAAAATAAATAAATATTTGTATCAACACTTTTTACATCAATTATTACTCTATACACTTGTAAGTTTGTGTCTAAATATATTTTACATTATTTATATCTGTCCCTGCCAGATAGGTTTACATAAATATTGAATTGAATTTGATAAGAAATTGAATTGAATTGAAAGAAATTGAATTCTATTGATCAACATTATTTTTCAAGGAATACATCTCGAAATGATTTCAAGTTTTATGCCGACCGATTGATACGTCTGGTTATTGAAGAGAGCCTTAACAAATTACCGTTTACTGACTGCCAAGTTGTCACACCTACCGGGGCCTTGTATAAAGGACTCAAATATGGATCTGGTAACTGTGGAGTCTCCATTGTCAGATCAGGAGAAGCTATGGAACAGGTAAGCAATTGCTGTTACTTCGTAAGCATTGCTGTTGATACTAGATGTGTAAAAAACATATTTTTATATAGGCTGCTAAATAACTTATATAAGCTGATAAATTTTACCTCGTGTAAATATAAATAAATTGTTTTTAAATACATTATTAATTTAATGGGTCAGTAAACAACTGCAGTGGTAGTAATAGTTTAATATAAGCCGTCATTCGGACCCAATTGACTCTTTGTTATTCTGAATATAGTATTCTTTTTATTTCACTTTTTTTAGTAGGAGCAAGCAGTAGGCATTTAGTAATCAGTGCTGGAATTTTCATTAAAGCAGGTAACATTAATTATAAAATATGGTATACTGCAAAAATATTAGTAAAGTTTGTCATTTCTTACTTTAAGTAATAAACCCCACCTTTATTAGCCCATTTGAGAAATACTGCTTTGAAATTTACATTGCATTTCATTGTAGGGCTTACGAGACTGCTGTAGATCTATCAGAATTGGTAAGATCTTAGTTGAAAGTGACAATGATACACATGAAGCTCACGTGGTGTACGCCAAGTTCCCTGAAGACATTGCTCGTCGTCAGGTTTTACTTATGTATCCAATTATGTCAACAGGCAATACCGTTAAGCAGGTAATAATAATTTTGTATTAAAACTTATCATGTGTAGACATTAAGAGGTAGTGCCATGCTGCATTGCAGCCGAACTGGACTGGCACGACCAGGGTGGTGCCTCTCGCTCACATAACACCGGCATCAAGTAACAGCTATGCTGTCGCGTTTCGTGTGGTTTGTGAGTTTCCGGTGGCCTATTGGGTGGATAGGGAGAAGGAGGGCTGCGCATCTGCGTGGCCTTGGATGTGCGGATGTATATGGGCGTTGGCGCCGTTAGGCTCCGTGCTCGTTTGCCCCCTGATGACATAAAAAAATAAAAATTGGATTAAATTCTTTGTTGCTTAATAATCCATCACTCAAGAGAAATATTTATTTTTAATGTGTTGGGTTTGGAAGAAAGTTCAAAAGCTTTTTTCCCATATGTCTATTACTGTTGGCCTTTTTAGTTCCTATATCTAGTAATATTGTTACTTAAATAAGGTTTACTTGATATTTACAGGCTGTAAATGTACTTACTCAACATGGAGTTAAAGAAGAGAGGATTATATTATCGAACCTATTCTGCACACCTGCAGCAGTCCAGGCGGTAGTTGATTATGTACCAAAGATGAAAATACTGACCTCCGAACTTCATCCTGTTGCACCAAACCATTTTGGACAAAAATATTTTGGAACAGACTGATATGAGGATGATTTTGAGGGCTAAGCCTCAACAATGGTATGTTTACGAATTTCAATATTCAAATTGTAAATTAATTCTATATTTGTACTTACTAGAGTTTATTAATGATTAATGGATCCTAAAAAAACGCTTTATATTGTTGAAATAAATATATATCTTACGGTGTGTATAATGTACAGCTTAGTAGAATTCAAATTTGTGGATAGTTGCATATGTAGTAAAATTTTAACTATAAGCAATACAGGATACATAATAATATTATATATTAAACTTGAATTAAAAATTGATGTTTAATATCTTTGAACATATTTCTTGTATCAGAATATTTGAAAGGACTAGTTCTGACCCAAACTTACTATAACTTTGTGTAATATGTACTTATCTTGTAAATTATGTATTATTAGTATAAGCATTGTACCTATATTATGTTTATTTTATACATTTATATTCTTAAATTAGATCTCGAGGAACAATGAATGTAGATCCTGACCTAAACTAAACAACTAATGAATTTTGAATGATCATGTATGTGTATATAACAGTCATATAACATACAATGTACATGTATCAATTCATTAAAAAATCATAACATATTTTAACAAGAAACCATTCAATATTAATTCTGCATAGCAAATAAATAAGTATAATATTTGTAATTTATGAATAGGTAGCATTGTTTGCGTAAAACTGTTTTTTTCTGTTGCATTTTTTGTGTAATGGTTAAACTTCCACACATGTGACAATAGAAACAATATCAATAGCTTTCCATTTTCTTTTTATAATAACTAGCTGTTGCCCGCAGCTTCGCCCGCGTCAACTTAGATTTACAGCCGTGATTGATGCTGATTATTTTTATAGTCTAAGTTACTCCTTAAGACATCAGCTATCTGTCAGTCAAGTCCCGTCAAAATCAGCCCAGCCGTTTCTGAGATTAGCTGGAACAAACATATAGACAGAGAGACAGACAAAAATTGTAAAAAATGCTATTTTGGTATATGTACTGTGTATAAATCCATATTCATTTAGTAAAAAGCGGTTATTTTAATATTACAAACATACACTCCAATTTTATTTATCTGTATAGATATATTATTATATAGAGATTATCAAGATGTTCAAACTTTGTCTCCTAACATAATTTAAAGTAAATCTAAACTACCACAAGAAACAAGAACTATAATTGAATATTGTTATAAATACTGCTACTAATATCAAGGACTGTTTATTTTGACTGTTTATACAAGGTTGATAAAATATATAATTTATATAAGATAGAAAAGCGAGAGGCATTAAATTAAACCACATATACTACACATGCTTACGGTTAATACGAAACTATTAAAACAGTTTATGAGAGAAATAAAAAAAAACTTTTTCAAAGAACTTAAATACGAGAATAGCCAAAGTAAAGCGTAAACATCCTTTGTAAAATGTCCACTGACCTTTGAATCTAAAAGGCAGTGCAATGCACAGTACGTTGCGTCTCACCGGGTCGAATAAAGCGGTCGCTTTAAAACTTTAAAAATATCCTGTGACTAAACTATTGAATCTATTGGTCCAATTTTTGGTGTGTAGCCTGAAAATGGTACATAGTATATGTGGTTTAATTTAATGCCTCGCGCTTTTTTCAACCTTGTATATTAGTGACGATGTTATTTGTATACTCACTGTCAAATATTAAATTATTATTAGATGCATAAATACATTTTGAGTTTTAATTTTATAATCATATACTTTGCTTGGGGTTGTATCATCATCATCATCATCAGCCTTCATCTATCCATTGCTGAATGTAGGCCTCCTGATAAACGACTTGGCTTTCATTGAAGAGTTGTACCATTAGTTGTATGAAGAAATTTTATAATTCACTTAATGTACCTACTGATATAATATTATGTTTATATTTGTCAACCAAATATTTTACTGAACAGTACAGTAATAATAGGGAAGGTATGAAATAAATATTAACAATAATTACTTTCGATCATTTAATTCTGTTTCATAGTTTATACAATCTATGGATACAACTTTATTATTAGATCAGATCACACCGCTAAGCAATTTTAATGTGTACATTATTATATAAATTAATAAACTTTATCAACATTTCAATAATTTAACACTTAACAAGTAACCCTTACGAAGTGTTCCCCTTGCGTTACATCTCCTATCACGGATCAAACGGATGTTAACCTTAAAATACAAAACTAACGCTAAAAAAATATTACAATCCATAGTGTAAAAATAGATATAACATTCATTAGATTATTAAACTTCTTATTTAAGAATAAGAATATTAGTAAAACTACGACTCGCGCCACTTACGATAGTGTTAGGAAGCTCGGTCGGGCGCCATGGCAACACGCGCCCATTCGTCCCTCGCCTAATAAGTGATCTCGTAAATAAATACTTAATAAATATAAACATACATCTGATAGACTTACACTTACACCTATGTTACGATTAAAATGACAAGCACTTAACGACAAAACGTCGACGCGCCTGGCAACACCAGCGCCGCCACGACACTAGCGACGCCACGACACCAGCGCCGCCAGCCGCGCGAGTCTCAACGAATACATCACCGTCACATTACAACACAAATTACCCTCGAATTGACTTAGATATGTTATTAAGGCATCGTGTGAATCGCACTAGGTAACCGATAAATATACCTAAGGACTAATACGACAGCCAAAGCGAAATAATACGGCGATTAGAGCGATATGATACATACATAACTACGTAATTAGTAAACAAAATATATAAACACCTTAACTAAAATGAGTAAAAAAAAGCAATATTAGGTAAGTATATATTTATATTTGTGCATTCACTTTTTTTTGTGATTTTTCGTTTTTTTTTGTATAAAAATATCGTCGGGTGAAATGACTAAGGTTTGACCCTACGGGAGCCCGCAAGGTCGAAAGGGCCGGGCTTGGTGTCGGACGCAATCCAGTCTCTCGCGTGTGCAACTAGAGGGAGGACGGTCTTGTCGCTGCACAAAAAACAAACTAGCTCAGAGTCCCGTTATGGATTATAAGCATCTGATGGTAGCGAAGAGAGTGGCACCGGCTGGTAGAAGGGAGCGATTTACATGAGTTTCTGGCGCGCGCACTCGGGGCAGATGATGTCGGGTCCGTCGGTGATGAAGCCCTTGCCCACGAGCGAGGTCTTGCACTGCGCGCAAATGAAGCAGTCGTTGTGCCAGTGGCGGTCCTCGAACGAGATGAAGCGGGTGCCGCCGATGCCTGCAACAATAACGCAGTTGATAAATGGACGAGCGTAAGATGATCTAAGTAGAAGGTCTCGAGGGATTTCACGTTCAAATCTGCCACTGCATATCCAACGCAGGCCACTCGAATATAATGATGGCAGAATGCTTTAAAAACCGCAATCTTTATTTTTGTTGTACATCGAGTAAACTTATGGGCGAGCATATTGCATCTCGCCGCCAACGCTCTGAGTTCTCTTTCCATATCCTCGTCATCTCTGAGGTCATCAGTCACTATGTGACCCAGATATTTAAAATGTTCAACCTGGGAACCCCATTCAGATATACAGGCTTGAGTCTATATTTTCCTAATTTGAGTTATCGCTCTATTTAGAGTTATACCTGAGCCCGTTTGCCTTCGCGTATACGCAGGAGTTTCCTTAATCCACCTATCGAGGGACTTAGCAGCACCATGTCATCTACATGACTGGTATTATTAAAAAAAACCGCCAATAAACCATCCGAGGTGTGTGCTGCTGAGTTCCCGATAAGCTAGTTAATATATAGATTAAACAAAAGTTGTGAGCTTTGCTTATTGTTAATTTTTTATGTTGGATAGGCAATCTGGCAGACGTGTCGTATAGTTTGCCTAACCAACTAACTTTAAAAAAAGCAGGATGGTGGTATCCAAGCAGGCGGGAGCTTGGCACAGCGCATCCCTCCCACCGGTAAAAGAAATGTATATGACTGACCAGTGATGGGCTTGGCGCAGGACGTGCAGCGCTTGGCGAAGAGCTCTCCGAAGCACTCGGCGCAGTAGGGCTTCTCGTCCCGCGACGTGAAGCGCTGTCCTGCCAGCGACGTGCTGCAGTTGGTGCACGTGAAACACTCGCGGTGCCATGGCTCGTTCTTGTATGTCACGCCGCCTTGCGTCAAGATCTGGAAACCAGACGAGAGTTCTAGTAGAAGCCATCATCATAAAATCATCTTTATGGAATTCGTCATGACAAATATGATAAAATTTTCCCTATAGACTGAGAGAAAATGTAGTTAAAACAAACTTTCCTTATGGTGTATTTAACCTTTCTATATTTTATATATTAAAACATCGAATGTTCCATGCAATGCAATTTTTAGCTTGCAGAGTATGAAATGGATAGGATGTAATTACAGATTAGTGTGTCACACCATCAGTTGTTTCAATCAAGAACAACTAGAACTATCAATAGAATGGTTTATAAAACAGAGGTGGGTCATCATAGCAGGAGTTATATCGAACATATATATATAAATATAGGTGTTTGTAGGTCTAAGTGTATCTCAATGGAACATGAACCTTGTTGCACTTGACACAGCGGGTGGCGAACTTGTCCTCGTAGCAGCCGGCGCAGTAGATCTCCTGCTCGCGCGGGATGAAGCTCTTGGTCCCGATGGGGTTCTTGCACACCACGCAGCAGAAGCACTTCTCGTGCCACTGCCTCGTCTTGTACTCCATCTTCTTAGTACCTGTAAACGAATGTCCTTCATGAAACTGTTTCTTTACCACCAGAAGTTTTTAAAGTAAGTTTAAGTTAATTCTTTGATACAAATATCTTCATAAGCATAAATAATTGTTGGTCATAAGGATCCCCAGTTTTCATCATTATTATCGACCTTACGCTCCGGTAGACACAGGCCTTTTAATGAACGTCAAGACGACCGCCATCTTGAACCTACCACGGAAAAATCGCCGTGCTATATTGCTTTAGTAGTTTGTGAATGTGTGTGTATGATTGAAACATTTCTGAACAAAAAACTTGTTGAGTAAAACTCGCTTTTACCTACACAAACTTTTAAATCGTTAAATATTGCTGAAGAAAGTAATAAAATATAAATAATTGTTTCCGTTAATACCCTTTTGATAGCTTTAAACAAAGACCATTATACTAAAGACTAATCATCCAAGACTTCTATTATATATAACTATATATAGCTGTCTGTCTGTAAGTATCAGTCAGTCACGTACACCGTGTCAAAACACCGTAATTAACAAGACATCATAATTATCAATTTGGGTTCATACCCGAAATACAATCGCGTTAAAACCGTGACTGAGACCAGTTCAAGGATTTTGTTTGATCGTTTGCATTTAGTTCAATTTACTTATACCCTGAGTTTTTTCTGTTACCATACATAAAGAACATATTGGGAACAAGTGCTATGATTTTCTCTTCAAACTGTTATTTAATTTAATATATACTAGCTGGTGCCCACAGCTTCGCCTATGTTAACTTAGATTTACAATCGTATCCGGATTATGATGATTATTTTTATAGCCTACGTTCTAATCCAAGGTATAAGTCATAATCATTTCAACTTTCAGCCAAATCAATTCAGCCGTTTTGTCGTGAAAGACCAACAAACATCCAAACATCCCAAGCTTACAAACTTTCGCCTTTATATTATAATTAAGTAAGATTTGGCTTTAAAACAGCTCGTCCTAGCAGCTACATATATAATACCCTTGTTTGAAATATTAGTCATATACTTCCCCACCATGGTTCAGGCCTTGTCGTGGCGGTAGGGCTCAGTAGCCTAGGGTGAGCCCAGCACCTTGGGCGAAGCTAATTGAGCCGGGGGGCTCTTTGTAACCCTCTTATAAGAAGAAAAGAGCAGGGGCAAGGGGCGAGGACGGGAAGCTCACCCCATTGTACTGTCCGGACGTTGGGAGGGGTTGTTCTGTGGTGCGGGACAACCACTCTGGAGGAGGTGGCGTCGTTCTGTTGCAGGACAGATAGCCGTCGAGGTGCCCTGTTAGCTTAACAGATCCGGGGCACCTCACCAAATGCGGCACTGGTGGCACTCCCCGGTTTTTAGTGGGTAGAGCTGCGTCCACTTACCATCTTTCGGGCGCAGCGAGTCCTACATTAACCCGCCTGGGGGTACCTCAGAGCATTTGCCGGCGTTAAAGAAAAAAAATTGTCATATACTTATACGAAAATATATTATAGGAAAATTAACCAGTTGAATATTTCGATCGAATAAAATTTACGTATAAGATGGTGCATAACAGGTACGTAGTAAAAAGATGAACTTGATAAGAAAAGTAGAGAGAATTCGATAAACGATGATGCCAAAATTATCGACATAAACATACAGTATAACCTACTCCATTTTTGAAGTCGGTTAAAAACATTTCCATCAACGGTAGACATAAGGTAGGTAGTAAGTGTAAGAAATGACAATGATAATTTTTGGTACCGCCGACCGCGATCTTGCAGTGTTTTTTTTAGAAACCATTTATTTTTAATACGCTGAAACGATTAAAAATTCGTTGTGACTTGATTAGATTCAGTCCAATCGATTGAGACGGATTCATTTTGATGAATGGATTCATAATCTTTCGATAAATTGGTTCTATTATGACCGATGAAATGAAAAATATTATATATTATGCGTCCTTGTGCTATTCAAATGTTGTTTGGTATAATATAATAATATGTAAATGTCTTATGTAAAATTAAAAAAAATAATAAATATCGCATGGGGTAGTCAAATCAATTTTTTTTTAATCAAAATAGTACCAATACATTATCTTTTTGAACGTCAATTGAGTCTACCACCGTTTCCAAGGCAAGCCCACTGAGAAGAACCGGCGAAACAAACTCAGTGGAACTAATCTTTTGCAAATATTTTATAACTTTTTTTATCCTGAAATGCCTGGGACGAACGCCCTATTCCCAAGGTGTGGCATCTTCTATAAAATCTTTTAGTTTAGGTAGAAGCTTTGAATGAGACAAACGTAGTCTTCCTGAGCACAGAGACGGGGATAATATGATACATTGTATCTGATCTGTATTTTATCTCAATATGTTGCTAAAGATGATACCTACTACTGTAGGTACATAGGTACAAGTGTCGCTTTTGGTTTCATAGACTAAAAGCGTGTAAAAGAAGTTTTCACTTCGGAAAATGTAAATTTCCATCGATTCACAAAATGTTACCGCAAAATAAATGGATTGTTCTCGATGTAATGTTTACAATGGCGTGACAGATGTATATTTGATTTGAATGTCCTTCAAACGCTGATCAGAGGCTGGCACGGTGGTATGTGGCACGGTGGTATGTGGCACCGCGTGCATCGTTCAAGGTTTATCGACTTAAACCTGACATACTAAATATGTAAGGACTTAGGTATCATTGCGTCGAGTCAATCTAGTATTCATACTGTCGAAAAAAAATTTTTTTATCAAGTCATCGTTCTGCCGCTGTCCATTAGCTAGTTTTTCTTAGGTATACTAAAGGTTTTTTAATATTATTAATTTAGTAATACTAAAATATAAACAACATTCGATCTGAGCAATTAATAAGAAGTTGCGAAGAACGCCATCTAGTGAGCGATAGATACTATAGATTGCACTAGAAATAGTGTATAAGATCAGGATAGTGTTTTAAACACACCTTTACTAGGTGTATCCTTCCTATCACTTTTGAATCGATTTTGTTTTTTGTAAATGAACATGTTAACAGATACGCGCGTTTTAGCTCAGCTAGACTGCAGTTAGCTAAAGTAAAACTCAGTCAAATCAATGTAAGTATACTGCACTTCTATTCCTATTTTTTTTATGTCATAAGGAGCCAACCGAGCAGTCGGAGCCTTATGATGACTACCGACGCCCATAGACATTAGCACATCCAAAAGTTATGCAGAAGCATTGCCCTCTTTTTCCCTATCCCCCCAATGGGTCACCGAAAACTCACAAACCGCACGAAACGCGACAGCATAGCTGTCACTTGACGCCGGTTTTACGTGAGCAAAAGGGTACCACCCCGGTCGTGCCGGCCCAATTCGGCTACAAAGCAGCATGGCACTACCTCTTACAACTATTTGACAGTAGGTCATTTTGACGTCAAAGTAATGTTTTGTAGATTGTATCGTCTGTAATCTGTATCGCATATGCATGAAGTTACACGACCGTAAATTCGTAAAATTATCGCACCAATTTGCATGATGTTATGGTCGTCACTTAGCAAGTTCATATGTTTAATGTTGATCCTTGATAACCTGCAGGGCTGGGATTACTGGTCTGATTAGACTATGTTATAAGACATTTAGTATGACCATACAATGTTCAACGTATTAGACTATGTTATAAGACATTTAGTATGACCATACAATGTTCAACGTATTAGACTATGTTATAAGACATTTAGTATGACCATACAATGTTCAACGTATTAGACTATGTTATAAGACATTTAGTATGACCATACAATGTTCAACGTATTAGACTATGTTATAAGACATTTAGTATGACCATACAATGTTCAACGTATTATTGTTTTATCAACTGTATCATTCAAATCATAGATTATTCAAAATATTATTTTTTTATATAACAATCGAAAAAGTATTTTAATTTATAATTATTTTTTTGCATGAATTGATATTTGTTGTGCCTATTTGTTTTAGGCGTTTCAGTCAAATGTTTGTATGTATGCGATGCCTCTTCAAAAAGTTTGGATATATTATTTAAAAAATTAATATATAATTACATATTAGCAAGAACTGTTTATGTGTCATATTGGTTGTAGCGTGTATATTATGTATATATGCACTAAAACATACGGCTAACCATTGTTAGTTTAAAACGAGTTTTAAGTCATGTAATGGTGGTATCTTTGTTGTATGGCAAATGGTATATTTTTTCTTTACCATGCAAGAATATAACAGTAAAGCAATACGAATAGAGAAATTTTCCTATTTTGGGACTGGCATAGTCTCGGAGTTTGGATAAGTTTTATGTTAATAATTATAATGTAAAGGGACGTGTTTTATTATGTTGTAGCTATAAACAACCTTTTTTATGTACACGATGAAAACGACGAACTTTGTCGCGATTTTATATTAGTATACCTTATAGATATAGTACGTCATTATTTAAAATTAAAATAAGTTAAAAAAAAGTGCAGATTTGTAATAAAAATAAGTTACTATAGTAAAAAAATATTATGCGATTTGGAATTTAATGGAAAATAGATTTCCCTGTTTCAATATAAAGTTAGTAACAAAGGGAGATTGGTCTGAACAAAGTTAGGCGTGATCCGGTCGGCGCGTCGTGTTCATGGGATTTGAGGGATCATATTGATTTTCACCATGTACCCCTTGGCGTGTGCTTTACTGTGTAAACTTCAAATTGTTTCACATGAAATAGCTTGTATGCCTATACAAAAATATCTCTTTTATTAATTTCTATATAAAAAAATAATTTTGTGTAAGTGGCGTCTGTTGAAATATTTATTAAGAAATGATATATAAAAGTACTCATTTCAAAAAAGTCAATATGACGTTCTAAATAAATCGGTATTCCCGATGTAGATCCCATCCCTAGACTATCGGTATTATATTTGCAAATGTCCGCATTAGCGCACCCACGCGTCACCCGTTACGTCCACCTTCATTTCTCTTATATGGCACAGTAATGACATTTTATGTATTATACATATGTATAAAGTGTCGGACTATGACCTACTTGTGTCACCGTTTGACATAATATATCGTATGACATTTTTTACTTATAGACGATACCTCGGTGAGATCACGACTTATTGTTGAAATTCGCAAACGATGTAACTAATAATAATTCATAATTTATTATACAATGCATAAGCAATAACAATCGAAGATATTACAATTTAGGTAGGTATATTGAAATCTTTACTAATTTTATGCTAGCAACATTGTAATGTAACCCACTTTCATAAAATTGTTCTAATATAATTAAACTAAAGATAATGTTTTGCATGTGTTTAATAAATGTAAGCACCATCTATTGTTTGCAAAATTAAAATAACTAATGTATTATGTTTATGTTGTTGATGTGCCGAAATAAATATATATATTTTTTTTTAAATATGCATCATAAAATAATGAAAAACTTCGTTTTAAACGTTTAAAATAGTTTAAATAAAGAACTTAAAAACACGTTGCTTAAAATTGAAAAAAGTTACACATGTATTGCAGCTTCCAAATCAAGGACAAGGGATTTAAATCGACGCATCGTTCCGATTGCATCTTTATTAATCTTTGCATTTAATTCCCTTACATGTTAACTTAACGCGAAAACAAGGTTACAAGATCTCTCTCGCCTTTTATGGAGCACAATGCAGAATAAATACATAATCATTTGGATCATGTCAAACAACGAAACAATTAGTAATTGTTTTTTTAACGATTTTCAATGATTGTTATTTATCGATACTTACACAACCCTATAGTTTTTATGACACTTCTTCTTCAATGTTAGCTGCCTTGACGATTTCCAATTTAGGACATTTACAATTTTTTAATACTATTTAATGACATTTTAAAAGAATATTTCTCATTCTTTTACGTTAAAATTACTTTTAATGAATAATTTCTAATTACTTTAAATAAAAAGAGACGTAACTTAATACGTTTAATTAAAGAGCTTATTACATAAGGCATTTGAAACTGCTC
This sequence comes from Helleia helle, assembly GCA_963853865.1. Lineage (NCBI taxonomy): Eukaryota > Metazoa > Arthropoda > Insecta > Lepidoptera > Lycaenidae > Helleia > Helleia helle. The sequence goes on from OY971425.1 coordinate 19,880,636, forward strand.
CAAGACTTACTAGAGCGTTATGTTGTGGAAACGCAACACCTTTGTGGTTTATTCTATTTAGTACAAGTAAGGAGATAGGGATGTCGCGAATACGATACAAATTGTGTTTAAGTGTTTGTAGGACAATGGTAGGACAATAGGTCGAGGATAGGTTAATGTGTGTAGTACACACATATCGATATAAATTAAATTAATTTACTATTTTGTTAGCATTCGAACACCAGGTTATTATATTTAGGGCAAATATATCTTATCTTATATCTTTAAATGAGCAATTCTTGTATGTATATATATATATATATATATATATATATATATATATATAATTGCATATCTCCGAATCGGCTCCAACGATTTTCATGAAATTTAGTATGTGGGGGGTTTCGGGGGCGATAAATCGATCTAGCTAGGAATCATTTTTAGAAAAAGTCATTTTATTTTAAAAAAAAATACCGAGCAAAGCTCGGTCATCCAGGTACTTATTTATTTATTTATGATACACCAATATTAAGGTTTAATGATACATATTTTTAAGTAGTGTAATTAATATTAACACCTAAATCAAATGTTTCTAACTTCAACAGACGCCTCTTATAATATTATTATACATATTTATCTTTATGAATAAATCCGTCATCTCTCTTATTTCTACAATCCAGAATGAAATTTTTATTAATTGTATATTATTGCAAATTTTATTATGACTTATCGATAACTAGTTAGGATTGCTTGTACGCCCCTTAAACCGTCTATGTTAACTTTCACGCTAAGGGCCTTTATGCTCCCTTCCGGTCTAAATCCGTCAACCGGAGACTTGAAGGTATCCAGTGTTTCTAGTCTACGTCTAGTCTATAAAATATATCTAGTCCAGTAGATATATACATAAATCTGCAGCTATTGACGCCGTTTTTACGAGATCTTTTATGATACTCTCAAAGATGTGTATTCAGTTTTCTTGTATCATGTGTGTTTCTAAAAATTCTAAATAAGTATAAGTGCTTGTAAATAAGGATTTTGGGATATTTCTGATGATTTAATAATTAAGGTACGTATGTCGGTAAAGTATATAATATGTATATTGGTAATGGAAAATCTATCAATGATTTGCTAATTATTGTAGTTATAGATATCCTAACACCTCAATCCGCGTAATAATGGTGTCCGTTTTTATCGTAAGGCAATGTTTTTTGCGCATGTGTGGCTACATGCGTGAAAAGCATTTCCTCTCGGTATTCCATTTGATCTCGGGTAGACCCAGACCCTATGTGGGAATCGCACCTGGGAGTGCCTTAGAGTCCCGAATTTGAGCAACAGGAGTAATAACAGTTTCCTGGCAAATGTTAAAGTAATCTAAAATGTTTTAGTGGCTTATATCGAAGTAAGAATCTCCTCATATTTTTTTCTCTCACTACATACATAGAATAATGAGAATATATTTTATACATATGAATTATGTATATAAGTATGTACATAAGAATTACGATGATTTATGAATAATATAATCAAACTGGTATGGGATATAAAAAAGGTTTGATTATTACATCTTTACAATCAATTATAAAAAAAACACTAATTTGAAGTGACTTCATAAAGCTTTGATAACTCGAGAAGCTGTCGAGCGTTCATTAGTAAAAACAATTTAATCTCGGAGATTAACTGAGAGATTCGAAGGTTAATTTGTAGGATGGGTGATGTCAGACGTGTAGGTAGTACAACCACCTCGATATGTTTATACCATTTTAGCATCTATCGTATGCATGTAAAGGTTGTATTTGTGTGTCGTACTATTTATATTTGATCTCTTGATATTACTTCATCGAGGTATAACGTACATGAGTCAACTGTAAGGGTGACATCTGTGTCAGATAAGACAGCGAGATATACCCCCTTTATAAAGAAGGGGTGGTCAGCCTAATTTAATGTTAATCAACTTTGCTGTAACTGAAAGGGCTTCCTAGAAAAAAAAGTCTCTCGGACTTGTCCGCGACGGGGTATCTTCCTCCTGCTTCTCTCTTAGCTGTGTCCCGAATAAGGGCTATTCGGGACACAGCTAAGACACAGCTGAAAGATAGGGGATAAAATTAGGTACTAGTCCGTCCATCTTGCATTTCAACGCATGATGAAATTAGATAATTAGCCGTAGTTAGGCAAAACCCTATGATACCTACATACAAGGCTATAAATTAAAATAAATTATATGTATTATAATAATATGTATTTTATGTCATATATCATAATATATTATCTACACAAATGAATAGAAACAACATGAAAAAACATAAAAAAGATAAAGAAATACATAATTGGTAAAGAACGACTGTTTTTATGTTTTTTGTGTGTTTCAAAGTAGGTGATAAAATATTAAATAATATATTACACATCACTTCGTCGAGAGCGTTGACAGTAACGGTTATTTTATACGTTTCGAATTTCCATAAACAGACATACTCAAGAACAGTAGGTACTATTAATTAAAATAACTATACGTGAAATACCTACTTATTATTAACCGGCTTCAAGAAGGAGGAGGTTCTCAATTCCACTTATGTATATATGTATTTTTTCTTTTATAATAAAGTTAAGCGTCAAAAACATTACAAGGAAAATGCCTAAAGATGTTTTAAAGTTTCTTCATCTCTTTTAAATAAAATATTTAAAACATATTTATTATATATAGGTATAGTATATCATGGCTATAGATTATTTTCTCTATCCTATACGCTATTATTAATTAACAAAATTATTAGGAAGAGGGTCTATTACTTGTTAAGAAACTTAATCGGTATGTAAGGGACATTAAGGCGACTCACTTTTTTATGAGTTTCACCATGCCGCTTTTCCGCTAAATATTTCAGCTGTGTTCTGAAAAGCGTAACAGGCTGTGATGAATGACTGATGACTAGAATGAAGTATATCGTACAATCGTCAACATTAAAAACCAAACTCCTAAGAACTCAGGCAATTCTACCGATACCACCAAGACATTGATTTTTGACCTGATTGTGCGCGAATAATATAAAAATATGTCTATAAATGGTAGTTTTGAAATACCTACACCTTAAAAGTCAGTCTTAAAAATGACATATAAATTCAAGTTTATATTATTAAGTTGGAATTTTATTATTTCATTTCCATATCCACCGTCCAAACAAAATGTCATCTTTGTACATAATATTTGTTGTGAATCTTACTCGGTATATTGGTCAAGGGGCTAACGATAACTTAAGGTTAAGGCGAACCGCCATATGTTCTACCGTCAGCGGCCTTATCGACTAAATGAGATACGAGGAAATTCATTTGAGTGACATCACCCATTTTTTTATTTGATCTAGGCGATCGGGCCACCTGATGTGAATGTTGACATTCGGGGCCAGTCAGTAAGCGAGGCCCAGGACTAAATGTTATCACATTCAAGATGGCAAGACTTATCTATTGTTTTCTAATGTTTACGCGAATTTCACTCATTATAATAAAACAATTTTTTACGGATTTTATCGCGGTTTATTAAGATTTTTACAAGCCCGACGTTTCGGATACTTTACAGCAACCATGGTCACGGGAGGACTGAGGTGTCATACGTCCTATGATTACAAAGTTATTCGAAACTACCCTATGATACATCAATATTTTGGTCAGTCCTATCTACGCAGAAAGTGCTAACTGTATCTTTAATCTGTGACATATTATGCTTTTACCACCTGCTTGGGATCCCATTATTAAAATTATCAAATCAAAATCCAAGCATAATATGTCACAGATTAAAGATACAGTTAGCACTTTCTGCGTAGATAGGACTGACCAAAATATTGATGTATCATAGGGTAGTTTCGAATAACTTTGTAATGATAGGACGTATGACACCTCAGTCCTCCCGTGACCATGGTTGCTGTAAAGTATCCGAAACGTCGGGCTTGTAAAAATCTTAATAAACCGCGATAAAATCCGTAAAAAATTGTTTTATTATAATAAGACTTATCTATCTAGAAAACACCAAATACTACTTCGCGGAAGAAAACATCAAGGTGGACCCATAACGAAGAGCGCGAAAAAAAACGCATCTTTTTAACTGAACAGTACTTAAATTCCAATTTTAAAATATATAAAAAAAACAAGAGATATATTTTCCAGTTTAAATATAAACTCATTTTTTAAATTTAAATTAATTAAAATTCGAAAAATATATTTTCGAATTTTAAATATAAATTGAGAATCGCTCGCCAGTATTAAAGTCGTAAAACAATTTTACTCGAATTGTTCGAATCCCTCCAAGGGTAGTCAATATGTCTGCGCCGGGGTCATGGATGTGTATGAAGTAAATGTACAATTTACTTCCCAGTTCCGGTATATAGTCCTCGTGATAGGTACGAATTATACGAGTTTATCGAATGAAGTATGTGTGGGTTCATACAAATATTAATTTATATAAATGTTCAACATAAATTGTGACTACGATGATTCTATCAATATTATTAATGATTCTATAAAATCCGTAAAAATTGTTTTATTATAATGAGTGAAATTCGCGTAAACATTAGAAAACAATATACGATGATTCTTTTATAGTGTGTCTGTGAGTTTGTGTAAAAGAAAGCTTCAACATAATATGTGTTAACATTAATATAGTCGGTTATCTTATTATTTAAGGGTGGGGACACCAGCGAGGCCAGACGGGCGATCAGTCCTCATCAACGGGACCATTTCACCCAAAATCGGTCGGTTATCTTAAATACCAATTTAAAGAAATCTTATATATCGCAAAATTTTATACTATTCATGTTTTATTGATAGAAAAACTTTAGTAAACTGTCGAAACAAAACCAACACGCACATTGTAACTTTTACAGCAATATACTAATCTAACATATATTTCACTTTCCTTTGTTTGTCAAATTACGAAATCTTAGTTTTTGTCTGTTCCATATTGTATATTACTTTCAGAAAACTTTTTACTTTAGTAAGCTTTAAATTTTCTAAATCATTTGTTTCACTTTATACATAACTATTTCAAATCGTTTACACAATATTCATCGCTATTTTTCGTATACGGAAAGATTTCAAGTTACTTTTAATAAGGCGTTCTATTTAGAACACATCTACACGCTTACATGACATTAAACTTAGTGGTATGTTCATATTTTTTCTCATCAGAGGTCGTGGGTTTGAATCCCATATTAAAAACTACTCGAACTACTGATAGTTCCTATGTTAGTATGTTATTGCTGATAACATATAAAAATGTAAAAAAACATTATTTATTCATATTATTTATAATTACTATTAGTAATTACCTCTTCAGTTGTAAAATACATGTTTCATATTATGTCACCAATTAATAAGTGTAAAGACAATAATTACACAAGTGTATGAAGTTTAATACAAATTGACGCAATCTATTTATGTATACTTTATGTATTACTAAACATTATTGTAACAGATAGTATTCAATAAATATATTAATTAAACTAATTAATAGTCTTGGTCGTATACTGTGTGTGTTGAATTGGCTGGATTCAAATCTTAATACAATATTACAATTTATATACAAAGGAAAATATTAATATATCTAATTTATTATTACGAAACCATTTTTATGGTTTTTTTTATTATAATGAGTGAAATTCGCGTAAACATTAGAAAACAGTGTATCTAATTTATATACTATAATACCATCATCAAAACTTTGAAAAGACAAACTCTGTATTGTATGTAATGTGAAGTGTATCAATTGATTATGAAGAAAGACTTATACAAAATGTAACTTCCAACAAACTATAATTATTTTTACCAATTTTACATATAATCATAAACATTTAAGTATGTATTATCAAGATTTATATAATTTCAGTTCATTGGGCTTTAGCATTCATCATCATAATCATCATCACCCTTTATCCGTAACTGTATCCATTGCTGAACATACGTCGTCTACCTCAACGCATTAAATTCATTAGCATTATAGAACGTAAAGTTATGTTACATTTTAATATTATGAAAATTGTTATAAAGGCATAATAGTAATTAACGATCGCACAAAACATTTCAAGTCCTAGGAGAAGGTAATAAGGAAAATGTAGTAATGTTCTGTTCGCGCGTCAAGCATAACTTTTCCGAGTAATTACACATAATGGATGTATTTATGCCTCATTTTTATTCAGCTTTTGTTTGGTATTTTCATAAAACTACACCAACAAGTTAAATAGAGTTTAAGCAAAAATGGAATTAAATGTTGAAAAATTAAACGCACGACGCGAGTAACGTAGCGATCGAGATGTGCAACGTATTACGTAGCAAACGACGCAAGTAACATAGCGATCGAGATATGCAACGTATTACATACTTAGCAAACGACGCGAGTGACGTAGCGATCGAGATGTGCAACGTATTACGTAGCAATTGACGCGAGTAACGTAGCGATCGAGATGTGCAACGTATTACGTAGCAAATGACGCGAGTAACGTAGCGAATGAGATGTGCAACGTATTACGTAGCAAACGACGCGTGTGACGTAGCGATCGAAATGTGCAACTTAGCGAATGGGTTGACCAACGTAGTGAATGACTTGAACAACGCAGTGAACAACGCGTGGAACACATCGAACAACGATGCTCTCGTTGTTCGATGTGTGTGCTGTTGCGAACGACGCAAACAATGTCAAGATCAGCGCAAGCAATGTCAAACTTTAAACGTTAGCTCAATTTAAATGAAAATCTTAGTATTAAATAATTCCTAACATTTTGCTTGTTCTTTTGCATGTTATGACGATATCAATGTTTTTTTAAACCAGAAGCTGTGCAACTACCGTGTTTTTTTATGGTATATTTCTAAATTCATATTATTATATTATTTATTTTATAAATGTCAGAGACAAGAGTTAAAAAATTAAAATCGTTAAGGCTACAAGCGATGTTGACGCAAATCGATTTGGTAAAACCAATATTGGAGATCAGGTGAAGGCCGCGAGTATACTAATTAACTGGACAAATATGTTTACTCTTACGTGGTTTTTCATACCATCTATTGGCGCAGCAGTATTATCGACTCGAATGCAATACGGCAAACAGCATGACACTGCTATGTCGTGAGGCTATACTAACGCTCTTGGATTCCTTGTGTGTGCGCCCGTATATTCATTTTTTTTATTACATCTTTCGTTGTGTATTTCAATAAATTATGAATTCTCATTCTATAATACATATTTCACATCTTTCTAACTTCTTTGTACACACAAGTTTAATACAGCATGCAATTTCAATATCACCGTTTTCCATTATCACTTTCTACTGAAACAATACTACAATATTTCCTGTTTGAAAAAGACCGAGTGTCTGGAAGGGGAGAATAATTTCCACTCAGTAATAGAATTGTTATTTCCAGACAACCGTTCAACCGTATCAAGACATTATTAAATTATTCCAAAAGTGAATTTGCTTTAATATGAATCTAGGAAGAAGTGTATTATTTGTATAGTTTTTTGTATAATTGTTGGAGTAAGTAATATTTTGTGTAAAGTATATGAATGTCTTGGTGTTTATTGGAGGCCTATGTACGTGGACGGATAAAGGTTGATGATGATGAAAATGAGGTCTGTGTAAGCTATTCTTAAAATTGCTTTTAAAAGATTTGACAAATATAATTTATTCAGTGGCTTTTTTCGTGTTTCTAACATGAATAAAAATTCCAAACTTGGGTCATTATTAAGATTAATTTTGAAAAACTTCGAATCGAATATCAAGTAATTTTCGTGCCAGGCTGCTTTTTTGTGTCCGTTGAATTGACATAATAACAGGTGTCTTGATGAGTTGATAGTTTCTTGTTAGGTTACGTTGACCATTCTACTATCTTGGTCTCACAGCATGAGATGAAAAAGTTTTTCGGGCGATTTTGAACACTAACACCAGGTTGTGTCTTGACAGTTTTTTAATTTTTATATTATGTAGCTATATGTGTTAGGTTTTATAAGGTGGATGTGTTTATGAGTAATTTACCCGCATACAAATCTCTTTTAGAAATTACAAATTACATGTGGTTAAACCTAAAGCGCCCTTTACACTCAAATGTCAACATTATTAGAGGGGAAAGCTTCAATAGAAACATGATCAACAAAGACCGTGTAACTTTACTTACAACATTTTCAAATAGCTATTTTTATATCTGAATATGAATTGAATGCATTTGATAGAATATGCTATGCTGTGTATATACATACATATATACGTATGGATTATATGTATGTATATGTGTACATGTTGCTTCCCGAGATTTTTGACTAAAATGAAAAAGTAAAATCTTTATTTTGGAAGATTTCCTTTCACAATAATAAGCCTAGGTATAAAACTTTCCTCAAAAAATGGGCTACCAAAAAAAATTAAAATGGTTCTGGAGGTTAACCTGTTTAAACACAGTAACTTATGAGCTTATGTTAGTTTAGACTATAGATTATTTGAGTTTATATTTCTAAGTTTACGATCGGACTCGATTTTGAATCCATATAATTTTATTAGGATACGAAATGGTACATTCTTTCAAGCATTATAATTTTTATATAAGAAACTATCTATTGCACCTATTAACTTATAGTTTAGACTTTAGAGTATCAATTATCCCGACTAATAACGTTACATCGAAACTACGGGGTAATAAAAATCAAAATGACTTCTGCATTCTATTTTTTATCGTTTATTTTATCAGAATACATTTCTGCGCAGTAAATCTTATCTCGCCATTATTAATGGCAATATTAAACTATAAAACGGAATTCCATAGCTATCAATATCCATAAAGTCATGAAACTTATTCATGCATCGCGTTTCTTATCGCGCATAAACAACTTTTAGAAAGTAGACGTATAACTTATCGTTTTGAGTGGTTAACGTTTTCTACGTCCATACTAATAGTCCATCTAAGTTAGATTGCGGGGTATTGTGGTCTTGGCATTTATTGAAGGAGGCCTATCCTACTTATAGGCATACAAAGGATATGGACTGGCAATTAATGTTGTACGAATGTTTTAAGCCCGAAACTAACTCTTTCATTTAGTCGATTGTTTTCCCTTGCTGATATAATTTCGATAAATTTTGGTAATTGAAAAGGTTTTATGTACATATCATAAGGCATTGTGGTCGTGGCGTTCATTGAAGGAGGCTTATGTGGGTAATGGGAGGATACAAGGCGATAGTTCTGAATGTTCTAAATGTAAATAAAGTCGTAGTAAAAAGAAGTAAATCTTTAATTCTGCCTGTTGCTAATCCAAAAACCCTGATCATATTTCGATAAAACTTGGAAAATATTGAGGAAAGCCATCACAACCAGTTCAGATATCAATGTTCAATTACAGACGAAGCCGTGGGCAGGAGCTAGTTGTAAATAAATTGCAAACATTAAAGCGAACGAGAGCCTTGTCAAGTACTTCCCACCTATGTTAATTCTCATTATTAATTTATCAACTTAAAAATTCAACCTCGCAATTAAATAGTTACAATATGAAAATGAAATATAAACATAAAACATGTAATGTTTCACTTGTGAGTATATTTCGCAAGTTTTTAATGATCAAATAAATTAAAAAATTGTCCATTATGAATACATTTCATAGTTAACTTAAAACAATAGAAATAAGTCCAATGAAGCTATAAGTAAAAATAAGTTGAACAAAATTAAACATTGTTTGCTATAAATCTCAACTCAAAGGGAGAAGAAACTAAAGTGACCTCAAAGTAAGTAAATAAAAAGAATTTGTTTAAAAATCTCAGACGGCCACTTATTACCATGTGATAAACTATACACTTTTTACTACACCTAGTTTCTTTTCGCTTTAGTTCAAAGTTATTCAATATAACCTGCGATAGTTTTCCTGGCATCCCCCAACAGGCACTGGTCTCTCATAGCACAGCAGAACTTCTTATTCTCTCTTTCCGCGGTCGCGTTGGGAAGGAACATGGACAGGACAGCCACATCCTCGTTATTCTCCTTCGCCCGCCTTATCCTGTCCTGCCCCACGGTTTTCGTGGTCAAATGCAGGCGGGATTTGAAATCGTCACTCAGTACATCAGCGGACATGGTTGACACAATGAAACAAAGTTATAATCGCGCGATTCTTCCGCGATATTCGCGCGATACCTCGTCGGCGGTCGGTGCAACACTGAGGTAGGCGCGGACCGCGGAGGCTGTGAAGTTCATACATGTAGGTATTGGAGACAACTCAATTAGCGATCTTGATAAAGATTAAAGAAGATATAAAGTTAATTGTTTTTAATGGATATAAAAGAGTATTTCATACTTTTTTAGAAGTAATGGACGCTTTTTTACATCACGTCAATCTGGTCCCGTGGTAAGTTCTCGAAGAACTTGTGTTACTTTTTGTGAAGAAGTAAAAATACTTTTTCGCCTGTAAGGATTTTTGTGAAATGCCCCGACTTCGCCTGCGTGTATCTAAATTTAGAGTTATATTTGAGCAGCTAAATTATTGTTTTGATTATTATATTGTATTATATTTATAATTATATCAATAAAATTTCGAAGCAGTCTGAGAGAAACTTAGGAATTTTACATTCAAATCAATCAATCAATACAAAAAAAAAACATTTTTCATTGAGATTATTTAGAATGTATATTAAAATATATATTATATGGATCATGACGGCATTGTTTTAAGTATCTTTAATAACAAAACTGAGAAAATTGTGATTCATTCACCGATTACTTATTTGGAATAAGTAAGTATAATAATTTAATGCAATGTTTAAAATGAGTTCATAACAATTATGCGTTTGAGTTATGAATACATAAATTAATTATAATGATTCACCTAGTTCACAAAATAAATAATAATGACAAAAGCTTTGAAGAAGTGAAGTGTAGGTCACAGGTCGCGGGTTCGAATCTCCCAAAGGGTTTATCTCTTATGGGGTATATAACTTCAATAATAATACAATTTAACGAATTAAACTGTTTAATAGTTGTTTGCATAGCCTTTAGAAAATTCCATAATAATCGCCCACGTGAAAATTTCGTAGTAAAATCTTACTAGTGAAAAGAAAGCCCTTTTAAATTCCACCATAATTAATTACTCAAAAACGTGAACCCCACTATTTACGGGCGGGCTTTTAATTTGTAAAGTGTTTACTTTTCTATGAAATGTTGAGGTTGGAGGAGGGGGGGGGGGGGGATCACGCTTCGTTCACAGCCTGAAAGGTTGTACGTCGTGTGGTAACTTTGTGAGTACTTGTGTTGCGGGTACTGGGAACGGATTTTAGAGAATTAATGTCCATAATCCGGTGTAGGTACGTAGATAACAAACAGTACTGTTACGTACATACGTAGTAATGGAACTATAGTATATATATATATATATGCGTTATATATATATATATATATATATAACGCATCCAACACGGATATAGATCACAAACAGATCGTTGATAAGTTTACCAGCAGAATGAGGATCAACCGAACGAAGACCGAATGATCGCAAGAGCATCATCAAGCAAAAAACAACAAAGAAGGTTCTAGATTTTTGCCAAGTGCACGAGTTTCCGCGTATCGTTTTTGTTACGTGACCGCAAATAAAACATAACGATAATGCAACAGCTCCTTTGTTGGCGATGATTGTTTTGTAAACGACATGTCGCGGTTTACACATGTCAGTATACGTGAGGCGAAGACTCCAAAACCAGCATTGGAAGGTGCAAATCAAGGCCTTAATGGCACTGGTAAAAATAAGAATGGTAAGAAATAGTTTTCATATCAGTAACATGTAACGTTCCTGAAGAGACATAAGGGCTGTTCGGTGGGAAATTAGGGTAATGGCGGTATCCAAAAACCCTCCAACGGTGTTATGTAGATTCTCCTGTATTTCTAGAAAATTCTAGCTTAAGCGGTCAGTATTCCATTGTGATCGGGAGAAGGTTTTTAAGGCAAATAAAATTAATAATTGAAGAAGAAGGATAGTTCGACTTCTAAGTATGAGTAATAGAATAAGGGTAGTTCCAAGACTGAGTGAGTGAATGAGAGAGGGAGAGAGTTTGGGAGTTCCAAAGATGCGAATGGGAATCATTCAAGAGTGATCTGATACAGGCTTATAATGATGATGATGACGATACAATCGACTACATGTAGTAGTTTCAACAAACAGTATTTTCAGTGTAGGTGGAATTCATTAACTGTAAGTTATCTCAACAACAACGTTCTCGGGATGATATACGACTCGTATAGTATTGAGATCATGTACCTCACCTTGTGGTCTGATTGCTTGGAAACGGCGCCATATTGTATGCCGGAGGAGGCGACGACCTTGTTTCATCCTTACAGCCACGTGAAAATAGTAAATGTCGAAGATTCTTGAATATTTTAAACTCTCAGCTAGCTCTAGCTAGCTAGCTAGCTTAGTTTTCCACATTATCAAATCCATTATAACGTTTCAAGTAAACGAAAGCTTTTAGTATATCAATTCATTATCATCAACTTTAAGTTAATTGATCATGAACTTTAGCTTGAGTTTATTGACTTTCCTAAAATGGTATTGAATAATGTAGGGCGGCGTGTGAAATCGATCGTGTTGTATTTTTTTATCTCTGGCTGGCATCGAGCATATAACCGGAGTAGAGTAGTAATGTCAGACATAAAATTACGAAACTGGTCAGTGATTTGTCACTGACGTAATAGCAATTCAACCAACCAGTGATCTGTATGTACTCCCATCAGCCAATCATCTATCAATGGCCATTGGTCGGCCAATCAGAGCGCAGAACCGGCGCCACCATCAATGGCCATCCGTCAAAAACTTTTGGCGGAATTTGTTTTTATACAAAACACATAACATTACCGCTATATTCCGGTTATAAATATGCTCGATGCTGTCCGGCAATCGACAAAGGTAATAAAGAATAATAAAAAAGATGTATCGCGCGTTATTAGATTAGTAAAAACCTTCTCCATTCTAGTTGAACCAAACCTAATATTCAATTTGATAGGATTTTTATTAGATTCCAATTCCTATCATTCTATATTATGTTTGTGGAAATTTTGGATGTCTTCAGAAGGATGACGAAAGAAGAATGGTAAGTCTTATAAGGTTCTTTGGGGGCCGGACTGGGTGGGACTTCTGTCCATCTGCTTCGTTATTAGCCGCGGTGAGTCACTGAGTGTAGGTAGACTTTAGTTACTGGCTCTGATGTCATTAATAATTTTATTCCCAACCGCAAGCCTATAAACTTTATATGTATATGTGCTATGTTTGTTGTGTTGCTAGGTCAAGACCTTTTATTTTTCTTTATATCCCGGAAATGCTCTGAGGCATCTCGCGGGGGAGTAGGTCTCCCTACGCGGGTATGTGGGACTCGCTGCGCCCGGAAGCTGGTAAGTGGACGCAGCTCTACCCACTAAAACCCGGCGAGTGCCACCAATGCCGCCTTGGTGAGGTGCCCCGGATCTGTTGAGCAAACAGGGCACCTCGACGGCTAGTCAGTCCCTCTGGGGACCGACGCCACCTCCACAGAGGGGTTGTCCCGCACCACAGAACAACCTCTGCCATCGTCGGGACAGTACAGTGGGGTCAGGTTCCCGTCCTCGCCCCTTGTCCCCCTCTTTTGTCCCCTCTTCTTATAAGAGGGGTACAAAGAGCCCCCTCGGCTCAATTAGCTTAGCCTAAGGTTCTGGGCTCATCCTAGGCTACTGAGCCCCACCGCCACGACAAGGCCTGAACCATGGTGGAGCTAGGTTAAGACCTGGGGTACCGATAAAGATTTCAAGTATTAAACTTCCATCTATACTGTGTAAAAAGTTGAGTTGCTATGTGATAACTTGGTCTAGATTTTAAGGTGACTCTCCGCAGGCGACACGGGAGATATGGTTTGCCAAATTAAATTTTTGAGATATTTTCTATTAAATGATAGTTTCACAAAAAATATCAGAGACACCTTAAGATATTGTCTAAAGGACGTGCTAATTGGTGACACGATAAGATGTACGAGCAACCACACCTCGACGGCTAGTCTCTCTGGTCTCTACCCCAGGGAATGTAAACATCATCTTACTTAACCGGGATAAAATTAGTACAATAAGTAATAGTTTTTATCCTCTATTGTCTCTTTTAACTCAAAATATAGTATCAAAGTTACCAAACAAGTAATGTCGCAGTAACATCTAGTATACAGACGCGTTGTTCAAATTACCTAACTCGTAGGCCCTTGGCAACTTTCACCAGCTTGTTATCATTACTCGTTATAATGGCACGTGCCTTATCATTACTCTGCCAGTCTACGTATGTGGCATTTTTCATTAAAGTCTTTTATAAAGCAAACTCTGATTGCTGTCATTTTCGACAATATAATGAGACTTGATATAAAAAAATACGTATCTAAATCATATTTTTTGTATGTGAATACTATAATGTACGAAATTATAAGAGATATGAAGAAATCATAAATAAATATATATTTATAAAATTATGAAACTTATTCAAATGATAGGGAAAATTGGGAGAAACAAAAATACAGGTAAAATGAAAGGTAAAAACTAATCCGAATTGGTTACAAGATGAGCGCTGGCCTGATGTCCTCCTCGCCTAATTTCGAGGTAATGACCTTCGAATGTCATGACGGTGGACAACAAAGTGCAGAGTAACTGTTTGTAATGAGAATGTATGCCGCAGACTAACGGTCAATGATTTTGATCATTTGATTGCAAAAAATGACATTAATCAAACATACATACTGGTGCACCTGGATTTGCTCGTCGACAGTATAGTCTGTATATTGAGTGTAATATATTATGGTATATATTTTCGTAACGACGACCTCTGTGGCTTAGAGGTTAGCGCGTTGGCGCTCAAACTAGAAGTTGCGGGTTCGAATCCCGCCAGGGAACAAAAAAAAGTTTTCTGTGTTCCTGGGCCATGGATGTGTATTAAATATGTGTATAATATAATAAAAATCTTAAATATATGTATAGTATAAAAGTATTAAATATATTTCCGTTGTCTGGTACCCGTAACACAAGTTCTTCAAGAACTTACCACGGGACCATATTGACGTGGTGTAAAAGCGTCCATAGACATTATTATTATTAAAATCTATTTCTATTATCTGATACACCAATTTTACAAGGTTATCTATACACATATATATCTATATAGGTAATATGTACTAAGATAATATGGTATAATTGTTCTATAACTTTTTAAGAACTTTTAGACGTTTTTTGAAAAGGCAACTCAACTGTAAGGATTATCCAAAACAAAATCTCAAGTACGAAAATCACGGGGTGTAACTATACAATAGTATATACTTATTACTTTAGTTTACATAACAATATTTATCATGTCTTATATAAGATATATAACATAGTTTTAAAGGCAAATATATAAAAAACACAAAGGTGTAATTGATTACCTTCAATACATGAGCTTTTGACATCATACAAACAAAACATAAAAACAGACGGACCGATATTATAATAAATATAGGGTTAGTGAATCACTATTCCGTTTGTCATTATTGTTGTAGGCGTTTGAAAGGATATAGAAAAACATTTGTACAGTAGAGATGAGATTACATAGAAATATGGTTCATATAATGGACTTATATTAATCAATAATAATCCGGATGATCTATACAGATGAATGAAATTGGAGTGTCTGTTTCCCCACAATGGTTCAGGCCTTGACGTGGCGGTGGGACTCAGTAGCCTAGAGTGAGCCGCTACACCTTGGGCGAAGCTGATTGAGCCGAGGGGGCGCTTTGAACCCCTCTTATAACGAGAGGGGACAAAAGAGCAGGGGGCAAGGACAGAAACCTCGCCCCATTGTACTGTCCCGACGTTGGAAGGGGTTGTTCTGTGGTGCGGGACAACCCCTTGATGGAGGTGGCGTCGGTCCCTTGGGGGACTGACTAGCCGTCGAGGTGCCCTGTTTGTTTATTACATCCACAGGCACCTCACCAAAGGCGGCATTGGTGGTGATGCCTCAGAGCATTTCCCGGCGTTAAAGAATAAAATCAGTGTCTGTTTGTAATATTAAAATAACCGCTTTTTAATAAATGCATATGGATGTATACACGGTACATATACCACAATAGCATTTTTTATTTTATTTTTGTCTGTCTGTTTGTTGTCTACTGTATAATATCTAACTATATCATGAAATCATAATTGATCCAGTAGCAGATTCTTCAAATCATAATGATTTGTTTATAATTTTATTTCTCAAGGAAATCACTGCTAAAATCATTATCAACATTTTCCGTGCACTGATACGACATAAACCTCTTTCAGAACATCAAAACGGCCGATTCCCGTTCGCTTGCATCATTTAAAAATAAAGAAAGACAATACAACACCAATTTCGTTAAATGAAATAAATAAAAAAAAAGAAAATGTTTATTTTACGAATCAACATTTATAAGAGAAAATGAAGGTGTTACTTTGGTCAGAATAACAAATAACACAATTACTTCATGGAGAGCCATCGAATCAATGGAAATCAATCAATGGTTGTTGTATGGCATCATTGGTTTACGGCTAAGTCCGTGATTGGATACGACGTATTTGGATGTATTATGTCATTGCCCACTTTGAGGATTTTTTGTAAAAAAAAATGGTATGATGCTATGAAATACATTATATGTACAAAAAATATGTCATTTGTAAATGAAACGTATAAACATAATCAATCTAAAAGGATTAGAATAGATGTTAAATATGTATTTACGTAGGCGAAGCCAACAACCAGTAGTTAACAAATAGTAGTTTGTTGCAAGAACTAGGAACGGAAAAAAACAACTTAGTTTATATATATTATACTTTTAATTTGTATGATATATAAATCATTTTTTTTATTTTTTTTTATGTCAGTTGGATAGGCAAACTTGCAAACGTGCCACCTGATGGAAAGTGGCCGACGTCGCCCATGAACATAAACCAGCCCACCCGGAACGAGCCCAGGCAACTCATCTATATGTTGCCTATCCTGAGACATAAGATGTTACGTCTCGGTGCTAGTAATTACACTGCCTGTCTTGCCCTTCTCTCCGAAATACAGCAAAGCTGTTTCACGGGAGAAACAAGCAAGATGGTGGAACCCATGCAGCCGGGAGCGCGGCACAGCGCTTCCCTCCCACCGGTAAAATCATACAAACTATCTACCCTCGGGATCGAATCCGCAACCTCTGCATGACAATTGCATCCAAACATAGACCCCATCAGGCTTGGTTTGGATGACCATATTCAGTTACAAATTATCCATTTTTGGTTGGATTTGAATCAGCTACTCCTGCATGAAGACTACACAAAGATCTATGGTTTGGCGATGACCATATATATCATGACTTATTATTGAAAACAAAAGGGAAAATGTGAAAAGTCAAAATATGTAAGCGAAGGTTGAGTTCAAGACTGGTCTCATTCACCTTAGCACACCGTAAGAGGCGAGGGTAAGTCGCGGCCCGTACATGGAGAGTGGAGACCCGATGGACTGACGACTGGTGATTTATCTAGCTGCTCTCCCTGACTTCGTTTGTTAGGAAATAGGAATATGCACAGGAAAAACGAAATGAAACTAACTTTTAACATATTGTAATGTTTGCGAATGTCACTGTTATAATGAACATAGCATGAAACAATTATATTGAAACCATTTTACGGTATACGACTGACTAACCATCGGGGTGCCCTATTGCTAAACAGAGGCCTTAGACAAAGTAACATTAAAAAAACGATAACGAAGTTCGAAAAGAATAAAATGTATGGGATTGACATAAGCCGTCGTCAATTATGTCACTCGTTATCGTTATCGCAAGTTGGTAGACAATGTTAAAATTCGTAACAAAATCATAAGCTGTCAATTGGTTATCGAACACTTATGTCAAACTTATGTTATTTTATTATTGATATTGATTCGTTATCCGTGGGCGTGGGCCATGGAGGGCAACATTTTCACAATTTTTATGAGTTATAGTGTGTATGAGGTCTATTTACATAGATATTAATTTTAATTTTTTGGTCCGATTTGACACTTCTTGTCGAACTTTGTTGACATTTGACAGTTGTTGTCGTTGCATTGTCACAATCTTTGATTGATCATTGGCTAGAAAATTATTATCGTTATCTCAAAGACGATAACGAATTTCGGCTACAAAGCGATGTCACTTTGTCTACAGGCCCTTATTCGGGGCATCTCTCCCCCCGCGGAATGCGTAAGAGCATTTTCCAGAGCAAAAGGAAAAAAAATGTTATACTTATAACAAAGTTAATTGCCATATTATTTTTTTTGATTTATTATTATCTTATCACTTTAATTAATTATTTGTTTACGCTTTTACAGAAGGAAAAGATAATTAAAAAGCAATAAAATTATTTTAACAACTTGTCAATGTCATGTTTAAATGATCGAAAGTAAAACTGGTATCGGTCGGAAGTGGGAACTTTTGGGAAATGACCTCCGGCATCGGTGGAATTCCACAGTTATGTACGATCAATATCAATACCCAATATAGAAGTTTAATGTTAATTAAAGTAGGCAATCTTACAGAAAAGACACCAGATGCAGAAAAGCGAATTCAGCAATAAATAGTTCTTCATTATCATTGAGTATTTTAACGTCCACAGTCCACTCTACTGGACCTATAATATAGCCTCTTTTAATGTACGCCAAGACGCGGTAAACAGTTCATACAACGATTAGCTAAGTTCGTTTGGAGTGAATATCACATTAAAAGTATGATTAATTACGTGAAAATATAATTATACTTCTGTCTGTTTGTAATTTTAAATTAACAGCTTTTCACTCAATTAATATGAATGTATATTTACGGTACTTACATGAAAAAAATCAATATTAAATTTTTTGTCTGTCTGTTTCTGTGGCTAATCTCTGAAACGGCTGGTAGGCAGCTAGCTGATGACGTTTTATGGAGTAACTTAGGCTATAAAACTAATCATCATCGATCCGGACACGTCCGGACACGGCTGTAAATCTAAGTTAACGCGGATGAAGCTGCGGGCAACAGCTAGTTATTTATATTAGTCGGTTTTCTGTTTCGTGTGTTATTAAAATATTGTTAAAGTGTATATTTGATTATATATTACTAGTATCATAGCAAAAGAAAAGTCGAAAGGGGTCTCGGTCGAAGTAGGAATCAGTATGATATTTTATTATTTCTTAGGCTAAATGTACTTTTGTTTATATGTTTTAACATTAGGTACTTCAATGCTAAACTACGGTTCAATAATCAAATCATGTTATGATTTGGTTATTTGAGCATCTTTTGAGTATACAAAAAAGTGAAGGAAACTCACATTTCATCCTGTTTCAAAGGGTTAAAGAAGTCTTCACTTTAGTATTAAACTACATCCAAATAACCAATTCACGTCGATATTCCTTTTTTTTTCGAAAAAAGTGTAGGAACTTCACATTTCATCGAGTTTAAAAGTGCTTAAGAAGTTTTCACTTCAAGTCATGTTTTGAGTTATATATTAAAAGTGTATATATATTATGATAAGATTATACGAAAAAAGTGCGGGAAACTCACCAGCACGGAAGACCTCTCCGCAGCCATCGCAGCGGCTGGCGAACTGCGCGTCATAGCAGTTGCCGCAGTAGATCTTGTCGAGCTTGGAGCCGAACTGCTTGTCCACCAGCGACACGCGGCACTTGGCGCACAGGAAGCAAGCCTCGTGCCAGTGCTTGTCCTTGTAGGACAGGTCCTGGAAGAACAGGGTGGCATTAGCAAAGGTACATCGATCACTGGGGAAAAATATTTTACTAGATTGAGTGTAAAGGGAGTAAAGTAAAGAGGTAGTGCCATGCTGCATTGCCGAACTGCGCCGGCACGACCGGGGTGGTACCTCTCGCTCACATAACACCGGCGTCAAGTGACAGCTACGATGTCGCGGTTTGTGAGTTTTCGGTGGCCCATTGGGGGGGATAGGGAAAAGGAGGGGCGGCGCATCTGCGTGGCCTTGGTTGTGCGGATGTGTATGGGCGTCGCTGCTAGTTGCCCCCTGATGACATAAAAAAGGGAGCGTAAGTTCCCGTGCCAAGTTAGGGTATTCGTCAGTGTATATGATAATTATGAATGCCTAATATATGACATTTTTAAATGTCAATCAAAATAAGTAAACTGACAGTGAAAGCTGATGGTAAGAGGCATGGACCATGACCATAGGCGAGCCAATTCAAGAACAGCTCTTTATCATTTCTATCGACCTTTCAGTATCCTTGTTAGACATAGGCCTCTCTCAGTAAGCGCTAAGACGATTTTTTATAGAAGACAAACGGATAGTCGGTTCACCTGGTGGTAAGTGATAAGCGATATTCCTGGCCACTCACATTCAACTAGGACCGACAAACACAAACATTGTAAAAAGTGTTATTATAGTGAAGTGATTAGTATCGTTCAATCAACCAGAAAATATCGCCGAACTTCGAGTATCGACGATATATTGGCATCGGTATCGGTATCAGATGCATCCCTCAAAAAACCTGTGTAGTATTGCATTTTAAATTAATCGTCAAGACTGTGGTCAATACCCCAATGCGCGAACCAATTTCATAGCTTTCAATCGAATTGCGTTTTATTGACGAAAATAAAAATACTGAATCTATGTTCCTTTATATCAACTAAATACTCTTGTTTGCTTGCGTCGCAATAATCTCATATTTAAGACTTTTGAAGTGTTTGTACTTTGTAGAACAAACGAACACGTTATTATGTTGATCATCTTTGCTTCATTAATGTGTTTTCCGTCCTTAAGTCATTAACAAATATCTCAAGCTCAACGTTGTCGCACGTGAAAAGCAACGTGAACCACGATGTAGTACAACATCTAGACTTACAGACCGCATAAAAAGTGCATATTTATTGCGTCGTAGATGTTTCAATATTCAGAACACCGTAAAAAAAAGAGTAAGTTTTTAAAGATACTGATACCAAGTTCTCAACTCGCAGGTAAAATATTTTTATAAGGGCTTTTTTGTTTAAACGAGTTCAAAATGTCGATAAAGAAGTTTTCACTCAATGAATGTGGTTAGGATTAAATAATCAAATCATGTAACTTGTCCTTTGGCAGAGAAAAACATAGTGAAGCACCTCTGATAATGTGTAATTTCTTTCTCGACTAATTTTTAACCGACTTCAAAAAGGAGGAGGTTCTCAATTCGTCGGAATCTTTTTTTTATATAAAATGATCCTCATCCTGGAGATTATAGAAATTAGATAAATGTTGTTAAAGGGTTTTTTTTGTATTTATTAAGGATTGTAGAAGAGTCTATAAATGTACTGCATTGTATCTATTGTGTTAAGTAGGTATGTACTACAGAAAGCTCGTATGTCGTATAAATTTTACCTGTGATTGAATTTAATTCAAATTTAGTTATGCATCATAATTTATATCAATGGTCATAATATGGAAAATAACCATTATTGAGAAGCAAAAACATTGACGGATGTGGGCGCTTTATCATCATGGTGTATTTATGTGAAGTCAATGACGAATATCTGATATTCGTCATTCGTCTTCCCATTCCCATAACAAAATTTATTTATCAAAATAGTCATAATAATATTTATTGCTCTATTTGTTTTTAAAATGTATTTTCTCTAATCGACAGCAGCAACTCATTCTATCCTTTATTTTCATAAAGATAGTTCACTGAATGGGTTGAAATCTTTACCACCCCTTAAAGAAATCTTTCATTCAAGACTAGATCATACAAATATTTTGCTATTATTACGAAGCATATTTAATGCTGAAAATTATTTTAACACATATTGATAAACGAGTACCGGGTTATGATTAAACTCCAGCGCAGATTATTTTAAACTAACGGCTATTATAAAGAAACAATTTTTACGGATTTCGTAGGACGGTCCTCCCGTGACCATGGTTGCTGTAAAGTATCCGAAACGTCGGGTTTGTAAAAATCTTAATAAACCGCGATAAAATCCATAAAAATTAAGCATTAGATAACATGGCTATTTTCACTATTATACTATTATCGTTTAAAATGGGATATATACGATGTTTTTCATTTGTATTTCGCGGAGCTCTATAATTTTGTATAGTTTCAAAATTAGTCCCGTAAGAGATTCATAAATAATTTCGAAATATCGAGCTCGTTAATGTTATAAGCGGTTTTCATATTTCCCATTCGTTATTCTCAAGTGACAGCACTACAGACACCGACGCTAAATCATGTAATTTTGTAGCGATATCAAATTTTACCTTTAAATATTTGTTATATTTATTTACAAAAACACATTCATATAATCATTACACAATGATGGGTAATATTTATTTACAAGACATCTTTTATATCGCATGATGACGCGAGCTTTTCCTTTAACCAAACGCAGTAGGAGAGATCAGTAAACGCGAAAACTCGCTTTCTGTAGCCATCTAATTATTATTCTCCGTAATTAATATTTATAGGGTAATAAAATGGTTATTCATTCATTACATTTGAAGACGTTGAATTGATCTGTTAAATATGGACAGCTTCTGTAAGATAACTTTTCTAAAAATATATCTTCTGCATGATGTATAGTTTTTCAAATTATGTCGTAATGTAAATAAAACGTGTTTATTTTGGACGATTACAAAATCCCAAGAGCGTTCTTTACATAAATATCAAAGTCGCAAGGTCGACGGTTCCCGAGATAAAAATAGCAGGAGTTTTCTTAAATTTATTAGCCTCGGAACAATACATTTGCCAAGTATATTGCTAAAATAGTTGTAAACAAAAGCTCCAAAGTTTTGTAACGTTATATCTAGTTTTTATTACAGCGTGTCTGTGTGTGGATGTGTTTGTTTAGTGCGTGTATTTGTGTATGTGTTGGCAACGGCAGCGGAGGGCCGTGTGCAGAGGTGCGTCTGAGGAATCCGGGCCGACTGGAGTGACAAAACTAAATTTGATCGACCAATGTAACACGATTCCGTTTTCAATTTCTACAATATTTTTCTATTTCGTTTTCAAGTTCTACAATACTTCTGTATTCCGTTTTCAATTTCTATATTACTTATATATTAGCAACCCTTATTGCCTTTTCACTTGTATTTCGCGGAGCCGGTATATGATGAAATAAATATATACAGATACAGAAAGCATGAAAAAGATATTTTTTATGTAAAATTGTTTACTCAAGATCGTGCTAACACTTAATGTTATGGAGATTAGCTTTTGGGTAAGAAATATTTTTCAGCTATACATAGAAAACTTTTGAAATTAAAAGCTCAATAATCTTTATATCATATTATACTAAGCTGTTGCCCGCAGCTTCGCCCGCGTTAACTTACTCAACTTAATTACTGTTAATCACAGAGTAATGTTATATAGCCTATAGCCTTCCTCGATAAGTTGGCTATCTAACACTGAAATAATTTTTTGAATCGGACCAGTAGTTGTTGAGATTAGCGCGTTCAAACAAACAAACTCTTTAGCTTTATAATATTAGTATAGATTTGATATCTATCTATATTTTATCTATATGGTATCAAATTCTACTCGTCTCGATGTAATCATTCTAATTTAGTTTGACATAAATAAGTCTTAGCCGCTTTGGCATGAGTATGAAACTTTCTAATTAAAATTATAATAGTTTTAGAGGCGTTACGTATTATCTTATTTTACGTTCCCATTAATCTCTGACAACAAATGTCTGCCAAATACGATAAACAATGTAATTGATGGAGACGGAAATATATTGTTTTGAGTTTTTTGCCCACCTTGGGGTAGAGTTTTTGCCTACCTTGGAGTCGATGCCGATGGTCTTGTTGCATTCCTCACAGCCGTTAGCGAAGACAGTCTCGTAGCACTTGATGCAGTAGGGATGCTCATCCCTGAGGACGTAGCGCTGTCCCGTCAGGGACTCGTCACACTGCCAGCAGCAGAAGTGACCGGTGTGCCAATCCTTGTTCATCGCTTTGGTGTACTCGCCACTGAAAATGAGCTGCAAGAAAATATATAATATAAGTCTAAAATATTTGAATGTAGCAAATATTGCATAAACGCAATTTAAAAATACAATCACTCAGTGTAAACTGTAACGTTATTCATATCAACGTTATTTGAGGAATATTAAAAACACAAATAATATATCATAATTGGAAATTCAAATTGATATTTTTTCCCGTTTCATTTTCAAATTGATAAGCGCAGTTATGTTTTTCCAAACTCAAATACGCAATACATCGCAGATTGTTATTCCTAAATTACCTTAAATTAGGTCGGGTATGTGAGGGTGGCCATTTTTATGTCGAAATATTCGCAATTTAAAAATCACTGAAATCACTTGACACGGGGACACGACACTACGCGGGGTCAAGGCTTGGCCACCACATCACATACCCATCGTCGTTGGTGTCGTTGGTGTTGGTGGTGCTGGTCTGTTCGATCTCGGTGATGTTGACCTCGCCATCCTTGGACTCCCTACGCTTGGAGGTCTTTTTGACCTTCCTCGTCTTCCTCTCGGTGGTGGTGTACTGGACCTGTACGTCAACGTCGGCCATGTTTTTGAGTCGAGGGTGTGATATGAGGAAAAATCACCGATCGCGGTCGCGACCCGAATTCGAATGGCGAGCTGTTTGAATCGCAGGAATTATTCCAGAAAGTTTGAGAGTGGAGGGAGGTTAGGATTTAAATTTGGACGGGAGTGCAGGTGCGCGGGCGGCGCCTCCGATCAGCGTTTCCCTCACTGGCACTCACGTATATGCTACCCTAATCGCTTTATTTATCGTCCTTTGATTTTAATCTGGGGCAAAAGGAATCACTTATTTCTTCCACTTGACCGACTTATTTTCGGATCATATCATAAGTATGAGTTTATATAAAGTATATTTATTCAATTATAATAAATTTGTATGATCTAAATTCTAAAACGTCGAGAATGTGCGCGATATAATCCGTCAAAAGTTCGATTGTCCGATATTGATCACTGATCTATATTCTATAGCTGATCGAACGTCCTAAATCAGTCCAATGCCGCCTAATCTTTCAGCGACTTGACCTGAGCGATCAGTTTGGCTTTGGTTTTATTTTTAATTTTGCGTATGCTATTTATATAATTGTTTGATTTAATTAGTTGAAAAGATTCTTGAAAATATTAAATGTGAGTCGAAGCACATTCCATATTTTTTTTAGTGTAAAGAAAATGATAACTAATAGAAATCCTCTTGTCTCTACTGGCCTCCATTGACGTACAGGATCAGTAACTTTAAGGAGAAGACTGAAGAAAAAGAACATTACCAAATGATAGTGAGGTCAACATCCTCTACTTAGATATTATAATGAAACAATTTTTAAGAATTTTATCGCGGTTTATTACTTGATTTTTACAAGCCCGACGTTTCGGATACTTTACAGCAAGCATGGTCACGGGTAACTTAGATATTGTTTTCTGAAATTTTTTTATACAAGAGGGGGCAAACGGATAGTCGGTTCACCTGATGGTGAGTGAAAATCGACATCCACAGACACCCGCTACACCAGAGGATTAGCATTTAGTAGGTGCATTGCCGGCCTTTCAGATATGAGTATGCTCTTTTCTTGAAGGTAAGTCGTGTCGGTTCGGAAACACCGTAGGTGGCAACTGCTAAGACTACTATTCACGGATTTAAGTTTAATGAAGGTTTTAGCCCGATGTTTCAGATTCATATAGCAACCATTGTCACGGGACCCCATTGTATTGTAAAAGGCTTAAAAGACCGAGATAATATCCGTAAAAATGTAGTTTTATTTTAATCATGATTGTTAGGTCAACATCATGAAGGAAAAAAAATATTAAATAACACAAATTGGCAGTAGAATTTATAACTAGACAAAAAAAAGAGCTATTTTAACTTACGTTATATTAAAAAGAAACGTTTTATCCACGTCTTTTATGCTATTTAGGTTGAAATCCCATTACCAAGAGCTTTTGCCTAAGGCTTTTTGGAGGCTATATTCATTTATTTTTCACAATAGTTTTACCAAGAAAGCAACTATTTGAATCCTTTTTTTTTCTTTATACTAAATGTTTTTTTTTAATTTTCTTCTCTTTTTTTTATTAAAGTGATCTCCTAACTTGTTAGCTATCAATCGTAATAAGAGTAATTAAAAATAAGAACAACTTTAAGAATTGTTATAAGATTTGATCTACTTAGGAACTTAGAAGGCGGCGTAATTTCCTATAATATTAAGGTTTTTTTGGTTAATTAATATTTTTTTGATTATTGAAATTTTCATTTCTTTTTTTTTATTAATGCCGTCAAATTGAATGAGTAAACTCATTTAATTTTAAGAAAGAGTAATTTGAAGTTGAGTTTTGTGCAATAACATCCAAGTTTCTACATCTTTGGTTTTAAATTTAGATTAAACGAGGACATTTAAATTCCTTTTAACGTAAAATGCTTATAAACTTCAAGTTAATCGTGTTGAACCTAATATATGAGGCATATGTGTATCTCGGTGTATGTTTGTATGTTAGGCACATGTTTTATAACGGCCGAAACAGCCTTCAATATGTCTAGACGTATCGGTCGATGTCTCGGCTTCTGGCAAGGTCTTGGTCAATATTCATTCATTGCTTTATTTTTGACTTGCTTACGTTGTAAGCCTTCTTGCGCCAGCAGTGTTGCCAGCACAACGAAGAAAAATCCCATCTTTTTGTAAAAAAAAATAGTTTTGTATTACGTTTCGAACAATAAAAATTATTATCAGTGACTTATTAATATATAACGCTTATAAAGATATTCTTTACGAAATGGAATTCAAGTCATTGATATTATTCATTTGAATGCAAATTGTACGGATTCGAATGATTAAAATCTATCTAATGAGATAATATATTTATTTTTGAAATTTGTAAATTTTGATGAAAACAGCTTAATAGTATTTTGAATTTCATTTAAAAACTCATTTAATATTGAAAACAATAAAGGACACTAAGTAGTCTAATAAATAGAATAGTCATAAAATTATAATAATAAATATATGGGTATTTTTTTTTTAATACAACAACACTAAATAGTAGAAAACATTGTGACTTAAGTTATTATGAATGAAAACTACGCACGAAAGACTTAAATTTATTGTGTGTGTACGTTTTCTAACGTATCTACGTAACACATAAATATGACGTTTTTTTACGTTATGTTGCGTATTTTATACGCTTTTTTACGTCATATTTTTTTTGTTGTTGTATGTACGCGGTAATTTTCTTTATAGTGTTATATAATCTTCATTTTTGTATTGCGAAAAACACTAACAAAGGGACAAACACAAATGTTCACCATCGCCTTTGATTATATTATTTTACGTAATCATTTTGAATTAATTTTTAGAATATCCGTTATTACAAATTTTGTTTTCAAGACTGCTGTTTAAGCTTATACAAATTTTATTTATATTATTATTTCTTTGGATTATTTTAATAGCAATTCGACCTTATCTTAGTCCAAATATTTAAAAAAAATATTTTATTTAATTTATTTTAAAATATATAGTCTGTACGTATCTGAAACAAATAAACTATATATATAAATCTTATCGAAGCTCTCTTGAAAACTCCAAAAATAAGCTCGAATTAAAAAGCTCTATGCCTTGACTATTGACTTTCGCTTGGCATCATTTCTATTTATATTTAGACGCGCGCCGAAATAGACCAGAAAGGGGGAGATCTAACGTAATGATGATGCTATTTTATATGATATCATCAGATCCTCTGATGACTTTCATGAGCATGATAACTAGAAAAATCTAACAAATAAATAAAATTGATGTGGAAAAAAATAGGTTTTCGTATTCCTTTGCCAAAGCTTAACACGTCTCTAGGACTATTGGCCTAATTTCAAATTATAAAAAGTTACTTTTCTTGGCAATATTTTTTTGCACAAAGATCATAATAAAATAGTTTCTTATTATAGTAATTTTTATACTTGCTAAAAGCGAGTAATATGTATAAATATACTTTTTTTTTAGGCTTCGGTATATATATAACATATATATATAACAGGTAATTAATGTTTGGGTCATGCTTTTTTTTTGCAATTAAAGAATCAATAGACGGGCATTAATATTAAGAAGAAGAAGACAAACATTCTTCTTCTTCTTTATTAATATTATAAGGGGCGAATGGTTTAACGAAAAAGAGATTCGTTGCAACGTCTATGTCCATAGGATCGTTGATGATGATGGACAATGGAAGCCATTTTGTATTTAATATACCTATTGGCGCGAAATTTGCCTTGCGTCGTTTCTTTTCAACATGGCGCTTCTTTTTTTGATTATGAAAACAATTAAGACTAATACCTACCTATTTAATCACATGAGCACGATATTATTAAGGGATATAAAGATTAAAAAATAAAGATAAGAAAAAGAATATTTCAGAATACAAATTTATTGAGATACACAAATTGAAAAAAATTGGCAAGTCTTGAAAACAAAATGCTTCAATGTAAATACTGCGGTATAAAGTTCCTCTTCTTAATTTCCTTGTCTATGGATATTCCGTTATTAAAATTTTGTTTTTGATCAACCAGATTGATTTTCGTGGAGCCTAGATTTAAAAAATTTTGTCAATCATCAAATAATTGTGTTTTTGAGTCCCGATTGTTTTGAGTGGGTGATGTGTGTATCTACACTTTTGACAACTGGAAATTAAATGTCACGTCACATTATATGAAATTTTGGGTTCAAATTAATTGTAATTCATATCAAATAAGATAGAAATTAGATGTTACTTTAAATGTTAGATATTTACATTATGCACATACTATGTAGTAAATGCAATTGACAGCAAAATTATCTCAGTATGTTACTGAAATTTTGCTTTCAAATTGTATCTTACTGCTTTGTCTTTATTTGTATTTACAACTGGCTTTAGGCGTATTAACAACCGGCTATGTTTTTATAATTATTATGTTAAATATTTTTTGTACAAATAAAACTGGTCAAGTGTGTTAGGATCATAATAATTGGTTTTGATTATATTTGCCACGCTGAGCGAACATACTGGCAACACTAGTTTTCATAGATTATACAATTTATCCGTAAACAGTGAACAAAAAATTAAGCAAGTTTTTCAAGTATTTCACGTAGCTCAGTGCCTGTTGCCTTAGACAATTACTAGCAAGTTCCTCTCATATTTATCTATTTAATCAATAAAAATTGAACGCAAAAGAACTGAACTGAACTGAACTGAAACTGAAAATTTGAGACACGTTAATATTGATTACACACGTGCGAAGTATAACATGATGATAATGATACAAGAATATACTTGATAATTTTCCTGCGGTTACACAGATGTTAAGACCGCAGAAATCCTACCGTTTTATTGTTAAGCTCGGCTGGACGTAAATAAAATATATACTTTATGAAACACACAGTTTTAGGATGTTGTGTCATTTTTTTTTTCTTTAACGCCGGGAAATGCTCTGAGGCATCCCGCGGGGGAGTGGGTCTCTCCACGCGGGTATGTGGGACTCGCTGCGCCCGACAGCTGGTAAATGGATGCAGCTCTACCCACTAAAACCCGGCGAGTGCCACCAATACCGCCTTTGGTGAGGTGCCCCGGATCTAGAAAACAAACAGGGCACCTCGACGGCTAGTCAGTCCAGCAAGGGACCGACGCCACCTCCACAGAGGGGTTGTCCCGCACCACAGAACCACCCCTCCCAACGTCGGGACAGTACAATGGGGTGAGGTTCCCATCCTAGCCCCTTGCCCCCTGCTCTTATGTCCCCTCTTCTTATAAGAGGGGTACAAAGAGCCCCCTCAGCCCAATTAGTTTCGCCTAAGGTGCACCGCTCACCCTAGGTTACTGAGCCCCACGGCCACGACAAGGCCTGAACCATGGTGGGGAGATGTTGTGTCATATAGTAGTCATAGATAGTTAAGGCCATTAAAATAAACGAATTTTATTTTTCTATAAATGATTAGAGATTTAGAAGGTGATCGGCCGGATGGTGTAAGGCCTATGTCATTCCCATTCGAATGATGAAGATGATGAAGCAGTATTTTTTAGAACAGCGAATGATCCTTTAAACGATCTCAAGGAGCCCGAGGACGTTAAAACTGACTTAGGACCCGCCAAGACTTTAATGAAAATTCAGGAGGAGAAGGGAAATGAAATAGTATTTCTGTTGTATTACCACGTAGTCTATCATACTAAAGTAGATCGAGGTCCAATATTCTGGGATACCTTGTGAAACTCGTTGTTTACACCATCAGTCTCTGTTTAGTAATTGGGATGTGATCACTTTCAATTACTATCGTGTGATCAAAAACACGTGTAATCAAAAAGAGGAACAAATCATCAATGACCATGAATTTATGCTTTTTATTTATTGTGATATATTTTCAACTGATATTTTCACAGTATCAAATAAGGATTTTTATGGGAGAAATCTACTACGATTTATAGGATTATTCGTTTGTAACAATGTTGTGTAATGAATATTAAGTAGATATGTACATATATTGTAAAAGGTGACATTGTTTCACATATCTATGAAATTGCGATAATTATCGTATTCGATAATTCGATACATAACATAGCTGCCCATTTTTTCATGGTTGAACCATGATGCCCATATTGAACGTAAAACCTCGTTGTAAACTACTTAATACCAACCAAAATGGAGGTGAGGTGGAAATCGTTGACCCAATCCTCAGCCACCAACCCTAATTCTTATCCACTATTCTACTCACTCTCCAAGGATGGCACGTTTAATACCATCCTGCTTTAACAGAGGCCGTAGATTATCATGGGGATAAACCCTCAAAGGCATTCCCCTTTCACTTATTATATTAGAATATTAGAAATTTGTCTATTATAAATTTAAAGATAAATTATACCTGACAAAATTTAGCCTGTAAAACCAATAAAACCAATTAAGATACCGTAGAGAAAGTATGTTTTTTACAGAAATAGGTGCACAAATCGTAACACGCTCTCAAAAGTCATACAGAGAAGCTGATCTTAAAATGTGTGTTGTAGAATTCTTGGCAAGATCTCAAATACTTGCCATAGCTCCAACGAGCAGTTGATATTTAATTATTAAAAACACTAATTAAAAATAATGTGTCCAAAGTAAAAGTGCCAAAGAATGTTGATTTTCAAAAGACGCATTGTTTGAAATCAACAGAAATACACAAGAAATTTATAAAGATTGTAAAAATAATATTTGCACCTGATAAGATTGCCTGGAAAGTAATAGAGATAAAATTTAGAATAATAAAACCAAACAAAGCCTTTTACTTGTTCCCGTCAAAGGGATGGTGAAACTCAAAGGACAAAACAAAAACCAAGGAGGATCTGAATACTTTAATACATTCAGTCATGCTTTATAAGCGAATTGTGCGTTCGTGCTTCGTTAAAAAGCGCCACTAATCTCCAATATTAGCCCAGAAATCAAGTTCTTCTTCCTCTTCATTTACCTCGGGTTTATCATTGTTCTCAACTGTCTCCTCAAAGGTGGATAATTTCGGTAGATCCTTGGACTGCGCATCTCCTACCATGTTATCGTAAGCGTTGTCAGCCCTTGTATTCTCGTTCTCATCTCCTCTATCTTTAGATTTTTCTCTCGATCGACTTCTGGAATAAGAACGTCTCGCTAAATTAGGAGTGCTCCCGAAACCACCTTTATGTTCGTCATTCATGCGGCTGAACTCAGCTTCCTCGAGTGACGTGAACATCTTTAATTCTTCCTCGCGTGACTCTCGCGATTCTTTAGAGGAATTAGAAGATGAGTAACGTTTTCTAAATGATCTGCGTCTGCCACTCGGGTCGCTTCGTTGCAGTGGTCGGAACTTTATTCCATCAAGTGATCTTAAACAAATTTAGAACAAATGAATTATTTTACAAGTGAAGATTTGTCCATGCAATGATGGTGCACGTGATGTCAAACAGCTAAGTCACTACATAGCGTATTTGATGGAAATGTAATAAGTGGTGGCTAATATTGCAATATATTAACCTTAGAAAGTCTTCACTATAGGTTATATTTTCACGTTTTTCATCATCGTATGATTGGAAATGTATTTCTGGCAATGGAGAAGGACTCTTTGGAGTGTATTGCCAGGTTAATTTACTTTTTGGTTCTTCATCCCTATTGTAATCACGCTCAAATGAATGATTAGGTGTAGCACTTATTGATTTGTTTTTAGATCCAACACTAAACGATTCCGATGAATCCGTTATGATTGTCTTTGTTTTTGTAAATGGGTATCTTTCTGTTCTGTAATCACCATTTTCTTGTGGAGTTTCATCAACAGAATACTGTCCAAAACTTGAGATCTTAGTGGAGAATAATAGGGCAGTAGAATTAGAGGGTGTTCCGTGAAATTTTATGGCACCTGATGTAAAATTTCCATCCTTGTCTTCTGTCCACACTACATAACCTTGACCGCAATCATTTGTCCAATCCGGCACTGCAGGTGGGTTCGCAGTCTTTCGTTGTAGCCTCGTGTAGTATTCAACAAGGTCGTCAAAGTTCGGATCTGAGGTAGGAACTACTCCACTGATAATGTTCTTCATGCACTCCACTGCTTCTTTTATTCCGACATATGATATGTATACTGATAATAATATTCCCATTCTTCACAAATAACAATTTTCGATCAGGGAGGAGCCAATAGTTAGGACGGGGGTGCAACGATGTGACGCCTTAGCTCGATATGAACAACTGAAATTAAAATGCTGTACTTGCCAATGTTAGTGTCCAATTTTAGAATTGAATTTGGCTTACTAGCCAGCTATTATAAGTCTAGGTATCGTTTAATGTCGTCCCAAGGCTATGTCGATTAATGCTAAGACAATAAAGAAGATTTAGTACTGATTGATATATACAAACGGTATGTTTGACGAAAATCAACAAATTTACTTGTTTTTCCGGTGGGAAGAAATTTCCCGATCAACTGTCTGAATCCAAAAATATATTTGTTTGTTTTTTAATCATTGTTTAAAGTCGCAGTTTGCACGGCGTAATTTAAGTCATACGCGGAAGAATTGGTCAATTTACGTAAAAAATTGACGTAAAAGACGCCAGGAGACCGATTCATTTAAGGTGACCTATTTCTAAGATAGATATGATCTTAAAGATAATATAGAAATGATATAAATATGCAGTGTGTATACGCTTCTTAGCTAATGGTTCATATTGTAATATAGCAACATTTCACTGGAATCACTTTAAACGTGTGTAAATAAGAATATCCCGCAATGTTGAGCCTACATTATAGTGATGGAATGGGTTTCACATATCACTTGGTAAATAAGAATTATAAATAACCAGTGATATTTATCAAATGGTAAATTATAATATGTAGGACCTGGATGACCGAGCTTTGCTCGGTATTTTTTTTTAGTTTTATAAAATGACATTTTCTAAAAATGATTCCTAGCTAGATCGATTTATCGCCCCCGAAACCCCCTATATACTAAATTTCATGAAAATCGTTGGAGCCGATTCCGAGATTCCAATTATATATATATATATATATATAATGAGCAATTCTTGTATATTATATATATATATATATATATATATATATATATATATATATATATATATATATATATATATACAAGAATTGTCATTTAAAGATATAAGATAATATAGCAACATTTCACTGGAATCACTTTAAACGTGTGTAAATAAGAATATCCCGCAATGTTGAGCCTTAGTAACGGGAGTGATTTAATTTTAGAGTAATTGGGCTTTGGTGTTAGCGTTGAGTTAGTAGAGTAGAATGAAGTGGTTAATTTTAATATATTATGATTATAAAAACTAAGCACATGAAAATGTTTAAAAGACACACCATTTCTATAATGTCAACAAAACACATATTCAATAAATTTTGGGAAAATTTCGAAATAAAATAAATGATAATGGTGCCAAATAGAATATGATGATTTTTTTGATCTCAGAAGTAACTATCATCGTCATCGGCTTGCTTACCGGTAAAGGAATGATCCGCGTATTGGCAAATTATAGGTTATATGGCCTAATTTCCATAGAAAAAATCCCTTTCTTAAAATAGGGGATACACCTTCTGTGGCAATAAACTTTCAAGCTTGTAAGTTGGTCTACAAGACTAACATAATTACACGCTTTTTAGCATAATTATAAACGGCTATTAGCGCGTATAACGGTTTTTTTTTTCCACCATGGTTCTAGTCTTGTCGTGGCGTTGGGGCTCAGTAGCCTAGAGTGTGCCCAGTACCTTGGGCGAAGCAAATTGAGCCGGGGGAGGTGCTCCTTGTACCCCTCTTATAAGTAGAGGGGACAAAAGAACACGGGAACAAGGGGCGAGGATGGGAACCTCACCCCATTGCACTGTTCCGACGTTAGGAGGGGTTGTTCTGTGGTGCGGGACAACCCCTCTGTCGACGCAGCGAGTCTCACATACCCGCTTGGGGAGACCCACTTCCTAGCGGGATCCCTCAGAGCATTTCCCGGCGAAAAGAAAAAAAAGGGTTTTATTTTAAGAAACTTGAATTCCTACATTCCATTTCCAGTTTCCATCACAAAGTTGTCTAAAATACTCTACAATGTAACAAATTCTCAATGTATCGAGCATTTGACATTGAGAGAAACTGAAAATAGTGATTTAATCCGATACTAAACTTGACAACATATGAGTCATCGACCCCATTGGGACGAACAAACAGCCAGGATATTTGTAGCAGTGCCAAGATTTTCTGCAATTCAATGAGGTAATTGCTTTTAATAAGGCTGGTTAATTTTTTGTGGATCCGGCAAATTGCTGATGACACTGATAATGCATTGCACAACAAACTTGTTAGTTGAGACAGGTGAAATGATATGGGCGATATATTTGCCAGCCCACCCGGGACTTGGTTGCTCGTCTATGCAGTACCGAGCCTAAAATGCTGACTAGGGTTGGACTAAAAAATAAAGGACATTGGCATGTGCAGATAAATGCGCCGTACAAAGCGCATTACTATCTTTTGGAAAACTACGCATTTTAAGAGATACTATAGTTGCAGCACTTCTATCTACAAGGACTACAAGCGTATGAAGTGAAATGGGCTCACCCATTTCACTATTGACCGTTGAGATGGTGATGATTATGAATTCTCTTATTTTTTTATTTTATTTTTTTTATAATTTCGGGAATGTAAATAGGAAATGTGTGCATATTTTCAACGAACGAAAATATCGGGAAATGAAAAGTTTGTACTCATTTATTACATATTTTTAACCGACTTCAAAAAGGAGGAGGTTATCAATTCGTCGGTATCTTTTTTTTTATTTTTTTTTACTATCTTATAATATACTTAAAATATCGGATAGTATAATATTTCATTTCAGTAAGATAGTGGTAAGATAGGTAAACGTTCATTTATGTACTTCTTTGTGCACGGGCGTAGCCAGGGGAAGGGTTTAGGGGGTTTAAACCCCCTCCCCCCCCGAAAAATTATCATGAATATTCACTAAGGAATAGAAATTGATGCGAATGAAGTGGTGGATACATTCAAAAAGAAAAACAGAAGATTAGTTCTGTAATGACTAATGAGAATGTATTTAATAATAATAATCTTTATTGATACAAAAGTTACAGAAATATACCCAATACTAAAAAAGTAGTACAATTCTTTATAACATAGGGCAGAAAGTAACATATTAATGGAAAAGATTATCAATTTATCCGCCTTATCAATCACAAACACACAAAAGAATTTGTGTGTGTGTGTGCATGTACATTTCCTGCTTTAAGTTCACTATGAATTTGTTTATTTCGAACATATGAACCTGCTGTTTTCTTTTTCATATTTCATTTATATATTACATTTTTTTCATGCAATTTTAGTAGTTTTATTTTCTTGAACCCCCCTGAAATTAAAACCTGGCTACGCCCGTGCCTTTGCGTATTTATTTACTCCTTTCCTCCTATGTCTCGGAGCCAGTAAGTAAACTACCTGTCCTTCCCTTTTTCCAAAACACAGCAAAGCTGTTTCACGAAGGAAATAAGCAAGATGGTTGTACCCATGCAGACAGGAGCTCGGCACAATCGCGTCCCTTCTAGTAAAAGTTTTGGCAAACTTAAGAGAATTTTAAGCCACTATCAATTTTGTTATTAACTGGTGAGAGGGAAGCGCTGTACCGCGCTCCGGCTGCATAGGTACCACCATCTTGCTTGTTTCTCCCGTGAAACAGCTTTGCTGTGTTTCGGAGCGAAGGGCAAGACAGGCAGTGTAATTACTAGCACCGAGACTTAGCATCTTATGTCTCAGGATAGGCAACACATAGATGAGTTGCCTGGGCTAGTTCCAGGTAAACTGGTTTATGTTCATGGGCGACGTCGACCACTTACCATCAGCTGGCACGTTTGCCAGTTTGCCTATCCAACTAACATAAAAAAAAACATAAAAAAAATATTAAAAGAGAATGCCGCTGAGTGATGTTCTGGTTCTGATAGTGCTGGAGTTGAGGTCACGTCCGCGACAACGCACGGTAGATCGACCACAAACTACACAGGACGACAATGTCGTTGGATGCGAGTGGCGGGGTTCGGCCGTCTTTACATTCATTGAAAGAGGCCTATATCCAGCAGTGGATGGTAAAAGGTTCATTATGATGATAAGAAATAATGGAAGTGGGAAAGAATGTACTACAACTAACAAACACATCGGGCGTGGAGCTTTTACAAATAAATATTAATCATGTATCAGAATTTAGAATAGATCTTCACTATTCATTAATCAGACTAAAATAGGCCAGAATTATCTCGTTGTAGGACGAAATATCGCAACAAAATTGAACATTAACACTACAGAAATATCTAACGGTACCAAGTGGCAATGATATATGACAGAAGACATCTATAAACTTAAAAAATATGTTATTTCTTAAAATACATGATATTTTCGTTGTAAAATTTACCACTACAATTTGTAAATGTTATTAATATAAATCGGGGTAAAGTTAAAAAAACTTTAGAACCAATCGCCATTTTCAATCATAATTATTATCTATTTTAAAAATATCTTGTTCCCAATACTAATTTCATTAAAAATTGTATCTAGGTGTTGGCCGTTTTGTCGTACCTACACTGAAGGAGTCTAGCTGTGACGGAAAAAGATTGTAATGATGATGATTTTATGATTTATCAATTATCTTATTCTTATTTTTGTTCCACATATTCTTCAAATCGTATCAATTCAATGCATTTCACATCTGGAACGTGTAATTTTTTGTACCATTAATCGGACGTTTATTAAACGCTAACTAGAACTTTTAAAGTGGCTGGAAATGTACACAATCGTACATCGCTCACTGTTCTAATTACGGACGTGTGACGTCACTGTGACGGAGAAATGCCGTGTGCGATGTTGCAGTGCGTAGGCGCCGCTTTGGGAACGATACTGAAAATTATTTTTCTGCGTGTATCGGATTGCCGGATTACGGGGGCTTCGACGTATAGGGCTTAAGAAAAAAATCGCTTGATCAATTTTCCAGTAGATTTAGTATTCTGCAGTAGATTTTGACTACCTCTGTACCTCAATGGTGAAGTGTGAGTGACGCTCAATCTGGAGGTAGCGGGTTCGAATCCCGCCAGAGAACAATAAGTTTTCTGTGTTCCTGCGTCATGGATGTATATTAAATATTATGTGTATAGTATAAAAGTATTAAATATACTTCCGTTGTCTGGTACCCGTAACACAAGTTCTTCGAGAACTTACCACGGGACAAAACTGATGTGGTGTAAAAGCGTCCATAGACATTATTATTATTATTATAGACTAGCTGTTGCCCGCAGCTTCACCCGCGTTAACTTAGATTTACAGCCGTACGCGGATTGATGATGATTATTTTTATTGCCTAAGTTACTCCCTATAACATCAGCTATCTTCCAGTGAAAGTCCTGTCAAAATCGGCCCAGCCATTTCAGAGACTAGCCAGAACAAACAGAAGACAGACAGACAGACAAAAATGTTAAAAAAGGCTATTTTGGTATATTTAACGTGTATACATCCATATGCATTTAGTAAAAAGCAGTTATTTTAATATTACAAACCAGACACTTCAATTTTATTTATCTGTATAGATGTATAAAGGACAATAAAGAATTTTGAATTGAATTTGAATAGGTCAATACTGCAGCGGGAAGGGAGAACTTACGTTCTAATTCCGATATTTGTACTATGTAACACTAGATGGTGTTGGTAGTTTTTTACATCGCGGTAGCGCTTCCCCGGCGAGTTTGGTATGGTGGTACTGCGAGATAGCGTTTTTACTTAGAACAACATCTATTTAAAAGGTCACTGACTAGTAACTGAAGACATGGGCGTAAGCCCATGCCATAAGCCTATAGTGATTAGTGACTATTTCTGGAACCCTGATAAAGTCGCTGCGTTTTTAAGGGAATAGTAAAAAAACCGGCCAAGTGCTAGTCGGACTCGCGCACGAAGGATTCCGTACCATTACATAATATACAACATTAGACTCTTTAACAAAAAATATGGTTTTGTTTATTGAATTAAAATATGATTAATTTTTACATATTTGAGTTGATTGAATGAAAGGTAAATTGCGGTTTACGATTTATGACCTAGCTGTAGCCCGCAGCTTCGCCCACGTTAACTTAGGTTTGCGGCCGTACGCGGATTGATGATAATTATTTTTGTAGCCTAAGTTACTCCTTAATACATCAGCTATCTGTCAGTGAAAAGTCCGTCAAAATCGGCCCAGCCGTTGCCGAGATAAGCCGGAACAAACAGACAGACAGACAAAAATTGTAAAAAATGCTATTTTGGCATATGTACCGTGTATACATCAATATGCATTTAGTAAAAAGCGGTTATTTTAATATTACAAACAGACACTCCAATTTTATTTATCTGTATAGATTTGATATTGGTGTAAATATTTTTGGAGCTTCCTAAAGTCAGAGTGCCTACCTGCGGTGCACCCTTAGGTTTGATAATGAGATTTACTTACGCTAAGTGTAAAAGATGAAGAAAGATTCCAAAAGAAAGTATTGAACTTCTAGAAGCATGTATGCATGAAGATAATAAAAATTTGAAGGGTATAAAAATTGCAGAAAATAAAAATAATTTGCAACTACAAGGCATACTGCGCTGTTCCCATGGCCTATGGACAGGGGAAAGAAGCAAGATCCAAAGACGTAGAGACTTAGTTGGTTAACCAACACAGGTCTTGTTTTCTAATGTTTGCGCGAGACTCATTATAATGAAACAATTTTTACGGATTTTATCGCGGTTTATTAAGATTTTTAGATTAAAGATGCAGTTAGCACTTTCTGCGTAGAGATGACTTATTAAAATAATGATGTATCATAGGGTAGTTTCGAATAACTTTGTAACGTTAGGACATCTATCACCTCAGTCCTCCCGTGACCATGGTTAAAGTATCCGAAACGTCGGGCTTGTAAAAATCTTAATAAACCGCAATAAAATCCGTAAACATTGTTTCATTACAACACACGTCTGCTAATTCAAGCAGGTTAGCTGTGCGATATTAAGACTTAAGACCTGTTCAGGCAATGTTATTTCTTTCATTTAGGGTTTTTCTCAGGGTAGGAAACGTCCCCACCATGGTTCAGGCCTTAATGTGGCGGTGGGGCTCAGTAGCCTAGGGTGAGCCAAGCACCTTGGGCGAAGCTAATTGAGTCGGGGGCGCTCTTTGTACCTCTCTTATAAGAAGAGGGGACAACAGAGCAGTGGGCAATGAGGCGAGGACGGGAACCTCACCCCATTTTACTGTCCCGACATTGGGAGGGGTTGTTCTATGGTGCGGGATAACCTCTCTGTGGAGGTGTCGTCGGTCCCTTGAGGGACTGACTAGCCGTCGAGGTGCCTTGTTTGCTCATTAGATCCGGGGCACCTCACCAAAGGCGGCATTGGTGGTACTCGCCGGGTTTTAGTGGGTAGAGCTGCATCCACTTACCAGCTTTCGGGAGACCCACTCCGCCGCGCCGCGGGATGCCTCAGAGCATTTCCCGGCATTAAAGAAAAAAAAGGGTAGGCAACGTATAAGTATTTCACCCGGGCCAAAACTATAAAAGTGAACTTATTTAAGTTGATGGGCAACATCATCAAGCATTCAACCGGAATAGAGCGGTAATGTTATGTGTTTTGAATGAAAACGAATTACGCCTTTGTACTGCGACGCTGCGCCGGTTCTACGCTGATTGGTCGACTGATGGACATTGAGGA
Source organism: Helleia helle (assembly GCA_963853865.1). Classification (NCBI taxonomy): domain Eukaryota; kingdom Metazoa; phylum Arthropoda; class Insecta; order Lepidoptera; family Lycaenidae; genus Helleia; species Helleia helle. The sequence goes on from OY971425.1 coordinate 19,920,814, forward strand.
ATGATTGGCCGATGGGACGTACACACACATCACAGGTTGCTTGAATTGCTATTACGTCAGTGATAAATCACTGACCAGTTTCGGAATTGTATGACTCACATTACTACTCTATCCGGTTATATGCTCGATGGGCTACATTGACCATTTGGTCATCAGGCGGATAGACAACTGGTTAGTTTTTTTTTTCTATATTAGTTGGATAGGCAAACTGGCAAACGTACCACCTGATGTTAAGTGGTCGACGTCGCCCATGAACATAAACCAGTTTACCTGGAACGAGCCCAGGCAACTTATTTATGTGTTGCCTATCCTGAGACATAAGATGTTAAGTCTCGGTGCCAGTAATTACACTGCCTGTCTTGCCCTTCTCTCCGAAACACAGCAAAGCTGTTTCACGGGAGAAACAAGCAAGATGGTGGTACCCACGTTTAGTTTACTACAAAATCTAGTATTAACTTTATATAAGCCCACGCTATGCCAATTTTAATATTATTCATTAGTTTTAACCAAAATATCTTAATCCATTCATCAATGTCTGAGAACAATAAAACTTATTATGAATAAAAAAGGAAGTCGTCATTATGTATTTTTGTGAATCATACGCAAACCTTGTTTACGTTCAGACACGTCTGAGAGTAGGGATAGGGTTATGAATGAATTTGTATCCTTTTACCATTATGTTAGTCTGTCTGTTTTAACGTTGTACAGACTACAGAGTGTAAATATGATGCGCCAGGCGGTGGATCCGTCTGCATAGGTACCTACTAGCGTTCCAATTTTTTATACCAAACTTATCTAACCTGTTTAATTGTTTTTTTTTCAAAACGTTTAGAAAATAATATAAAACATACCTATTATGTTTTTTAATATACTGTGTACTTTCAATATAAAATTCAAAAAGTAAACAATATGACATCGGTTGTACGAGTCATTATCAATTCGTTGTATATTCTTCAAATTTCTTCACTCAATCAATTATTATATTTTCACTTCTTAAATGTCAATACAGTGAGGAATCAGATATTCGACAAGGAAATCCTCCACGTCTGAAATGATTAAGAGGGCGTATGAGTTCACAAGCTCGCTTTAGGCCAGGAGGAGTAGATACATCCGCTGGTCTAATGCGGGCCAAAGTTATGGCCTAATACTCTTTCCCTGGCTTAGAGGATCCGTGCATAAGGTGTTACTTTTGCTTGTTTTACACGGGTTTGTGATAACATTAATAATCATAAAAGCATAATAAGAGTCTGTCATAATTAAATGGACGACATTCCACTAAAAATACGAGAACGGATTAAGATGTATCAGATTAGCCTAGAATAAAACTTTTTAATAAGCCTTTCAGAATCATTATCAGGTCGTATACTCCAACTAAATCTATCCACGCGAAGCTGTGATCAGAATAAAACTATAATCCCTTCCGAGTCTAAATCTAAACACACCCTAGTTCTTACAAAGTTGAGATAAGCTATCGTTCGCTAGCACGACCTTGTCTTTGAAACCCAGTGAAAGTAATGGGAGTAACCTGACACCGGCGACGTCACGCGCGGGCCGTGCGCACGCGCAGGTATAAAGACGAACGCGACGCTAGATCGCCAGACGGATATCGCACTCCGACAGAGCATGACGTGCGTACTTCTTTTAGAATGAAATAAATTATTTATTTTTCGAACTAAATATTTACAGAAATATATTGACTGGCAATGACATTAATAAAACTTCCCGATACAATAAATGATATAAAAATATCAGCAAACAATATTTTAAGAAATCGAAACATTTTTAATTTATGTTAATAAGAAAAGCAAGTGCTATGGAGCCTAATATGCTGGGTGTTTCTTTGGCAGGTCATAGGATTCGAAACGAATACAGAGAACTAAAGTTACCGATACCACGCGAAGAAAAAGCTCGTTGAAGTGGCAGTGGACTGGTCAAACACTCAGGAGAACGGATGGCCGATGGGGCAAAAGGTTCAAGAGTGGAGGCCGCGGTTAGGTAGACGAAGTGTCGGTCGACCATTAACCAGGTGGAAGACGATCTGCGTGTAGTGGCCGGTCCGTGTTGGATGCAAGTGGCAAGGGATCGGTCGTCTTACCGTTCATTGAAGGATGCCTATATTCACCCCACCATTGTTCAGGCATTGACGTGGCGGTGGGACTCGGTAGCTTAGGGTGAGCCCAGCACCTTAGGCGAAGCTAATTGAGCCGAGGTGTCTCTTTGTACTGAGAGCTGCATCCACTAACCAGCTTCGGGCACAGTGAGTCCCACATACGCGCGTGGGGAGACCCACGCCCCCGCGGGATGCCTCAGATGCATTTCCCGGCGTTAAAGAAAAAAAATGTCCAGCAGCGGATGGATAAAAAGGTTGATAATGAAGAAGATCACCATTTTTTGGCTAGTCTACGTCGCCGTCTACGTACCCATGCTAACTCCTATACTCCGGTCTAAAGTACCTCAGGGAAATGTGGGCGATTGTTTAATGGAAAATATTTTTAGACTTATTATTAGTTAATATAGAGCGCGTACTAAATATTTCTATTCATATCATTCGACGACCTTTAGAGTAGAAGTCAAACAGTGAAATGTTCAGGGGTCTCAGAAATTCGGTCAGTGTATTTTATAGATACATCAGTTTTATAATGAAACATTTTTTACGGATTTTATCGCGGTTTATTAAGATTTTTACAAGCCCGACGTTTCGGATACTTAACAGCAACCATGGTCACGGGAGGACTGAGGTGTCATACGTCCTATCATTACAAAGTTATTCGAAACTACCCTATGATACATCAATATTTTGGTTAGTCCTATACGTAGAAAGTGCTAACTGTATCTTTAATCTGTGACATAATATTATGCCTGGATTTTGATTTGATAATTTGATAATAAAAAAATCACTATAATGAGTGAAATTCGGGTAAACATTAGAAAATAATATAGATGAGTTTTTAAAGGATTTAAGGGGACAGACCGAGGTCTGCTCTAACTCCATCTATCTATACATGAGACCACGAGGCTCAAACCTTTCTAAGTTTTAGTGTGTTTGGAGGCCCTTGTGGGGCCCCCGTCCCGTCATATAAGAGACGGGGACTGTCGATCACGGGACTGACGGTCGGAAGCAAGGTTTTCGTCACTTACGGAGGCGGTGTTGAGTGCGTAAATCAGTGTAAGCTGTTACGCGTGTACTGTGTATCCGGCGGAATCCCCTAGCTGTGAGAGGGAAACGATTATTGGCAACCGTGATAAGATATTGATGAATCAATGTGGAATACATGGTATATGTCCCAAAAAAATAATTTATACTAATTTATTATTTTTGAATTCCTCCTCCAATATTTATATTAAATATGCAATTGTTTACGTGTTTGAGAGACGTTAAAATGTCTTGTCGATACGTGTACTGTTTCAGCCTGTGCTAAATCTATTTATGCCTGTCTCCTGTTGACGTGGTATTACATATTGTTGAGATTTTGCGAATTTTCCCATAAATTTGAGACATAATGATTTATTGATTTTTTTTAAAAACTAAGTTAAATCTCAATATAGGATGTAGATATTATCATCATCATTATCAGCCTCTATCCATCCACTGCTGTATAGGCCTCCTTCAATAAACGCCAAGACGACCGATCTTTTGCCACTCCCATGCCCATGGATGTTTAAATTCAAACTATTTATTTCAGCCCCAGAGTCCTTAGAATCGTATTTTATTGTATAATGCTTTGATAGAGTGGAATTTTAAAATAATTTTAATTGCATATAAAAATATTAAATCCACAATATCAAAATTTTGATATAGGTACAAATAAAATAGCTTTGTTACCCAACTTTTGCTGAGTAAAGCGAGGTACAATATAATCACTAACATAAACTAAACAGCTCTAAATAAGCTACAAATCACACATACATTTTAACACGTAATTTAGTTATATATAGGCTTATTTTGCTTCTGGAGAAAACATTTATATCCATTTATAGTAAGCCATTATTGGCGCCCGGCCAACTGCGGCTAAAATCCCAGAACATTGTAGTAGATTATAATGAATATTATAGCCATAGTTCTTGATTCTAATAGTGGTTTAATAATTATCAGTTGCTATGTCTGCAAACAAGGCTCTTAACGCTGTCTAACGTCAATTGAATACAGATATGTACATAATATTTTTAAGATTTATATTTTACTAGCTGCTGTTGCCTGCAGCTTCGCCCGCGTTACTCAACTCCTATAACGGCTATAAGTCACAACGTGATGTTATATAGCCTATAGCCGTCCTCGATAAATGGGCTATCTAACACTGAAAGATTTTTTTTAAATCGGACCAGTAGTTCCTGAGATTAGCGCGTTCAAACAAACAAACTCTTCAGCTTTATAATATTAGTATAGATTTGTATTGAAACAGTACCACGGCTGTGTTGCTAACGTGAATAAGTCATCATGAAAGCCAATTTATTCCCAAAAACCCATTCCTACCTAATTATGAAAAAATATAATTCTTTTTGTACTAATTATTAGATACTAAGACTTTACTATTATAATTTACGTCTATATTCTTACTTAGCAATGATTATTATGAGAATTAAAGGTCGTAATGTAAAAAACTAGTCAGCTTCAAAGGGAAATGAATTTCACTTTCCTAGTCACCGGTAACGATATCAAAAAAGCTTGGAACTGGATAGTCAATAAGACAGCAACATTCCAGTCTTTTCCATCGCGATAGATGACACAATGATATACAATCCCATAATTTCCAGGAAGGCTATCGGTAGCTGATTCCAAAACGGCTTATGTAGAAATGTCGAATGTGAAAGATTTCATGCGGAAATGCTGTGACCTTTAAACAAAAGGTTACCCAAGACTTGGCTTGATTGATCGAAGGTAATACCCTACCTGCCAAAATTCATCGCCCAAGTTCGGGGTCAGGAGTGAGTCACAGACAATTAAAACTCGTGACGTAGGTGTTTAGGCGTTACGGTGTGACCTAATCGCCTAGTTTATAATAAGTAGGCCATGAGATGAGGAGAGTATGTAATGTAGGGGAAAATGGCGTAGCCAAGGTTCTACATTATGTTTTATTTGATACTGTTTTTGTTTTTGGTGAAATATGGTGATGAATATTACATGTATGTCTACACCAAAAAGTGTTTTAGTTAAATAAGGATTTTAAACAACTTAATTATTGAAAAAAAATCGACTGCGTGAAGACCGTAAATTTGACATTTAAAATTGGCTTTAAAAAGAAAAGTAGATATAATATTATGCGCAAAAGTCCGTTTTTTATAATTTTAATATACACACGGCAGGTCAGGATTTAGGGCGCCAAAGAAACATAAATACAATCGAAAAACATAACTCTCCTTTTAGCGTAGTCAGGTAAAAAGCTTTAAAAAAAATCAACACGTCCATGCCCCGGTAGTTGCATCTAACTCAGGTCATCATTTATACGACCAACCTTCTATCTTCCAGCGGTCTCCACTTCAGAACCTTACTGACCCATAGAGTATGTGGGATTACGTGTTTTACCGGTGGGAGGCATGCGCTGTGCCACGCTCCCGTCTACTTGGGTACCACCATCTTCCTCATTTCTCCCGTGAAACAGCTTTGCTGTGTTTCGGAGAGATAGGCAGGACAGGCAGTGTTCAAGCCCCCCCATGGTTCAAGCCTTGTCGTGGCGGTGGGGCTCAGTAGCCTAAGGTGAGCCCAGCACCTTGGGCGAAGCAAATTGAGCCGAGAAATCTGCTCTTTGTGCCCCTCTTATAAGTGTTCGGTGGCGCGGGACATTCCCTCTGTGGAGGTGGCGTCGGTCCCTTGGGGGACCGACTAACCGTCGAGGTACTCTGTTTGCTCATTAGATTCGGGCACCTCACCAAAGGCGGCATTGGTGGCACTCGCCGGGATTTAGTTGGTAGAGCAGCCTCCACCTTACCACCTTTCGGGCACAGTCCCACAGTTCCACAGTCCCGCGGGGGAGTGGGTCTCCCCCGCGGGACTGTGGACGCCTCAGAGCATTTCCTGGCGTTAAAGAAAAAAAAGGACAGGCAGTGTATTTACTGGCACCGAGACTTAACATCTTATGTCTCAGGATAGGCAACACATAAATGAGTTGCCTGGACTCGTTCCAGGTAAACTGGTTTATTTTCATAGTCGACCACTTACCATCAGGTGGCACGTCTGCCACGATCTAACAAACATAAAAAAATGTATACGTCAGTTACAATTTCAAACTTTCGACAGACTTTACAAATCTTTAAAAAAAAACGCAATGGTATTTTCCATAACATAGTAAGCATATGATCTGGTCCTGCTGTCATGTCAGTATCACGAAAAGAACAAACTCATTGAATACTTTTGTTCACATTTAACATACCCTAGCAATCATCATCATGATTATCAGCCTTTCCCTGTCTCGCTGGACATACACCCCTTTCAAGCTTGCACTAGCCGTATTTGAAGTAAATTTAGATATGAAGTTCGTGTGTGGTCCTGTTCATCGAAGCGATCATACGCAGGTAGCTGATGTTATATGATACAAGAAATGTGATATGTACTTTAGATCAATTACTTTATTTACAATCCTTCAGTAGCATGAAATGACTCATTCGACCTTTATTTATTGGTTTAAGAAACTGAAAATTGTATTATTAACATATATTTTTATGTACAGGCCAGTCTATAGTTATGTTAAAGCAAGTTAAAAATAAAATTCGAAATAGTGATAACGAGCAGCGCCATCTGTTGTGGAATAGCAGAACTATGACGATCTTTACTTCTATTTTAATTTCAAATAATGCAACAAATCTTATAAATCATTAGCTTAAAAAAATTCTTCCATTTATTATAATCTTATATTGATCTAAAATTTGCTATACCGTAAAAGGAAACACCGGTCAACATTGTAACTAAAATAGCCTTCTACACAACAGCCTACTAGGAACATACAGCAAGCATGTCTTTAATTGCCTTGAATTAAAAAAATATATTAGTCATACTTATAATAAAATAGCTTACAATTATTTACTTATAAAAAACTTTACTTACTTAAAAATATTTTCAATCCTTTCTAATCCAAATCAAGGATTGGCGCTCAATTTCGTACACGTCAAACTTCACTTTTTTTTTAAATAAATAAGGCACTGGCTGGAAGGTACACGTCCTCGATAAATGTCGAAAGAGTATTGAGTTCACAGTTGGCGAACGCAGTACGGTTAAGAAGTGTTCCTTGTCGCGTGTGTGCGTTAATTATATTTATTACATCGAACTAGTGTCTATAAACAAGCTCGCACGCAGACTTCAAAGAGATCAATAGTTATTTAGAGGATCGACGGACAAATACTTGACCGTATCACACCTGACACTTCCGTGGGGCACCGGGCATGGCGGAAAATTGATCGTAAAAATAGATTCATATTGGCTGTTTGAACTTGATTGTAACTTTATTTCTGATAAAAAAATATATGACTTATGTAGTTTCTAAAAAAATATTTTACATTCCTCCTGCTTTATATCAAATTCTAATATATTTAATTAAATTACTTCTAATAATAAAATATCTTCCGTCGTATGTTTCGAAAGTGTTTATTTTACATTTTTTCTGCTTTATTATCAACCTTTGAATAGACCCGAAAAAGACTGTCTTTTGGTGTGTAATATATAACTATAATTCTCATAGTAAAATTATGGACGAAGTTAATTTCGTAAAACTGCATTAATTTTCTTATTGTAATTTATAGATTTTTGTAAAGATAATAGTTTTCGTAAAACGCTAATTACCACAATAAAAATCAAAGCAAATGTGGACTATAAATCAAGATAGTTAATTAGTGTGCTAATCTTATTTATTACTGCTCACATGATCAATTTTTTTAGTATTAATTTACATCACACTAATTTTAAGGATCTCACTAAAACGGCAATAAAATCACTAACGCCATCTGTAAAGTGACACAAAAATGATATGAAAATCCGAAGTGTCCATTCTTTTTAAAAGACTTCTGTCTATGAAGTACTGGCTGTTCCCGTGTTTTAGCGTGTCATAAATTCGAAAACTTATCATCCATAAAAATATAGCACAACCTTTCTCAATCCTTGGGCTATGGAATGTAAAATCCATCAATCTTTCCGAATGGGGTTCCGTTGATTATTCAAAACAATTTATATTTATTATTATAAATAATATATTTCATGTTAGTAGATGAGATGGAGATCTCCAAGCAGCACTGAGATGTTTCTCCTAGTTGGATGCGAGTGGCAGATACGTGTCCTATTGCCGTTCTTTAAAGGAGGCATAATATGTCCCTTTTTGGACGAAAAAGGATGGTAATGATGATGGTTACTTAATGAGGACGTATGCTTCAATTCATACGCTATTATTAGACCAATGTACCTATACTGTCTTGAATAATCTGACTAGTGCTTTCTCTTTCTATCACAATACATATGTAAATTGAGTTATTACGAAATTGCAAGAATCGTTATCAATTAGAGCATAATTAAAACAGTATGAAGTGTGGTATATGTGTGGGACAATACGTGCCACGTGGGGTCATACGCGCTATTTTTAAAACTTTCATTCACCTTAGATACGTTTTTTCTAGTAACTACTAACTAGCTGATAGCATTGCCCAACTTAGATATACAGGCAGATATAGTTTTGGGACTGATGATTTTGATAACCTATGTCCTTCCTTGTGATCTATCTCCATGTAATTTTTTTTAGAAATCACTTCAGCGGTTAAGACAACAAAACAAAAGAATTACTTTCCCATTTATATTAGTTTGGTTTATCTGTTAGACTTATGTACGTTCTAAAAGCATTCGCAGGCGTAAATATAATTCTATGTTTAAACCAAACCGAAAGTGCAACGCGGTTGAGATGCAATACTCGTAATGCACTTATAATTCGTTCAAATTTGAAAGTAGGCCGCTACTTCAAATGTACGTTTAAACGGCTCAGTAACGTGAATTTAAAAAGTAAACGTCTATTAGTTACATTTTTATTATATCATGTACATATTACATATACAGATTACAGATTAAAAATAAAAAAAATATATATTTCATAATGTTTTACCTTGATACCTTTGGCTGTATGCACTGATAGAAAAAACGTAAATGTCAAAACTTCAAAATGGCGCGTTCCGAAAAACTCGCGCTATTTTCCCGCCGTGTATAAAGCAACTGAGTCGATGGCTCGATGGACGATGGTTACAGACTCGGTAAGGTGTGAATTCTGCACAGTGCTATTACTGTTTAAAGTGTTATTTTTGTACCCTATGCGAGTAAACGATTTATGTTAAGTGTTCAGATTTACGCAAACTATCCGCTAACAGCGTAATTGTTTACATTAATTTGCTTCAAGTATTTTTGTAATATTATGGACACACTCATCGTTTCACTTATCACAAAGATAATATAAACCAAAGAGTATATTATATTGGATATAAACACTACGTTTTGAAAAAAGAGAATTGACTACGTTTAGAGATGTCCAGTCACTCTAGTGTTGCGAACACGTCGTAATAGTCGAGGAGACGAGCGGTGAAACGACGCACCCTTGAGCTACGATTATACGGCTCTAGCTCTACCACTATGGGCCCTTTAGGGTACCTATATAATATGTTCTGTGACTATGGGTGCTATAGAATCCTTATAGTATTGGCATTGAATAATAAATAGTATTGCAGGTATTGGCTGTAAGTAATGTGCTTTGTAGATAAATTTGATTAAGTTTACAGAAGAATAAAATATGTTTATGGTTTATAAGCTTGGCCACTAACACAGAGAGATAAGTTCGAGTATGTTCAAGATACCCCTCATAAGGGTGTTTTTCTAAATTTTCCTGGGCAAAATCGTGAGAAGACTGACAGGCACGATAAGACTAAAACACTTTGAAGGTGTGAAATAAGCCTAATTCTTCAACGCGCATTGAGCCAGCGCAAAAGCATACCATGGCCAACTCTCCTCATCTGTTTCGAGGAGACGAACTATGGTCTCATGCTCTCCTCATCTAAAGTTAGCCGTGCCCAGTAATTAGAACGTAATATAAGAGTTTTAAATATCAGAGATAAGAGTTTCATAATCTTACTAATGTCATGTTTAGCAAGGTTCCCAAACTACACCTAAATTTCTTCTTGGCGTGTCCGACTAGCCTCGATACTAGTCTAACTAAACCAGACTCTATCTTTCTAGAAACTAGCGTGAAATAGCTTTCACTGAGTTGTTCGGCCCCACCATGGTTCAAGCCTTGTTCTGGCGGTAGGGCTAAGTAGCCTAGGGTGTGCCCAGCACCTTGGGTGAAGCATATTAAGCCGAGGGAGGTGCTTTTTGTACCCCTCTTATAAGAGGGGACAAAAGAGCACGGGGACAATGTATGAGGATGGGGGGAACCTCACCCCATTGCACTGTCCCGACGTTGGAAGGGGTAGTTCGGGATAACCCCTCTGTGGAGGTGGCGTCGGTCCCTTGAGGGACTGACTAGTCGTCGAGGTGTTTGCTCAATGGATCCGGGGCACCTCATCAAAAACAGCATTGGTGGGACTCGCCGGGTTTCATTGGGTAGAACTGCGTCCACTTACCAGCTTTCGGGCGCAGCGAGTCCCACATACCTGGGGAGACCCACTCCCCAGCGGGATAGCGGGATGCCTCAGAGCATTTCCGGGCGTAAGAGAAAAAAATAAGGTGAGTTGTTGGGCAGGGCGGGTGAGTTCAGCCCAAAGCATATTACCCATACTTCTCCCATAAGAAGACAGATCAAATCCTAATTAAGGAAAATTATACATATCATCATCATTAGTCCGGATACGATTGTATTTATAAGCAAGCCTCAAAAACAGGTAGTAAATATACTTTTTGGAGTTAACACCAGCCATTGCCATGAGTTTAATCTATCTTAAGTACTGTAACTGTATCTTTAAAAGCAGACCTAAAATTATGTTAACAGTTATGTTGCTGTGTCATACGAAATTACAAAAGGAATCACTGACCTGTGAGCGGATTTTTCTCACCAAAATCTGACTAAAGCAATTTAATCTAATTGAAACGTAATTTTGATGATTCGTATCTTGTACTAATTTTGTGAATGGTATATTCGAAGTTTCTAGATGATTCAAATTAATCATGAAGACGGTATTGTTTGGAAAGTTAAAAGTAAACGTAAGCGTATTTTTTTTTGCTTTTGATATGTAGTCCAATCATTTAAAAAGTTTTTCTATCTAGTTAGTCTACTCATTATAGAGGATTGTTTCCAATTTCGGAGCAAGTTAAACTGCGGGGAAAAGCTTGTCTATAAAAACTAGCTAATGTGTAATTTTGAACTTTTAGACTTCGTAAGTTTGTCTTAATATTGTTATATATCTTTAATGTTTTAGGTATTTATTTAAAAAAATGCTTTTTGTATGTGAGGATAAAATTTGCGCATGCATCTGAATTTGAAAAAAAAAACTGTAACGAAATTCAACAGAATGAAGTTTGAGAACTGGTGAGATATATTTCGTCTATTCCATAAGCTTAAAAGCGTTCTTTTTAATATAGAAGAGGAGGCAAACGAACAGCCGTTTCACCTGGTGGTAAGTGATAAGTGATATCCATAGACACCCGCTACATCATTAGCAAGTGTGTTGCCGGCATTTCAATATGAGTATGCCCTTTTCTTGAAGTTCCCTAAATCGTATCGGTTCGGAAATACCGTAGGTTTAGGTTTAAAGAATTTCAATAAAATATATTGAATTCCCAACAAAATAATCTAATTCTTATAGAAGAAAATATATTTCTAAATACATTTTCTATAGTTCAAAATATTTGTCCTAATCATCATCACCACGCCGCATCAGGCCCACGTCCAACCACAACTTTTATTAATTACACACAAATGCGAGATCTGATCCGACAGTCATTGAGACAGCAGTTGCGAGCAGTTGTCCTGCATTAATACTGTCGTACGACTCGCATACTCATGTCGCTTTTAAAATAATGCAGTTTATTTATAGTGAGATATTCTTTTAACTTCATATCACGAAGGATTGTGTCAGTGGTTGGAAATGTACTGACGATGACAATTGCTGGCGCCTAGAGTGGCGGGAATAAGCCATCTTGGGAATCATTTGCATTTGCCACACTACCTGCATTCATATGCAGGTAGTGTGGCAGCTGTGTCCTGTGTTAGTCAGATCCGGGACACTCCCCTTCGAGCGGCTGAAGACAACTCGCAGTGGTTGTCGCGGTATACCGGCACGGAGGTAGCGGTGGGAGTATAATATATTTTTTTTTTCGGAAGGGCTAGACTTTTCAGCCTGAAGGCCTTTAAGCTCAATCGGTACAGTAAATGAGCAGATGGTTCACTTAAGAAATATTCAAAAGGGGGACACCCCCCTCCGCACCCCGCAAGGGGCGCGGTTCAACGCGCACGCTGCTCGGGAGAGCAGGATTTGGACTAGTCAAATCTGATATGGTCGACGAAAGGGCCGGCCCTCATCCCTCCCTCTGGAGAGGGAGGCGGGTCATGCGCGGTGCCCAAGCAATCTAGCGGTAGCGTAGCGTAGTGCTAACGCTGTTTGCGTGGTCTGGGTTTGTGTCTACTCGTATCGGTTTTCATGTGTCGGGGTCGACGTCGCTTACGACCCCGAGGCCCAAGCGGTGTGCAGGTGTACCTAGCACCGTCTGTTGTACTTCTGTATATGTTGTGACGTTCGCGTCGCGCATTAGTAGCTCAGAGATTTCGTCAGCTGGTACTGTTAAAACATGCTTAGGTTATAATATATAGGTTATATTAATAACATAGGTTATGTCTAATTGGAACTGAGCTATCTGGGGAATAGTTTGCCGCGCTCACGACGAGCGAGTTTGGGTGGAGGAGTGCCTTTTCAAAGTGACGTTCTGACGTCATTTTGAAGTGGCCCCTAACGGACTCTAATCTGAAGTCCCTGTGCAGGTCGATGTTTCTTACGTACCACGGGCAACCGGTTGCCATGCGTAAGAATTTATTTTGGACTATATTTTGTAGTGGCACATGTCGACTTTGTGGTACATGCACGAATGCGACACTCTTGGTATGACATAATGGGTCGGATACAAGTTTTATACAGAGTTAGCTTATATTATATATCTATACAGATAAATAAAATTGGAGTGTCTGTTTGTAATATTAAAATAACCGCTTTTTATTGAATTTATATGTATGTATACACGGTGCATATACCAAAATAACCTTTTTAAAAAAAATGTCTGTCTGTCCGTCTGTCTGTCTGTCTGTCTGTCTGTTTGTTCCGGCTAATCTCTGAAACGGATGGGCCGATTTTGATGGGACTTTCACAGGCAGATACCTTTATACACCAGATGTTATAAGGAGTAACTTAGGCTATAAAATAATCATCATCAATCCGCGTACGGCTTTAAATCTTAGTTAACGCGAGCGAAGCTGCGGGCAACAGCTAGTATATAATAAATAATTAATTAGCCTACGAGCCTCTTTGTCCTGTCCTAGTAATATTATAAACGCGAAAGTTTGTAAGAATGTATGGATGTATGTTTGTAACCCTTTCACGCAAAAACTAGTGGATGGATTTTAATAAAACTTTACAATAACATAGATTATACATCAGAACAACATATACGCTATAATTTATCCCTATTCCCTGCTCTCCCACGACAATGGCAACTCCGTGGATTAAACCGCGGGGCGCTGCTAGTCTAAAATCCACTATCAATATAGCCTCATTTACAACTCAAGAAAATCATGCTGTGTTTATGATTGTATTTATACAAATGTGTCAAAAGAATCTGATGTCTGTTGTTGACGAGATCGAATGAAAGATTTATAACAGACGTGTTGAGTAACGCTGATGAGTCGACGAGAGATTTACCTTGGAGGCCTTTTCCTTAAACGCACACGGAACGTTGGCAGGGCAGAGATTGAATTTTGCTTTAATTAAAACTTAATTTTTAAAGCTTGTTTTGAATTACTGTTACTCAGCTTCGTGAGGATTTTTACTTGTGATCTTGTTAGGTTAGAAAATTGTTAGGTTTGAACTTGAACTGATTGTTAGGTTTTGAAAAGGTTATAAATAAACTCACTTTCGCATTTATTATGTCAGGAAATTTTGGAGTTTATAGGTAATGCCTCTGATCGGTTAAATATATTTTGCCTACTGGAAAACTCACCTATCATCTTAAAACACAAGATCGAGTGAAGATGTATAGAAGCTATTCTTTAGGTTTTTTTAATGGACTGGATTAAATATTATATTTTAGTACTACCGGGCAACAGCCCGCAGCTTCGCCCGCGTTAACTTTGATTTACAGCCGTACGCGGATTGATAATGATTATTTTTATAGCCTAAGTTACTCCCTATAACATCAGCTATCTTCCAGTGAAAGTCCTGTCAAAATTGGCCCAGCCGTTTCAGAGATTAGCCGGAACAAACAGACAGACAGACAAAAATTGTAAAAAGGCTATTTTGATATATTTACCGTGTCTACATGACGGCCTCTGAGGCTCAGTGGCAAGCGTGTTGGCGCTCAAGCCGGAGATTGCGGGTTCGAATCCCACCAGGGAACAAAAATAGTTTCTGTGTTCCTGGGTCATGGATGTGTATTAAATATGTGTATTATGTAATAAGAATCTTAAATATATGTATAGTATAAAAGTATTAAATATATTTCCGTTGTCTGGTACCCGTAACACAAGTTCTTCGAGAACTTACCACGGGACCAGATTGACGTGGTGTGAAAGCGTCCATAGATATTATTATTATTATTATTATACATCCATATTCATTCAATAAAAATCGGTTATTTTAATATTACAAACAGACACTACAATTTTATTTATCTGTATAGTTTATTTAAAGCATTTCCCATAAGCATCATATAGAAGTTATTCTAACTTATTTCTCATGTACTAATTAGTACACTAAAGCAATATACATTTATTTCATTTATTTCATTTATTCTGGTTTACTAAGACGTTAATCCTTCGTTTATCTCTGTATTTTCATTTGACACTTGTCGTACACATAATCTATGCCATCTGAAATCATTTGTGAAATATTAATCCGACATATGCAGTCCAAGATTAGTCACGCGTATATTTAGCATAACAATAATTATTAGTGCATCTTTTATGTAACTGCACAAACTATAAATGTGGCCTTAAAATAGTTTGGATAAGTTTCAAGCGCCCACATGTAGACTTAGGACTTAGGTTTTACGCGATAAAGGTTATTTAGTTATTTAGTTTTATAATACACGCGACACCTAGTTATTTAGTTTTATAATACACTAGCTGTTGCCCACAGCTTCCCTCGCGTCAACTTACTTAGCTTTTGTTAGTCACAACGTGATTTTGTATAGCATATAGCCTTCCTCGATAAATGGTCTATCTAACACTGAAATAATTTTTCAAATCGGACCAGTAGTTCCTGAGATTAGCGCGTTCAAACAAACAAACTGTTCAGCTTTATATTATTAGTATAGATTTTTTTATGTTAGTTGGATAGGCAAACTGGCAAACGTACCACCTCATGGTAAGTGGTCGACGTCGCCCATGAACATAAACCAGTATACCTGGAACGAGCCCAGGCAACTCATTTATGTGTTGCCTATCCTGAGACATAAGATGTTAAGTCTCGGTGCCAGTAATTACCCTGCCTATCTTCCACCACCATCTTGCTTGTTTCTACAAGCAAGATGGTGGTGGAAGACCCATGCAGCCAGGAGCGCAGCACAGCACTTCCCTCCCACCGGTAAACATAAAAAAGATAAAAAAGTATCTTATTTTAAAGATAAGAATTATATTGACTGTCCTCTTGGTCTAGTGGTTAGTGACCCTGACTGCTAGACCGGTCGTGGGTTCGATCCCACCCAGGACAAATGTTTGTGTGATGAGCATGATCATTTGTTCTGTGTCTGGGTGTAATTTATCTATAATATGTATGTATTTAGAAATATATAAGTATATATCAGTTATCTGGTTACCATAAGAACAGGCTCTGTCTAGTTTGGGATCAGATGGCCGTGTGTGAGTTGTCCCAACACATTATTATTATATTTTAAGACTTAGATTTAAACACGACTAAAATCGTCATTTTTTATGGAAAGCTTTATTTAGTTTTATTAAATACTTTAAAAAAATTATCTTTCCATATTATATAATAAAGGTTGGTGCTTTTTTTGACTGCAGTACGATAGAGTACTTACAATTAATACACAACACCACGGCCACTGCTGAAAGGACTTTCAATGAACGCCTGCACAATCCAAAGAGCAACCAACATACAAATAACAAATCTGTATTTCATAAATCTCGGTTGGACATTTCGCAGACTATATCTGTAACTCGACGAGGGGGTGACGTGGGAGGGACTGGTAAATGTCAGTCCGTGTCACAAATAACTAATAACATGCCCATTTTATTGGACGCCTATATGTATACACATATTTACGTGGTAATGAATTGAAATATTTGCTCAAGCTTACACGTCGCCGATATTATAAAATTTGTATCTGTGTTAGTTTCTATTTTAAAAGATTCATGTTTAGGGGATGGGTCTTAGAAGTTTTTTTTTTTATAAGAAGTGGTAGGAAAAACTGACAAACAACTCATTTGATATAGCACACCAGGGTCATTTTTTTTTCTTTAACGCCGGGAAATGCTCTGAGGCACCCGCCTCCTGGCATCCCGCCGCAAAAAAAAACCCCACCATGGTTCACATGGCTTGACGTGGCGGTGGGACTCAGTAGCCTAGGGTGTGCCCAGCACCTTGGGCGAAGCTAATTGAGCCGAGGGGGCTCTTTGTACCCCTCTTATAAGAAGAGGGAACAAAAGAGCAGGGGGAAAGGGGCGAGGACGGGAACCTCGCCCCATTGTATTTTCCCGACGTTGGGGTTGTTTTGTGGTGCGGGACAGCCACAGAACAACCCCAACTCCAGTCCCACATACCCGCGTGGGGAGACCCCGTCCCCAGCGGGATGCCTCAGCGCATTTCCCGGCGTTAAAGAAAAAAATGATGATGAGGCCTTATGACGATTTTTTGTACATGTGTACCTTACTAAAAATACTTTAGCGAAATAAATTAAAAGTCATTAGCGTTTATCGTGTTTTAATTATCAGTGTTGGCCCGGGAGCCGGTCCCTAAATAGACCTAGGTATTACCATATCCATCTATTACTGGGTGAATCATATGGACGACAATTAATGTGCATTAATTGAGATGATTCTAATGACTTGATCATCAATTATAGTTGATTAGTCTAGATTAGACGAATTGGACAGTAACAATTTATCTTTCATCGGTTTCAAATCGCTTATTTTAAGTTAAATTTGGATACAGAGTTATAGGACGTTAGTTAATACATTCTAGACAATAGTTATCTTTACAAAACTGTTTTTGGCGTAATAACGTCTTATAAATCGATGGACGCCGGCTGCACGCACGAAAGAGTAGCGCGTAACAAGCGATAGAGGCACGTTCGGCCTAAGCGTTCGGCTTGTGACGCATTATGACGTTATCACGTAAAATAATCGTTCATAAACTTACCGTGTAGATATAATGACGATTTCATAACTCTTCAAAATTATACAGTGGTATATCCTCTGATGCTATGTTAAGGAAAAAAAAAGTTTAGGCTATAAAATTTTGCCATACCCAGTGGGGTATGGCATACATTTAAAATGTTCAACAGTAGTCGTATATAAATTTCGTCAATTCGGGAAATAATAATCAGAAACTTTTTTTAACTTCACCATCAAACACTATTTTCCACTTTCAAAAATAAAAAAAGCAATAACGATTGTAATTGCAATCAACTGAGCCGAATTTGCATTTTATATTATTAAAATCTGCATTGCGAATGGAACTGATCTTGTCTGCACTGCGGTTTTAGTCTAAAAGGTCTAGGTTTCTGCCTAGTATGTCTGTCTATTATGTCTATATTGTTGTATATCACGTCTATAAATAAGCATACTTACTTTACACTTGTAACATACGTAAACGACTTAATTATGATCATGGTGTTAGTATCTAGCAACTATGTCCTTCTACAGCGCTAGGTGAAATAAGCTTATTAATTAAATTAAACTTACCTTACACTTATTTACACAAAAGTAAACATTCAGTTTGAAATAAGTTATTTTTTTATATGGACATATTATTATAAAGTTTATAATAGGCAAAATAGTTTCTATAATATTGTCGAGGAGAGCATGCTCAAATGTTCCTTTTTGAGCCAGTGTCTACAAAGACGATCAGTTTTTGTAATTTAGCCGTTATTAATTGTTAATGGTAACTAGAATATGGTACAGATTGGCATATTCTTCTAGAATTAAATTCCCTTAATTTATATAAAATAAAAAAATGACAAGCAAAACAAGAAAACTTTTTTTTCATTGCCATATTATATACTTTCTAATAGGCTAAATATAAATGGACCACTTACTTCGTCACAAGCATCGCACCGCGGCTTAAGGCGCTCCCCATAATGCCGTACACAGTACAGCCGACCATCAAGAGCACAGTAAGCAAGCTCCACAAGTAGCTCATCGCATTCGGAGCATGTGAAACACGCTGGATGGAAACACGCCTGCTGAAACAATTTATACGGATTACTATTTTTCCTGTGATACCCAGCACCGATTTGGGCGAAGATTTATTTTAATCCTATCGTTAATAGATGGCGTTGTTATGTAAACTTGATCTAATTAACGCCATCTAGTGTCGAATAGCAACATTAGTAAATATATTAAATTCAATATATTACGAATAGATGGCGCTCTGATTTTTAAATATGTATTTTATATCACTTAAAATATATTACATGCTAATATGTACATTGATTATACTTTTATTATTAATATCAAATTCACTTAAATTACCTCGTCTCCTATCCTGGGGGCTTGAATCATGATGTTTCCATTACGTATGGGTTTTGTGCAGGACATGCACTCCACTGACGGACCATGATGTTGACAAGCAATACCTAAAAGAGAATAGTAATATCTATTAGAATATAAAAAAATAATTTACTATTATCATTTATAACTTTTAAAAGTAGGCGGGCCGTTTCCGCAAACGAAAGGATCTTGTAACTCTGGTAACGGAAACTCAATAAGTTTATCTTTAGTTTATTCATAATTTTAATGTAGACTACATTAGAGGAATATAGAGGTCACTAGTAGTTGTCATAAAACCAAAAATTAGGCGTAGAACCAATATTATATTCTAATTACTTGTGAATCCTATAAATGCCTGATATTTAGATTTTAAAAAATACAAAGACTTAGTATGCAAAACGTAGCAATGAAATGAAAAAAACTGCTGCTGTATTAGCCTCACTTATAGAAAATAAATATGATCGAGTTATTCACCGTAAGAACACCTACATATTACATTGAATTTAGAATCTGAAATCCAACATTCTAGAACTTGGAATATTCTAGAAAAATTACCAATATCAAGCGCGATCTCATTCCTCGCGGCCACAAAGTCCTCGAACTGCTTGCGGTGTGAGTCGTCGATGTTCTTGCAGTGGGCCAGCGACAGGTCCTGCTTGGGCAGCTGCGAGGCCAGCGCCCTGGTCCTCCAGGCCCGCCACGCGGCGGTACCGGTGGCGCCCCCTACGGACGTGGGCGTGCGCTCGGCTAGGGACGCCCAGTACAACTCCGTCTGGAAAGGATTTTATTGTTATGAAACATGTGGCGTGGCTTAGCAGTAAAATAGTCGAATGCCGTGACAGCTGTCATCCAAGTCGTCACGTTTTTAATTTTATCCATATTATTTCGTTTCGATTTTTATTAAATATAAATTAAAATGTTTCAAATCTGCTGGACGTCTTGTGACGTCCGACTTTTAAAAGTGAGAAACAGTATTTGCTGAGAGTTGTGTATCTGTACCTACCTAGTTGCCCTTTGCCATAGAAATCAGCGCCACCTATGGTGTTCAACTATCCTATCTCTCAAATTAGAAAAAACACAATGTTGGGTACTTTAATAAACGTGACTCGAAATTTTTTCACTTCGTAACGTTCTTACAATTACCACTAGGCAAGTTTCACGCATATGCATGATCTAATCACCTGTTTGGAAGTGAGTCCCGGGGGGCTGTTGTCGTATGTGACGTGTCTCGTCTCCCGTAGGCCGAGCCGGTCTTTCACCGAGCCCAACTCCTCGTGGTACACCGAGTGTTTCAGCCTGTCGCAGCCGCATGACTTGCAAGTTTTCCTGGAACAATCAGATAAGTCCGGATAAGTATGAGTAAGTTTGGATAAGTCTGGATTAGTCCGAACAAGTATCGATATGCCAGGGGATACGAGTCATACGGTTATCGTATCCATCAGGCAGTGTAGCAAGGACCTTTAATGCGCCACCAGTAACGCCCCTGTGCTCGTGTCGGGCTTCAAGATGGGAACCTGGGCCCAGTATGACACGACGTCGCAGGGACTACCAAGTAGCGGCATACCAGCTTACCAGGACTCACGAGTAGTCTGGCCTTTCGCCAGCCGGCCAGCCTGCCGCTGAGGTGATCCTGTTACCTGCAGATCCGAGACCCTCAAAAAGTAGCTGAAGGCACTCACAGTTGTTTTTGTTTAGGCAATCCCAGATGCAAGTCCCACATAGGGTCAGGCTCTACCCGAAGATCTTGGTTACATCCATAAAGGAAGGAAAAACCCATTTCAAGGCACCACAGAGGTCAGGATCGAACCCGGACCTCTCACTCAAGAGACTGAGCCCATACTTAAAATATCTTAAAATTATTCAAACTTATCATACATTTATTATAAAAAATAACGGGATGCATTATTTTTTTCTCTAATTAATCAAAACTAACTTAATTAATGTAACAATAATCATACAATTAGCAATAATTTGATGCAAAATGCTCAGTCTCATCGCAGCTCGAGCGTAAAGCGATCATATCATCGTACACACAGAACTATTCTCGATATATTTCTGTGATCATACACTATCAAGATGCATGATCGTTATAAATAGAGTGTAACTTATTTCGCATGCATATTCTAATATTCAACAGACGACGCACACATTTCATATTCCTAATATTATGTACAACCTTTCTCAGAAGTCGGAGACTGTCTGATTTGGTTAGGAGCAAAATATTTTATAAGTTAGTCATTTAAAAATCATTAAACGAAACAGCTAAGATCAAAACTTATACAATTTCCTGCGGTTTCACCCAACGCGTGATAATAAAATTCAATTTACGAAATTATTGACGTAGGTACCAACATTGCTAAGAAAGGTAGTAATATAAGTTTTAATAAAAATAATAAAAATGAAGAAAAAATAAATCAAAAAATTATATTTTCCTCATTTTTTTTGATTTTTTATTTATTTCACAATAATTGAACTGTATGCAAAAATATATAATTTTTAAATAAAATAATTTTAAAGTACAAGACATTGTTTTCTATCAATATTACGAGCTCAAATTCGTCTACTGCTGATTTGCTGAATGCGAACTGTTTCATTATTATCATCATATACCTAGTTGGATGGAAAAACGGGCCAGTTCAAGTTGGATAAAGTGGTTAGGTCGTCGTAAGGCTCCATGGGGACATACAGCAACAAATGGACAGGCTTCGCAACAACGATCGACATAAGTACATACCGATTACATCAACAACATGATCGTCGAATCAATTTGAGGCCTCAAACGGCGGGACCGATTTGAATAAAATTTTGTGTATAGTCCTGATGGGTTTGAAAATACAATTGGGCCCGGTAGAGAGCGTCGTAATCGTAAGTGTTTTCAAGACGACGACGACGATAGTTTTTTTTTAAGTGTTGTTTAGTTTTTTGAATTCATTATCACTTATTAATATGTTATGTTATTTTGTTAGTTATATAAAGTGTTTACAACAAGCTAATTTTAGGACAGTACACCGTACAACGTCTGTAGGGTCCGCTAGTATTACATAGTACATACATTTAACACTTTAATGTCCTAGCTTAATTTTAGGACAGTACACTGTACAACGTCTGCAGGGTCCGCTAGTATTACATAGTACATACATTTAACACTTTAATGTCCTAGCTTAATTTTAGGACAGTACACTGTACAACGTCTGTAGGGTCCGCTAGTATTACATAGTACATACATTTAACACTTTAATGTCCTAGCTTAATTTTAGGACAGTACACTGTACAACGTCTGTAGGGTCCGCTAGTATTACATAGTACATACATTTAACACTTTAATGTCCTAGCTTAATTTTAGGACAGTACACTGTACAACGTCTGTAGGGTCCGCTAGTATTACATAGTACATACATTTAACACTTTAATGTCCTAGCATAATTTTAGGACAGTACACTGTACAACGTCTGTAGGGTCCGCTAGTATTACATAGTACATACATTTAACACTTTAATGTCCTAACATAATTCATACAAATATAGCTACGTTTGATAAAAAGCCCTTCGGTTTGATAAGGTTTGGTATCAAGCGATTACCGTAACGCTTCCTAATTCCTACCTCATGTAGGGTGATTCTGATAACAATATCAAAACCTATTTAATCGATATATACCATGGGATACCCAAAGATACCGTGGTAATTTGATGTTTGTTGTGTAGTAGGTAAAATGTTTATTCCAACGAACTAATTTCCGGAAGAAATGGTCGAATTGGGAATGGTTTTTTGGTGGAGCACACGTGATTTTGGTATTTGATAGTAAAATAATCGAGGAAGGTTAGGTTATAGGACCCCTGCTTCGGAAGGTATCTGTGAAAGGTGGCAGGGCGGAGGGCTCGCCAGGGTGTCATCACTGTGACAGCAGTGAGGACAGAGAGAGAGAGAGAGAGAGCGCACTGGCGCCTCTTCCCGCAGGAGAGCACGGCGGCGACAGGCGGTCGCAACGCCGTGAGGGACCTGTGCGCGGCAGATCGGGGGATCCGCTGCGCGCGCGTAAGGTCCGAGCTATAAGGCACCCTTGTGCCCACCTTGTGCACCACGGCGATTGCCAACAGTGACGCCTTTGGTGAGGTGCCCTGGATCTGTTAAGCTAACAGGGCACCTCGACGGCTAGTCAGTCCCGAAAGGGACCGACGCCACCTCCACAGAGGGGTTGTCCCGCACCACAGAACAACCCCTCCCAACGTCGGGACAGTACAATGGGGTGAGGTTCCCATCCTCGCCCCTTGCCCCCTGCTTTTTTGTCCCCTCTTCTTATAAGAGAAGTACAAAGAGCCCCCTCGGCTCAATTAGCTTCACCCAAAGTGCTGAGCTCACCCTAGGCTACTGAGCCTCACCGCCACATCAAGGCCTGAACCATGGTGTAGAATCACCTAGCGCCTAATCTAGAGAATGAAAATTAAAAACCGGTCAAGTGCTACTCGGGCTCGCGCACAAAGGGTTCCGTGCCATTACATAATATACAACATAAGACACTCTAACAAAATTAGGGTTTATGTTTGTGGAATTAAATGTTTTTATATATATTTGAGTTGATTGCATGAAAGGTAAATTGCGGTTTACGATTTATGACGTATAAAAAAAACTACTACCTAGATCTGGTTGAAACCAATTTTCGGTGGAAGTTTGCATGGTAATGTACATCATATATTTTTTTAAGTTATATCATTTTCTTATTTTAGAAGTTACAGGGGGGACGGACACACATTTTTCCACTTTGGAAGTGTCTCTCGCGCAAACTATTCAGTTTAGAAAAAAATGGTATTAGAAACCTCAATATCATTTTTGAAGACCTATCCATAGCTGATATCCCACGCGGATGGGTTTGATGAAAAAAATAATAATTTGAGTTTTAGTTCTAAGTATGGGGTTTTGTGTCAAAATATTAATGCGGTTCACAGAATACATCTACTTACCAAGTTTCAACAGTATAGCTTTTATAGTTTCGGAAGAAAGTGGCTGTGACATACGGACGGACGGACAGACAGAGACAAACAGACAGACATGACGAATCTATAAGGGTTTTGCCATTTGGCTACGGAACCCTAACTAACCAACTTTACCTATTACCTTTATTGAATTATATATTAATAATTAACTTAATACCTATACCAAAGATTATTTTTAAAAACTAAATAAAATTAAAATACTAATGCCTACGTACGGTCTACGCTAAACAAAAACTAAAACATAATACACGAATGAATAATCCTACCTTTTTGTTTATTTCACTGGGGAGTGCGTGTATGCATACCACCGGGTCTGGGGGGTCCCCGGGGTAATGTGGGACTCTCTGCGCCCGAGAAGATGGTAAGGTGGACGCAGACTCTACCCACTAAACCCCAGCGGTGTTTAACTAAACTCCTCGTCTGGGTGATCCGGCGCGAGAGCTGTGGACGTCCGCACCGGGCCACAGCGGGGTGACATCCCCTCTTTCTACTCCGCTTAAGGCACCCTGAACACATAATGGTGCCTTAAAGCCCGGACCCGGCGGATCCCCGATCGGCCGCGCACGCAGGTCCCTCATGGCGGTGCAACCGCCTGTCGACGCCGTGCTCTCTTGCGGGAAGAGGCGCCAGTGCGCGCTCTCTCCCGCTCCGCCTTCTCCTTCTGCGACATCCACTACCTTGCAGAAGGAGAGGACCGCCTGCCAGCGCTCTCACTGTCAGTCAGATCGTCGCTGTCGCTCAGATGACGCAGGGAGTGATAGGTCCGCGCCCTCTTCAGCTAAACACTCTTAAATATACTACGTATACTTTATTTTGGTAACTTTAAAATCTATTCTTACACCTTATAATAAACCTAATCAGTAAATACTCTTAGCTGTACTTAATAAAAAATAAAGGGAATGCAAAAGTGCACGCTGAAAAGCACGGTTGCAAGCAACATGCATAGGATTTATTATTATGAAGGAACACTCCCCGCTCGACACGTCCGTCCGCAATAACATTCAAAAATGTATAATGCGATACGCGCGGCCTGACTCCTGAGTCCTGAGTCTAAAGATGGGCGCTTAATCAATTAGAGCTGTAAAAATTCTGCTTTTTGAAAAAATCATTCAAGCGCGTTAATAAAATCAAGCTGATTTCGATTAAGCGTCAACGTTAAAATTAAAAAAAATTCAAAACTATATTATCATGATTAAAGGAAAGTAACCTTATTCCGATACGTTTAAAACTCAAAATATAATGTGAATAAGGAACCTTACGCTGTGGGTGATATGACGCAATATAAAGATTTTTTCATTTTATTGGATTAAAACCTTATCCCTATAACTTTAAGAATCAATATTAGATTCGATTGGTTACGTATTAAACGGCTAAAATACATTCTGCCTGTTTACATAACATTTCTATCAGACTGACAACGCTCCGTTTTTGGTTGGTTACAAACTTTTTACAGCTTAGGAACTTTTATTATGATTTATGATTTTTGATTTTAATTTTTAACTGATTTTAATTTTTTAAACTCAGTACGCTTGTCAATGTCGATTAGCTTAGATGTTAATTTTTACTTTGCGTGCGCGTAGCCGTTATTTGAATTAGTGTGAATTGAGTGACTTAAATGTTTTATTTGATAATGGTGAATGTAAATAATAATTGTAAATAGTAAACTGATATTTTTATTAGGAATTAAGTATATTAAAGTTATAAATAAGTACATTAGTGTTGTGATTTTTTTTTTGTTGTTATAAATAATATTTATTATTTATAAACCCAATAGGGAAAGCAAAAATACTTAGATTAAATAATAATAGTCCATACAGCCTAGTCTGCATATTATGATTTTTGTGTTGTTATTATATATTACATTAGTTATAGGGTGTAAGTGTTGTGAATAATTAATAATTATTAGTGTAGTGAAAATTTCGAGCGGCGTTTTAATCTGGGACTACTTTCAAAAAAAGCAGACCGATAGTTGCTATGTGTAATACATGTCAAAAACAAATATCTTATAGAACAACTATAAGTAATTTGAAACAACATTTGAAACTGAAACATTTGGGTGTTTTCAATGATTTACTTTTGCGTGACTTATCACGGCCGACTTCTCAACGGCAGGGTTACGAGAATAATGGCGGTGGTGGTTGGACTAGTGGAGAAAATGGTGAGGAGAATACTAATAATTCTAACAATGCATGTGGCTCTAATGGTGAAGGTTAATTATTAAAAGCACTTGCCTTTTGTCTTGGACTGGCCTATTGATCTAGTGGTTCGTGACCCTGTCTACTAAACCGGAAGGTCGTGGGTTCGATTCCCACCCAGGATGAATGTTTGTGTGATGAGCATGATAATTTTTTCTGTGTCGGTGTAGTTTTATCTATATCATGTATGTATTTAGAAATATAATATAAGTATACATCAGTTGTCTGGTTGCCATAAAAACAGGATCTGCCTAGTTTGGGATCAGATGGTCCTGTGTGGGATGTCCCAACATAATAATTTTTAAAGTATAATATTCATCATCATCATCATGTTGAATGAATTATTTATTAAGAGAAATTTAAAAAATCAATCCCAATCCTGACATGAGTCATCGGAGGGGACTTGTCACTGCCGAGCGTCATCACCGCGATGCTTGGTGACGACGAGTCCTGGACGGTGATGGTCTCCTTCTGTGAGGCAGTAATGTCCTGGAGGAGGTCGACGAGCGGGTGAGAGAGGAGGTCGCCGACGAAACCTTCTCCCGCGGGCGTAGGAGGCGCTA
This sequence comes from Helleia helle, assembly GCA_963853865.1. Classification (NCBI taxonomy): domain Eukaryota; kingdom Metazoa; phylum Arthropoda; class Insecta; order Lepidoptera; family Lycaenidae; genus Helleia; species Helleia helle. The sequence goes on from OY971425.1 coordinate 19,947,441, forward strand.
TTTAATGCGCCTCCAGTAACGCCCCTGTGCTCATGTCGGGCTCAGGATGGGAACCTGGGTCTGTATGGCACGACGTCATGGGGACTGCTTAGTAGCGGCCGGGCAGTCCCCCCCTACAAGGAGTATCTGGCCTTCGCCGGGGCTAGCCTGTCGCTGAGGTGATCCTGTCTGTTGCCTGTATAATGCGTTTCAATTAAAAGCTCGGCCGGCTTTTTTAAGCGCGCTGAAAAATAAAAGCCAAACGCTAAAGCGTGTTGAAAATAAAAAGCCGTTTATCACATCCCTAGACTCCTGACTACTGAGACTGACATTTCACAGTAGCTAGGTGCTCGCGGGGCTGGTCCCCGGCCCCTGCCTACCGCTTTAAGCCAAGTTGGACCTTCGGCCCTATTATTACAGCATGAACTCCACTGCGGTTGACTTAACGTACGACAAACTTATTATATATTATATATTATGTTGGTACAGTAACCATGTCTATGTGGGGTGTAGTGTGGTGCCCCGGATAGTAAAGTATAATTATACTAAGTTTCATCGTAATCGAACCGGTAGTTTTTGCGTGATGCTTGAACAAACAGACAGACAGACAAAAATTTTGTTAAAAACATTTTTGGGTTGGGTATCGATCTAGTAACACTTGCTGTGTATTTTTTAATTATTTTCGACGTTTCTGATATTTGACAGCAACCATGGATGCCTATTAGAAAACAATATTACATTTTTCTTTCCAATTTCTGAACGATTTAAATATTAAAACACGAAAATCTTTCAACAAAACAACATTTCAGCTATCTTATATTAAATTAGTATAGGTACTTATTCAATATTAAGATTGACAATTGAATGTTCGCTGGCATGAGTGATTCCTGTAATTTTATGGCCTGCGTCCAGACTGAGTGGGTAACAAAGGAGCCATTTTTGTTTGCATGTCCTGTTACGGTTCACATCTGAACATTGAATGTATTAGACCGAAAATACTCTATTGTAGATGTACCAAAAGAAACTTCTTATTTTTTTTATTATATATGAATTATCGACGTGTAAATGCCACTTTATATTATTATTCGGTTCGAACATTGGTAAACTATTACGAAAGTCTATGTACATCTTTATATGCGTGCACGGCGGACTTGACATATAAAAAATTTATACGAATTAGACAAATGTTGAAAGCTAAATATTCACTTTATTCTATAACAAATTATTATAAAAACATTAAAAAGATTTAGTCGAATTTCTACCCCTGTACTAGTTTCAATTGTAAACACGGTACAATATGACTTTGATGTAAGAGGAAGTGAAAGATAAAAAGGCGGGAAGTTACAGTTATAATATATTATCATGAATGCGTATGATTCATTTTTTAATACTTAAATTGATATAAAACATTTTACAGCTCATACTTGCAGGGCAGCATTCTGGCGACATTTACCATCTTACGTCTCAAGATAGACAACGCATAATATGACCTTGGCTATCTCTGATAAAATCGGAAATTTACGGCGACGTTCGGGTTCACCACTCTCCGGCAGTTGACTAGTCTGCTTTTTTTCCTTTAACTTCGGGAAACACTCTGTGGCATCCCGCGAGGGAGTGGGTCTCCTCCGGCGGGTATGTGGGTCTCGCTGCGCCCGAAATGTGGTAAGTGGACGCAGTTCTACCCACTAATACCCGGCGAGTGCAACCAATGCCACCTTTGGTGAGGTGCCACGGATTTGTTGAGGCAACAGGGCACCTCGACGGTTAGTCAGTCCCTCAAGGGACCGACGTCTATACAGAGGGGCTGTCCTGCACCATAGAACAACTTCTGCCAACGTTGGGACAGCACAATGGGGTGAGATTCCCATCCTTTATTATTATATTTATTCCATTCAAGATAAGTGATTTATCTTGAATTTATAGAAATATTTAATAAATATGAGATGAGTGTATCACAACTCGGTTTCTCTGGTTGCAATAACTTTTCAGGAACATCAAATGTAAGCCAACTATACCTATATATTTTACTTCTTCATGTCATTAAATTCTTCAAATGATATTATAGACATATTGATATTTACATTATTAACAATTATAGATAATTATTTAAAGCTAAAGTGATATTATTAATATAAAGACAACAATTTACAAAGAACCTAAAACTAAAAACCTTACAAAATGTATTTAAAAAAAATAACTAAAATATATTAATAAAAACATTTTACAAAAAATTAAAACCGACTTCAAAAATACTAAACTAGGTATAAAGTAATAAAACACAGTTAGTTTCTTTAATTTTTGTGCTTACAATTACTTATAGTCAACTTAAGGCGGGGCTGTTCGAGAACTGAATTTAGTATGGAGCTCAAAACCGCGTCGAGCGCTTTGGCAGCGAGTGAAAACACATATTTATTTAATTGAAGGGAGGGATTTATAAAAAAAAAATTATGACGACCGTTTTAAAATACATTTTCTACAAGGTTTATTATGGTATAAGTTTTATTGTACAGAACCTGATATTACTCAAATAAAATGGTTTTTTCGTCTCAATTTTGACCTATCTTTGCAATTTTTTTAAATGCAGCAAAATATAAGTAATCGTGTATCGAACGACCGAAATATTATGATGAAGGAGTGTTAAATAACATATATTTTTTTTCAAAATTTAAATCGGCTTTGTTTCTAAATAAAACAAAATGCTGTTTATCGGGAAAGGCCCGCCTTAATCTTCTACTAATGTACAAACTTTGCGTTTACCACGTTATTATTGTAACATTTGGAGTCGGTGTCAGCCAAGGTAGGTAGGTAGAGTACAGCAACAAATACGACACCGACTCCAAAAGTAACTATAATGACGTGGTAAACGCAAAGTTTATACATTAGTAGAAGATTTAAGTTGACTATAAATAATTGTAAGCACAAAAATTAAAGAAACACAGTTATTTTATTACTTTTTAGTTTAGTATTTTTGAAGTCGGTTTTAATTTTTTGTAAAATGTATTTCTTAAGTTTTTGTGATTCCGAAATTCGTCGTCTTGGCGTTCATTGAAGGAGGCCTATGTTCAGCAGTGGACGGATAAAGGACGATGATGATGATTACGATGACCGCGATATACTATGGTGTGCTACCAAAGCATCCTATACAATTGTTACATCGACAAGTAATAAAATGAGCATATCAGCATAATATCGAGGTAAAACAAATCAACCAAATACTAAATAGGCATTATTGGAAATAACTAAAAAACGGCTAATCAGATCTTAATAAAATTAATATGGGACCAAATTGGAAGCACCAGCTTCCAAACAAAAATATAACCATCGAAATCCATTCACAAACGGCGAAGTAATCGTGTCACATACATACAAAAAAAAAACATACAGACGAATTGAGAACCTCCGCTTTTTTTGAAGTTGGTTAAAAAGGAGTCCCTTTAGGCAAGGTTCCGAAGATACTGGCAGCGTTCTCCCTTTGAATAGCCAGACTGATTCTTTGTCCGAGGTAGCTGCCAGCTCTTCGGTCTCCTGCGATGTCGACTAACCTTTTTGCTATTTCCCTAATAAGCCTTATAGCGCTAGGACCCCACGGACCAAGGGTCTCATTAAATTGTTTTTAAAATGAAATTGATTGAATGTGCTTTTATACAAATATTTTAGTAAATTACATTTTTTTTTTAATAAAAATATGAATACTTGAGATCCCTTGTTAATATAATTTATTAGATATCAAATAAATTTAGTGCAATCCTTTTTAGCATCATAGAAAACTATGTGATTATCCGTTTCGGTTGCACTTTAGCAGCCCCACTCAATAATGAGCAGATTATTTTCAGAGCACTGCGTTCCGCAATTCATATTAACCAGGCAATGAAACTAAAAGGACGTTCCGTTTTACGGTGTTTAAAATAAAAGTTGCAGTTACAACCAGTTTTACGATCGTCTTCAATGTTTTTGTTCATTGCTATTAGAGATTGCGCAACTTATATTTTAGTAGTTTCGGATACAGCTTTTGCATTAATAGTAGAAATATGTAGAGCAGTGTGTTTTAGGTTTGCGTGTTCCAGGCCCAATCAATAATGATCATCATCATCATCAGCCTCTGCCCGTCTACTAAACATGGGCCTTCACACAGGCACATTCAGACTTATCTGTTTAGTATATCAAAAAGTAAGAAGTAAAGTGTAGTAGTAAAGTTGTAAGAAAAGTGATATTCATAGTAGGAATACACGTAATAGACACAGGTTACATGCACCAATGATTATACTTTCGAAAGTAAGCAATTCTTTTAAAGGCATCTGTATACGCTTTTACAATAGGATCCCAGAAAACGTTCAAAAGCTCTCGATAAAATAATTCAAAAAAGTTGTTAAAGAGCGTTTGTGTGGTAAAGCATATTATAAAGTAAAAGATTTCATGGAAGATACCACACCCTGGGAATAAGGCGTTCCTCCCGGGCATTTCAAGATAAGATGTTAAAATTGTTATATAATATATATTATTTGAAAAGATTAGTTCCACTGAGTTTGTTTCGCCGGTTCTTCTCAGTGGGCTTACCTTGGAACCGGTGGTAGATTCAATTGACGTTCTAAAAGATACTGTATTAGTACTATTTTGAATTAAAAAAAAATGATTTTGATTTGATTTGAAAACAATCAACATCACTATACATTACTTTTAGTAAATGTGTAATGAGTTATTTCTCGTTCAATAGAAGCAGGTGAAATATTCTGCTTATACCAAGATTCAGACGAGTACTTAATTCCAAAACAACATATTATGATAATCTATTTGGTGGTGGGAGGTATGCGCTGTGCCGTGCTCCATGCTGCATAGGTACTATCTTGCGGGATTCCCCCGTGAAACAGCTTTGCTGTGTTTCGAAGAGACGGGCAAGACAGGCAGTGTAATTACTGGCACCGAGACTTAACTAGTTAGTTTCATCATCAGTTCATGGGCGACGCTGACCACTTACATCATGTGACTCGTCTGCCCGTTTATCTATCCAACTAACATAGCAAAACACTATACTCGGGCGTAGTCACAGGAAACAGCTAGTCTACAATATATCGGTTCAGTAATAATCGAAAGTGATTCTTTATCACAGCCTTAACCCTCGCTCCAAGTAATGGACTCTTATCTTTCTTTATTTAGACGCCAGAACTTTTCGCCTGACCTTGGGAAATGTTGGTTGGGAATGTGATTCCGTGTTTGGAAAATTCTGGGAATGGTCATATAGGTTGATTTTTTTAACAGGCAAACGCATCGCCTATGGATTCCATCGTCGCCCGGGATTAGCCAAAGCAAATCTTTCATAAGTTGGCTAATAGGATTTAAAATGGTAATATTCTTTGTGTAATTAATTTAATAGTAAAAGGATTTTTCGAGAAATTTGACAATCAAAGAATGGAAGATTTTATTTGTAAAAAAGTGGGTAATTTACAAATGCATAATGACAGGTGGCAACACTGACTTACATAATATTTTTAGGGGCAAAGGACTTGTATCCAGCTCTTAGTAAATTAAAAATATATTATTTTAGTACGTATTATTATATTAGCAGTATATAACAATTAGTTAGGGTATGTAGTGGATGACTCAGAATTCCATATATTTATTTACTCAAATGGATTTTGCGATACGTCTGTGATCTATCACGGCGGTTATGTTTCTGTTTCTACCTATTATTGCCATTATTTAATACTCATATGTAATATCTCATCATAATGGAGTTTGATTTACTTTATTTAGCTAGCTGTAAATGCTCTTAGTAAAACCACAACTTTTTCTACTAGTAGGCTTTGTACATCTATTCCTAGGCTCAAACGACCGTTGTCATGTCTGAATACTACCTCCTAAGCCACCTCCTCCAACAGTGGAACTTATTCAGCATATGCAAAGGTTCCTCCACTTCTTCCGCTGAATAACAACTGACTATTTGTATTTTTTTAAAGGCCAATTCCTAATTTGGTTTCTAAACGTAATGACTTTTTTAGTGAACATGATTTTCATAGTCTCATGACAAATTGTACTCGGATGAATCTTTTGGCATGTAGCTGTGTTACATGACATGTAAGTTTCTCACGGCATGTATAATGCGGCTGATTGGTATGCGCGCGCGGCGCCATCTGAGTTCAATGCCTCTGTTTACAAACTCCTTTTAATCCTTGTTCTGTAGGGCTGCAGGAGCCCTACGTTTTATTATTAGCTCCCTGAAGGTCGCCGACTCTGGATGACATCAGGGTATACCAAATGATTCATCTTGAATAGCCTTCTACAAGAGCATTGGTACTCATCTTGTTGGCGGTAGAATTTTTCTTATCGACTTCTTTTGTCCTTCGAGGGAGGAGTACAAATACTTATGCCCTTTCGAATCACTAGATAGAAAGTCTTCTCTGTGCGAAGTCACATATTTTTAATCCGGACAAAATAAATCGCGTACTTTACATGTAGCATTATAAAAGGGATATATTTCCATAAAATAAGAAAAACCGCTTGATTATTTCGCTTGATTTAATAAGATATTTCAATAGTGGCAACCCTGTATCATGGTAAGTGCAGACAATTTAAATGCTTATCACAACAGATCTAAATGTGATTATTGTATGAGATGACTCTTAGAATAATGTAAAGGAATTAAATTATACAATAATTGAACATAATCGCTGTAATAATAATAAGTGTAATTTTACATGCATACATTAAGTTTAATAAATACCTGCGACTTTGCGTAGTTTTTTTTCTTTAAAGACTTCGCGTAGTTTATGTCACAATGAAATAATTCATAAGCCATCTTATATAATATATTCATGTTGTAACACCCTAATAATATCGATTTTATATGATTAAGTATGTACACCAGGACGTACAAACACTTGTAATATTAGTATTAGCTGTTTATGAACGTATTGTCCGGGAAGACCAGGTTCTCGGCTAGATGGTTCTCTTAAATTGGTGAAGTAACAGTAGCTGCAATTAGGTATCACTATCACTATCTATCACTATCACTATCACTATCTATCACTATCACTATCACTATCTATCCGTAAAAAAAGTAATAACTAATCGATAACTTATGTAATTCCTTCTTTCCTTGAAAATTTAGTTATCAAATGCAATAAAATTTCTCAAATCCACGGTAACTCCGGAGATTTATAAATTTAAAGCACAAATAAACTCTTCGGTTTTATTATATTAGAATAGTTAGTATAGATTTACTTCAAGCTTTTGTTGAAATAACTTTCATGTTGCAAAAAACAAACAAACTTTTAATTTTTATCATATTAGATAGACATCGATTTCTAGAACGTTCAACCAGTCCAATGATTTAACGTTATAGTGCTATTTATGACATATACGATGTAAATTTTATTCTAGGATTTTCTAAAGGTCGTCATCGTATTGTTAATAAGTAATTTGGCAATGCTTCAATCAGCTGCTAAGCATGACTACAATGTGAAACTTTTTAATATTTTTGAAAATATTTTCTCATAATTGAAAGCAGCGTAAAATATATACTCTGTTGTATGTCAAAGACATTTTTACAGATCAGAAAGGAACATAAACAAATTAGAAATACTAGTTTGATAAAAAAACCGTCCTAGTGCTTGCTGAGCACACCTAGGGTTTTCTCCTTATCGTTTGTCTATGTTCCTTCTTATATCGTTTGTCTAAGTTCCTACTTATATTGTTTGTCTATGTTCCTTCTTATATTGTTTGTCTATGTTCCTTCTTATATCGTTTATCTATGTTCCTTCTTATATCGTTTGTCTATATTTCGTCTTATACCGTTTGTCTATGGCGAGCATCAATTCTTGAAGATATTTATTTATTTGTTTCGAATTTCAAATCTCATTCAATTATAATTCAATCATATCATAAATTTATATTTTTCAATTTTTTGTTTGTATCTGTGACCTTTTTCGTCACGTGATATTAGGCCATTAAATTGAGTGTGACGAACCAAATGAATACTTCTGAAGATAGACAGTGAATGATGATGATGATCTGTCCGACCGGCTTCGGTCATGACGTCCACTTGAGACTCCTAACCGGGAATTTGGCGCTGATTCGGAGTCAAGTAACGGAAGCGAGAACAAGGAACGGATGCGCAGGATATATTGAGGTACAAATGTGTGTACAATTGTACGCGCGAGACACAGGTGCACATATGGACTCATTGGAACGGAAACCGTTACGGACAGCCGGAGAAAGACTCAGACAGAAGGGGCAGTATCGCGGTAAGAGAGTTACAAGGGGTCAGTACTTTCTAAAACTCCCTTAATCACCTCTTACGATACCCACGGGAAGAATTGGGGTGGTGCTATTCTACCTCTCTACTCTACCGGCACCACACGGCTGAACAGACAACAGTTACAGAATTAAACTAATATACGGCAACATACTGCGCTTACACCAAATAATAGACAATTATTATAATGATGACGATGGGACGGAGCTGATGTTACTAATCCTGCAAAACTGTATTACTCTAGAGGTATTGTAGAGCAATATTTGAATAATAAATATTAACTTTTAAGACAGGGAATCCTAAAAAGATACCGATCGATTTAAAACCGATGAAATTCCTTCAAGAGTCAGCTGGTACACTGGATTTTATAGTGTTTACCCTCGCTCTCGTAAAAAGTTAATGGCGCTTTTGTTTTAGATGTTCAGCAATTATAGCACGTATAAAACGTACGTAACATATGATATTATACATTTCGCAAGTATCCATTTTGTATTTTTTTCACAGCGATGAGGGTTATTCTTAAAGTCACGTTTTATGATCGTTTATTAGTGAGTGCAGTTGAACTAGCAAGCAATTATCGAAATACATCTAAAAACTTAATAAGTTCAGACTAGTTTAGAAGTGAACTTGAAAAAAGTGAAAACATAAGGGATTTTTTTAACGGTTAAACGTAATGAAAATGTGAAACGTTTTTGTCGAAGAAGACGGAGAGAGTGATTGAGGCCGTCGCATCGCAAGTCTCGGAAATTTGCTTTAGATTAGTAAAATATAAAGGAGATTTAAAAATTAGTTTGCCAAATAAGTTTCACTTCTGACATGTGTACTTTGTACGCACGCACTTTTTTTTCCAAATAGAACCTAGCAGGTAAACTTTATGACTGAAAATGGTCAATTTAGTAAAAGCCTAAGGAGACCAGTCCAAACAGATGTTTCTATTTAAGAAGCGCACTAGAAGGAGGACATCGTGAGGAAACTCGCATACTTGATGAGAATTGTCTTTGAAGGTGTGTGAAGTTCACCAATCCTCATTAGACGAGCGAGTAGGCAAACTATGGCCTTATAAGCCTCCTTGACGGATTCCGAGGAGAACCGGGTCTGGCAGTGGAAAATTCAAATTATAAGAGTCAGTTATGCGATACTAAACATCTTTATTGTTAGGGGGGGGGGGAGCGGATATACAACATACTTTCTTCCACTAAAGAGTATATTTAAGTATTTGGATTAGTATAAAAACTCTGTCTCATGGTAGACTCTAATACAGAACTCAACAAAGACTCTAGTACAGAGGAGACTAAATCAGAAGCATCGAGCATATAACCGGACAGAGTAGTAATGTGAGCCATACAATTCCGAAACTGGTCAGTGATTTGTCACTGACGTAATAGTAATTCAACCAACCAGTAACCTGTATGTACGTCCCATCGGCTAATCATCCATCAATGGCCATCAGTCGGCCAATCAGAGCGCAGAACCGGCGCAACTTCGCAGCACAAATTTGACGGAATTTCTTTTAATACATAACATTACCGCTCAATTCCGGTTATATAATGCTCGATGGGTTGGGCACACTATCAAAGAATGGACTAGTGCTAGAATGAGGCCAGATGATCTGTCTAATAACTATATCTATTTCATACCCTACAGACGTATCATCTATAGTTATTACTACCATACTATTAAGTATGGAAGAAATTGCATTCGAATATATAGAAACTTTCTTTCAAGTTTGGAGTCATAAAATTAGCATTCAATCGTAGAGTTCTAAATGCTATAAATGTTAAAATCATAAGCACAGCAAATCATAATTTATTAATCATATATAATAATAAATGTAGAAATGTGTTTATTTGTCTTCCTTCGTTGCAACGGAAATTGGCAACTTTTTACACCATAAAATATTTTAATACGGCGAGGGAGTGAAAAATAAATAAATTATCATTGGCTATAGGAAACTATATTTTTCTCCAATGTGTGTTTAAAGTCGTGAAACATATTAAGATGTTTCTATAATCCAATTCTACAGAAGACCCACACGTACCTAAGGAAACTGAATCAGTTTATTTTCATTTATCAATAAAGAAATCAAGTAATTTGTCTTTTCATTCATTCATATCATTCAATATTTTAACGTTCTTTTTTTCCTTAACGCCGGGAAATGTTCTGAGGCATCCCGTGGGGTAGTGGGTCTCCCCACGCGGGTATGTGGGACTCGCTGCACCCGACAGCTGGTAAATGGACGCAGCTCTACCCACTAAAACCCGGCGAGTGCCACCAATGCCGCCTTTGGTGAGGTGCCCCGGATCCTAGTAAACAAACAGGGCAGCTCGACGGCTAGTCAGTCCCGCAAGGGACCGACGTGACGCCACCTCCACAGAGGGGTTGTCCCGCACCACAGAACAAACCCTCCCAGTGTCGGGACAGTACAATGGGGTGAGGTTCCCATCCTCGCCCCTTGCTCCCTGCTCTTTTGTCCCCTCTTCTTATAAGAGGGGTACAAAGAGTCCCCTCGGCTCCATTAGCTTCGCCCAAGGTGCTGGGCTCACCCTAGGCTACTGAGTCCCACCGCCACGTCAAGGTCTGAACCATGGTGGGGATATTTTAACGTCCTAGAGTGGAATTGGATAGTATCTCCATTTTTCAACTTTTTTTTGCCATACACACATGCAGAAAATTTTCCAGTTTTAGTACCGACTAGCTGTTGCCAGCAGCTTCGTTATATGCGTTAACTTAGATTTTAGATTAGCCGTATACGGATTGATGATGATTATTTTATAGCTTAAGTTACTCCTTATGACATCAGCTACCTGCCAGTGAAAGTCCCGTCAAAATCGGCCTAGCTATTTTAGAGATTAGGCGGAACAAGCAGACAGATAGACAGACGGACAGACAGACAAAAATTGTAAAAATGTTACATATTTTGGTATATACCTATATGTACCGTGTATACATCCATATGCATTTAGTAAAAAGAGGTTATTTTAATATGCAAACAGACACTCCAATTTGATTTTTCTGTATAAAATATAGATTAAAACATACAGTCCTGTGGCATATGGACAGATCTCAGTTCTGTTGGAACCTTTTGGGTATTGTACCCAACAGAATCCAAAAAATATCTCGGAAGAAAAAAAAATCTCAGGGTAGTGTGAAGACATTTTTATGTTTTTTATTTTACTGGATAAACCAGTGTTGTACTGGTCTGTCATAAGTCCTTCATTTTCTAGAAAGGCCACTATCACTTCAGTATCAACCATTTTGGCCTACAACGCTTCGATGTCTCCACATCTCAATCTGGCCTTAGCCTTGAAGCCAGGCCCTTGCACAAATAAATAATAATGATTTATAATCACATTAACGATGTCCGTGCGCTGTGATGCTGTAAATTTATGAATAGATTTACAACTGTTTTCCTTGGACTGTCTGCAATTGTTTTTGCCTGCAGTTGCTGTTACTTTTGACGCATCAAATAGATGTATGAAAGCCATTATTATCAGATGAACGTCGATATTATCATCAATGTCATCATATTGATGGCATATAAGATTGGTCACCACCTGATTAATTGGTATTGCCAAGTGCTTCAGGTTGTCGGAGTTCCCCTCGGAATAGAAGGAAGCCTGTTTAGCCTTTTTGGGGGAACCGGCCGGTCGTGCGGGGTGTCCTGTGTTAGTCAGATCCAGGACACTCCCCTTCAACTCTCAGTGGTTTCAGTGCGGTATACCGGCGCTGGGGTGGAGTTCCGGGAGTCCCACATATCCCCGGGGACGCCCCTACCCTGGGTGAATGCGAAAAGCATTTCTACTGCGACAAAAAATCATGTGTAATGTAAGTCAATGTTGTCTATACAAATAAACGAATTAATTTGGGGCCCTATTGAATTATTGTACGAGATTATAAAATCATAATTGATTATAAGTGAAGAAGTAGCCCTCCATAAACATCGAGAGACGAAGACTTTTTTGACTTCTTCTTCAAGGATAGACGTTCTTTTTTACAAAATGATCCTTTCGCCCGAAAGAATCGGCAGCTTTGAAATTACTCCTGTGCAAAATAAATTTAGTGTTTCTGCCATTTTGTCAATAGATTTATTTGCATGCGCTACTTCGCATTGACCATTCCTTCACACGTGTCACATAATGTGTGGGCTAAGGGCGACGGTTAAATTTAGAACATCGATACAAAATCGCACTTTCTAGAAAGATTTTCTGCTAATATATTAAGTATCATCATCGACGTTCTTAAGAAGTACTTTGTTAACAAATAGACTACGTTGAACTCGTAAGAAAATGTATAATGAATAATGGATAACAGAAGTATTTTAAAGAAGTTAATATTGGTTACATAAACTTCATTTGACCCAGGTTCATACATCTGCCACACCACGGTTCAAGCCTTGTCGCGGCTGTGGGGCTTAGTAGCCTAAGGTAAGCCCAGCACCTTGGGCGAAGCCTAGTGAAAAGTGGAGGCTACTCTTTGTACCCCTCTTATAAGAAGAAGAAGAAAAAAAATGTTCATACATCTGAATTATACAAATTGCTCTTGGCTGGATTCAAACCTGCGAATAATTGAAGTATATTTTTCCAAAAACCCTTATACATTCGGAGGTTTCTAACACTACTTGAAACAGTTTGTCTTCAGCCTCATTTTCTACAACACAAGAGTAATCTTGTGTCCACGTCAGCTCGGAGTTGTTTTACTGTCCTTCCGACGAGAACCGGGTGGCGGACCAATCAGTTCCACATTCCTGAATCACGCTATCGAAGTTCCACAGCTCGTCGCTATACATACAACAGCTGAATTTGATAGCGAGTGGGCTTCGGCCTAACCGAGCATACCATCTCGTTCGTTCGGAAATCTCCCCTTCACACTTATAACCCACACGGGTTTCTTTCAGGGGAGGTTAATAATAAGGTTGATTGTAACTGAACTGAACACTTTTTACTTTAGAATTTTTGTATTTGGGCTGATGGTGATTTTTGTACCTTTTTTTTGGGTTGATTTCCTTACAAGGAGTAGTCTGGTCTTTTGCCAGGGCCAGCCTGTAGCTGAGGTGCTTCTATTGCCTGCAGATCTGGGACCCTCAAAAGGCGGCCGAAGGCGCTCGCAGTGGTTTTAGTTTGGGTATACACAGTCCAAGTGTAAGTCCCACATAGGGTCAGGAACCTACAACTGTCAGCATCCTGTCATCCCTGCGTCAGCAAGAAAAGGGGTCATTTCCTCAATTGACAAAAAAAAACCCTTTTTAAGAAGTTTCAACACCCGAGTCACACTTGTTTGGTCTTATTAGGAACGAATCTACTAACCGTTAAAATTTGAATAAGATCTGAACAATTTGCCGTGAATAAGTAATATTGATAAATGCACGTAAACGCACGATATGATGCCACCGTATAAATAAACTCTACCTTCATTCAACTGCACCTGCTCACGTGATTTACGTAACACATTATCTTCGACCGGTTGTCATAACATATCGTCCCGGCTGAAATTGTTTACTTTATATTTGGAATAAAACGAGTAAGTGTATGAAAAACGTATTGTCTGTCCAACGATCACGAGTGATATGATCACGAGTGATATGCCATGATCCTGCTTATTTCTACTGCAGAATGTTGTTCTTGAAAGATCTGGAAGGGCAGTGTAATCTAGCAACTAGATGTAAATTAATAAAGGCAACGCATGTATGAGGTGCCTGGGTCACCCCACCATGGTTTAGGTCTTGTCGTAACGATGGGGCTCAGTAGCCTAGGGTGAGCCCATCGCCTTGGGCGAAGCGAATTGAGCCGAGGGGGCTCTTTGTACCCCTCTTATAAGAAGAGGAGACAAAAGAGCAGGAGGCAAGGAACGAGGACAGGAACCACACCCCATTGTAGGTACTGTCCTGACGTTGGGAGGGGTTGTTCTGTAGTGCGGGACAAGCCCTCCGTTGAGGTGGCGTCGGTTCCTTGAGGGACTGACTAGCTGTTGAGGTGCCTTGTTTGCTCAACAGATCCGGGGTACCTCACCAAAGGCGGCATTGGTGGCACTCGCCGGGTTTAAGTGGGTAGAGCTGCATCCACTTACCACCAAGCTTTCGGGCGCAGCGAGTCCCACATACCCGCGGGGGAGTGGGTCTCCCCCGCGGCTGCCTCAGAGCATTTCCCGGCGTTAAAGAAAAAAGAAAGGTGCCTGGGTCTGGCTTAATAGGACTATTGGATTTATTATGATAACTGGCGAACTATAAATAGGCGAACGGGCAGACGTACCACCTGATGGCAAGTGGTCAACGTCGCCCATGAATATAAACAAGTTAGCCAGTAACTAGCCATCTAGTATAAGTCTCGGTGCCAGTAATTACAATATCTGTCCTGCCCTTCTCTCCGAAACACAGCAAAGCTGTTTCACAGGAGAAACAAGCAGGATGGTGGTACCCAAGCAGACGGGAGAGACGGGAGTGCAGCAGCGCAGTCGCAAAAGGTTGTGGACCACTGAATGGACTCATTTGTGGTCATAGTACATAGTACAACAGATGACTTGTCCTGTGCAGTGAGTTGTAATTACTACGTTTAATAGTTCTATGGTCCAGTGTCCTTTATTTTCAAAAAAAAATGTTTTGTGTATTTGCAACTTTGATGTATAATCTGTCATCATTTTCAAAATCCACAGCTAATATCACCTTTTCTATCGTCTTTCTTTTTACCGTCCACCGTTATACATAGGCCTCGTTAAATGAACAACAAGACAGCCAAATTCTATGGCTATAAAACCGTAGTGATGCAAATTAATTCGATCCATACGAGTGAACCCGCGGTCATCCATAACAAAAATAGGGACAACCATATTTCCCACATATTAGTACACACGTAAATAACATTTTTATTGCCAACATCAAAGTCCATTTGCCAAATTTCTGGCAATGTAAATCGGTGCCTTAACTTCGCTGACATCCATCTTACAAAATTATTGGCCAGATATCTATACATCTATACAGATAAATAAAATTGGAATGTCTGTTTGTAATATTAATATAACCGCTTTTTATTGAATGTATATATGGATGTATACACGGTACATATACCAAAATGTTGCAAATCTCTAATAGAGACACCTTGATTACATTGTATCAATTATAGTAATTAATTATAATAATATATTTTGTTAAAATGTGAACAAAAGAATAAATAAATAAAATAGCATTTTTACAATTTTTGTCTGTCTGTACGTCTGTCTGTCTGTTTGTCCCGGCTAATCTCTGAAACGGCTGGGCCGATTTTGATAGGACTTTCACTGGCAGATAGCTGATGTTATAAGGAGTAACTTGTAAATCTAAGTTAACGCAGGCTAAGCTGCGGGCAACAGCTAGTTTATACTATTTATTATCTGTGTTATTAGTTACGGGTGACATGGCGTGGCTACGTCGTTATTAAGAATCTATATTTGAAACTACTCGTATAACTGATGGAATATTTGACGGCTAGACAGCTTTTAGCCCATAATCATGTCTTTCCGTATATGATAAATTGTGTCGTTTAATTTTAACCAAATCTATTATCAACTTGCTGGTGCCAGCAGCTTCAGTCGCGTTTACTTAGACTATTTTCTTTACTATAGATTTTTTAGGTACACGAAGTGTTGGCCGACCATTAACCAGTTGGGAAGACGATCTCCGTGCGTGTTGGATACGAGTGGCAACGGATCGGTCGTCTTGACGTTTATTGATGGACCTATGTTCAGCAGTCGACGGATATAGGCTGATGATGATGAAATATTTTCTAGTTGAATATGTTTTTTTTTCAATTATTTTCTTCACCCATACGTTTTTTTCATATTAACTTAGTAATTAGATATTTGCTTCATCCCTACCATCTGTCCTATAATAGTAAAGATCATGATGGATATTGGGAGATATATGTTCCAGACACTGGCAGCATTCCAACAAGTATACCTATATGTGTGTATGTCAGTTCCTGAATATAATGAGCTTCCAGAGATTTATTGTATCAGGTACACAAATATGTTTGGTCATCTGCTCGCCACATATAGTTTGTTAGTTGGAGGCAAACTGGCAGACGTGCCTCCTGATGGTAAGTGGTCGACGTCGCCCATGAACATAAAGTAGTTGAACTGGAACCAGCCCTTATTATTATTATTATGTTTTTTTTGGGATTTCCATTCTCCTTTGCAGGGTTCTACTGAAGTTGCGGGCTTGTGGCCAAACAACTACAGGTGATGTGTTAATTAATTATTATTAATAGCTAAAAACTTGCGGACGATGCGACATGTGTTGAGGATGACTGCTTTCTGTAAGGTGATGTATGTGAGTGGATGAATGTTGAGTGTTTTGAGGGAAGTGTGCAAGGTTTTAGGTACAATGCCAGTGGTTGAAATGACTATCGGTATTGTTTTGACTGAATTAACTTTCCATTGCGTCTTTATTTCTATTGTGAGGTCAGTATATTTTGTTAGTTTATTTGTGTGTGTGGTTGTAAGGTTGTGTGAATTAGGTATGGCGATGACAATAAGGTAAACTGTCTTATTTTGTTTATCGTGAAGAGTTATGTCAGGTCTATTGTGATGTACGGTCTTGTCTGTCAGTATTGTCCTATCCCAATATAGTTTAAAGTCTGGTGATTCTAGTATGATTTGTTATTATTTATATTACGTAAGGTACCACCCCGGTCGTGCCGGACCAATTTGGCTGCAAAGCAGCATGGTACTGCCTCTTACAATTTTACTGATAGTAAAGTCTAAAATTAACCAAGTTTAGTTGCTTTGAAGATATGTTGATGATTGTGTTGTGACTTTACTGAAGATTCGACAATTGTGAATTTATTTACGGGAATTAAAATTTTATTATATCTCTAATTTATAGAGTCAATTATAAGCTAATGAGAAAATACATAAGTTTTACATTCTAAGAAAGATCTGTCATGCTTTATTCTAGTTCGTCGTCTTAGCTATAGTTAGAAAATTTATTTTTCTCAATACGAATGTTTAAAAAATCCATTTTAATATCAAATCAATAATCTATAGCAAAAAGAAACCGATGCTACGTAGGTAGATATATTGAAAACAGATTTTCTTAAATTATATACCAGTTAAAATATATTTAACAATTAGTTTTATTGTTCGTGTCAGCATCACAGCACACAGTTTTGATGATGTGTTAAAAATATTTTTTCATTTTTTTGTCGTAATTACAACATATTATGTAGTTGAAAAACTAAAATATATGTATTTTGTAGGCTTTTTTATTTAAAATGTATATTTAATACCGTCGTTTTAGGAACTATAATAACCATGCTCACAGGAAAACTAAATGCTTTCAAGGTGGGGCTTCGATTTGTTTGCCCCGTTGATTTGATCCGAGGCATCTTAATTTTGGTGGCCGATTCGTTGACGAGTACCTATAAACTCGTCAAGTCAGCTTCCCACAATCCCACAGTCCCACAAAACCGTCAGTCTCCAACCGGATCATCAAGCATATAATCGGAATGGAGCGGTAATATTATGTGTTTTGTATAAAAACAAATTCCGCCAAATTTGTGCTGCGACGCTGCGCCGGTTCTGCGCTCTGATCAGCCGACTGATGGATGATTAGCCGATAGGATGTACATACAGATCACTGGTTGGTTGAATCACTAACCAGTTTCGGAATTGTATAGCTCACATTATTACTACTCACCCGGTTATATGCTCGATGACCCGGATACAAGTGGTATGCGTTAAAAACATTTTCCCAGCGAAAACAAAAAAGGGTTTATCAAGAATTTTTCCAAAATTACAACTTTTTAAATGATTTGACTATCCAATGCTTAAAGATATTTCCGGAAATTAGCTCTTCCAAACAAACAAACTTTTTAATTTATTAGTAGAGATAACTATTAGTTTTGAAGAGTTCAAAAAACTTTTTTAATTAAATTAGTTTTTTCAAACGAATAAAGAATAATAAACATAATACGTTTCTTGGCAGAGGATAAATGGGACGTCAATATGGAGTCTTACGTCCCAGATCAAAAGTATTGGCGTTTGAAGTCTCAATCGAGATGTTTGCGACAATATTTTCTCATGATACATGATGTTGGATCTAGATCTGATGAGGTATGCGATTCTTTTAGATTATATTATTGCCGTAACATAGTTGGTTAAAGTATCAAATATATATACAATATTGTACACACAATGTCAAATTAACTACTAAGTAAGATTAGTTATAAAAGTTAAAGTCATAGGTTTATATAAAAAATTGATGTTGGAAAAATTAAACCTTCAATAATAATTAGGCTATCAAATAAAAAAATCCCGGCTGCATGGTTACCACCACCTTGCTTGTTGCAGTAGGTAATTACCCTCCATCCAGGTTCATCACCCTCCTTTTACCTATCCTCCCCCCCAATGGGCCCCCCGAAACTCACAAACCGCATTGACGCCGGTGTTATGTGTGCGACAGGTACCATCCCGGTCGTGCCGTCACAATTCGGCTGCATGGCGCTACCCATGGAGGAATAACGCGCTACCTCTTACATATGGCCTATCCAACTATTACGTAAAAAACACTATTTTCAAATGCGACTGGTAGTTTCAGAGAATAGCGTGTTCATGTCAGAAATAATTTCTGCGCTATTCTAATAGAGCTAAAAAGCTCTATTAGATGCGTATTAGATGTCGAGGGTTTATTAGAAAGTACGAATTTAAAAGCAATAAAGCATTATTTATATATAACAGGTTGCTGATACATAATTAATGATATTTACTTTGAAGTATAACTTAAATGCCTATGTTAGCAGTGGACGGATAGACGCTGATGATGATGATGATAACTTAAATAAAAAGGCCTTCCCCGAAATCGTTACGATGGATATCAGGCCTCTAGAGTGGATTGGCCATTTTTGCGTCATATAACTGTAATTTAAGTAACATGTTTTTTCTATCGTAAAAACAGTTATATTATTATACACGTACATATAGTCAACATTTTGCCTTTGGTATTATTTAAGGTCACTGGCCAAATCGCTCTCAATTGAATCTGTTACCTATTTATAGGCAAGCAAAGAGAAAAGATTGTCTTTTTTTGTAAGAAAGGCAATATTGAGAAATTAACTTTAGTGCCACATCCAGATAAAAAAATTAACAGTGTTTTTCCCTCTTTCACGTACAGTTCAACCTTTCAATGGGCAATTACTGTTTAACTCAATGAAAATAGAAAACATTAGCAACTATGTTCTATTTTTTATTTATTCAAAGGCTTGAGGCCTAATAAAAATATCCCAGCCATGGCCTATATTTAAAATGGCGTAACTGAATACCCGTCGATATGTTTCTAATTTCACAGTAATTTACTTTTGGCGCGAAAGCGATCTTAAAAATTTAAAATGGCGTCGTACGCACGTCTCATAAGTTATTATTAAAGATGTAAATGTTAAATCACTGAACTCCTATGATAGTTAGTCTTGGAAATAGTAGATAATTAATACGCATAGAGCATAGAGCCTATATTAATTATTACGCAGAATCCAATGTAAGATGTATGTAAGAGATAATTTGTCAGGATTTGTTAATTTCTATATACAACAATAAAACAAACGCTAAGGCGCTAACCAGTTCTTGGACAAAAACTAGGAAACAAAAAAAATATATATATATATATATATATATATATATATATATATATATATATATATATATTAATAATTAAGTACTTACTATGTTGTATTTGTTTCGATGTAGATATATTATAATCTAATTTAAGAAGTAAAGACGTTTATCTAATAGAATAAATAACATATAATCATTGTCATCATTATAATGATCATTATTTTATCGGTCCATCCACTGCTTAACGTAGGTATCTCATGATACCTGTAGACGTCCACAGCTCCCATAGGGCCAGCCAGACGACGAGAACAGTTTAGTGGGTAGAGTCTGCGTCCACCTTACCATCTTTTCGGGCGCAGACAGTCCCACATAACCTCCCCCCCCCCCCTCTAGCCCTGTGGTATGCCTAAACGCTTTCCCCATCGGAGTTAAAACCTACCTGTCGTGCTCTAAAATAGAGTATTGTACTCTATATTATCATGTAGGCGTACTCTATAATCTATAACACAACAGGGGACGCTAAAATACAGATTTTTACAGAATGTTTATTACACTAGTGTCTGTCACCCATATAATATGATGCAAAGCTACCATTCGCACCAAAAAGAGAGGAACAGGAGTTCATTGAAATGAATTAAAACTGAGCTCCTGACCTATGTAAGCTTGGAGTTGACTGTTTCGAGTCTTATAATTCTTTAGGAAAATATGAAAAATTGTTATGTGCCGAAAAAGTAACAAAAATACCTTTTCAAAGTGTTCAATAAATTATACTTTTTTTTTATAACTCTGTACTCTTTATTAACCTCCTTTGAAATCACATATACTTTATTTCTTCTAAGAAAAGTTGGCAACCCTACTCATATCCGACCTTTTTTTTCGGAATGATGTATTCTAACGGCCCAAGGGCCCTAATGCTACATCGGATTAGTGTGAGCTTATTTGGCTCACTTTTGGTTAGTAAAAGTGGGGGGTTGCCAACCGTGAAGTCTGCGACCGCACGACCTCCTGGCGTCAGGCTGGATATCCGACTTATGTGGAGCAATCTGCATGCAGATCATCAAATAAACTATTTAATCTTTATTAAATTTATTATATATTGTATAATATGCGGATACTGTCAATTCCTATAAATTATTAATTACTTTCAATTAGTTGAGTGACGTTCAGTGTAGGTGACGGCTACATTAGGCCTGGTAGGAACACAACACCACTATCAACGCGACACCACGTTGCACCGGTCGGCCGTCAAGCTTTTAACCCAAACATCTTTCAGGTTTCACTTGAGCCATTATTGGAAACTGTAAAGTGTTCTATTAAAGACTAGCTGTTGCTCGTGGCTTCGCTTATTAATACTTGGATTTACTACATATTATATCATTTAGTAGATAATATAAAACAAGATAACACTATATCAAGATGCCCGATGCCCAGTAAGTCCTGTCTTAAACTATTCAGAACCCAAAGCCGTTTGCAGGGGAAATGCGAAGGATAGTGGTATTCATGAATACAGTAAATTTCACAAGCAGTGCCACGCGCCCGTCTCCATACCACCATCCTTCTAGCTTTCGTCCATGAAACAACATTACTGCTGTTTTACACTTACTGTCATGCGTCTCACGATATGCACGAGTGAGTTGGCTGAGCTCATCGAGTATATAACCGGATAGAGTACCTAGTGATTTGTCTCTAAGGTAATAGTAATTCAACTAACCAGTATTCTGTATGTACGTCCCATCGGCCAATCATCCATCAATGGCCATCAGTCGGCAAATCAAAGGCAGAACCGGCGTAGCTTCGCAGTACAAATTTGGCAGAATTAGTTTTAATAATGTCTATGGACGCTTTTACACCACGTCAATCTGGTCCCGTGGTAAGTTCTCGAAGAACTTGTGTTACGGGTACCAGACAACGGAAATATATTTAAAAATATATTTAATACCTTTATACTATACATAGATTTATGATTTTTATTATATAATACACATATTTAATACACATCCATGACCCAGGAACACAGAAAATATTTTTGTTCCCTGGCGGGATTCGAACCACCTACCTCCGGCTTCAGCGCCAACGCGTTAACCATTGAGCCACAGAGGTCGTCAAACAACGTCTGGTTTGTTTTCATACAAAACACTTATCATTACCGCTCTATTCCGGTTATGTGCTCGATGGCTAAGCTATACCCTAATAATTAGCCAGTACAGTTACTGCTAGTTTAGTCTAACTTACTTAAAAAGGCTATGTTCAAGTGGGCAATAAAAGGATGATGATTATTAATAATAATGATGACCCATCATGTGTTTAAAAAACCGCATGATCAATTATTCAGTCCTTACAAATTCAATATCATACGACTCTAAGCCTGCCGTATAAGGGCATCCTTTAGCTAAGCAATAGTCTCGGACGCGAAGGATATTATATATTTTTTGTCTATTACACAGTCTCAAAAGTCACGATTCCATCCTTATTTGGTCAGACACTTAAGAGTATTATGCTTTATGGCGTGAACACTTGTATTATATCGAATATCATTAGTTTTAATTTCTTGCCTTTATATTTTGTTCCCGATGACGTATATATTTCTTTTTTTTTATGCCATCAGGGGGCAAACGAGCAGTCGGAGCGTCACGGCGCCGACGCCCACACAGATCGCACAACCAAGGCTACGCAGATGCGCCGCCCTCCTTTTCCCTATCCCCCACAATGCGCCACCGGAAACTCACAAACCGCACGAAACGCGACAGCATAGCTTTCACTTGACGCCGGTGTTGTGTGTGTGAGCGAGAGGTACCACCCCGCTCGTGCTAGCCCAATTCGGCTGCAATGCAGCATGGCACTACCTCTTACTAAAAAAAATCTTTGGATAGCTTGTAAGCTTATTGCACACAGGGAGGTGTGTGGCTCAACATTTAGTTCCCTTGATGTAGTATAATAAATAAAATTTTAATTGAGTAACGCAGACTATTTATTTGTGAATCCCGCGAAAACAGATCTTTGAAAATAAGCAGTGCAGCAATAAACGTAGCGGAATGTCAGCGACGGAATCACCAGACATTAGACAACTTCAGAAAGATTTTATGTTTTGTTTGTGATTCTTTTACGGCCATCTTGTGGGTGGCGGACTGGTGACTGGTACAGTCGACAAAATATTTATCAACTTATTGCTTAAAAGAATTTCTTTGACATACTTCGCAAGTGGTAAGTGATTAATGCAAACAAACGCTTACAAGTTCAAATTGTGACTCGCCACCCCCCTTTCCTACTTAACTATGCCCAAACCGAACGGTAGGCCTATGAATACTTATGATTTTAGCAGTATATGTATGTTTGTATTTACGCATATTAGTAACCCCTAAACCACTTATGCGATTTTGATGAAGGTGTGATTCATTATTATGGTCAGGGTGGCATAGGCTACATTTCAACTGTGTTCATAAATAAGAGATTAAGTTTTCTTACTTGGGTCGTAGTTTTTAAATTTGTAATTGGGAGAAGAAATTAAGAAAATTGAGGGACAAGATCCTACTAATCCTATTACTATCCCATTAATCCTACTTACGCTATAAACGCGAGCGTTTGTATGGATGTATGTTTATCGCACTATCACGCAAAAACTACTGAATGGATTTTAATGAAACTTTACAATAACATAGCTTATACATCACAATAAGATATAGGCTATAATTTACTCCTGTACTCCCACGGGAATGGGAAGTACGCGAGTGAAACCGCGGGGTCAGGTCCAAAATAAAAGTACGGGGACCTCCGACCTTTGACTAGGTGAGACTTTCATCGAGATGCCTGAAAAATTAAGCGTCTTGGCGTTCGTTGGAAGATGAAGCAACACTGATAATCATCGTAGAGATGGAATAACCTCAACAATACTATCGAAATCTGTATGATAGCAACATAAACGTTCTTGTGGGTAATAAACCCGCGATCGACCGCTCGTAAAGATGTTAATAGGGGAGGTAATGAGCGAGGCGGTATTCCAGAACGATCGATGAAATCCACAGATACAATAGAAAGTTAATAGTATCTACTAGCTGTTGCCCGCAGCTCCGCCCGCGTTAACTGTACAGCTGTATCGGGACTGACGATGATGACTGTTTTAGCTATGTCACTCAGTGTGTCATACCATAGTGTAAGAGCGCGGCTCCACCGCGGCGCAAGGAGATGCTACGCACGTTTGTCAAATTTCGCTTTGCACGAAAATGCGTGTGATTAAAAAAAACGTAGCGTGTCCGTGGGTTACATCCACTGTAACCCACGGACACGCTACGATTTTTTTTCGGACTTTTAGCCTAATGGCCCCGGAACAGTAAACACACGCTACGCATTAGTTGAAATTTTCTTGCAATTGACATTTAACACCCGTGGGCCGTGCGTAGCCTCTGCGTGCGCCGCAGTGGAGAAGCACCTTAACATTGGTGAAAGATTTTTCATTCGGGTGAGCAGTTTCGGAAATCACCTCTTTATATTAGATCATAAGATTCTGAAATGGTTTTATAGCTTATGAAATTTCGCTTCAATAAGTGTAAACGATAATTATGTATGTGATGTGTTATTTGGATAAGGAGCGGGATGGACGAGCTTAGAGGTTGGCGGCAACCCTTATAGGGTCTGGGGTATCTAAGACGTTCTTGGGCCTATGCCTAGGACAGGCGAGGTAAGTCTGAATCGGACTCGATTTACCCATAGAAATATAAAATATAGAAATGCTAGAACAAAGTAGCTATCAGCTCGTTAGCCAGTTTGTCTATCCTAATATAAATGAACAATGGCCGCGGATCAACTGCGAGTCGACGTAAAGTACCTTATCCATTCCCGGTACAAGTAAATTCTAATATTTTATAATATAATATTTTTTATACGAAAATCTAAAAATCTAATATTTAAAAATCTTCAGAACGCACCTTTGATTCGAGCTGCCAGTGTAATAAAAAATAAGGGTCGTATAGTTATTCAACTATTCAACAGGATCACCACAGCGACAGGCTGGTCCCGGCGAAGGCCAGACTCCTCGTAAGGGGGCTACTAAGCAGTCCCCGCGACGTCATGTCATACTGGGCCCAGGTTCCCATCCTGAGCCCGACACGAACACAGAGGCGTTACTGGAGGCGCATTAAGTAGCGCCTCCTACGCACCCCCATTCGTCGCCCGCGGGAGGAGGCCTCGTCAGCGGCCTCTTCTCTCACTCGCTCGTCGGCCTCCTTCTGGGACATTACTGCCTCGCAGAAGAAGACCATCGCCGTCCGGGCCTCGTCGTCACCGAGCATCGCGGTGATGACACTCGGCAGAGACAAGTCCCCTCCGATAACTGATGTCAGACTGTGACGTAGCGCCGCCCAGCGGATATAATACCTGGACATTCGGTGTATGTGCTCTTTTGTTTTAAATCTCAGTAATGTCATATGAAAATTGTTTACATAGCCCGGGAATTACCTATTTCTATAGATTAAAGATGAACATAATGTTGCAAGTTAAATTCCCGACATTATTAGTCAAAGCAGTGTAGGTATAAGCTCTATTCACTGCGTAGTGATTTTTTATTAGTAAGACCGTCATGTTATAGAAAAATGTTAAACGAATTGTCAACGCCATCCATGAACACAAATTAATTTACATAGGAATAGTCCAAAGTCAAAACTACATAAAAACAAATATTCATTAATTGTTTAAATCTATACGAAAAATTATTCTTGGTTTTTGTTCGGAAATCCGTATATTTATTACAAGTGACGATTACGTCATATAAATAGCGATAATAATGTTCCTCATTTAGGCCCGGTTTCTATTAGATCGGACCCGACCGGGAGTCGGATCGGGAGTTGGAAGTTCTACTGGCTTAATGATTTGTATGGAAACCGGACCGAGTGTTTCCACCTGTCCGATCCGATTGAAAAACCGGATCTGTATTCGGAAGTTTTGTCACTGCGAAGTTCTCTACTCTCGATCGGATAGTGGAAACGAAACTCTCGGCATATTTTATTGTCATCCATCTTGCGCGTAGGTCAGTCGACTGACAGTCGGTAGAAGTCGGTACTTCCGATATCCGACTTCCAACCGAGAGTCGGATCCGACTTAATGGAAACTGGGCCAAAGTGTCAAGAAGCGACACTCCCGGCAGTATATTTTTACCCTTAATGGAAGCAGTGCTCTATGTTAATTGATAGTATTATTTACCTTAGAACACTAACTGAGACAACTAAGGACCACTCCTTTCTCCGATTAAAACCTTTTACATGAATTGTATCATCTTTATCAGCCTTACATTTAGCCGCATACGGACTGGTGATGATTATTTTTATAACCTTTTCACAGTTAACCTTTTGAATTATACTGGTGAAAGACTTTTTTTAAATTGGATGAGTATTCTCGAAGATGAAGCATGTCATCTTCCAAAGTCACAATAAAAAAAAACAGCTCTATATTTAACTAGTCTAGATGTATTGATATTTATAACAAACAATTCCACTTAGTGCTTGGCGAAAGGTTTGCATGTATTATTGTGGAAAAATCTAACAACTTTTTTTTTGTCGGCAATTGTTCTTAGGGATTTCACGGGGGATGGGGGATTCCCCCAGCGGGTGTGTGGGACTCGCTGCGTCGGAAATATGGTAAGGTGGACCCAGGTCTACGCACTCAAATGCGACGGTGTTCTCCTCGTCGTGCTGGTCCAGTGCGGGAAGTATGGTCGTCCCACGTCGTCCGCACCGGCGACGGTGTGCCTAGAGGCACACTCCTCTTGAGGGGCTGACGTCCCCTCCTCCTACTCCGCTTATGTCTAACCGCCACTACAATAACCATTTGTTGTTATCCAAAGGTTGCAGATAAAATAATAATCCTAAGCAATATCGTCTACCTACTTTGGTACTTCAGGTTTTTAGTTTGACATTCGTAGACATAATGCACGGATGAATACGATACATAATATATCACTTAACACTCTTGAACCGATTTTCCTAAAACTTAGCAACATTGTAGTATATGTATAATCTGAAATAGTATATGGTTCACTGTCACCCAACTTGCAATTAAGTTGACCTATAAACTCTATCTTTCTGAGAACTTACCTAATAACCATCTCCAACACATCTTCCCGGTCGAACACCTTGCAGTATAGATGCAAGATCTTCAGGCAGGAGTACTGTAGACC
Organism: Helleia helle; assembly: GCA_963853865.1. Taxonomy (NCBI): domain Eukaryota; kingdom Metazoa; phylum Arthropoda; class Insecta; order Lepidoptera; family Lycaenidae; genus Helleia; species Helleia helle. Next base: position 19,974,404 of record OY971425.1, read on the forward strand.
CGACCAGGTCAAGTTGGCTGACTGGAGCGCCTCCTCCCAAGGGCAGTTGTCGTGCCGTGACAGGCACAGCATGTCACGGGATGTCTCCGTCGGTGGCATTTAATTTGGTCTCACATACACTTGTTATAACTACCGTCGATATCGCTGATGGTGTTTATGAAGGGAAAGGTCAAACTTATAATTTATTATTATTAAGGCCATTCGATACGCAAAAGGCTCTACATTGAAATGCATAGTGTATGTGCGTTGGTTTAGGATATTTTGTAAGGTCCATACTTAAGTATATTGAGAACTTTGCTAATTGCTAATATTTGAAAAGTAATGTATAAGTTAATAATTAATATGAAATAATTTTTTTTGACGTGACAACTTCTTATAATTCGATGGAGCCGGCTGCACGCACGAAAAAACCATAAAACATGACTCATGCGGCGTTACCTCGCTCTGAGACGTTCCATTTTCTTATGACGTTGTCACGTTCAACTATCGTCAGTAAACCGACTTTACAGACAACCGATTTTTTCTTTAACGCCGAGAAATACTCTAGGGCATTCCGCCTGGGGAGTGGGTCTTCCCAGGCGGGTATGTGGGACTCGCTGCACCCGAAAGGTGGTAAGATGGACGCAGTTCTACCCACTAAAACCCGGCGAGTGCCACCGATGCCGCCTTTGGTGAGGTGCCCCGGATCTGTTAAGCTAACGGCAGCACCTCAACGGCTAGTTAGTCCCACAAGGGACCGACGCCACCTTTACAGAGGGGTTGTCCTGCACGACAGAACAACCCCTCCCAACGTTAGGACAGTACAATGGGTGAGGTTCCCACCCTCGCCCCTTGTACTACTGCACTTTTGTCCTCTCTTCTTATAGGAGGGGTACATAGGGCAGCTCCCTCTGCTCAATTAGCTTCGCCCAAGATGCTGGGCTCACCCCAGGCTACTGAGCCCCACCGCCACGATAAGACTTGAACCATGGTGGGAAATAATTAAATATAAGTATTTTGCTTAGCCTAACTCTTTCACTCTCTTGCTCGATTGTTATAATTGTATTCAATATAAAAATCAATTATCATGAACTAGCTTTAATTTAGCATTTTTTTTCATGTGTATCCCTTTATTGAAATAAGCCAAAAAATCTTTTGCCGAAAATAAAGTAACCAATTGCTATAAATACGGTGTGTACCCACATGAACTATCCAAATCGATGTAGGTTTTTATCTATATAAGGGTAATAATGAAGGCCACATAATTGAGACCTCCAACTGCTTCCGCTGGTATCGCCAAATTACTTGGCAACTCAATCAGGGTTGTCAAGATTTTATGAAGATTTCATCTCAAGACTGGTAAAATAAGAATTTTGATCTTAACATAGGTGAATGAAACCATAGAGCGAGTAGTCTTTTCGTGTACAAAATTATCTTGCAAGAAAATTAAAGTGGTTAATTTCTAATGTGAATCTCTACTGATTATAAGAGATTTTATTTTGGTTTCTTTTACGCACATTTATTACTGTACAAAAATGCTTAGGTACATTCCCGACGTTTACCGAGATTGAAATTATCCTTATAGGTGTCGAAAATCAAACCAGCCAAACCAAAACCAGCACTAACACAATTATTGTGTTCCACATCACAAAACTACCAAGTTATTTCTGAATACTAACCCTTCATCAATTTTATCTTCAATATTAAAACGATATTGATCCGCCATCTTTGAATCATGACTAATAATCGCGCCATCTAGTGACGACAGTTGAATTTGGTAATTCTATACTAACAGTCACTTATTACCCAAATCGTACACGATCTGAAAAATCTAATAATACAGCATCATAAATGTATTAGCAATAAAATTTCAAACATCGCTCATACATTTTACGCTCATTTTACGATTTTCATTCCTTTTATTCTGGTTCATAAATTATATTTATGAACACTTGGCGTGCGAAAGCGCCAGGAAATATTTCATAAAAACTACATAAATTAATTATATCATGAAAAATGGTACATAAATATATGTCTTCGATATCATACACGTTGACATAGTGAATGACTATGATATTTTGGGAAAGGTTAGTAAACTTGTCCACCAAGATAAAATTTTCCAACATTCCGTGTAATAAAAAAATATACCTTGTCAACATTTTAATATATCGTCTAAATATCTCCGAACATACGTAAATATCTGAGATAAATCTGGTGATTCCAAAAAATATAATTCGAATTCGAATTTAAACCGGCGACTCTGATGTGAGTTCTAACTTCTAACTAGCCTGACATTAGACATACCATAATATTATCAAGTTAAGAACGGAATCCATCAATTTTGAAGTTTAGTCTATGAAATATAGTAGGTACCTATGATAAGTTTAAAAAAACCATAAAAAAATAAAAATAAGTATCCAAAAAAGACGTGTACGGAAATCTTATACGTCGCGATACCAGAAGTATCAATTAATGTAAGGGACAAACCACGGTTTTTCAGGAGAGCCAAAAAACTTTTTTTTAATCTGTCTGTAAAATTTTACCGTCTGCTCCAATTTTAGAGCTAGTTAGAGCAATGTTTCTTTTCTGGTATCGCGTCGTACTTAAATGTCGTCTCGATATAAGTACATAATATTCTATTTACCTATTTGAAAAAATATTTTACAAATTTAGATTCATCTTTTGTGTCAAAACAGACTGTTTTCACTAAAATGATAATGTCTAAGAAGCCTTTTAATGTTTATTTTGCGAAAATAGAGGTTCAACTAATGTAATATAATGTATCTCTATATTAAAATAATCTCCCAGTCCATAATTCTTGTAAGAATAAATTAACTCTACGAAGTTGCATAGTACTCAATATTGTAGTTGATTAAATATAAGGTCTAACATTCATTGGAACATGAAGCAGATGTTATACTACTTAAAGAAATTAATTGAATATCTTTAGGTATAAAAACTAGCCTAACTGTTTCAAAATGGCATGGTATCAAAACATGTCCTTAATAATGCGGTTTAACTGCATTTTAAAGATACCTATTGCGGAGTAAAAATTATGTAGGCTTAGATCTAACATGGATTGTAAGATATTTAAGTGACACTGAATTTAGTTTTGCCCACACCAGCCTTTCCACGTGGCCACGTATTCGGTCCATCTCGCTATAGAACATCCTGGACTTCTCCGACTGGTTGCAAAACATGGATGGGACAGGCAAGAAACAGAGGAGATTGGCATGTCCCCTCTTCATATAAGAGGGGTACAAAGAGCCCCCTCGGCAATTAGCTTCGCCCAAGGTGCTGGGCTCATCCTAGGCTACTAAGCCCCACCGCCACGTCAAGGCCTGAACCATGGTGAGGCTACAATGGCATTGACCCGTCATTGTTAACCTGCGATTATGTACGAAGACGAAAGCGCATTATTTTTGTCCCGATTTTTGTTGCAGAACCATAAAGATATGGTGGTCACTTTCGGGGAAAAAGAACGATATGTATCGAATTATATGGAATGAAAGTCACCGTAGCCAGGTCGATACGTTGGATGCAAGTGGCATCGGCCGTCTTGGCGTTCATAATAGAGGCCGACATCCAGCGAGTGCCATCTTGTCGTTTGTTAAAAGAGGCATCAGTAGTGGTTGGAAAGAGGCTGATGATTAATTAAAATTATGATTAATAAAAATGAATAATTAAAAGCGAATAATAATCAAATGCGTACGATCTCCGACTGATTCTAGGTAATTACCTCAATCGATGAATGGCTTAATTAATCATCAACTATTGTCATTATAAGATAGATAATCATCATATTGGTTTTTATGAGTCCAACAAGAAAAGGAAAGACACAGTCGCGGTCGTAGGAAGTTCCAATTTAAACAATTCTCTGCGACTATTTCTCCCATTCATTAAACACTATGCCGAGTTAAATTGCTCAGCGTACACGTAACACGAGTACTATCTAGCCTATATACACGCTCCATCTTTTAAACTAATTACATTTCCGTCTAGACTCGTCTAGTACGCTTCTAGTTGAATGCAACTATGAGGTTGTAATAGAAATAGTTATAATTCTTATATTAAAGTTATTGTAATAGAATTATCACGAACGTAATATTGTGTATTCGATCACTATTATATCACGCGTGATAGTGTACTTGCCTATGATCTTATAGTATACAAGCTGTTGCTCGCAGCTTTGCCTGCGTTACCGTAAAAATACAGTTGTACGGGGACTGATGTTTATTATTTTTATGGCCTTAATAAATAAACAACTATAAAAACTATAAAACAAACACAAATATTGTGGCTTTTTATTGGTAAAAAAGTTTTCAAAATCGGTTCAGTGGATTTTTTTTAAATGTTACATGGATAGGCAAACTGGAAAACATACCACCTGATGGTAAGTGGTCGACGTCGTCCATGAACATAAACTAGTTTACGTGGAACGAGCCCAGGCAACTCATTTATGTGTTGCCTATCCTGAGACATAAGATGTTACGTCTCGGTGCCAGTAATTACACTGCCTGTCTTGCCCTTCTCTCCGAAACACAGCAAAGCTGTTTCACGGGAGAAACAAGCAAGATGGTGGTACCCATGCAGACGGGAGCGCGGCACAGGGCTTCCCTACCACCGGTAAGCTCTCCAGAGATTACCCCCTACAGGCTACAACCTCACAAACTTTACCTCTTTATAATATTAGTATAGATATAGTCTTCGGTTGATCAACGTGGTCAGTTTCTTACTATAATTTGACTTTCATTTTTACCTTGACTCTTAAAAAATTTAATTCTGTTTTTTTAATACGTCATAAATCGTAATTTACCTTTCATTCAATCAACTCAAAAATAAAAAATAAACATTTAATTTCATAAACATAAACCATATTTTTTGTTAAAGAGTCTAATGCTGTATATTATGTAATGGTACGGAACCCTTCGTGCGCGAGTCCGACTAGCACTTGGCCGGTTTTTATTTTTTATATTCGTATGTAAAATCACGGGCGTGTAACATGATTTTTAAATAACCAACGATTTATCACGTGATATGAAAAGCTTCTCTTTTCTACTAGGAGATATAATTAGTAAGTACTTAGCTTGTGACTCTTATGCATATTTATAGTACAATTTTGTTATCACTTATTTTCCTGTACTGCATATATAGGATAAATTATAATTTATCCTACAGAACAGTAATTGGGAAAGTATTTTTAAAATATTTGCTTTACATTTGTATATCAATATTCATTAGAACAAGTTATTAGTAATTAACTGTAAAAGTTGCTAGCGTATCTATAAAAGGTATTGATTATATCTATATCTGATCGACGGTGATAAAATTGTTTCTGGTTGCGACGTAAAGGTGCGAAACAAACAAACACATTTTGTACGCCAATGAAAAGTCTTAGCATTATATGATAAAGGTCACTTTCATATAATGCATTGTGCTACTAGGAACGGAAATTAATTTAAGAAATATATATATATATATATATATATATATGTGCAACGACTTGTTTGACGACTTTTTCGTTAAGATTTTGTATAGTTTGGGGAAATGTGTATTCTATGAGGAAAGTCCCAAACTATATCATATACCTAACGTATTGTTTGAGGAAAATTTATCAATACATTGCACATACATACGTCAAGCAATACCTCAAACAATACGTTAGGTATATATATATGACGTATATATCCGGTCGTCAATACAGTAGATACGGGTACCGGATCAAAGATGTGTAGGTCACAACCGACGCCAGGAGGCCGTGTGGTCGCAGACTGCACGGTAGGCGGGGGGCAACCCCCCACTTTATAAATCAAAAGTGAGCCGAATGAGCTCACACTAATCCGATGAAGCATTAGGGCCTTCGGGCCATTAGCATAGATCCCTCCGAAAAAAAATGTGTAGGTACAGTATATATTTGTTTATATATATTATATAAATTTCTTATATATTTTCGTCATCTGGTATTTATTTCCCAAGTTACTTCGCGTTGATCGTCAATATTTACTTATCATCATCAACAACAGCAGTCTTTCGTCATCCAATGATCCATTTAAAACGCTAAAGGACTTTACAGCAAGCTTTTTATTAGAGGATACAGCATACTTGTCCTAAGTCTAGCGGAGGCTATTTTTTAAAACCAAGTTTAAAAGCTATAAAAATGTTGATGAGATATTTATTTATGATAATCAATTTTTATCGCAATATAAAATGGAGTGTTTAATTTCATTATAAATATTCATAAACGTCGTAAAAAAGAAAAAAAGAAAACAGGAGTACAAATGGCGTTATTTTTATTGGTCGTTATAATAATAGAAAGTGATAAATAAAGTTATGACGTACAATGTGCCATATGCAAATACAAATATTGGTAACGCAGAACACGCTGATAATGATTATTTTGATGGTATATCTATATATATATAAATATATATCAGCGTTTCCCAAACTTTGTTCTGCTATCGCCCATTAATTTATTACATCGCCTTCGTGACCTACTTAAGTTTTTAAACCCCCCTGAAATATTAGGTAAAATAAAACATTAATTGTAAAAAGAAACATACTTAATTATGTATGTATTACAATAATTAGCGAGAAGTATGAAGCTGATTATTTTTGACTCTTTTGTCTCACAAAAGGCGGCATTGGTGGCACTCGCCGGGTTTTAGTGGGTAGAGCTGCGTCCACTCACCAGTTTTCGGTCGCAGTGAGTCCCACATACCCGCTTGGGGAGACCCACTCCCCCGCGGGATGCCTCAGGGCCTCAGAGCATTACCGACGTAAAAGAAAAAAAAATGCTATGTTGATCCAGATAAAAATATGAATCTCCATTTGCAGTGATTCTCCAAAGGTTATGCTGCAATGACCTTGGCGATGAGTTCTTAGTGGGGATGTAAGGTTTCACGAGCATTCAGGTTAATGCACTTATTTTCAACCTAGACACAGCTTACTTCAATGTCTTAGAATTCACGTCTTGGCCTATATATAGGCCTTAGCGGATGCGTGAAGATACTAGAGAGATTTGGGTAATATTTACACAGGAGGAGAAATCCTTTACTTTTGATCCCGATACATAATACACTTTGTCATATTTGGTTAAAAGAACTAGATACATAACGAAGTATATAATGCGGATAATATGACAAGAGATGCGCTGGGAATAATAGGCTCACGATCTTCATTTTCTGAACCCTAATTTAGGAAATAAAACTGTTCTTCTTAACAAACTAGTATCTGAACAATACGGTTGATCTTATTCCGACACAACTCATTGTACGATATATTCTTCTCTCTACAAAACTAGACGTACGTATCAGATACACTAATATTTACTCGGGAAGCAAGACCATTTTTTGCTATTTATTATGTATACCTATGCCGCTATATGCTGCGGAACCCTGAAAATAGTGTTCATCGTGTATAATATGTAAATCCAACAAAGACGCAGCATGCGATCATCCTAGCCTTGACTCGACAATTACCACGTGGCGGGATTATCAGACGCGTGACAATTACCAGCAAGGCCTTTGAAATCAACAATTTATTACCACGCGGCTATTTGTACATAAACTAAACTGGAAGATCTGCCAACCCTTTGTATTATTCAGTTTGCAAAGATGTGTTTGAAAATCCAAAAGTGCACGAACATAATTTCATTTTCCACAGTAAAATTTATTATCTATTTGTCATCGAATAAACCTAGGAACAAGTATCATATGGAATTGACATTCGCGTATACCCGAAAGGGACAGGCATATTTTACAGGGATACCAAATTCATAATAACAAGTCTACTTATTTTCTTGAAACAAGTGTATTTAAAATAATGAAAAAACTGGAAAAGGTTAATAGATAACTATAAGCATTAGCCCTACCCAAACATTCATTGTAATTTTAGACAGCTTCATCTTTCCGAATTATCGAAAATATGTAATGACTTATATTAACAAACCGCTAAAAACATAAATAATAAAAAAGAAGGCTATAAACATCCTCTTATTATGTATGATCTATAGTACTTAGCCTTTTAGGATAGCAATAAACATATTTGTTTTTATTGTGTTTATTTCGGAGATTTCAGTCACCCTTTATACATAATACCACATTCTTGGGTAATCTGCCTATAACAAAACTGGTATCATCATATTTTTATAAACCGACCAAATTAAAAATTAGTACATAATGGCGGACATATTTGACAAACTGTTCGCGAGTGAGAATGTTTGTATGGCATTCAAATTTAGTCGATATTTTTTTGTTGGGCACATCATTATTGTGCCCAACAAACGAAGAGTGATATTCTGACAAAGACAAAAGAAAGTATCTATGTCTCTGTCACTCTTGGAGTTTTTTGTATGTTGTTATCTCGTTCCAATACGGTATTATTATTAGCTTGTCAAATCTATTGATACTTGATCTTAGGAATAAACAGTCTGATTTTTATTATTTTCATTTAAAAGGCATTAGCTACTAGGCTATTAGCCATACAAAATACAATATTCGGTCTGTAATACGGAGAATGGCGGGAAACCCCAAGGAGCGCGGCTTCGCCCCTCTAGCCCCCATCAATCAACTATCATACCCCATTCCATCCAAACAAGGCAGTCCACCACAATATTTGCCAAACAATCACATTATATATTACACAGATTAAGTTTTTAAAACAAACACTATAGAAAACCGCCAGAACAGCCCTACTAAGAAACCCACTCCAGAACGGTACTCCATAAGATTCGCCAACCAATCACAATATATATAGATCAAGTTTTTAAAACAAACACCATAGAAAACCACTCTGAATGGACAAAACACAAAATAACAATTAATTAACGGGAAACCAAAAAAACACAACCGCGCGTCCCGATGCCTCCCGCCATTCCTCATAAACAGTCTGATTTTTTTTTTTTTTGTAATTATCATAGTTATAAGCTTTTTTTTGTATATGGATCTTTGATATTTGAGTTACGAATAAATAAATAAATGCACATTAGTTAGTCATATCTTAGCTTTTATAAATAATAATAATAATTAAACGACAGTGAATTGCACGCGCATATAAATTGAGAAAGTCTGCATGTTATGTACTTTAGATGATAAAAAATAATTATTTGCAAAATACACGTCTAATCTTCGTCTAAGTAATTGACCTGTCAGTTGCTAATAGAAACGAATAAAATTAATAGACAGTCTGATATGTTTGTAAATAAATAGTCGTATCTTAGATTTTTAAATAATAATTAAAACACAGTGAATTGAACGCTCATATTCATTAGGACACTCGGCGCGATGATAAAAATAAAATTATTCCGGTACGATAATTTTTAGACCAATTTCCCTGCCACATACAGACACAGAAAATTCGGACGTCCTTAAAAGATTATTCTAATAACAGATTATTTGATTTGATATAAGTACTCATAAATAACAAAAAAAAAACAATTTCAGTTTCGAAAAAACTGTTTTTTTGACATGTCGAGTAGATCACTCTCAAAGCTTCGCGTTCGCAACGCTAAGCGTGCAATAAGACAATCTCACTACTGTTTTGTTTTTAATTGCACATATAACGCAAAGATAAATTTACTTTCTTTCTATAACTAGATTCCCGATGAGTACTAAGAGTGTTTGTACTTCTAAAAAGTGTAAGTTTTAAGTTGGCAATAGTAGTGGGCAGTTAAAGATTGATATACCTCTAAGTTACATGATTATAGGTATATATTTATATTTAAACAAAGGTACACAAGTACTACGCAAGGCTATATACGGTCGTAAATGACAATCTTAGATAAAACTTTAAAATTGAACCATATATAGCGCCCCGCGGTTTCGCCCGCGTACTGTAAGCTACATTATTGTAAAACATCAAAATCCATTCAGTAGTTATTGCGTCAAAGAGTAACGAACATGGATGTCCATGCATCGACACATTCCTTCAAACTTTCGCGTTTTGACTATTAGTTGGATAGTTCAATTTTCGAAAAACCCAAAATACTAATTACCTAAAACAAAAAACCTAAAATTAAGGAATTATTTTTACTATTAAGAGAATCCCCTCTTGATCACTATGCCAGTTATAGCCGTCTCGCCTTGGATTAGGTCAAACACTTTGTTTACATAACATTATATATACAACTTATTAGAATTTCAATATTTATCATCAACAGCTGGATTCCGTCAGCCATTTAAATTGGGTCGATTATTAATATTTCCGATCGCGAATACGCTTTAAAAAGTTTATCCACCGAGATCCGGATTTCTAGAAGATCGTGGAAACTGAGTTTGTATATGCTATCAAATAATATTTTGTTTATCTGTGGTGCTTTAGGGCAAAGTGCACACATAAAAACTTTTTAGTCCAGAGTGATTTAACATGACAACATTGTCAGTTTCACACAACTTTTATGCTTAGAACGAGACGAAAATATATCCAAATTAAATAATTCCTATTACCTATAATATTTATAAAGGAACCTTTCTTCTTCATTGTGACTTGAAAAAGGGCAAAGCTTTCAAATGGGATTTGTGTTTAAATTAGTTTGTTATATTTAACAGTGATGCGTTAGTGAAGACAAGTATGAAATTAACTAACAGTATGTTGCGAGATTGCTGGCATTTAAATTACTAAAATTGTAATTTTATAAATCTAATAAACCGCGATAAAATCCGTAAAAATCGTTTCATTATAATACTAAAACTGTCTTATTTTCACATTCTTTCATTACGGAAAATGTCGTACAGTTTTCTCTTGGTGGTTATTGCTTTTGTTCTCCTTTTCTTATTGATATCGACGCAAATATCATTATCATCAGCTTAGTTCGCTGATTCTCTACCCTCAAATTTCACAGTGAAAAAGTTTAAAATGTCCGGAAATATATGGAGATATCTTTTAAAATTCTAGTTATTCTGGTCTCCACTGTAAAAATATTATAAGATGTGTTCGTCTAGATTTATCAAATTGTGTATAATCCAAGTATTTGATAGACATCGAGTCAAACATTTCAAGCGAGTCGGTGATGAAATCATATACGCTATTCAAAAGAAACTGTTTACAAACTTCAATGTTTAGTTCAATAGTGAATGAAAACCGGTCAGGTAAGAATCATTCGCTACTTTGGGGTTCCATGTTAGGATTTTTAAGTCTCGAGTTCTTGTCAAATCTTTTTGTTTAAGTTTCATGCAACGTAATGACTTATGGAACTTATGACGTCATAAGTTCCTAAATTACTGAAACTATTTTAATTACATTTTACATACTCGACTTTGGTTCTTAAGAGATAGTTTGCGGACACGATAGTCGATAGGCATCGAGCATGTAACTGGAATAGAGCGGTAATGTTATGTTTTGTATGAAAACAAATACCGACAAAGTGCTGCTGCGACGCTGCGCCGGTTCTGCGCTCTGATTAGCCGACTGATAGCCGTCGATGGATGATTTGCCGATGGGACGTACATAAACACTGGTTGGTTGAATTGCTATTACGTCAGTGACAAATCACTGACCAGTTTCGGAATTTTATGGCTCACATTACTACTCTATCCGGTTATATGCTCGATGTCGATAGGTGACGGTGTCTGGCTTGGCCACGTGTAACAATATAAATGAAATACATAATTGTATGAATATAAGAACTTAAATTATAACAAAAATGACATGGATTTTACTTTTTACGGCTATCATCGCGATTTATCAAGATTTTTACAATATTGGAGTTTCGGATACTACAAAATACTATAAAGAACGGACATAACAAAGGAACATCATAAGCAACACCAGGTGTAAACGTTTTTGGCGCCCTTTTGTTTATTTTGATTTGCCTGACGTTCTTTGATTTTTTTTGTATCTTTGATCAATTTTCAAGAAGAATACAGTAAATTAATTCATTTCATTGTATTTCTTTTTATCAATTGTTTTTCTGGTAAGTATAATTTTGCATAATTTACATTTCTACCTACTAGCTATTCATAAAATAAACTTAATGTTTTTAGTTCACGGTGAGTCAGATATTATTAATAGCATGTGACTGATTCAAACCAGAAGATACGATGATCTTTCTGCACGTACCTTGACCTATCAGTTACTTAAAAACGAATATAGAATGAAGGGTTTATGGCAAATAACGGTTAACGTCGCCCATGGTCATGAACGCTAGTATAATCTTATCCTTCCCATACCTACTGGAGCAGGATCCCTACTGCAGCAAAATATCGGTACCAGAACACTGCCCGTCTGTCACTGTCATAATTCCAGAACACAGGATGACTTCGCGAAATATTTACGCGATCGGGGGATACACAAGGGGCCTTCTTTCCAATCGGTGATTTTTGAGTCATGAAAATGGATAGTAGAAGGGATGCACTGTGCCGCGCTCTCGTTTGCATCTTACTTTTTTGCCATGAAACAGTTTTGCTGTATTTTGAGGGGACAGGCTGTGTAAATACGGGCACAGAGGCATGTTGTCTCAGATTCGTCAACGCATGAATGAGTTACCGGGGCTAGTTCCAGGTAAACTCGTTTGCTTTTCAACTAAAATAAAAAATATATATAATAGAGAAACGAATTCTTAAACTAACGTTTAATTTAAATAAGCACATAATATGCTCATAATATTTTATATACAGGGAGTGTTGTCATTTAACAATGGGAATAAAGTGTAAGGGCGCGGTGGACCTTGGCCCTTGGCAGTCATATTTATACAATCTGGACACGTGTGACGTTAGGGCGCGTTTATTGTTTTTTTAATAAATAATACAGAACAAACACTTTAGCCAAATAGAAACTTTTCCGATTTTATAGTGAGGGTTAATAACAGGAAATATAATAAATTAACATGTGATTACATAGGAATTTCGTGTTACGTTGTTTGTCCGTGATGAACTCCTAAATTACTGAACCAATTTCAGTTAAATTTGTTCGATCAAGCTGGTACCCGTAAACTAAAATCACTGCGAGTGCCTTCTTTTTTTTGAGGGTCCCGGATCAGCAGGCAACAGGATCACCTCAGCAACAGGCTGGCCCCGGAACCCGGACTACTCCTCGTTAGGGGGGCTGCCCGGCCGCCACTAAGTCCCCGCGACGTACCCATCAAGATCCCATCCTGAAACCGACACGAGCACAGGGGCGTTACTGGTGGCGCATTAAGTAGCGCCTCATATGCACCCTCATTCGCACGCGGCCTCCCCTCTCACTCGCTCGTCGGCCTTCTTCTAAGACATTACTACCTCGCAGAAGGAGACCATCGCGGTGATGACGCTCGGCAGAGACAAGTCCCCTCCGATGACTGATGTCAGATCGCAAAGCAGTGCCGCCCATCTCTATGTCATTTAATCTTGGGTAAGTATGTTCGTAAGTACCTCTATTGTATTTTACAGTTCTGTCAGGTGTCTTTTTCCGGTTTACCTTAATATTCTGGAGTTTTTAACAATAAGTTGTATAAGAACTCGTTACTAATAATATATGTGACCTCCTTATGACACAAAACAGCTTAAGTTGTCATGTCACTCATCTGTCAAATTGACATTGACATCACAATGGCGGCACTGACATTTGTCGTTATAAATCTAACAACTTTTTGGGCCAGTGTACTCGTTCTTTAAGTAACTGTTTTTTATTTGTTGACTGAATACACAAAAGTATTAAGGCATCGATAGTGTAATTAATATTTTATATTCTAAAATCGTGTTTTCATTGTGATGAGGTGTTTCAATTTCAAATTACCTAATACTAAAATTCTAATCGTAGCTTCGACGATCGTCAAACTAACAATCAAATATAAAATTGTATGTAGGTAAGATGTCAGACCGGACTACGAATCATAATATAGGATTTTATCTCTATTAATTGACATTAATAACATCAGATACGTCGCAAAAATATAAACTAAACATGTCCGATCAGACAACCTTTAATTTTTATGTCTCAAATTGAAATATTAGAATATAAATACTGACTCTTATTAAAAGCTTATCCTATTTTATATTTTTTCCTTTTAAATAACATGTTATTAACAATTATATTTTACATCCGAGATCGAGGTAAAATGTTGATATTTACTTTTTTATAACATAAAGTTAATAACTAATCACGTATGTATTGGATTTTCAAAAAATCTTTGTTCAGCTTCCTTGGCATGTAGTGACGAATATGACGATGAGCTGGTAAAACGAATTGGAGTTTATGTTTGTAATATTAAATGTTCTGCTTTTTATTGAACGCATATGGACAGAACAGACAAAAATTGTAAAAATTTCTATTTTGGTATATGTACCGTGTATACATTAATAGGCATTTAATGAAAAGCGGTTATTTTAATATTACAAACAGACATTTCAATTTTATTTATCTGTACAGATGTATTATTATTATTTAAGGGTGGGGACACCAGCGAGGCCAGACGGGTGATCAGTCCTCATTACCGGGACCATTTCACCCAATTCCCCAGAAATGTATAGCTGTATAGATGTGGAAGGTCTACTTGATATCAATGCACTTGTTACTGACAAATCAATGTCAGTTCAATTTCACTTCATGCACTGATAGTCTCATCTAATAGAAAGTATGTTGTATATTTTCTTTACGATGGCATTTTGATTTTACTCCTGTGTTGGAATTTGGAGGAACGCGATATTTTTTTGTAACCCTAAAGTTGTGTCATCTAAAAAATAATGAATCTATCCCAAACTTACAAACGAATTTGGAAAACTCTCTGCATAGCCCAATCAAAGGAAGATATGGATTTTTTATGGGGTGGGTGAATCCGGGAACGGTTAGTCTAGATATTTGGGTGAGGTTGGCTGCCTGTATCACTCGACCTCAACAAGTCTTATGCTAGGTATCCATCAATGTTATAACAAATATAAGTAAATATTTGGTAACAATTGCCTTTGTCAAGCAGTGGACCGATGATAATGATGATGATGAAATATTTTGTATCACTATTGGTGTATCGATAACTGTATGAATGAATGACGATAGTCTACATATAAGTAAGTTGATAAAATATTATCGATATGATTAAATTTGATGTGACGATTAATGTCTCGAGTATTTGTAATCTAAACAAACTATACCTATGCTTTTAGATTATTAGCGACATATATTCAAAGACGACATTAACGATTATTTATACCCGTCTAGTATAGATTTTAGATATCATAATTTTATCGATATCTCTACGTTCGATCGAGTCAGACAAACATGACAGACAAAACTGGAGAGCTATAGGCAAAATTCTTGAATTATCAATAATGACCATTTTACAACATTACAGACGCGATATAGTCATCGAATCTCAAAACATACTATTTCTATGTTCAACACTGGATGTATGTAAATATTTCTCTCAACGGTTTCATCAACAAACAAATGAGTTGTTGATGGATATTGTTATAATGGATTCCACCATCCCTTCCCCTGGATCAGATGTAAACTACGGTATACAATCCACTAAAATAACCCAAACCATCATGCTTCGTATACTCGTATATGTATGAATAGCCACGCATGAGATTCCAGATTTATCATAGACCGTGTGGCGGGGATCATCCGTCTTGGCGTTCATTAAAAGACATAAAGGTGCATAGGTGAAGCAGTGCTCATATCTAATGAAGAGAGACGATAGTCTACTTACAAGCTAGAAAGAAGAAAGAGAAAGGCATGACAACGGTTAGTTTAAGTAGGGATGGAAGACCGCTGCAAAGTAGAGTTTAGGGAGATGGGGTATTAGTCTGCATGTTCTCCATGCAAAATACGGGCAAGTTGGAGGAGTAGTAGGGTTCGGCCGTCTCGCCGTTCGTCGAGTGTCCAGAACCAATGATGACGACATTGTATGCAAATGAAAACGATATATTTAGCCTAAAACTTCTCTTAGTGTTAGTTAAACAGCGCCCTCCCAGCAGGTACACCGTACAACCTACATATCAGTATTTTTATTCCACACACAAATACCATTTAAACCCCACCTATTATTGTTTGATAAATAAATTAGTTCTCAGAACAAATGCATTCAAATTACGGTGAAACAAAACGTGTTGACGTTTTTCAAATTAAATATTGACTGTACATAAGTAAACAACATCGTTAGTGTAGCGAGCCATTATGTGCATATACACGTGCTGCAGCCCGCGGGTTCGCTCGTGTTCATTCCAGTTTAACATTATAATACTACTATGATACTAATAAGTTGCGAGTCGTAATGACATTTAGGATGACATTTGATGTCTGACATCAAGACTCATCCAATCGGACGTCTATGTAGACCAGTGCCGAAGCCTTTGAAAATGGCAAAAAGTGGAACAAAATTATAGTAGAATAAAACCCATTCGAAAAGGAAGAGAATATAACAGAAATGAAAGGAAAAATAATTTACGGACGATCTGAGGGCGGGGAATTGGTCTATGGGTAAAAAACGGTTTATCTCGTTTTCCGGCTAAACTACAAGTCCCATGGAAAAAAGTTGAACGGCAAAGTTGTAGGTAATAAATAAATCTACAACATTTGTATTTGTACTTTTTCCGTTTTTCACATAACCTCAAAATTTATGTGAAAAATTCAAATAACCAAGTTTTTGGTTTATTAGTAAATTATTATTCCTTCCATTTTTGTTATATTATCTTCCTTTTCCAATATGTTTCATCTTACTATATTTTTTTCTGTTTCAAAAATCATCGACATTCGACACTGGTCTATATATGAAAAGCCTAGCGCATGTACAACCTTTACATCAACGGTTTTAAACTATAGGTATATATGGTTTTAGGTCTTCCGAGCCAGTCCCAATCCCCAGCAGTGGGATTTAAAAGTATTGATTATGCCATACCATTCCTGGGCAGCCAACTAGAACATGTTAGACACAAGTGGAATCAACCGATCTAGTGCTCATTAATAGCATCCAGCCATGAATGGAATGGACATGAATTACTGGTGGAGGGGATAGCTATATAAGGATACTCTTTCTCGGGATAACCTATATCGTATTTTGGTTCATAGATATTGAAATTTTCTAAAAGTTAGTTTGTATGATGAATTACAATCAATGCCAATTATTAATATCTATCCCGGGCGTTTACCATCGCCATCTAGTCACCATTAGATGTAATCCATCCCATTTATGTAAGATGGAAGGGAATCGATCTGACGGATATCATGTAGAAAAGTAAGTAGAATGAGATCAGATTATAAACACATTTACAATTTTGTTGAGTGTATTCCTGACGAAACTCAAGTTTAGACGATACAATATAATAATGATGAAAAAGATCAGTCATAAGACATACAGACATATATTTTACTAGCTGGTGCCCGCGACATCGTCTGCACAGGATTAGATTTAGGAAAATACACACAATATCTTTATTAATTATTTTGTCTTTGTGTTATTCTGATGTATAAGCCATATTATTGTGACGTTTCACTAAAACCCTTTCAGGAATTTTTGTGTGAAAGAGTAAGAAAAATCCATACATACAAACTTTCACATTTATAATATTAGTAGGATTCTCAAAAAGTATGATATATTATATAGTTAGTTTATATTTATACCGATTTCTTCCCACGAGGTAATAATATCTGAAATATTTTTCCAGAAAGATCCCCAATAATAAAAGTTTTATACAACTCACGTATATAATAAAGTTATTTGTCTAGACGTTGACTCAGTCCCCCTCCAATTCAATGGTTCCGGAGTATAATAAATGTATTTGTAGACACATAAAAACAATTTTCATGGTCCATATTCCATACCATATATCTTTAGGAACAAGCTTCTTATATTGAGAGAAGTCAGAGCTAATCTGAAAATGTATTAGGATGACTTCTAAAGTAATGTCTATATCTTCTATTAATGGACTCTAAATGGTACCTACTACAATCTGCAATTCAAAATAGAAATCTATGAATGATAAGTTTAAGATAAGATGTTAATGATCTTTTTTGAGAAATTTCAAAATTTACAGACTTGAGTCTGACTTGCTTCAAACCATTACCAAAAACATTGTACATTAGTAGTTTTATAAAACAAGGTATATCTAGGGGTCCAACCAGAACTTAATGGAAAATCATATATAGGACAAAACGTAGGGCATACATACAATATTTCTATTATAGGTAGGTATGTGAATATTTGTTTTTTTTCTTTATTCCTCAATGCTTAATGTTTTGTTAACTTTGTCTTTGAGCAAATAAAGTGTATTATTATTATATGAATAATCATCAGATTAAATAAATTGCTAGAATTCGATTTAAGATCGACATACTTGGCGTATTATCAAGAATTTCATTAAATTGCACATGTGAGCAATTTGCTCTCGATTGCCGTATAGAGTATACCAGAGGCTTTGGCGCTGTCGAAAAATAATCATAAGCCGCGTTTAATAAAAACATTGTATTGTAAATTGTAATACAATTCTGAATGCTACCGTTACTATCTTATAATGTCCGAAAGTACACTAATTGAAATTTATTTAAAAATTAAATTTTTGATCCTTATATTATTTATTTTTCCCTAATTAGGTAATGTAGACTACATTACCTAATTCAAAATGTTTTATATGACTAATGACAAATTGTTTTAGTCGTATTTCGTCGTTTGATAATGGTATTTTAAGCTATTTTAATTAATACTTTGACTCAGTCCTTTCGTGACCATGGTCAATGTAGAGTATCCAAAACGCCGGGAATCTAAAAAAATACTATTATACCGATAGCAGTTTACTTATTACGGATTTTAATGAAAACTCATAATAAGTTTGAGAAAATTTCGCGTAAATATTAGATATTAATTTACTTTGAAGTGAAACATTTTAGTTCAATATTATACTTATTTAGAAGTTTATCAAGCTAAATCTATCACTGGTTACCCCACTGAGTAGAAAAAAATTGAACCAACTGGCAAAATAAGAGAATATTTAAAGTATTTTCGAATTCATATTAAAATAATTTGAAAATCTTCGTGAAGTCTTTTGGGCTCAGCTATCACATTTCCTAGTATGAGTCAAATTGCAAGCTCGGTGAACGATTCAAAGAAGTATTTAGCCCGCTCTTGCGTTATCAAAGCGGCACCAAACAACCAGTCACCTATGGGCTATGACTCAAACTTTAAATATTATTTCTATGAACAGTCGGACACAGATTTTGTAAAACTTTAAATAGGTTTCATAACGATTTTCATATTCCATACCGTTAATATAATAGGTGCGTAATCTATACTAATATTATAAAGCTGAAGAGTTTGTTTGTTTGTCTGAACGCGCTAATCTCAGGAACTACTGGTCCGATTTGAAAAATTCTTTCAGTGTTAGACAGCCCATCGATTATCGAGGAAGGCTATATAACAACATCACGCTGTGACATATAGGAGTTGAGTAACGCGGGCGAAGCTGCAGGCAACAGCTAGTAAAAAATATTAGTAATCTATGTTAATATTAAAAATTAAAATTGTAAACTGTTAAAAAACTATAATGACAGATAGAATAAAGTACCTACGTCCCCACCGTGGATCAGGCCTTGTCGTGGCGGTGGGGCTCAGTATCCGAGGGTGAGCCCAGCACCTTGGGCGAAGCGAATTGAGCAGAGAGGACTCTTTGTACCCCTCTTATAAGACGAGGGGACAAAAGAGCAGGGGGCAAGGGACGAGGATGGGAACCTCACCCCATCGTACTATCCCGACGTACTGTGGTGCGGGACAACCCCTCTGTGGAGGTAGCGTCGGTCCCCTGAGGGACTGACTAGCCGTCGAGGTTCCCTGTTGTCTCAATAGATCCGGGGCACCTCACCAAAGGCGGCATTGGTGGTACTCGCCGGGTTTTAGTGGGTAGAGCTGCGTCCACCTTACTACCTATCGGGTGCGGCGAGACCCACATACCCGCCTGGGGAGACCCACTCTTCCGCGGGATGCCTCAGAGCATTTCAAGGCGTTAAAAAAAAACCTACGTCGCGTCGCCCGTCTGCCATCGCGATTCCGTCGCGAAATCAAGTCGATTTTACACCAAAAGCGCGCCAATAAACGTATCACGTAAGAATAGTAAAAATATTTTAGGACGACCTCAATATGTATGTTACGGCATGATGCAAATATTTATTTTTATCATTGATTTTCGATAGGTATTCGTAAAGGTAAATAATAATCACATATTTCGACGTTGATATGTGTAGAAGGGCAAACAGTTGGCACAAAAAATACCTTTTACCCTTGAATCGTGTATCGTATGTACAAACCCATTAATTGATAATCATCTGCATCCCACAATGTTTAAAATAGTTATCAAAAAATTTGTGCTATACATGCCTGATTTGAATTTTGAACTGGTAAAAAAAAACCAGTCAAAAAAATCAGTATGTATTAGAAAGTTGTATTGTAAAATTAATATTAAACGAAATTTGATTATATTTTTTTTCCCGAACTGTACCTAATTGTGCGTAAGCGTACATATCTTGCTCTAATCTTTCCGCAAAATACTATAGCCATATAAGATATATTTTATGGACTCAAAATTGTATTTATAATGAGCTTAAGTGACCTAGGAGTGGCCAGAGTACGGTTTAGGTAATGAACCCAAAAAACTAAACCTTCGATCTAGCGGATAACACAATTAGTCGGAACCTAATGCATAAAACAAATAATAAATCATTATCATCATCATTACGAACCTTTTTCCATTCACCCCATGAAATAGGCTGGTCGAGTAGTCAGGCTACTGGACACTTTAAGCAGCGGTCGCGGGTTCGGATTCGGCCAAGATAATTTGTATGATGAATATTATAGATGTCTACACTGGGGTGGGCATCATCCGCGTACTTCCCATTCCCGTGGGAGTACAGGGTTAAATTATAGCCTATATGTTATTCTGATGTATATAAGCTATGATAATGTAAAGTTTCATTAAAATCCACCAGTAGTTTTTGCGTAAAAGAGTAACAAACATACATCCATACAATCTTACAAACGAGTATGAGTTCCTAGTACATACCTACCCGAAACACAAGTTCTTATAACCTAACCACGGGGCTAGGTTAACGTGGTGTGATTGTTGGATAATAATTTAAATATTTATCACATTTATTTATTATTATTAATGAACGCCAACGAAACAATGTAATCTTGGGCGAAACCAATTGAACCGAGGGAGTTGCTCTTTGTACCCCTCTTATAAGAGAAGACGAAGATCAGGACAAGGGGCAAGGGTGGGGACCTCACCCTATTGCACTGTCCTGAAGTTGGGAGGGGTTATTCTGAGGTGCGGGACAACCCCTCTGTAGAGGTGGCGTTGGTCCCTTGGGGGACTGACTAGCCGTCGAGGTGCCCTGTTGCTCCACAGATCCGGGGCACCTCACAAAGGCGGCATTGGTGGCACTCGCCGGGTTTTAGTGGGTAGAGCTGCGTCCACTATCTTTCGGGCGCAGCGAGTCCCACATTCCTATCTGGGGTGTCTTCACTGTAGCCGCAGTAATGACACCCTGGCGAGAACTCCGCCCCTATCAGCTTGCACAGATACCTTCCGAAGGAGCCGTGCTCCGTCAGGATCTGCGCAAGGTGAGGGGTAATAGGCCTCGCTCAAAGAGTGCGAGGATATGAAAGGATGCCTGCGGCGCCCCTTCATATTCGGCGCCCTGATCAGAAGCAATATTTTTTATCTCTATTTAGGTACCTACCACCTATCGTGTTGATTTTTAGCGATAGTTCATGTCGTGACTCGTGATGACGAAATGATAGTGATTAAATTTAAAATAACAATAAAACAACACTAATTAATACCTTATCCAGGATAAGATTAATAAATTATATTAAAAATAAACAATTTTACAATCACATCACACTTCCTTTCATTTTTTATCGCGAACAAAATTAGTCATCTGTTTTTGTCGCCATAATATATTATTTATTATGATTATAAGATTTTTTTAAATTCAATAATGGAAGCAACGTGTTCGTTAAATCGTTATGCATGCATCGCACGGTAAAATATGTTCCTATTATCTGAATGCTTGTATATTACAAAAATTAATACCTTACCGAAGTCGTGTTCTTTCGACAAAAGAATTAGCATAATATTATATCTAAAAGCGTTGATTTAAAAGTTAATGAATAATATGTACCAAGGAAAACACATGAAAAACAATACCGAGTAAGATAATACGTAAATAAATAGTTTGTTATAATTATTAATAATATCATATTATGTGTGGTGTTTTCCTTTTGAATAATCCTCTATGACTATGATTTATCCTATGCTATTCGTAACCTTTTAATAACTATATAATATTATATACGCCAATGTTTTCATTATAAAGCCTTTATATAGATATTACAAAATATATAAGTAGATAATTATTTACCTTCGCTACAAATTTGTAAAATGTATAAAAGATAAAATCGGAATTATTATCACAATAACCAATTATTGTTATCGGTCATATTGATTCCCTTCATAAACACCAAAATAACACTATTTCACTTAATTCTGGCTGTTTTTTTTTTCACTGTTTGAATTTCAACAAAATTGATCTGAGTTCGTTAATTTAACGTACGCGCGTATGACACACTCGTCACTCCGGCCACCGGCGACGAGTTCGCGATCCGGCTTCCGAATGACAAACGTGTTGTCGTCGGCCGTCGGCCATCGCTGCGATTGGCGATTGGACGTTTGTTTGTTTACGTTCCGTTTACAAGTTCAGGGATGCGTTTCTTACACAGCCAAAAATGTTGCAACAATGTTTGACAAAGACATAGTAAATGATAAGCTAGATAATCTAGATTCTAGATGATTGGTAATTTAAGTTTAGGTGGCGTGCGTGTTGATTTTTAGGCGAATTTGACCAATGCCCTTTGGGGCCCTTTTGGAAAGAAAAGAAGGAGAATGATGCTATGAACAAATATGTGATCATATGAATTATGATTCATCATTGCAATTTAAACAGACATATTAAAGGTATGCTGCTGTCAGTGAGTTGTAACCAAGTTGTAACGCTAGTAATATAATTCAATGGCTGCTGTTCAATATGCCCAGTACTAGCAGTAGTATTAAATATAGTACTAGAACAACAGTACACATATCTTTGTATTGCAGGGCCCTGTGAGGATGGGGCCCCTGGGCTGTGTGCCCCCATGATATGACAGCTCTAGTAAAGCAAATAGCCAAACACATAAAATATACAAAATGTTCAAATATCTTTAAAATAACGCCCACGTCCTTCAAATTATCTTTGGACAGAAGCGCAGAAGATATCACTTGTACAAATGTTTACCCTTTCGAGATAAGTGTCCGAATTCCAAATGTGGTTTAAAGCGTTCTTCACGCCATGTTTGATGCAAAGGTACGATGCACATATAATAATATTAATATTTTTATAATTAACTTAAAGTCTTATATATCCCATATACCTTCGCTGAGCGACGGGCTCCTTCTCGAAATCAGACAAAAAGTAGCCCTAAAAAGTCACCTCCAAAACGAACAAAAAGTACACTTGGTCTTCATAAAATCAGACAACGAGAAACAAGGCTTGCCCATATTTCATCTATTCACTGGCGCAATGAAAAAAAAAACTTTAATTCTTATTAGACACTCCTTTACATGTAACATCAGGCAATAAGATTGACAGGTAAAAAAATCCTTCTTCAGAGTTGCTCAAACTTCCCACTTCGAGGGAAGCATACCACAGAACAAATAATGGTACAAACTAGTACAAAGTATCTATAAGTCTATACCAATTGCCGGTGGGAGGGAAGCGCTGTGCCGCGCTCCCGGCTGCATGGGTACCACCATCTTGCTTGTTTCTCCCGTGAAACAGCTTCGCTGTGTTTCGGAGAGAAGGGCAAGACAGGCAGTGTAATTACTGGCACCGAGACTTAACATCTTAATATGTCTCAGGATAGGCAAGACATAGATGAGTTGCCTGGGCTCGTTCCAGATAAACTAGTTTATGTTCATGGGCGACGTCGACCACTTACCATCAGGTGGCACGTTTGCCAGTTTGCCTATCCAACTAACATAAAAAAACCCATCGCCGCTTTATACTCTGCTTTTTTGTTTTACCTCGTTGGTTACACTGTTGAGTATTGTTACCGAAAACATCTTTTGTTTTTTGATTTTGATTGATTTTTGATTCTGCCATTATTTATTTTATGCTGGTATTTTATCTCTGATTGAAAATCAAACTCGATTGAGATCTTTTTGGACGGATCTTATAGTGAGTAGAGGTAGTTTTGGAGTTGTCATAGATAGGTACTTCATCCAGTTACTACTTACTAATGATGATGAAGACGTATACATTATGGAGGTTAGAGACAAGGGGAACCATCGCATATGGGGCGAAAGTTAAAAAGTGTCCCGCTCCGAGTAACGGGAAAACTACGACATGAACATGAATTCTCGATTTGTCGACGCCAAGTATCAATACTGGCTGAGGTTGTTAGGGAAGAAAGAGCCTTCAAATTGTAGAAAAAAGCCAAAGGGTGATTTTTTTTGCGGTAAACGTGCAAACTTGTATCTTGTTGGGGTTAAATTGGACTAGGATAAGTCGCCCCCATTCTGAGACTTTGGCCAACAGAGACGAACAACAGAAGTTTGTTCCGACACTCATCGACTTGTTCCCGAGAAATATTAGAGCGGCCAGTGTAGGTACCACACGCATTCACCCGTCTCACAAAATTGAATTATTTTCAAAAATAAATAGCCCTCCTCAAAGACCAGATAATTTTTTATATCCTTTGCGTGCGGATCCGCACGTTCAAAGAAACAAACAAGCTCTATAATATTATCAGTAAGTACAGCTTTTTTTTTGTCAGGGCGCTTAATTGGCCCAGCCCGCGAAATTATCTGCAAACCATTGGTCCGCACCATTGTTCGATTAAAGTTTAATGATTTTTTTTTATTTATTTGCTTCGCATTTCTTTTTTATTTATTTTTTTATTAGTTTTTTTAATGACGATGATTTTAATATTGTTTAGCCTAAGAGGAGCCATTGAGATGGAGGAGGGGGAGTGAGAGAGGCGGTGGGGCTCAGTAGCCTAAGGTGAACTCAGCTCCTTGGGCGCAAGAAGAGGGATCAAAAGAACAGGGGGACAAGGGGTGTGGGAACCTCACCCTATTGCACTGTCCCGACGTTGGGAGGGGTTGTTCTATGGTGCGGGAAAACCCCTCTGTGGAGGTGACGTCGGTCCCTTGACTAGCCGTCGAAGTGCCCTGTTTGCTCAACAGATCCGGGACACCTCAACAAAAGGCGGTATTGGTGGACTCACCGGGTTTCAGTAGGTAGAGCGTGTCCACTTACTATTTTTAGAGCGCGGTAAGTCCAACTTACCCGCCCTGGGTGTGCCCACTCCCCCGCGGGATCCCTCCGAGCATTTCCCGGCGTAAAATTAAAAAAAAAATCCAAGAACTGTTTCACATTATAAATAAACTCTTATTGAAATGGAAGCAATGTATATCGTATAATAACAATAGTACCTGAATGACCGAGCTTTGCTCGGTTTTTTTTAAAAATAAAATGACATTTTCTAAAAATGAATCCTAGCTAGATCGATTTATCGCCCCCGAAACCCCCTATATACTAAATTTCATGAAAATCGTTGGAGCCGATTCCGAGATTCCAATTATATATATATATACAAGAATTGCTCATTTAAAGATATACTCATTTAAAGATATATATAAGATAAACAAAAATTATGTTTCATTAAAAATGTACTCATACCTGGAAATAAGACCCAGTTTATCTTATCTCTCATATTTAAGTACTTATAGTTGAGAGATTCCGAACGTTTTATCTGTATGACTAAGGAATTTTCGTTTTTTTATTTTGATAAGGTATTAAATTTTAGTGATAGTTATAGTTAAAAGTTTATATGACACTCTGATGCCCGTACCTCTGTCCTTGTGAGGTGTTAACTTAGATTTACATTCTACTCCCCCATTACACTCACAAACATTAACTCTATAATCTTTATTATCTAAAATGATAATTTTTGTACGATTGGATGTTTGGTAAATAATCTTCGTAACCACTTATCAGATTTAAAAAATATTTTACCTATTTATAGCTACGTTATCACTCAATGACATAGGCTATATAAAATATTTATCATTAGTCCGGATACGGCTGCGTATCAACGTGTAAGTCAACGTGGGCGAGGCTGCCTGTAACAGATGGTACAGACTTGTTGCAGTTTAAGAAATTAACTTTAGAAGGTCATACTAGTATGTAACAGTCGTTTTGCTTGCTTGACATACTATCTATCTATGATTTAATCAGAATGAGTGGCCGACAGACATAGAAGCTATTTTTAGTTATCTGTAGATATATAGAGTCTGCTTTCCACGATAACAATATTCTCCTGAACTCTCCCTAAATGAGATGAATGGATACAGGCTGATGGTAATAAACCTTTTTTATCATCATTGATATATTTTTATTCGTATATTAGTATAAAAATATAATTATATTCTTATCAAATTAATGATGTATACAAAAGAGCCATCTATGTTTTATTAAGTGAATATATTTTATAGATGTCATTATTTTTTCTACTCATTGATAGATGGCGTTAAGTACCACAACATTAATGCTTGTAATTAATGTATTAAAATTACAGAAACAGGAGGAGGTTATTACATAATTTTTAGTTTATTTTTGTTTTTGCAAATATGATTCCTCGACCATCTCAGTTTATTTGACTTTCCTTAATCATCCAACAAACAATGGCGTTTTAAATAATTACCTCTATTTTAAATAAGATAGCATTATACGAATAAATGAAAACGAATATGTAGGTACATAATTAATATTATAATCGCGTTTTTTTATCGTATGAGGTGTAAATATTTCCAAGTAGTGCACAGCGCGTAATCAAGTAAAATTACAAATATTTGCACGAAGTATTACTTACTTACAGTGTTATATGATAAGTACACGACTTACTTTATGGACTAGAGTCTAGACTCAATAGACGTCACAATAATTAGGTACCTACTAGTTATATTAGCATATTATTCGTCTCATGATTTTTATGTGTTCTTCTAGTGTGCCTTATTATTTGTGTCGAAAATATTGTGTATATCCTAACAAGTAATATGAGTTATTATAATGAAAGTAGAAAAGAATTAATAATTTTATTAAATTTTATCCTGATGTCAATAATTCTAAGGAAGTTTGGAATGATTTATTTTCTATGATATATATACTTTAACATTCAGCTAATTTAAAAAAGTAAGTAGTTTTCCTTTGTCTATATCCATAGTATTCTTACATAAATCAATACGCTTGCTATCTATCACATACATATTATATTATTGGTACAGTATCAGAGTTTCTTACTTCCACCGCTTGGAGCGCTAGTAAATCTGTGTATGTGTAAACGCAATATTTTGTGAAATTATAATAGAGCGATATTATGTAATTTTAATTTTCGACTTCGTATTGTTTCTGTTTGGATTGTTTTATTATGTAGTGCCTGCATAAAACGAGCTTCCTATAGTAAATATGGATTTCTAAATCATTCATAATAATTTTTGGTTTCTGAGATTAGCAAGCGATTGTCAGTATGTCTTTTCAGTAGTAGTCAATATTAAAGCTGAAGTTTCCTCACAAAGAAAAGCCTTTAATGACATACATATTTGAAATGCTTTTAAAAACCCTTACCGGAGATATACGTTTTGCATCACCAGTCTTGTGAAGTGCCCTTGCGGGTTGTAGGGTCCTTGTGTAGAGCCCTTGTGTAGGGCGTCTAGGATATGCCCTAGACTCTAGAGAATGCCTGTGTATGTGCACTATTTATGATGTTTTCTAAAGTTGACACAAATACTCTTTACGATGAAACAGTTTCACTGTTGCGTGGAAATGATTGCTGTAAAGTAGATGTTTATAATATATCGTATGAACGAGTAAATTATGTATGTTGCCGATAGACTGACTGAAAATTTTTCGCAGAGGTCCTGTGTTGAAATTTTGCTAACAGCACTCAGCAGGCATGGATGCGTTCCCCACCATGGATCAGGCCTTGTCGTGGCGGTGGGGCTCAGTATCCTAGGGTGAGCCCAGCACCTTGGGCGAAGCGAATTGAGCCGAGGGGGCTCTTTGTACCCCTCTTATAAGAAGAGGGGACAAAAGAGCAGGGGGCAAAGGGCTAGGACGGGAACCTCACCCCATTGTACTGTCCCGACATTGGGTGGTATTGTTCTGAGTGCGGGACAACTCCTCTGTGGAGGTGGCGTCGGTCCCCTGAGGGACTGACTAGTAGTCGAGGTGACCTGTTTGCTCAACAGATCCGGGGCACCTCACCAAAGGCGGGTGGTGGCACTCGCCGGGTTTTAGTGGGTAGAGCTGCGTCCATTTACCCGCTTTCGTGCGCAGCTAGCCCCACATACCCGCGTGGGGAGATCCAATCCTTTCTAATGCGTTGTCCTGAATTTATTTTCATTAGCAGCCGTAACAAATTTTTAAAATCTTACGATAGGACTAGCTTAACGTGATGTTTATGTTGATAAAAATGTAATTATTAATATCACAGTTGACAAGCAGTCTACAGTTCTGACAAATTGTAATCAAAAACTTCTTAGCAAGCTATATAATCAATGATCAATCGTCAGTACCCCGAGCCCCGAAGTCATTGATGAGTCTGAGAGCAGTCTCTTATCGTAATAATAACATGAAATGTCAGTTTTAGTATTTGTCGTATGGTTACATAAATACTCTCAACTGATAACAGCTAAATATATCAATATTTAATTATGGCATATTATATTTGAATGCCGATAGCCCAGTTAGTTAGTTTTTTTTTAAATACAGTGAAAATGTTCTAGATTATACAATGCTATTCCTGCTTTAAAAGAACAACTTGTGACTAAGGATTTAAAACTGGTTTTTATTATGCGCCTATGCACCAACAAATATATTTCGCAGGGCCTTTCCTCCGGAACCGTCATACAACGGACACATATGCTAAACATAGATGTTACTTTCATAGGCCGAGTAAAATTACATTCGTAAACGGGGACAATTTGTCTTACTAGTGATGTGTATACAACTTGGCCTGTCTTAAATAAAATTTATTTTAGGTAGACGAAGTGTTGGTCGGCCATTAACCAGGTGGGAAGACGATCTCCGTGCGGTAGCTGGTCCGTGTTAGATGCGAGTAGCGAGGGATCGGCCTCTTGGCGTTCATTGAAGACGGCCTATGTTCAGCAGTGGACTGATAGAGGCTGATGATGATGATATTATTAAGTACATAATTTAGTATCATCGAAATGTTAGATATGTTTTGAACTGAAACATCGAAAATAGACTTGAATGCCGGCACATAAATTCTTAAATTTTGTAATATAAGTTAGATGAATAGTTATTTTTTTGTGCGATCCATGCATAACGATTAACGAACACGTCGCTTCCATCATTGAATTTAAACATCTTATAATCATAATAAATAGTATATAATGGCTACAAAAACGGATGACTAATTTTGTTCGCGATAAATAAATGAAAGGAAGTGTGATGTGATTGTAAAATTGTTTATTTTTAATATAATTTAATAATCTTATCCTGGTTAAGGTATTAGTGTTGTTTTATTGTTATTTTAAATTTAATCACTATTCTAGATAATTGTAGAAAAAACATGTAACTCACAGAAATATTCTCGATATATTTCTGTATAACTAGTTTAAATCGCTAAGCCGTAATTGAGTGACTAAGTTTAAGTTAAGACATAATATTTTCTTTTCCTAAATCACATTCAAACGGCCCGTCGTCCCGTGACTGCAAACTTTTGGGTCTTTTACACTACTTTATTACAAGCCAAAGTACCCAATTAGATTAGGTGCTAATAAAGATCCCTATTGGCTATAAACCCCTGATCGTCAACGAGCGCCGCGAATGACGAGGGGTCGTAAATTTAGGGGGTCGTTTGTTTGTGAAATGGGGGTTTCCAAATTCACAATACTTTTTCTTTGGGAGGCAGATGTCATAGCCATGGTAGGTATTAAATGTGACTGAACTTCTAAACGGCTGGACAGGTTTTTATAAAACTCTTTGTTTGTTTAAGTCTCAGGATAGATTCACAATTGGATCTGATAGGTGGCACTGCGATAAGTAAATCAGATAAGACTTCAATATGTTCATAGATTTCTGTCGAACAAACACATGGGTAAAAGAAAACTTGCAAAATTACAATTGCAAAAAATACTTACTTAATTATTCCGGTTTCATGATCAATGACTTGGGACATTCAATTAATGATTAATCTTAGGTATGCTCATTGTTTCATTGTAACGATAACCACAACCTCAGTCCAACCACCTTTTGCTTGTCTATTGCACATGAAAATCATGAAATGACAAGACGGCAAGCTGGCGTCCTCGGGTAAGTTACTAAATCTTACTTTCCTTTCTCGGAGACCAGCATTCAGTGTTACAGAGATTTTGGCAATTTTTATTATAAAAACTAATGGACGATTATTTATGTTTTAGTCTCGTGGTAAATTCGTAAGGGCTTTTATTTACGGTACTACATAATAATGTATATTTAGGAAATTGATATAAATGCATAGGTATGTACACATCTGTAACTATGATACAGATAATATAAAACAATTATACAAATAAACCATCGAAGTTTTCAAAAATCATAAAAATTTACCTATCTAGGTGCAGAGTTGTTACGAAAAAAACATATTGTTTTAAACAATGTGTTTAAAACATGTTTAAAACTTATTAGGAAAAAACATTGATTTTTTCATCCTGTTTTTTAACTTTGTTTTAAACAGCGTATTAAATATGTTTTAAACAACATTCTAATTGACAAATAAAACGGGTTCATGTTTAGAAAATAAGCTTTATATTATTATTTTTAATTAGAATTTTCTTATAATCTGAGTTAATAGTTTAATACAACTTAATCTAATTATCATTATCAATTATTTCTTCTCTTTCCTGCAATTGTAAATAATCATAATGTTTTGGCATTTTCTTATTGAGAGATTTAAAAACTGTAACCAATTTGGCTATTTTTTCATTGGAGAGACGGTTTCTCAATTTTGAGTGTACAATACCAAATGTGGAAAATATCCTTTCTACACCAGCTGAGGATGCTATTGCAGTGTGAACTTGGTGTGCTAGATTCATCATTTCTGGGCAAACATTATCTTTTAGGGCTTGCCACCATATCAAAGGTTGAACTTCCACCAATGCATGTTTCGTAAACAAATAATCATTAAAGGGGAAGACCTGTGTGTGTGATATTTAATGATAAAGGGCATTGATGAAGGATAAAAAGAATTGATATAATTCATTGCAATATTAAGTCGATCTTCATTTAAGTCCTTCCCTCTGAATCGTGGATCAATTAAATTTGCAACATAATGAGCTGGCGCTCTATTTTGCAAACAAATTTTTGATAGTAGATGCCAATTTTCAAGGTAATTTTCTATACAGTTTTCCATGGAATTCCATCTGACCATTATAGGTAAGAATAAAGCTTTACCTCCAAGATGTTTGTATTTTGCGGAAGCAAAATGATTGTTTCTGAAAAATTTCACTATATTTTTAATAGAATTTGAGACAGTTGGTATATCCAAGTCTTGGGCTAAAAGGTTTAGTAAATGTGAGGAACACCCATAGGTTAATATATCTCCATGCCCCGTTAAATTCTCTGATTGAGCTAAATCTTGTCTCATTTTTGCCATATTACTGGCATTATCAGTCACAAAACTACGAACAATACACCCAAACTCTTCACATTTTTTATAGATTCTATAGCTAAAGTTAATAAATACCCAGCAGTGTGAGAATTACCAACAGTGTCAATCAAATACACTGATCCACTCAATACATCGGTGACCGTTATACAAATTATGGAATCATTACGTATATTGCTCCTCCCATCGAGTGACATGGTAACATATTTATTTTTTAAATCATCAAAGAGCTGTGTTTTCAAAGATGAATGCACTCTATCCAGTAAGTCACCACCTAACTGTTGGCGATTTGGTGCTTTATAGCCAGGATGCAATTCCTGCATTAATTTTTCAAATTCAGGATATTCAACATGTAGAAAAGGAGTGTTGGTTGCATAAAAGAACTTTGCCAGTTGTAAATCTATCTTTTCTTTCTGAGCAGTACTAGTTTTTATGGTAAAGTAATCCATTTTTGTTTTTTTTGCCAGAGACTGCTTCTGCAAAGAGGTATATCTTTTTGAATCTGAAAAGAAAATGTTTGATTTTATTATTTAATACTTGGTATTGTATTAGTAATATGTGCTGTAATGAAATATGAATTAAAGCAGCTAGTAAGCAAAAGTAAATGGAAGTAAACTAATTAATAATGCATCTTTGTATTATATACCTAATAAGTATGTCAAATCGTCAACAGAAAAGTATGTAATCCATCATAAATATTATACATTAAAAAAAATGAATTAGGAACTTACGATTACTAGTGCTAGTAGACGGGAGTCAAAGACTCATCTGTGTCTGAAATATCAGATAATGTTTGTCTATTTTCAGAATTTTTGCACAGATTGTAATGTGCTTTTAGCCTTGCCACCAGCCCAACTACCTCCTTATCACATAATCGACATTTAACTCGATTGGTTTTCATCAAACCCACATCAGGAACATCTATGTAGTGCTTCCAAATGTCGTCTTTTTTCCGTCCACCTGTTGGTGTAGAAGGTGGAGTTGTCATGATTTATAGATGACTTCTCGTTTAAAGTTGTATACAAAACACAAAACAGATTTACTCCTAGCGGAGATACAAAAGCTGAAACACTAGCTTGAATAATCAATAAACAGAAAGTAGAAACAGGTTTGTTAAAAAAATATTAATAGGAATTCTTCACTTTCACGCCGGTTATTATCGCAATGTCAACTGTCCAAATGCAAAATGTAAATAAACCCATACAGCCCAGTTAATACAAATAAATCAATGTTTTAAACATGAATAAAACGTCTACATAAAACATTTAAAAAAACATTGAATTAAACATAACACATTGATTAAAACAAAAAAATCATTTAAAACTTGTATTTATTTAAATTTTCTGTTTTATTGCAACTTTGTCTAGGTGGCTCATAGAATGGTTATTGTTTTCAGTACAAAAATGCGTCTGTTATAATGTTAGAACGACAAATAAACTAAGTTCGATATGCGCATTACTTACTTATTTTTCTTACAATTTCACAATTACTGAGTATCAGGGTCACATGAGTTGACAATACATGCGATTGGTAGTTTAAAATAGAATGCATCTCATATTGCTTTAATCAAGACCAATGTGAACGTAAATAGGAAATGACCCGACCTTATTATGCTGCATGTTTCCTCTTCGGTCACATAGACTTGTAACTGGACAGGCCCTTGTCCTTATAATAAGAGGAAGGAAGATGTTTCGGCCTTGGAATTATCAATCTTTATAGAGGCAAGATGTGACATGCTTCTCAGTACTTTTATAAAGATCTTTTTGTAAATTATAATTTTCAGTGTAAAAAAGGGGAAAGTCTTAAGTAGATATTTCGATGCCCTAGCTACGTCGGTCTTGCTTAAAATACCATATTTCATTCTGTTTTTGCAGCTGTGTTACTTGTGGTAAAATTATTCAATTATTAGTATTGAACAAAGAGATAATCTAAAATTTAAATTGATATTGCGTGTGTATCTTATAAACATATTTTTAATAATTCTAGAGGTCTGGTTCAAACGTCATAACATTAGTCGAAGAAAAATAATGTATATTTTAAATTACCGGTTTCATCGACGTCATTCCATACAGCCAGGTTTTAATTATAAAACCGGTCAGGAAACAATATCGTGTGTTGTGTTATTGCCATCTTGTGTACCATCATCATCAACATCAGCCTGAGACCATTAATGGTTCAAGCCTTGTCGTGGCGGTGGGGCTCCGTAGCCTAAGGTGAACCCAGCACCTTTGGCGAAGCAAATTGAACCGAGGGAGCTGCTCTTTGTACCTACCCCACTTATAAGAAGGGAGGACAAAAGAGCAGGGTGACGGGTCACCCCTTGTGGGAACCTTACCCCATTGTACTGTTCCGACTGGTACGGGACAACCCCTCTGTCGAGGTGCCCTGTTGCTCAATAGATGCGGGGCACTTCACCGAAGGCGGCAAAATAAAAAAAAAGTCTGAGACCATCTTCTACCATAAGCCTCTTTCAATGAACGCCAAGACGGTCGACTGCCACTCGCATCCAACAGTGGCCAGCTTCGTCGGCTATGGAGTTCGGAATTCAAACATCGTCATATTGAATGTAGTTGTAATGGGATGAAGGAAAGAAAATATTGAAACAGTTTTGATTTGTTCATATCCATGAATTCATCTCAATTTCAGCGGTAGAATAATTTAATGTTTCCAAGATTTGCAACACTACGTGTATAGAACAATGGCGTATGGCGTATATTCTTTGGCGTTATCAGTCAAATGTAAGGAATTGTCATTGTTCGATAGGCATCTGTCATCGTTTGGTTTGTCATTTGTCAGAAATGACATTGTAAGTGGGTGCCTGATCCACCATCTTGAGTGCCCTTTTCTTAGTAGTATTCTCTATATAGTTTGTGGTTTTACTGTCAAAACCCTAGCAATGGTAGCCATGCCGATTTGAGTTGTAGGTATACACCTTTTTTTCGTAAGTATGCCAAGTCCTTCTATATTATTTTGTCTATGGTCTGAAGGGCGCCATCTTCATTAAGAATTGCCAACAAGTTAAATTGTAAATTAGTTTCTTATTCTAATTTATTTTATTTTTAATGAAATCTATGTATTTTTCTCTATTTGTGGTATACTGTACAAGACCAGACCAGAAATGGACCGTCTCCTAAATTCCATCCGTAAACTAAATTGGATTATTCATTTCAGAGTTGCCTAGAAATAGGAAATTATGTACTTATTTTTCAAAGATATTATTTTCAGTTTTAGTCGAATGCTGTACCTACAGGACATGAGCATCGTTCAATAAACGCCAAGATGGCCGACCCCTACTTACATCTCATTGCAATGAGGAGGTCATCGCCTGGTTAAAGGTCAATACTCTGCCACGTTGCAACAAAATTTAATAATTAAATACTTACTTATATATTATGTTTTGTAATAAATATAATAAATTCTAGTACTCATATAATAAATATTTGTGAGGTATTAATCTTCATGACTTTAAAGATATCGGTCACCGCTATAATGCTTCGTTATTACTGATTGACATAATATGCTATAATATAATTATCATCGGTCTGAATGCAGCTGCAAAAGGCGAAGTAGCGGGTTTCGGTAGTCACTTATTATTTTGGATGGAAGGAAAGAAAATGTGATTGAGTATGATCGTTAGAATTTCTTTATTCACCAAGATGTTATTTATGCTACATGTAACTATACAACAAACATCTGTGATATAAAAACAATTTTGTACACATTTATGTAAACAAGGCTAAATCATACAAGCTTTATATTTTTGATTGTTTTAACTTTTTAGAATTTAGATCATCACTGTATGGCTAAGTTTGAATGTTCTCTCTCGTGTGGGACGTCTAGAAGTTTATATATTTTTATAATAGTTTCCAATCTAATTGCTTATATTGTATGTACGTTTGTTAACATTTCTTTAATTATTGAAAAAGATAACATGCAATGACATGTGTACATGTTAAATTATTTTCTGCATTTAACAAAGAAATAAAATCTTTAGTACCTATCGAACAAATTCGTATATTTGATATCGTGCAAAAATATATCAACATTAAATGAAAATCGTGTTCCTTTAATTTGAGCAATTTATGTAATACATGTTAGTAAATTTTGTCACATACATAACTCTTGAACACAGAACATGAGTTTCAATGACAGATGACACTTATTTTGGTAATGTCATCTTGTTCACACGTTTCATGGTTGATAAGTATACATCACATGACAGGTAATATGGATCAATAATATGTATTATGTTCATTATAAGATTTATAACTGTACTAATTATGTATATTACAAAATATAAATGGAAATATAAAATAAAAATATTTTAAAAAACGTGTTCTAACTTCACAATGATATATTATAATGTATGGAAAAAGAATTTAATATATTATATTTTTTTAAACTAGGTCACTTACATTCTAAACACAGTCTATCACATTTGATCAAAATGCTTTTTCATCTGGCAACACTTCACTTATTTCACCCATTCTCACCGGACACAAATTTTGCACACACTTCACAGTTGGCATGGGACCGCCCATTGTTATTCCCGTTTTTCCGTCTCACAGCAAAATTCCTTTCCCTGGATGGAAATTTCTGAATTTTCTTCTCTTGTCTGTCTGGATCGGATTTGATCACTCGCTGGTATATCTCCGCCCATTCCCGCGTTTTTAATGACAGGCACATTTTTTACGTCTTTACGCGGTTCGAGTTTGAATGGCTATGGCGTTGGGCGTATACAGCCAGCGCTTGCGACCTCGAGTAAAAAAAATAATTAAATACGTTCGGATGTCGTTAAGTTTGAGAAGTGAATGACAGCGATAAGATAGAGCGACCCGGATGGTCTTACCGATATGCTTGCTTACGTCCATCGCCCTATGGTAATAATACGATAAGGTTTTTGTTTGTTGTTAATTGAGATTTGTCTTTAATTACATGTAAATAAAACATTACTGTAATATACTAGTTGCATCCCGCGTTTACACGTTTAAATGTATGCTGCTACACATGAGTGTACACATTTGAATTTCAACTTCAAAATAGGTTTATATTATATTCTTTTGTTAGGTGGTTATGTTAGTTAGGTATAACCTTATGATAAGTGTAAACAACATATGGGCCAATGTTAACGTTGCTTATAATACAGAC
Source organism: Helleia helle (assembly GCA_963853865.1). NCBI lineage: Eukaryota > Metazoa > Arthropoda > Insecta > Lepidoptera > Lycaenidae > Helleia > Helleia helle. The sequence continues at coordinate 20,011,197 of OY971425.1, forward strand.
TCGACTAATAACGAGGATGATGACCCAATTTAAGACAAATTGCTGTTGACATCATAATATCATCATAAAGAAATTATCGACACGAACTTATCTCGTGTCACAATTTCCTTTGTATCAATGTTGTCTGAAGATAAGATAAATACGAGCTGTATTGAGGTATATTTGCTTATTTGTTTGATGTACTTTGATATCGCTATCGAGAGTTTGATAAGTTGTATAGAACTTGTAGTTGTTATTCTTGTTTTTATTTTCGAGGGAAAATCGTCATAAAGATCATCTGATCGTCATCACATACGTTAGGGCATGGCGGTTTTTTTACACACAAAACCTGGATAACGAGGATCTCTGGTGTAGCAGGTGTCAATGGATGTCGATAATCACTTACCAGCAGGTGAACCTGTGCGTTTGTCCCAACTTCTATAAAACAAAATAACATTTTGTTGCCCTAGCTCAGTCAGAAGTGCATACGAACATATGCTATGTAAATTACAATAGAATAGAGATGTATCTAAGATTTATGCGATTTTTACTTATTATAATGAAATAAGTTTTACGTAATTATGTATTATGTAGTTGTTCAAAGATTCCAAAGTCTATATATCGCACGTAATTTGGTAATCTAATAAATCCAATTACGGAATGAACGCACAGAGAGGCCTTACAATTAATGAATAAAAACTACAGTTTGCTAAAAATTTAAATACACCATGTTTGAAATTCAAAAAATGCTAATATGTATTGTACAAAGTAAACATTATATTTATTTTGTAGTTTAAGTCTCTGTGATTGACATAAAATATTGTTGTTGTTGTAGAAAAAAGTCAGAATCACAGAGTATCACCGGTGGGAGGGTAGCGCAGTGCCGGGCTCCCGCCTGCATGGGTACGACCATCTTGCTTGATTCTCCCGTGAAACAGCTTTGTTGCGTTTCGGAGAGAAGGGCAAGACTGGCACATCTTATGTCTCAGGATAGGCAACACATAAATGAGTTAGTATACTAGTTTATGTTCATGGGCAACGTCGATCACTTACCATCAGGTGGTACGTTTGCCAGTTTGCTTATCCAACTAACATAAAAAAAAGTATCGTCACATTAATTAAAAAATATTTCTTGGCAAAATAATTAAAATTAGTACCTACTTATATTTAGATTAAAGCTTAACACGATTAATATGATAAGCATTATGAAATTTTTATTTAATAAAAAAGAGTTGCATTTAAATAAATGCAATTTAACCAGTTGCTAGCAACTAGCCAGTTACTTATATAGTATCTTAAACCTATATTAATTAACCAATTAATACTATATAAGCGGGTAAAGATGAAGTGACATACAAGAATATTAAAATTCTTCTCTCTGTTAAGCATTTTTTCAAATGGGCATTGGTCCTAAACCTATGCTGTCTACTCTGCTAGCCGTATGTATGCCTCTAGTGGCCTGAGCAATCGAAACTATTACAATTTTGGTTGCAGTATTACACTAGTTGTCAAAAAGCAATGGACGAATACAGAAATGAAATAAAACTTACCTCCATGGATGTGATATGAACCCAGGACACAGTTCTGGACAGTTATCGCATGGTCTTCCTTCTGAAACTTCTTTTATCCTAACGCCCTGTGAACAAAGAAAAGATTCTATTAGATTTAGAAAATTTGAAGAAAAAACCGCTAGAGACTTGCCGAGATTGTATCTTTACATGTGTTTTAATAAGTGTGTTATTAAGTTTTTATTACATTATTGATGCAACATAAGAGTGTTTAAAACGTAGTCGTATGTCTTCTGTATTCTGTGTGCCAAATATAGAAGGACGATATTACTTGAAGTCTTAAAACTAGACAGTTCTTTTTTGCTTCATTCTTCTTTGCTCGTGCGCAGTAACGTAATTTATATAACAAATACCAACAAAAGAAAGCTTGACAGTTTTCAGAATGTGGTGTACCGTTGTTGTAATGTTACACCGTACTGTTATCATATTACGGCATTCCTAGATAAATGACATTTCGCACTAACAGTGTGTACAGAAAACAAGCCATCCGATTTTATACAGATAATAAAATGGCTAAATATTTATTACGGTTAATGGAAAGTCAGATTGCTAAAGTGTCATAGAGCTTCAGCGACATAAAACAGTATCGTTTGATACTATATAAGGTATTAACATCGTCATTATCACATTTAAAATTATTTTGAACAGGATATTTACCGTGTTTACCATACTTCAGTCCGTGAAGCGAGCTATAATATAACTCCGAAATTTCGAGCTATGTAAAACAAACGTGTAAAACATCGTAAATACCCCGTTTCAAATAGTCTTTGGATATTGTTGTTGTTGATATAATAATAATATCAACTCTTATCTCACGGGTCTCCTCCTCGAAATCAGGCGAGGATGGTTTTGGGCCATAGTTCACTGAAACTCAGGCCCAATGCGGGTTGTTGAACTTCACACACCTTCGTCTTAAGTGAGCCATCAGTTCACTTACAGTACCGGTTGAGCTTAAAGGCTATCAGGCCGAAAAGTCTAGCCCTTCCAAAAAAAAAAGCACACCTTCAAAGACTTTTAATCTCATCAGGCATGCAAGTTTCCTCACGATGTTTCCTTCGCCAGTGAGCAAGAGATGGTCTTATGTTTAGATGCACAGATACATTTTAAAAACCCATTTCTAGGCATCCCAGGGGGTCAGGTCAGCCCGGAACTCTTGGCTCTCATTCAAGAGGCCGAGCCCATGCCCACTAGACTAAGGTTGCTCACTGTTGTTGTTTAAGTATAAATATTCCTATTTTATTGTTAATGATAAAATGGATTCACCAGTAATTTATTTATAGCCTCTATAGCATCCATTTCTTCAGCAACATCCCAAACTGCGAGTTCGCCATTTTCTGTCCCGTTCAAACTCATATCGTTATCACAGTCCTTTGCATCATCATAAGAGTCACATTCGCTGTAACTTTCAGATGTGTCACTGTCACGTCTTGCCCTAAATAATTTAAAAATCCCCCTTTTCTCCGCCCACGACTCAGCAACTCCTTCTTTGAAGCTTATGTGTTTCTTTTCTTTCTTTTTGTGAATTTTGAATGGCACCTGTTTCAATTTTGGTTGTATTACAAAAGATGGCTTCGAAGACGTCTTTTGGAAGAGCTTGTTGTAGTCTTCTTCGCTGACTCCGCAGTGATAGATCAAATAGTCTTTAATTATCTCTTCGTTTCCTGCTGGGTCCCTCCAAAATGTCTCTTTTTTTCTCACACCAAGGTAGTAATCTAAATCTCTTTCTCCTAAATCGTCTTCATCATCTTCGTCATTTTCGTTTTCGTCTCTTTTATCGTTGCTCTGATTTTGAAACTCTTCAACAATTTTTGTTAATAAGTAATATTTTTTCGTGTTCGGTGATTTCTTTAACAAGTTGCTTGTGTTGGTTGTTAAAAATTTCGTCGTTTTTCGGTAAACAGACGCTACGGATTCGCGTCTTCGTCTGAGATTATACATTTTGCGTTTGGTGATTCTTGAAATGATAAATTCCTTGAATGTGTTGAATATCCGCTTGAATTTTCTATTCATATCAGTCCATTGTTTTTGAAGTTCATGCAAGTTTGTCCTGGTTATTTTAAGGTTGATTTCATCAAATTTTCGTAGTTATTATATTTCGTATACAATTCGAGTTTGTCTTTAATTTAATTAAAAGTTGTAAATTTTTAATTAATCTGTACTTATTAATAATTTAGGAGTATACGTCAACGCGACCGCGTGGAGCTGGATTTCATTTTTACTGTTTCGATACTATTGCGAGGGTGACGTGATAATGGTACCTGTCAGTGGGCGTGTAAGGATACCGACCATTTAGTGCTGACCTCCTCACCTCGAAAAAGCTTCGTTAAGTCTACACATAAGGTAAAACTGAAGAGTCTTTTTACGTTGGTCATCGATCGGCAATAGGGGTGTGGACTCTTTATGAACATGCAAACAAAATAGTTGTTTATTGCAAATTACGTGAGAAATGGCACCATCCCTGGTGGGATTGTCGCTTGTTATCTTGTTACGATGTTTCCTGATTGGCTAATACGTCACAATCAAGGTTTGTTTATTTTGAAGTTTTAGTAGTAACACAAGTAAAAAGAATGCTATAATGCTTAAAAATTTGAAGCCCATCGGCATTTTTATCGAATTGGAAAATTAAAAAGTATTCCGGACTCTAATTTTTAAAGTGTAATTGGAAAAATTAAACTAAGTCTGCTTGCTTTTAATCCTATATTCCAAAAACATTCTGCGAGATAAATTAATGATTTTTTATAGTACCTATGAGTTGATAAGTCTCGTTGCCTAAAGACAAATATAATAATAGGTATAATGACTGAAGTCATGCTGCCTCACCAGTTTCAATTTTCAATTTTTCAATTTAGTTACTTTAAGAACCCTCAGCTTAATAAAGATAACTAGCTATATAACTATATGCTAACATAACTAAATGTTCTCAAATCGATTATTGAAATTAAAAGTTTTTCACTTACTATCTCGTGAGTCATAAGATCATTTGCGTCCTTGGATTATAAAAACAACATATTCTAACAAATAAAACCTCAGAATTCTTTTCGGTTAAATGACAAGTACATTTATTCGAGTGTAACGAACATTTTGCAAAAAATACCTATACAATGCTAAAAAACAGCCATTTTACAGCTTAGGTAAATTTTAGTAGGTATAATATATAATAAAAACTAATATAATAATTTTCTACGTATAGTTTAATAAATATAAAATATATAATAAAATAAATTATAATTTTGTACATAACGATAGTTATAAAATATTAATTCTAAAACATAACAAGCAATGACTGCCATCTATGTTCAGATTTAGGTATTAAAATAATCTTGCGCCATCTATGAGGGAGTAGCATAACTATCAACTACTCGTTTGTTTTTTGAATAAAAAGTTTTGCCTCTAGCAAAACTTTTTGTTGATTTGTCTGCTGTTATAAAAAAAGGAATATTGCCCAAATCAACGCCTTATGCTTCAGTATTATAATTTAGTAGTTTAATATATATATACATGTAACATCCGAATGCTTACCAAGCCAACCGATATTCAGCAACTTTCATTCACAGGTTGGATACTTTTTATATCTTAGACAAACTTTTCCTTTACTTTACTGATGGAGATTGGAGATTAGAGACCGACCCACTAATTATACTTAGCATGTATAATTTCTTTAGCTTTCGTTCCTTGACGTATCTAGTTTTTATAACCATATTATGCTAATTAAACAATTTTTTAAAATAAAAATTTTTTTTTGAAGAAATAGGTGCTAAGAACAACAAAGTTTGGGTCATTGTTTTAGGCCACATTTTGAGTAGGGAGACAAAGTAACGCTTAAGAATCTAAACCAAAATACTCTAAAGACAATGTTTGTACAAAAGCATCTTTATAATAAAACTATTTTTACAGATTTATTACTGCAAAATACAAATAAAACATTGATATAGCTAGCCTATTAGCGTGAATAAAACTGTTACCAGTTTGCTTTATTTAGGTCCGAAGCTATTTTCACGGCTGCATATATATTGATTGGGGCGAATAAAATTTCAACAAGCGCTACAACATTCCCCGCAGTTACTAACTGTATCATCTCATCTCGTGATCGCCATCATCAGCCCGCGACCTGAAAAGCAAAAGTCAAAGGTTCGAATCCTGCCAAGGACGCCATTTGTATGGGAAATATGAAAGTCGGAGTTATGAATTTAGCGCCCATATCACAAGTTGTGGTATAGATAGTGGATTGATCATAAATATGTATTGCATTTCAAGCATATCGTATGTACAATATTGTATTGCGCGTATATAAAGTTGTAGCTTTATGTATCAAATAATAGATGGCGCTATTCATAGCTCCATTACTTACATAATTTTTATTTTCAAATCATTTGAGTGTAACTGCTAAATTCTCCCTTTGTGTGCTCAATTGCAAGTTTAATTAATTATTAAACGTCAGAGTAATGTAATTAGCACGGTATTCGCTTATTACAGATTATCTCATTGTAACCTATACATAACAAGAATTTTAAGTTAGGTTCATTTAAAAAAAAAATCCGACGTTTTTTATGTTTTAAAACCAAACATTATTTAATACCATGGGAAATTTACCATGATTTTCATTCTATCTCGTGAACAAGGCGAATATAATGTCCTTTTTTTCTTTTTTTTTCTTTTACTCCGGGAAATGCTTCCCGGCGGGACCCATTCCCCCGCGGGAAGCATTTCCCGGCGGGTATGTGGGACTCGCTGCGCCCGATAGGTCGCAGATAGGACGCAGCTGTACCTAGTAAAACCCGGCGTGTGCCACTAATGCCGCCATCCTCGGCGGCTGGTTAGTCCCTCAAGGGACCAACGCCACCTCCACAGAGGGGTTGTCCCGCACTACAGAAGAAATTGAGCCGAGGGAGCTGCTCTTTGTTCCCCACAAAGAGCAGCTCCCTTGGCTTAATTTGCTTTGTCCAAGATGCTAGGTTCACCTTAGGCTACTGATTCCCACCGCTACGACAAGACTTGAACCATGGTGGGGCGAATATAATGTCTATAAAATATAATAATATCCTTTTAAAGTTATAATAAGTAAAAATAACCACGTCAGCTTAAACTCTCGATAACAGCGATAGACGTACTATGCAATAACGTAATTCCAGCATCCCATTTTTCAAAATCCACCGGGATCAAATTAACATGAGTGTGAGGTCAATATTGTTGCGTGTCGCTGGGGATGGGCTCCAATCGCCGTGCAATTTGCCGATTGTCATAATACCGTGTACTGTGCCCGGACTGACCTAAAACTGGTGCATATATATTTATTAAAAACTACTAATATTAGTAGTGTCTATCTACTACATACTTAAATCACTAATACGTAGAATTATTGTTAGATATTTAAAGACAACGATGAAATTTATAAAAGTTTGATCAAGACAACGTAGTTTTGTAGTAATAGGCCTGTTTTGCAGATCAAATATATAGCCGGAAAATTAAAAAAATATATGTCGATTCTCTACAACGGGGATTAATGCGTCTTTATTTACATATTAATTTTTATAGCTGCTTGAAATACAGAATTAAACCTATCTTTTCGAATTTTTATTGCTTCTTTATATATATCAAAGAATGAACTATGGTCAACTTAACCTAACTTACTCCAAACAAAAGAACTAATTTCAAACATCTTTAACGGTCGCCATTATCAAAATCAATCGAACTAACACCCAGTGTGAGCAGATCAGTATATTATAAGAGAAAGGCCACGTTCCGGAAGATAGAGGGTCGGGCGACCACCAAGATAGGAGAACCATCTTAATGCTGTAGCCGGTGATAGTAGCGGTGGGTTGGCCGTTACGACGTTTGTGAAAAGAGAGTTACATCCAGCAGCGGACGGGAGAAGTTTGATAATAGTTAATAGAATCAGGCGTTACTTTGCGGAAATCCATTATATAATATATTAAATTATATTATATTAATTAGCAATTATCCCACCGGTGGTGGTCTTTCACTGTGGTTGTGGTGCATGTGGGGTGGTGGTGCATGCGAGTGTACGCATATGCAGTGTGGGAAAGGAGGGCGGTGCTATATGCATGCATATGCGTGCACTCACACATTTGCTGTAAAGACTGCGTGTTTTGCGGGATAATTGCTAATTAATATAATATAATTTAATATCTTATAAGTTTGATAATGATGATGAAGTGAAGCAGTCATTTACAAATGGCGTCATGTTCGTTCGACGCGCTATAATATTTACATGCCGCCAATGAAAACATTCCCCCGCGACTCGCGAGGTCGGAGCAGCCTTACACAAATGTATCGTCCATTCATGATACTTTTACAAATATAATTACTCATATCGTCATGTAACTCGATCGTTTTATTCGCTTGGTATAGGCCATAAGCTGTGGCGTTTATATTTTAAACAGATATATTTAAAAAAAATATAATAAACAAAATATGCAAGAACAATAATTGCACCACGTTAACCTCTTTCTTTTTTTATAAGAGCTTGTGATTTGTACTTGTAAATGTAAGGTGACAAAACTACATATTTGTATCATACAAATTAACTTCAATAGATTCAAACTCAGTATCTAACCATCTTGACTCTACACTAGCCGACAGTTCAAACTATATTATACACTAGAAAATATACTAAAATTTTGATCCTAAATTAAAAACACAATAAAAGATTGCCTTGGGTGATCTGTTTTATATTACCCTACCTTTGGATCTTGTTTTTGGACTTTGAAATTGAATTCTATTTGACCAATTATAGGGAGTATTGTGATATAAATTATTTGCAAACAATAGATGCAAATATTTTAAATATAATAATACACCGAGATAAAACGTAAAGTTTCATTCTTCTTCTTCGTCGTTCCCTCACTGCTGAGGATCGTGGCCACATATGATCTTCCACTGGACACAGTCATAGGTCAAGTGGATTGTCCGGTGCAAATTGCGCCCCACTTTGATCTTCACAGCATCGGACCATCTCACTGCTGTTCTTCCTCTTGCATGTTTTCCTTCGATCTGTCCCAAAATGAACGTCCTCTCCAGATCATATTTGTTTTGTGTGTGTTTGTTGTAAGTTTCATTACAATGCACCAAATTCGCTTACTCAAGTAAGTAAAGTAAACTTCGTAATTAAGAGTTTCAAAGTAAATCATAAAATACGTTTTTATTGGGAAAATTAAAAGACAAAAATCTCTTACCGCTTGAGACATGCACCAAATCGATTATGTTGCCTGATTTGGTATTCAGGGTCATATTTGATTTACTACGTGTACATATTTATCCGAGCCGACACTGTATCATGACTATCATGCTCATCATAATATGATACAGTGTGATAGCGGTGGACACGTATCACGTCATATCATGTGTCACAGCGTGATAGCGACGGACACGAATAACGTTATATCATGTGTTACAGCGCCACAGCGATGGACAAGTATCATGTCACATCATATGTTACAGAGTGATAGCAATGGACACGTATCAGTAAGGGCTGCCACTGTTTCCTGATGAAATTAATTAATATCCCTGTGGTGTAAGTTTTTTTTTTTTTTTTTTAATAATCAATTGCTTGCATGAGACCATTGCAGGAGAGGTCTCTTTCATTGCAGCTGATTCAGATTCAGCTACTTGCAGATTTTGGATTCCAGTGAGAAAGATGCGTTGAGCCTCGTGCCCTTGCATGGGTATTAAAACAAGGACAGGAATGTCACCGAAGCGATGTAGGCCTCTAACGAGGTTGCCTGTTACATAAAGAAGAACCTTTCGATTCTGTAAGGAGCACTCTGTGTATTTCATCCTCCTACGTTGAAAGTTGTCAAAGTGATTTTAGTTGTAGCCATCTGCTCACTTATTAAACCGATGAACTCTATAGGCCTTATGGCCAGCAGCTTATGCCTAGCTATATATAGATATAAGGCCTTATGCCATAAGGCCTTATATCTATATATATAATGGACTTATGTCCATTCGAAAAAAAAATGGTTGTCTGTAAAGTTGGTTTACGGACTATAATTTCATGTGACAACGTCATAACAAAACGCAAGCGTGCAATCAGCGTAACGGGACAACGAGCATTACGGGACAATGGGCGTTACGGGACATTTTCGTGCAGACGGCTTTCTATTAGAGGATTTGGGCTATTTATTAGCCGTTGTCACGTCAAAAAAAAGTTGTCACAGTAACAATCAAGGTAACAAACAGAAATAAACAATTTTTTACTTTCGATATTAAAATATTTTGTTAAGTTGATAAATAACAATATTCAATACACACATCCCAAATAGCTAGTGGGTCAGTGAGAATGGCGTGTCCCGTTACTATTAGCCGAGTCCACCTGCGCCTCCCGCCTGCTATTGAAGTCGAATGTCACGGGCATGTCATACAAACTGGACTCAGTAAAGGGCATGCATCATCACCATCATCATAATCATCATCACCATCATCATCATCACCATCATCATCATCATCATCACTATCATCAGTCTGTAATTGCAGGAGTTTTTAATAGAAAAATAGGCAGATAGTTGCTTCACCAGACGGTAAGTAACGCGAGTTTGATCATTGATGTACGTTGCCAGCTACTGGCTGGCATACATATAATATATCACTTTGTACGCCGATAGCCGATCTCTCTCTACTGGGATTTTTATGTTAATTTGATAGACAAGCGGGCTGACGTGCCACATGATGGTAAGTGGTCAACGTCACCCATGACCATAAACAAGTTAACCGGAGACCCAGGCAACTCATCATATGTTGCCTATCCTGAGACATAAGATGTTAAGTCTCGGTGTCAGTAATTACACTGCCTGTCTTGCCCTTCTCTCTGAAACATAGCAAAGCTGCTATATGAGAGAAATAAGCAGGATGGTGGTACTCAAGTAGATGGCAGCGCGGCACAGCGTAACTCTCCCACCGGTAAAATTTTATACTCGAGATACGACATATTATCTCGACTGTCTACATCAAATACTATGTATAACTGTTCCCCGAGACGTCGTCTATTACTGAAAAGTTTCCTTAAAATCCATTTAGTAGTTTTTGTGAGAAAGATCAACAAACAAATATCCATACATACAAACTTTCGCATTTAGTAGGATCTTATCCTTGTCATTATCAGTATTAACCTTTTTCCGTCCACGGCTGGATATAGATCTCTTTCAATGAACGTCGAGACGGCCAATCTCCCGTCATTCGTCTGTTGTAGCTGGAGATTGATCTACGGTCTTATTCTTTATAGAAAAAACCATGTGTGCCATCCACACGTGGTAGAAGTGAAACCTTAAAAATCACGAACATAATATGAAACATTGTTTAATGCTTTCTATCTCATTTTCTCTCACGTCAAATCTTATGAATTTATGTGTCTGTCTCTTTTTACTGTCGCTTTTTCGTTTCATCGACTTCCAAATCACAACGATTCTAAAGAAGTCTTCACTTCAAAAATCTGGTTGATCGAAATTGTAGGTGCATTTATAGCGCTCATATTAGAAAAATATCCATTCACTAGCTACAACTAATATAGAATGATAAAGCTCATTTAAATTAAAACTAATTTCTTTTTGCTACAATATAGCTTGTAGCGGAAAATAAAGTTATAAACGTTGTTAATGTGTTATATTAAATTCTAACTCGCTACTGAAACTTCACATCGGAATAATTAAGCTCAAGTTACGGACTTAAATAAAATGCAAACAATTTTAAGCGTGCATGGAAGTTAGTGCAATTGTTAAAATTATTATCACCCCGATGCCATGCCAGACAACGGCCAAGGAAATCTACACTATCTTAATTTCAAAACAAATTAATAAAATTTAAGAGTTTATTAGTATTTGTACGTTTATTTCTGTGCCCGGAACTATTACTCAGATTTAAATATTTTTTGTATTTGATAGTCCAATTACTTTGCTAGTCTTTAAAAAGGTATTTCATCTTAGTGGATTTTTTTTATATTGAGACGGGTAAGATCTAGTCTTGGAATAACCCCACCATGGTTCAAGCCTTGACGTGGCGGTGGGGTAGCCTAGGGTGAGCCCAGCACCCTGGGCGAAGCTAATTGAGCCGAGTTGGCTCAAGGCCGAGGGGGCGTCGAGGTGCCCTGTTTGTTTATTAGATCCGGGGCACCTCACCTAAAGCGGCATTGGTGGCACTCGCCGGGTTTTAGTGGGTAGAGCTGCGTCCACTTACCATCTTTCGGGCGCAGCGAGTCCCACATACCCGCGTGGGGAAACCCACTCCCCCGCGGGATGCCTCAGAGCATTTCCCGGCGTTAAAGAAAAAAAATAGTCTTGGAATAACATTCCTAAATCTGTATTTATTGTTTTAATAATATAATAACAATATCAACCCTTATATGTATACTCCTCGGAATCAGGCGAGGAGGGTTTTCGGGCCATAGTTCACTGATTCGCTGGCATTAGGCCATTTTCATTTCATCATTTGGGCCAAGGCGGCTTGCTGTACTCCACACACTTTCAAATACCTCTAGATTAAAAGTCTTAGAAGGTGTGTGAAGTCACATCAGGCATGTAGGTGATGTAGGTTCCTCACGGTGTTTCCTTCACCAGTGAGCAAGCGATGGTCTCATGTTCAGGTGCACGTAACAATTTAAAAAACCCCATTTCAAGGCACCAGATTTCACCACAGGCGTCAGGATCAAACCCGGAACTCTCACGCAAGTGGTCGAGTCCATTGACCATTTTTTTTTATCTGTCTTTGAAAATAATTTTCTTATTTTTTAGATAAAATCGCTAATCACTTGAAATTGGTAATGTTAATATGAAAAAAAATATATATAACAAGCCCTGGAAAACGATGATGAAATTTGGGTTTGGTTTGAAACGGCACGAAATGGGTTCGGTCCCATTAGTGGCTCGTCAAGGTCGTTGAACCCTCACGCACTTTGACTTATAATTAAATTAATTAAAGTGCACTGTCTCACTTAGTTTAGTAGCTAAACTCAAAAACACGCTTTGTGTATTTTTTTCGTAACAAGTTTTTTTTTGCAATATGGCAAGGTCAGTCAGGTCATAACTTCTTGTCCTGTCCTATATGGCATCAAATCAAATATTATAATTCGATGGTAGAATATTGTATTCTAATGTTTACGCGAATTTCACTCATTATAAATGAAACAATTTTACGGATTTTATCACGGTTTATTAAGATTTTTACAAGCCCGACGTTTCGGAGCTACACAGTGTATAGGAAACATACCCATACGAATAGGTATTTAAACGGCGAATCACACCACCATCCAACACAGTTAGCTACCGTGGGTAAATTTTTGTTACAGAGAGCACAAGGGATCTGTGATGAGCAGCACCTGGAGACCGAACTTCAACATGTCAAGCTAGTACTGCGTGACAACAAGCTTCGGGTACCGCGTCTCCGTCACAGTGAACGTGTGAAACCAGCCACCGTCGAGCGAGTACCTGCTGTGCTACCATTTATGAAAGGCGTCACTGACAAGATTGGCTTCATCCTAAAGCGAGCTTCTATAATAACTTATTTCAAGCCGCCTAAAAAGATAGGTCAATTCTTACCATCTGTCAAGTGTCATATACCCTTACAAGATGCAGGAGTATACAAGCTTGATTGTGATTGTGGCCTCTCTTATATAGGCCAAACCAAAAGATCAATTGAAACTCGCGTTAAAGAACATATAGCTGACTTAAAACACCGTCGCTACACTAAGTCTGCAATCTGTGAACATAGTCTAGACAAAGCTAGCCATTATATTAGATTTGATAAACCACAGATACTCGCAAAAGAACACCGATTCCAACCAAGGCTGATCCGCGAGGCTATTGAAATTAAAAAAACATCCAAATTTCAATAGAGAAGATGGCTGGCTCTTACCACCTGCTTGGGATCCTATTATTAAAATAATTAAATCAAAAACCAAGCATAATATGCCACAGATTAAAGATGCAGTTAGCACTTTCTGCGTAGAGAGGACTTATTAAAATAATGATATATCATAAGGTTAAGTTTCGAATAACTTGTAACGTGGACATCTGTCACCTCAGTCCTCCCGTGACCATGGTTGCTGTAAAGTATCCGAAACGTCGGGCTTGTAAAAATCTTAATAAACCGCGATAAAATCCGTAAAATTGTTTCATTTATAATCGATGGTAGAAGCCAAGCTGGCCAGAAAATCCCCCACGAACTTTGGTTCAAACTTGTTCAAACGTATGTCAGCAACATGTGTCAGCTCATATCTTGCTAAACCCAAACTTATCAATCATACTCCGTTCAGAGATATAAGTTAGGTTCTTCTTCTTCTTTGGTCTTGGCACCCAAATGGATTTGCCAGTGTCAGAGTGCGTGATAAAATAGGTTTTGGTGCTAGAAATTACACACTGTCGTCTCGATGGAAGAATTTAGCAGGACAAAGTGTTGTTAACTGTACATCTGTAACCTAGGAATGGACATTATTAATCATATAAATAATACACTTGGCGGGAATCGAACCTGCAATCTAAAACTGTCATAACTCAAAGCTGAATTAAAGCTGTTTGTATCAAATCGGGACTAACTCGGTGATAAGTTCTATAACCATCATAAGCGATAATTATCGGTATTTATTTGTAAATTTTATTTCTATTGTATTGAAAGTCGCAGTAAGTTTTTTGTAGCTTTAATTAGCACAAAATAATGGACGCCAGGTAAACAGAAAATTAATTAGTTATTTCTTTTGTCAATACTCACAATAATAGGAAAATAGGAATCGTATTTTGTGTTTTATAACAGTCGTTTTTATATAAGATTAAATAAGAAACCGACCGTAAGGGACCGGCGCCACCCCCACAGAGGGGTTGTCCCGCACCACAGAACAACCCCTCCCAACGTCGGGATAGTACAATGGGGTGCGGTTCCCATTCTCGCCCCTTGCCCCCTGCTCTTTTGTCCCCCCTTCTTATAAGAGGGGTACAAAGAGCCCCCTCGGCTCAATTAGCTTCGCCCAAGGTGCTGGGATCACCCTAGACTATTGAGCCCCACCGCCACGTCAAGGCCTGAACCATGATGGGGATCAATGGCCACCAGTCAGCCAATTGGAGCACAGAGCGTCGCAGCACAAAGTAGTAGGAATTTATTTTCATAGAAAACACATAACCTTACCGCTCTGTTCCTCGATGTGGTAGTACACCCTTGAACAAACGAGTTCACCCAGCCCTACTTACTATGACAGGAGCTGGTGAGTCTCCATGCATGTTTACTCATTACAATTAAAGATTCTCTCTGTGGCCGCACATATGTGTTCTTTATTTGAAACGGCACCGCTGCATAACGATAGAAATAAGTTGAAGGGGTAGGCAACGGGATAGCAAAGTCTTTATCCCTCTTACCCTTAGGCTGGTATATCGGTAGGGTAGATGTTGTGTCACCTATTTTTACTACGGAAAAATAGGTATTATTTGTACTGTGCCCGCTTTAGACTTTCTTCACGCACTCTTTATGGTTTGCTAGTAGAGATCAAGAGATAAGCACACCCATGTATCATACGTATCTATTACGTATTACGTATATAGGTTGTATTACATTGGCCTATCCATTATACTGTTCTTTCCGTGAAAGGGATGTTCATGGAAAAATGATATACAAAGATGATGGACAGAATCAACGTTGGGCTAATACTGGGGGATGAATCTATACTAATATTATAAAGCTGAAGAGTTTGTTTGTTTGTTTGAACGCGCTAATCTCAGGAACTACTGGTCCGATTTGAAAAATTCTATTCATTGTTAGATAGCCCATATATCGAGGAAGGCTATAGGCTATATAATATCACGCTTTGCCTTATAGGAGTTAAGTCAATGCGAGCGATGCTGCGGGCAACAGCTAGTAATTTATATTACAATACAAACAAGACGGCCGGCTGGTCGAGATTACTGGATACTTTACGCAGCGGACGCGGGTTCGAATCCCGCCAGGTGCAGATAATTTGCATATCGAATATAGATGTCTGCACAGGGTCATGGACGTGTATATATGTATTTATATAAATTTCTTTCCTTTATATCCATTTCTAGAACCCTTTACACAAGTTCTTACGAACTTACCATGGGGCTAGGTTAACGTGGTGTGATTGTTAAAACAAATGTTCAATGTTTACAAACACGTACAGAATTACCCACGCCCGGCAATTAGCTAAGCGATTTTTGCTTCGCTCACTTGTGACAGGCGTGTCAGTTTCGCAGTTAATCTGATTAAGACAGACATACTAGTTGGTGCCTTAAACTAGGGTAGGCTTTACATTAAACAATCCATTTTGAACAATATTGCGTAATTGCTAGGCCGTCGAAAATTTTAGGACTCGACTTATTGATGATCTGGGGTAATCTAGTAGAAGTTTGTGTTTTAAAAAATCATCAATCTCTATCCGTCCACTGCTGAACATAGGCCTCCTTCAATGAACGCCAAGACGACCAATCCCTTGCCACCCGCATCCAACACGGACCGGCCACCGCACGGAGATCGTCTTCCAACCTGGTTAATGGTCGACCAACACTTCATCTTCCTAAGCGCGGCCTCCACTCTTGAACCTTATTGGCCCATCGGGCATCCGTTCTCCTGAGTGTGTGACCAGCCCACTGCCACCTCAACAAGCTTATTCTTTGCGTGATATCGGTAACCTTAGTTCTCTGGCGGATGTCTTCTTTTCGAATCCTATCTGTCAAAGAAACACCAGCATAGCACACTCCATAGCACATTGAGCTACGGACCAGTCGTAAATTAAAATATAAAGTATATAGGGGCCACGTTTCAGCCTCATAAATCATCACGGGGAGAACACAATAACTATATAAAATAAAAGTATATTAGGTCTATAGTTAGATATATTCATCTTATTTTTACCATTGCCGAAATATGAACCCGCGACCTCTCTGTCTCTAGTACCCAGTCACTTCACCACTACACCACATGGCTGTCAAAATATTTCAGGTTCTTAAACCTTCTTCTAAGTCTTAACTTTCATTTGTAATAAATAGCCTTCCTTTAATTGAACTTACCTTCCTTGTTATTTTAGTACACGAAGTTGGGATATACTTCCAGCCTAATTTTTAATATCGTTAATGTTCCCAACTTGTAAGAAAAACGCTTTCAAAGTTCACCCCGCGAAAGCTTCAAGGTAGGATCAAACTACAATACAAGTTTTAATGACGAAACATTATATTTGTTGCAATTAGCGATCAAAGCTTCTGTATCAAAGTTTTTAAAGCTTTCGAAAGTTACGTGACCATGAAATTGCAAGTTATCCAAAGTTTCCCGGAAGGGAGTTTTATTAAAAATGAGCGCATTGGAAATTATGCGTGCAGTTGGGATTAGAATGGGAGACGATTTAAAAATACCTTCCCTGCTGCTACGAGACTCAAGAGCGAAAGCAAGATCGTAGCTACCTGCGGAGAGGGCAGGGGGTTATCAGCCCCAGTTCTGGGGTCTGGAGGATCTAAGACATTCCTCAGTCTCCACTGCAGATTTCTTAATGGGGTACAAATTATTGTCCCCTGTGTTGGATGATCCTGGCCCAGTTAGGCACGACGTTGGGCAGTTCTCCCTTTCGAGGAGTAGTCTGTCCTTTACCGGGGCCTGCCTGTCGCTGAGGTGATCCTCAAAAAGCGGATGAAGGCGCCCGCCGGTGTTTTAGTTCGGGTGGTGCAGTCTCAAGTGCGAGTCCCACATATGGCCCAGGAACCTTACCCAAGGTAGCCTGGATACCGCGAGTAAAAATTAATATTATATATTTTTTTGAAATGTGCTAATTAAGCTCTTTAGTTTGATACCACACGGTATCATTAACAAACATTTTTTTATATTAATGATTTAATGTCCTCTCGAGGGCGCCACATTCAAGTTTTAATGACTTTACACAGCCTATATCCAGCGGACGATCAAGACGCTTCTAACGATACCTCAAAATTCGTTGTCAATTTTCAAATTCTGATAAGTAGTTTAAGCGTTGTGAGCGTACAGATGAACATACGTGCATACAAAAATCATAATCCCTCCTTTTTGCTTCGCCGTAGTCGGGTAATAAATCAGCATACACTGAACGCCAATGGCTCTTTCCGATTGTATAAATTGTGAAATATCACGATGACACATCTCGTGATTTTGTATCTAAATTCACGATTTATTCAAGAAACGCCACGGGACATTGCTGGTATACAATAGTAATATCAAATCATCATGTGAAGGGTTTAGTGGTCTTTCTAGATGGATTCAGTTATTGTTACTTTGTTAGTAGGGTCATTAGGTAATCGTTACTTTCTTTCGCATAAATCAGTCAGCAAAAATAAAATGATCAAAAAATAAATAATAACACGTGGAATGAGTTTTATGTTTAATAAAGGTATTGTTGTTTTCGTAAGTATTCGTTCAAAATAATATAATTATATTATTAATAATAATAATATAATTATATTATTATTATAAAATAAGTTTCGGAACTAATTTTTTATATGATTAGACACATTAATCAACCTTCTAAAATGTAGATTACAAAAGAAATAGAAAGAAACGTAAACATAATTAGAGCACCATTTAATATTAATCTTTATAATATTATGTGAATTTAATTAACTTAGGTCTTAGATTATACTTTATAATAAAATCTAAAGCAATAATAACACGTTGACGTAATTTATATAATAATCAGATGTTACCATAGTTAATGATCAGGCATATTACTTGGCGGTCAGTTTAAGGCGTGCGGAGGCGCAATATTAGTTCTATGTGCCAGGGCTTCCCAAACTTATTTTACTACTAGCTGTTGCCCGCAGCTTCGCCCGCGTTAACTTAGATTTACAGCCGTAGACGGATTGATAATGATTATTTGTATAGCCTAAGTTACTCCTTAATACATCAGCTATCTGTTAGTGAAAGTCCCGTCAAAATCGGCCCTGCCGTTCCGAAGATTAGCCGGAACAAACAGACAGACAGAAAGACAGACAAAAATTGTAAAAAAGGCTGTTTTGGTATATGTATCGTGTATATCCATATGAATTTAGTAAAAAGCGGTTATTTTAATATTACAAACACTCCAATTTTATTTATCTGTATAGATGTATAGATGTTACAAACAGACACTCCAATTTTATTTATCTGTGTAGATAAACCTACCATACCAGTAGTAGTTTTTTTGTTGACGCAGGGAATTGCTTTTATCCATGTAGCTAGGACCGCGGTAGGTTCCTGAGCCTATGTGGGACTTACACTTGGGCTGTGTATACCCAAAATAAAACCACTGCGAGCGCTTTCACCCGCTTTTTGAGGGCCCCGGATCTGCAGGCAACAACACCTCTGAGACAGGCTGGCCTCCACGAAGGCCAGACTATTCCTCGTAGGGGGGGGACTGCCTGGCTGCCACTAAGTACCCGTCTACATTGTGCCCAACTGGGCCAGGTTCCTTTCGTTACCTGACACGAGCACAGTGACTTTACTGGGGGCGCATTAAGTAGCGCCTCCTACGCACCCCCGTTCGTCGCCTGTGGAGAGAGGCTTCGTAGGCGGCCTCCTCTCTCACCCGCTCATCGCCGCCTTCTTATGGGAAATAACTGTTTTGCAGAAGAAGACCCCCAAGGGCGTCGCGATACACAGTTTGTGAAGCTCTGGTATGTGTTTATTAGTTATAATAATTCTGACATTTTCGAGGGAAGATGATTGATATTAAGCGAAAATAAGTTAATGTGATTTTTTAAGGTTTCCTCTGAATTTTTGTCCCCGAGTACATGCCAAAAAAAAATACTCTAAGTGCTACCTCTAACCACTCAGCTGTCGCTACACATCAACAATGTAGTTTTAATTGTTTGACGCTGCATTGCCAAATACGTGAGCCTACGTGGGATAACTAACTTCACGCTCTTAGTCTTATCAGATCTAGGTTTTCTAACGATTCTCTATTTAATGAAAATGCCAAATAAGTAAGCGATATTAGAAATTTCAGGTGCATAGGATAACATATTCCTCTGTACGTCAGTCAAAAAACCAGACTATGTATCATCATCATCATTATCATCATTATCATCATCATCATCATCACCATCATCATCATCATCATCATCATCGTCCTCTTCATCGACGTGTTCCATTCATTGATCGTCTTCGTATATGATAAATAATATTTAAATTCACAATAATTTCTATTACTTAATATATTTGCTGTCGTCTCTTATTCCAAGAGTAAATAATTCGATACTCCGTATGCCAAGGCCAGTCTCCGGCCCATTACGTATCTAATGGCGTGATGTGTTGTGCCACGTACTGGAATTGTGTAATGCAAGATTGATAGTCCCGGGTGAGGAATATATTATATACGTCAGTGGACCCTATGTATTGTAAATAAAGTTTATAATGTTTATCGCAAGATTGTAAACTTTTAAAAAATAAATCACAATTAAACGTATTATTTTTAGATAGATTATATATAATCCGTCGAATATAAATCGTCATATTGTGAAATGGTAAATGTCACCACTAGTGAAGCTAATGGCAAATTAATATCTAAATCTAAATTTCTTTTCATTTAATACATATAAAAAAAACGTTGCAACGAATGAATGGCATACGTGACAAAGTTTTATTGCGCAAACCAAAAATAAATAAATAAAACCAATTTAAAACATTTATTATAAATTCGAAATATAAAAATGCAAACGTGCGAATACAATTAATAGTACTGGCCGTTTAAAAAACGATACTCTAGAATGCCACAGTAAAACTAGATCAGTATGGAAAGCTATGAGATGAGAGGTCGGTCTTCGTATCAATCGTGTGCAAGTATGTATCGTCACCATGAATATATTAGGCTGTGCCAGATAGGTACATCGATTACTCTCGGATGAAATGGTTCCAGAACATCATCAGGTTGATCGAGATTCGTTTGTTATCGGAGAAATATGGATAAAAATATGTGTGGTAGATTTAAAACACTATTGTGTTATGTTTTTTTTAATGTTAGTTGGATAGGCAAACTGGCAAACGTGCCACCTGATGGTAAGTGGTCGACGTCGCCCATGAACATAAACTAGTTTACCTGGAACGAGCCCAGGCAACTCATCTATGTGTTGCCTATCCTGAGACATAAGATGTTAAGTCTCGGTGCCAGTAATTACACTGCCTGTCTTGCCCTTCTCTCCGAAACACAGCAAAGATGTTTCACGGGAGAAACAAGCAAGATGGTGGTACCCATGCAGCCGGGAGCGCGGCACAGCGCTTCCCTTCAGGTTTTGGCACCTTTCGATATTCTAAACAAAACTACGTGAATTGTATGTCATTTTTCATCTTATTGTCTACACGGTTAGTAAAAATTTCCCCGCTACATATTCATTCCAAAGAAGTGTCCATTTTGTTTTTTTTATTAATTATGCCGAAACTATACGTGTTCATACTTCGAAAGTTTCGGAAACGATAGTATAGCATTATTATTTTTTTATTATCTAGCGAATTGGGAAAAATCATCATTATTTACTTGCGTAGTTTATTTTATCTGATTTATTTTGTACTTTCGTGGCTTATACCCCATACGATTTGACGACCTCTGTGGCTCAGTGGTAAGCGCGTTGGCGCTCAAGTCGGAGGTTGTGGGTTCGAATCCCGTCAGGCAACAAACATTTTTTCTGTGTTCCTGGGTCATAGATGTGTATTATATAATAAAAATCTAAAATATATGTATAGTATAAAAGTATTAAATATATTTCCGTTGTCTGGTACCCGTAACACGAGTTATTTAAGAACTTACCACGGGACCAGATTGACGTGGTGTGAAAGCGTCCATAGATATTATTATTATTATTATAATACGCTTTTGATCATTGGCGGCGCAACTGTCTTTCGTCTTTTTAGCGTACGGGAGTAAATTATAAGCTATCTCATCGAAACTATGTGAAATGGGCGGAGCGAGCGTAGGAATTATTTTCAGGTACCTCGTCTACAATAATTCATTGTTGATAAAAGTCTAGAGCTAAAAGTAGAATAAAATAAAGAAACAAAGTTTAGTATACGCGCACCTACAAAGTAGTCGAAAGCGACGACGTCCTATCACGCCATAACACCGTCATGCTGTTTGTTGTCATGGCATTTCCTGGTAAGGCGCGCCGCAAATCTATGTTTTTCTATAAACATAATATTATGCTTATTTCATTTCTATCCAAAAAATTAGGTACTTAAGATAAAAGTATGAACTAGTCTTTATTCGGGCAGACCGTGTGGTGATAAAGTAACGAAAATACTCTTTAGCAAATAGATCACTACTTAAACTGCCATATAACCCAAATGTGGGCAGCCATAATCTAAAAATGTAATATCTCTATTATCATATAAATATCTTATTTATAACAAAATAGCCTTTAAAATGAGGTTTTATTAGAATTTATGGCCGCAGATGAAGCGATGGATGGATATTACACGGCTCGTCAAGTTCGAACGAGACGGATCTGGTTCCACCGACCACCAGCCATGCTGGGGTTTACAACTATTTGTAAATCTATCGCGCGTAAATCATTATGATTTATATCAAACATGGTCACATAAGGACGGAGGCGTTCAAATTTGGTAGGAAAATAGCTAGAGAATTACTAGCTGCCCGCACAAATTTCGTTCTGTCAAAGGCGGAGGAATTTCTTAAAATCCGTTCTTAGCTGACCTCTACATGGCAAAAGTAATATTCCTACCAAACAAGTCTCTAGGTCCAGAGATATTGTGATAAGTCAGTCTATAGAACAGCTCCTATATCCCCACCATGATTCAGGCCTTGTCGTGGCGGTGGGGCTCAGTAACCCAGGGTGAGCCCAGCACCTTGGGCGAAGCTAATTGGGCAAGGGGGCTCTTTGTACCCCTCTTATAAGAAGAGGGGACATAAGAGCAGGGAGCAAGGGGTGAGGATGGGAACTTCACCCCATTGTACTGTCCCGACGTTGGGAGGGGTTGTTCTGTGGTGCGGGACAACGGCCTCTCTGTGGAGGTGGCGTCGGTCGCTTGCGGGACTGACTAGCCGTCGAGGTGCCCTGTTTGTTTACTAGATCCGCGGCACCTCACGAAAGGCGGCATTGGTGGCACTCGCCGGGTTTTAGTGGGCAGAGCTGCGTCCACTTACCAGCTGTCGGGCGCAGCGAGTCCCACATACCCGCGTGGGGAGACCCACTCCCGCCGGATGCCTCAGAGCATTTCCTGGCGTAAAAAGAAAAAAAAAAAGCTCCTATATATTTTGATGATTAAACAAGTTTTAAGAAATTCATCACGGTTCTTATTTTTACAAGCCCGACGTTTCTGATATTTTACAGCAACCGCGGTCACGACATGTTACGAAATTCGTAAAAAGTAGTTTCAAAATACTTTATGAAATTTAGGTGTATATTAGAAATTAATATATCATAGATTCTTTGCGTGATATCGGTTACCTTAGTTCTCTGACGGATGTCTTCCTTCCGAATCCTATCTGTCAAAGAAACACCCAGCATAGCACGCTCCATAGCACGTGTTGGATGCGAGTGGCAAGGGATCGGCCATCTTGGCGTTCATTGAGGGAGGCCTATGTTCAGCAGTGGACGGATATCTGATATCATAGATTCTAATCACAAAAAGAAAAAAAGGAAAGATTTATGAATAGACAGAATTATTATTTTTTGGGAAATGTCGATATTATGGTTTTATTTATTGATTGCTAAAAAGTTGTTGATTTCACCAAAAAGTTTGTCTTCAAGTCCATCGACAATTGATATCCTTCCAAGATGTCGATATTATGGTTTTATTTATTGATTGCTAAAAAGTTGTTGAATTCACCAAAAAGTTTGCCTTCAAGTCCATCGACAATTGATATCCTTCCAAATTATTATGTCATTTCAAACTTTAATAAAACAAATTATGAAACATGTCTACCTG
The DNA here is from genome assembly GCA_963853865.1 of Helleia helle. NCBI lineage: Eukaryota > Metazoa > Arthropoda > Insecta > Lepidoptera > Lycaenidae > Helleia > Helleia helle. Next base: position 20,034,623 of record OY971425.1, read on the forward strand.
GGCCAAGTGAAGATATCAAATTATTAAACCATTGCTTATTGGAATAAAACTTGATAAGTAGTGTGGGACGCTCGTATGAATTCATTCAATTATACATACATTAATTCATACATTCGTGCATCCATTTGATCCATTCATACATTCATTCATTTATTTATTCATTCATTCATTGGGAGTATCGCGACCGCTGTCAAAGGTAATATAATCCGTTTTACTGACAAACATGCATCTCGGTCTATAAAACAGTTGCTCGTTGAATATGGAAAGAATTGTATTCTTTGTTATTCTAGTTCACATTCGTATTGTAGGACACGTGATTATTTTGGAACACAGTCCTACATCAATTATTTTTTAAATTTTAAACCTTCAAATCGAATGCTTATAAAAATTGTCGTGAGTGTGCTCTTTAATTGAAGATATATCTACGATCTTATTAGTAATAACAAAATTCTTATTAATACATCGATGTATGAACTATGATGTACTAATCCCCACCATGGTTCAGGCCTTGTCGTCGCGGTGTGGCTCAGTAGCCTAGGGTGAGCCCAGCACCTTGGGCGAAGCCAATTGAGCCGAGGGGGCTCTTTGTACCCCTCTTATAAGAAGAGGGGACAAAAGAGCGGGGGCAAGGGGTGAGGATGGGAACCTCACCCCATTGTACTATCCCGACGTAGGGAGGGGTTGTTCTGTGGTGCTGGACAACCCCTCTGTGGAGGTGCCGTCGGTCCCTTGCAGGGCTGACTAGCCGTCGAGGTGCCCTGTTAGCTTAACAGATCCGAGGCACCTCACCAAGGCGGCACTCGGGTTTTAGTGGGTAGAGCTGCGTCCATTTACCATCTTTCAGGCGTAGCGAATCCCACATACCCACCTGGGGAGACCCACTCCCCAGGCGCGATGCCTCAGAGCATTTCCCGGCGTAAAAGAAAAAAAAAATGATGTACTAATCTTCTTATTATAAGTTCGTGAAGTCTTTGTAGATACATTTTTTTGAGTTGGCCATTTTTCTTAACCTAGAATTTCAGTTTCGGAAATGAAAGGGATATCCATAACTTGCTTATCATTTATGTGAAAGCGTTGCTCGAGTTTTCTTCATCTGTCAGAAGAGCTGCAGAATAGCGATTTGCGGCCCACATTGCAGCAGCTGCAGCAAAGCGGCTTAGGGTGGAGGAATGAGCTGGGTTGTGGTTCTCAAACAGACTGACGTACGGTACACGCTAAGTAAATTACGTACCGGTAAATACTCAAGTAAATGTCTTATTATGAATTTAAACTTTTACTGGGGTCGTGGAACTAAATCTTAGCATATTCAGATGTTACATCTTATCTGAAATGTCCATCGTAAGACAAACAGCGGGTAACCTTTCGCATCTGCAATGCTAAACAGATCACGGACTAACATCACGATCGGAGCATTTACTGTATAGTTGAATATCATCAGCCCGCTACTGTCCACTTTATAGAAATTGATTATTTAATAGAACCATTCATTTTTACGATCTTCGTGCTACCCCGTCCGTGTTGAAGGAGGCCTGTGTTCAGCTGTTGACGAATAAAGGCTGATGATGATGATGATGATGATGATGATGATGATGATGATGATAATGATTCATTTTTATAGTGAACAAGGATCATTTTGTTTAAAACTTAGATTAATAAAATTAATACATATTACTAAATAAACATGCTACGTTAACCCATTCTCGTGGTAAGCTAGAACGTGTGATAGGGGTTCTTATGAAATATTTGAAAAGTCAAGATAGGTCTATAATGTGAGAATGACAATGGGTGTAACAACATATAAAAAAGCTGACTTTTTTGTATCGCTGTTTTCTATGTATTATCTGGTTCACATATTCTTTTCTAATGGTTACGCGAATTTCTTTGAAACAACTTTTACGGTTTTTTTGACGTAACAACGTCTTATAATTCGATGGAGCCGGCTGCAAGAACGAAAAAACATGACATATACGATGACGTATGCGGCGTTACCTCGCTCTGAGGCGTTCCATTTTCTTATGACGTTGTCACGTTCAACTATCGTCAGTAAACCGACTTTACAGACAACCGATTTTTATGTTATATTATTTTATTATCTGTCTCTATTAGTTTAAAGGAAAACGTTTGGATTTGAAATAATTTCTAATATGCCAATGCATTAACCTTGGTAGGTTTAATAAAATAATGGCCACATGTCTTCCTCATAGGTACAACACTCGACTGGAATGTAATAAAATGCCTGCTCATGAAACACCAGGATGACATAAATGCAAGCGCTAGAACTAAATGTATTTTTGATATATTGGACAGTAGCTAATTTAATACGCATAACTATATAAAATGTATTATGTTGGTATGTATATTAATGTAAAGTTGTGAGTGAAAATAATCATTTGAAAATATAAACTACTCAAAACAAAATAGGGCCCACCACGATTTTTTCACAAAAAGTGTTAGCGTGTTGCTTCAGACTTATTTATGGGCAAGATCAAGTGTTTTACCGTTAAACTTACATGGTTATGAGTTCTTATCGATCTTTTGAACAACACTTTTTTAAATTTTTACCCTCAAGTGGCCAGGCAAAACAAATTAAGTAAAAATCACCCAATGCACAATTTCTTATTCAGTTGTATTCCGACTATCGTTACAGGCGCTTTTTGTTTTGTTTCACTGCTTTTTTAATTAAGTTATTAGAGCACATTATAATGCCACGTATTCGGAACCATATGAGCACGGAAAGTGCTTCAAGAGCAGTGCTATTGCTGCAAGAGGGGGAGTCACAGCGAGCAGTAGCATTACGACTTGGAGTATCGCGGCGAGCGATCAGAAATGTGTGGGAACGCTATCAGGAGACTGGCAGTGTAACTAGGAGACCTGGATCAGGCAGAACACGATCCACAACTACTCAAGAGGATCTATACCTGCGTTTGTCTGCCCGTCGAGAGCGCACCGTCACTGCCCATGCTCTACAAAATCGACTCCGGCAAGCCACTGGTACGCTGGTAAGCGACCAAACGATCCGGAATAGACTGCATGAAGATGGACAACGATCCAGAATGCACGTTGTTCGCATTAAACTCACGAGGGCTCATCGTGCAGCTCGTCTTAGATGCGCACGTGAACGTTTGGACTGGACTATGGACAATTGGAGGACTGTACTCTTCACAGATGAAACAAAAGTTAAGTTTTATAGTGATGACAGACGCGTACGAGTGTGGAAAAGAGAAGGCGAACGTTTTACCAACCCTTGCATCCGCGAGACTGATCGGTTTGGAGGGCTCAGTGTTATGGTGTGGGGCGGTATCAGCTTAATGGGTAAAACGGAGTTGGTAATTTTAAACGAGGGTACCGTAACTGCTGCCAGCTACGTCGAACGTGTGGTCCGACCTCATATCATTCCTTTTGCACAACGTGTGGGCAATAATTTTATTCTAATGCAGGATAATGCTCGTGTGCATGCGGCTCGCCTTACCCAGAGTGCTCTATCTGAAGCCAATATCTCTGTTTTACTATGGCCGGCAATGAGCCCCGACCTCAATCCGATCGAACATTTATGGGACCAGATGAAAAGAAGCCTAAAAGCAAATTATAGTGAAGTGCATAGTGAACAGGAGCTCATTAACGCTTTGAAAATGTGCTGGGAGCAAATACCCCAGGAAAATGTCACCCATTTAATTGAGAGTGTCCCAAACAGGCTCAGAGAGTGCGTTCGTAACAGAGGAGGACTCGATACTAGAGATACCCCTGTGTAACCAGCCATATTCTTAAAAATAATAAAAATCAAAATTGCCAAAATCATTTTTTATGTAAAATTTTTGATTTTTCATGTTTATGTGTATTTTTAAGAAAATTAAATTTATTTTCTTTATTTTATTGGTTTACGCAATTAATAACACTTTACCCTTACTACATCTACCCAAAAATAATACATTTTTTTTGATAATTTTCATTACCGATGATAAAAACCAAGTGGGCCCTATTTTGTTTTCACTAGTTTATATTGGGCGACATCGTCATTGTGGAGAGAGAAGATTAAAAATATGAGCTATCCTCTAGTCGCGCCAAAAGAAGTTTTACTTCAAAAATACATCACAAGAATGTCACGTAGTTTTTTTTAGAATACAATGCCTCTTTAGATAATCCTATATGTATGTATAGCTAATCCTTAATAGACAGGACAGAGCCGATTAAAGATCCTATTACAAGGCTTATAGTTTCAAATCCTATAAGTTACTGAGCTGTGAGTTCCACGACACAACCGACGCCAGGAGACCGTGTGGTCGCAGACTGCACGGTTGGCGGGGGCAACCCCCCACTTTTATAAACCAAAAGTGAGCCGAATGGGCTCACACTAATCTAAACTAAATAATTAGCATAGATCCATCCGAAAAAAAGGGTTCCACGAGGGAATTATTCTCGAATCAATCGAAAAACGTTTGACATGGTGATTCAGAAGTTCAACGATTTGTTTAGCAATTCAGTCATTATGATAATTACGTGTCCAGATATATCACATAGGTCACTTTTAATGAGCGTCAAGATGTCATAAACCTTACACGTCCACTTGGTCTTACTTCTGTACGTGGTACCACGGACCACCATCTAGTTAACAATCGACTCTCGTTACGTACGATACTTTTTTTTCTTTTCCACCCGGAAGCAGCTCTACCAACTAAAACCCAGCGAGTGCCACCAATGCCGCCTTTGGTGAAATGCCCCAGATCTGTTGAGCAAATAGGGCACCTCGACGGTTAGTCAGTCTCTCAATGGACCGACACCATCTTCACAGAGGGATTGACCCCTTCCAACGTCGGCATAGTACAATGGGGGAGGTTCCCATCCTCGCCCCTTGTCCCCTCCTACTCTTTTGTCCCCTCTGCGTACAAGAGGGGTACAAAGAGCAGCCCACTCGGTTCACTTGGCTTCGCCCAAGGCACTGGGTTCACCTTAGGCTACTGAACCCCACCGCCACGACAAGACTTGAACCGTGGTGGGGAACGATACGTTGATTACTTTTTGTATTATTGAAATCGGACCATTCCATTCTAAAGATATTATAACGAGATATTATATCTATAAGATATTAAAACGCGGCAAGAGAGGAGCGTGCACATAGTATTATAAGGTAGTATTTAGTTGTTTGTTCGTTTGTATTAAATAGGGTCCGAAACTCTTGGACTGATTTGAAAAATTCTTTCATAGATAGGAAGCCACATTATCAGCGAGTAATATACGCTATAAATTTTTTACCCGTGCAAAGCCGAGCCAGACCGCTAGTATATTATATTGTAATAAGCAAAATCGGTCTTTATCCTATTATAAAACTAAACGACTATACAAAGACCAAGACATTTTGCTTCGCTTACCAAAATTTTCATTGCAGGCTGAAAACTTTTGTCATTAAGCGCTGTTGTATTTCACTAACAGTTTCCTTGGCGCAGCTCAATCTATCTAGATTTTGAAATTTTTGTTTTACAATAAAATAAAAATATAGTATGTCTATAACATTATGCCATTTTGTTTTGATATCGATATGATGATAGAATTTTCGGGTAGATCCTGACCCAATGTGGGACTTGCACCTGGGAGAGCCCACCCTAACTAAAACCACCCCTTAAGCCGCTTTTTGAGGGTCCCGGATATGCAGCCAACAGGATCACCTCAGCGACAGGCTGGCCCCGGCGAAGGCCAGACTACTCCTCGTAATGGGGGACTGCCCGGTACTAAGCAGACACTAAGCAGTCACCACAACGTCGTACCATACAGACCCAGGTTCCCATCCTGAGCGCGAACGTTATGCCATTCGCCAGTTTTGTTTGTCTGCATTATATAAATATAACCGACCGTAATTTGAAAGGGCAAGGGTAAATTGCTAAAGACACAATGTTAATGTAAGTCACAAAACCCGTATTAAATATCTTTTATAAAATGAAACTTAAAAAGAAACCTGTAGAAACGATTTTCATATAGATTGCACGAGGAACAAATAAACAAAACGACACTAAGTCTGATTGTCGCGTACGTTTTAATATTTCTATTGTTACGCGACTTTTCTACGTCAATAGCAACCCCCCCCCCCCCCCCCTCCAGGCCTCATACTCGCTTTCGTTAAGCACCCACTACTAAATCATTCCTTTTTACTTAATAGCATTAAAGTGCATGTATTCAAGTTAGTATTTACTATTAAATACTTGGAAACTTTAAAAAAATGCCTTTACTTTACTTTCAAAAGGCAGTAGTACATCTCGGAAACATTGATTAAGAAATGAATATTGGATAGTGATTCTTAGTTACTGCTTACATAAAATGTGCAATAAGAAAATTATAGAACGAATGACGTCACACAAATGAAAGCGACCAATCACAGCGGCTGCAGCCCCGTACTTTATCAACACCGTTTACAAAATTATCAGTAACATGTCATAATATATAAATATCAATCGCATTTATAATCAAATAACGTAAAAATTAAGAAATAAAAACATTTTACAAAAAATTAAAACCGACTTCAAAAATACTAAACTAAAAAGTAATAAAATAACAGTTTCTTTAATATTTGTGCTTACAGCATATAATCAACTTAATCTTCTACTAATGTACAAACTTTGCGTTTACCACGTCATTATAGTTACTTTTGGAGTCGGTGTCAGCCAAGGTAGGTAGGTAGGTAATGTACAGCAACAAATACGATAGTACGATACGAAGTAAAAATAATTTGTAAAATGTTTTTATTTCTTAATTTTTAGTGATTCCGAAATTCGACGTCTTGGCGTTCATTGAAGGAGGCATGTTCAGCAGTGGACGGATAAAGGATGATGATGATGATGGTGATGGTGATGATGATGATGATTACGATGACCGCGACATACTATGGTGTGCTACCAAAGCATCCTATACAATTGTTACTTCGACACGTAATAAAATAATCATATCATCAAGATAAACAAAACCAACCAAATAGGCATTATTGGGAATAACTAAAAAACGGCTTGTCAGATCTTAATAAAATTAATATGGGACCAAATTGGAAACACCAGCTTTCGTATATCTATATATCTATATAATAACCATCGAAATCCATTCACAAACGGCGGAGATATCGTGTCACATACATACAAAAAAAAAAAAAAAAAACATACAGACGAATTGAGAACCTCCTTTTTTTTTGAAGTCGGTTAAAAATTACTACCTAACCGACATTTCTAAGCTTCATAATAAATAAAATTTATTTTACAAAGCTAACTGAACTGAAGTGAATGGATATAATATAATGTATAATAAACAAAGCTAAAATAAACCTTTACAAAACCCTTAACTTTCCTTTGTTATTATATTTTAAGAAAACACTAGTTTAAAATAAAAAGTATATTAAATTTCGTGCTTGTTGAAACTTTTCTCATTTGTATAAGAATTTCTGAAAGCAAAATCTTTCTCTTGACATCGCATACAGTTCTTTAGTTAAGGCTTGTTACACACTCAACGCGAAAAGAGAGCTAAGTGTGTCTGACAGAGGCATAGTAGTTATCAAGCGTTTATCCGTTTGAAGGTTATGGGTTCTTTTTTGTACGTTTTTTGGCAATTAATCTGTGAGTTATCCGAACTTACGAAATCAAAATCGTTGACTAAATGGACGTTACTTAAGTCTTTTGACAAGGGAAATTGAAATCCTTATTAACACGGAAAATACAGCAGTTTTATTATTTTATTGTGTATGTACTAAATAACTTCCGATATGGATATATTATAATAATAATTTTGATCCCTTAGTGACTGAGCCTGAAATTTAGTTCAAGTAAACATGGAGGTTGATCGCTACCTAGAGTCGTCATATGTCAGCTTTAATTCAACGATAAACGGCGATATTGAGAAAAATAGACTAACATTAAAAAACAACTAATAGTTACTAAAATTATAGTAAATTGAATAAAAAAATCCTACATCTTACAAATCTTATAAGTTTCACCACCATACAATTGGAATTATGTTATTTTAATTTCCTATTCTGTATAATTATAACTGCAACATAAACCGCCATGTATGCGTTTGACTTTAGGCATGCGTTTGATCGGGCAAGTGGCACACACGCTGAACACGAGCGATAAATGTTTTGTTTTTGTTCGATACTCGACTCTACATACTGGTGGTAGGGGTTTCTATCACCTTTAATATAGGTGATAGTAGACCGAGGGGGGAACCAATGGTACGCGTGCCCTTTATTGTACAAGACTATTAGATGCGCTGTACACTATATGCGCTAGAAATGTGTCATGTGTCATCAGTAGGGCTAGCATGCGCGCACGACAAAATTTTGTCTACCCATTTTCTCGTATCATTTCATACAGTTAATACGAGAAAAGGTACGGGGAAAGTGACTGATGTATTACCATAATCTATTTGATTTCGAGGAGACTAAAACACTGAGGCGTAAAATTGTCGATGATATTATGATTTTATAATGTAGAATTATGTAAGGGTCATTTTCTCAATGTCTGTTGGTCGGGTTCGATTTCAAGACATCTAGTTAGAGTACGTCACTATTTTATCTTCGATACGGATATTGGTTTCCTCTGAAGGAAGTAGAAAAATAGGTGAAGGATTCCTATAACCGGCCCATATACAGGAGGAACATTTAAGGAAGAGTCTGTTTGTTTATCATCATCAGCATCAGGCCGCATCGACTACTGAAGACTCTTCCAGTGAAGGCGTCATGGCCTTCCGGTCCCAGTCGGTTCCCCTCGCATCATCTGTCGACGTTGACCGGTGACGATGTGGGGAGTCTCCTGAAATGACTATCTTCATTATCATCATCAGCTTCTATCCATCCACTGGGGAACATAGGCCTCCTTCAATGAAAGAAAAGACGGCTTCTTCTTACAAATATAATAATAATAATAATTGAAAAATTGTAATTAATAGGTTAATAAAACTCTTATACACTTAGGAGATATTGATTATCTTTATAAAATTATAGAAAAAAGGAGGGCAACGCATCTGCATAACATCTAGTTGTGCGGATATGTATGGGCGCCGCTAATCGCCAAAAGGCTTCGACTGCTCGTTTGCTCTCCTATGCTATAAAAAAATCTTATAATTTGTTTAATGTCCTCCTGTATTGTATACCTCCATATAAACTTAAATGTAAAACCCCACACGGTCGCGCAATTATTTTTTAAAAGATGTAAAAAAGTTTCGCTTTACGTATACACAGCATATTTAAAAAACCACGTTAAATGTCTCTTTATCTTATAATATCTGGATATAAACCAACACGTATGTTTATAAATAAAATTGTTTTTAAATAAAAACTGTTACTTGAAAGTGTAATAAAAATGTTGAGTCCAAAATCGACGCCATATTGAAACCCAATCTTTATTGTTTCCACAAATGGCGGCAGTGAGTTAATACAGGTATTCAGCGTCGTATTGGCTCTCTACAAGCATTAGGTCATGATAATAGTTAGCGGTCTCCAAAAGTCGACGCTGCCTAATATGGGCTACGGAAAGGTATTGTACATTCCAAATAGGTTCTACTATACGTATGTTGATAAATTATTGTCATTTAATATCACATTTAATTTGCGCATCATACACTATGTAGTATTATGAATTTACACACGCTTAGAAATTTATTTTGAAGTTATCACTCAAATTCAAATTGAAATAGAATCGGGGAAATTTATTTCTCCGATTTTTAAGCTATTGCATAGCTTTTATCGCGGGCCTTGAGCGCGGCGACCGAATCAAGAAATTCCGTAACGAAAAAAACCTAACACCCGACGAGAGACGAGCTGCTCCGAAATCGGACGAATAAGTAAGCAGCTGTTTGTGAGAAAGTATTATATATAATAGGTGTGGGATACGGTAAGTACTAAGTTCTCCTCTCAAATTAACGCATTTAAATAAAACGACAACAAATATCCACAATATTCGGATAATGGCGTAGTTTAGATTAAAAAATGTAAATAATGAAAAAGAATTGACATAATATTATAAGTATAATAGTTGTCAAATTTTTATGCGTGTGTCACGGAGCTTAAATAGAAAGGAGAGCGATCGACATAGGCGTTATATACTATAAAATTATTATAATTGCATAAGTTGATAAAAAATGCTATGCAATAGCTTTACCGCGGCAGTCCCCGAGTGCCACACGTTTTTTTTAATAGTCGCATTTTAGCTCACCCTTAAATAAACTATAATATATATATTAGTAAATATGAATGGAACTAACCCCCAAATACTCAAACGAATCTCAAATTTAAGACGTACTTAAACTCATGCTACGACGTGTCAGATTCAAAGAAAAAAGAATGACAACACGAGTTTAAGTACAGCTTGGCAGAAAAGAGTATGGAAAAAATGAGGGCGCCACTTTCACTTAGGTCTCATCATAATATGAAAAATCAGTAAGAGAATTTAATCAAATCGTTAAAAATAAATGTGAAACACTAAGCTTTACACAAAATCTAGTATTTGTCGGCCAAGTATTGTCAACATCATAGGTTTCCATTTAGTAAAATATTTAGTTATTTGAGATTCGTTTGAGTATTTGGAGGCTAGTCTGTTTGTTTCTCTTTTCATACTAACCTTGATTAGATTTCGATAAAGATAACGGGGATGAATTAGATAGATTTTATTCAGATTAACAGATAAACGTGAACTAACCCGTCTTATGCCAGCGCATCGGTGAGATGTGGCCGAACACCCTCGACGAATTTCTACGAGGAGACCCGTGCCCAGCAGTGGGACATATATGGATCAGTGACGAGAATAGAAAAGAAAAGTTAAAAAGCACTTACATTTAGAACGTTAAAGTGTCCCGGCGGTGGCCGTGTGTTTTAATGCAATAAAATGCACAGCAAATGAAAATCACTTTGCATTTAAGTGCTTTGGTACTTTGATACGTGCAACGCTTCAAATGCAGCCCTTGCGTTGATTATGTATTAATTTATAACTGGATCGTGGCAAGGTCGAAACTCAAGTAAAGTGTACAAATTTTCGTTGTAAAAAATTGTTTACTAGTATTAGACATTTTCACATATTGTGTTAACAATATAAAGATGATATGAAATTGATTATTTATTTCACTTGTATAAAAACATTACCTTAAAAGGTTAACCCTTAATCCATATTGGCTGGCCTGTTGGTCTTGACTGTTAAACAAGAAGGTCGTGGGTTCGATGCCACCCGGGACAAATGTTTGTGTGATGCGTATGATAATTTTTTCTGTTTCTGAGTGTAATTTATCTATAATGTGTATGTATTTAGAAATATGTAGATTTTTATTAGTTGTCTGGTTACCATAAGAACAGGCTACGCCCAGTTTGGGATCAGGTGGCGGTGTGTGAGTTGTCCCAACATATTATATTATAATAACCTTTTTTTTTCTTTAACGCCGGGAAATGCTCTGAGGCATCCCGCCTGGGGAGTGGGTCTCCCCAGGTGGGTATGTCGGACTCGCTGCGCCCGAAAGATGGTAAATGAACGCAGCTCTACCCACTAAAACCCGGCGAGTGCCACCAATGCCGCCTTGGTGAGGTGCCCCGGATCTGTTAAGCTAACAGGGCACCTCGACGGCTAGTCAGTCCCGCAAGGGACCGACTCCACCTCCACGAGGGGTTGTCCCGCATCACAGAACCACCCCTCCCAACGTCGGGACAGTACAATGGGGTGAGGTTCCCATCCTCAGCCCTTGCCCCCTGTTCTTTTGTCCCCTCTTCTTATAAGAGGGGCACAAAGAGCCCCCTCGGCTCAATTAGCTTCGCCCAAGGTGCTGGGCTCACCCTAGGCTACTGAGCCCCACCGCCACGTCAAGGCCTGAACCATGGTAGGAATATTATAATATTATAATAACCTAACCGAACCTAACCTAACTATGCCAAATTTACGCATGTAGCCAGGATCTCGGGTAGATCCTGACCCTATGTGGGACTCGCACCTGGGAGTGCCCTACCCGTAAACTAAAACCACTGCGAGCGCCTTCAGCCGCTTTTATGAGGGTCCCGGATAGGCATTCAACAGGATCACCTCAGCGACAGGCTGGCCCCGGCAAAGGCCAGACTACTCCTCTTAAGGGGGGCTGCCCGGCTGCTTGGGCAGTCCCCGCGACGTCGTGTCATACTGAGCCCAGGTTCCCATCCTGAACCCGACACGAGCACAGGGGCGTTACTGGAGGCGCATTAAGTAGAGCCTCCTGCGCACCCCCGTTCGTCGCCCACGGGGGGAGGCCTCGTCGGCGGCCTCCTCTCTCACCCGCTCATCAGACTGCGGTGAACGCGTCGCAGAGCCAGTCCGCCGCCTCATCCACCCCCAACTCCGACAGCGGCGGGAGACTCCACCGGCTAACTATAGCGGCCTCCTCTGCCAGTTCCCGGTCGAGCTTAGAGAGTGCCCAACGCGGAAACGGGCTTCTCCCTCTGGACGACGACGACGACGACGACGCCGGACTGACGGGGACTGGAGACACCTCGAACCTTATATAACGGTGGTCCGAGAGAGTCTCCACCCCCGTCTCCACCCTCCACCCCTCCACTCTGCGTGCGATGGCCGGCATGGCGAACGTGACGTCCACCACGGAACCTCCCGACCAACGCACGCATGCCGTGGACTTGGCATTGAGGTCCCCAGCCACAAACACCGGTAGGGGAGCTAGCTGCCCCACCAGCTGCCCCAGAACGTCGAGAAACCGCTCCAGGGCCACGAAAGCCACCTCTCCCCGAACCGCCGCCACGTACCCGCGGCCCCTCGCTTTGACTGCGAGGGGGGGGCGGCTCCAGGCCTCACCACGATCGCTACCGAGTCATCGGTGTCCCCCGCCCAGTGTGGGCTAGTGGGAGGCACAGCGTATGGCTCGGCAACGATCGCGACGTCAACGCTCCACTCCGCCATGGACTGCAGGATAAGGTCCTGCACCCCGGCGCAGTGGTTGACGTTCGCCTGGAGGACGCTGAGATGCCTTGACATTATTCGGCCATCTCAGCGTCCGCCGACTCCACTCGTTTCCCCCCGGCTTGTTGGCAGGGGAATTTCCCGCGGGTAGATGGGGGCCTGCACGCCATGCCCCCCATCATGTGGCCCGCCGGCCTTCCGGCGTCCGCGCACAGTGCACAGTGTGCGGAGGCCGAGCACCCGGCGGCCTTGTGGCCCGGCTGGCCGCAGCGGTAACAGAGGTTGCTGCGGTCAACCCCACACTGGCACGCGCCGGCAACGTGTCCCATTCCCAGGCACCGGAAACAGTGCCTGGGGCGTGCCTGCAGAAGGTGGAGGCGCGCGCGGCTCCAGCCCACCACTACACTACCTTGTTGCAGTAGCTTTTTGGCTGCTGCAATCGGGAGCTCTATATGGGCTGTCCTCGCACCCATTTGCCCCGTGCGGATGTTCCGTACGAGGACCTGGCCCGGGCTGCAGCCCCCTTTTCTGGCCACCGCGGTGATGAGGCGATCCGCGGTGACCGCATCACTCAGGTCCGAGACTCTCATTTCGGCCTTCTTCTCGGGCCTGAGTACCTCTGCCTCCTCGACCAGGACCTCCTTTATACGGGCGGCAAGAGCGTCCGCCTTCTCCCCACTCGTGGAGCCGGGCACCTCGATGAGGCGCGCCCCGGTTGCTGACTGGCGAATCCGGAGCGGGCCGATGCCCATCTCCGCCAAATCGATTTTCTGCTTAGCTATACGTTACACCCCTCGCCGCTGCCTCCGGGCGTAACTTCAAGATTACGGCCGTGGAGCGGGGGAGTGCCAGTTTTGGCTTTGAAGCCTCTTTCTTAGCCAGCGGCGCGGAGGCCGTCGGTTTTTTCGTCGGCAACGATGAGGCCATCGGTTTCTTCACCGCCGCTTTCCGGCGGACAACCTCCGTCCATGCCGCCGGCGATGACTCTTGTGTGGCCCTGGCTCCCTCTTCCGTCCTCCTTTTGGGGGCAGCCTCTTTAGAGGTGGAGGGACCGAACGCAGTCCATGCCGCTTCCTGGGCCTTCCCCTTGCCTTTGCCCTTTCCCTTGCCTTTTGATGCTTCAGGCAGGACAGGAAACTCGACAGGGTCGGGTCCCACCACCTCCTCGACGACAACGACGGCCTTCGTATTTTCCTTTGCCGCCGCTATGTCGGCCCTCGTGGCCTTCGCCAGCTTCTTCTTATCGCCCGCCAGTGGGGGACGGCAGGGAGGAGCTGTCGGGAGCTGCAGTGCTGCCAGGCGGCCGTCCAACATGTTACCGACCATCTGAGCTACACTCTTCATTTGGTCGGCAGACAACGGTACTTCCTTGCCCTCCGCCGCCTTCTTCCGGCTTTCATCAAAGTCCCGTCTGTAGGCGCGGACCTCTTCCTTTACCAGTTCCAGCTCCCGTTGGAGCCGAGCGTTGTCGGCCCTCAGCCGCCGCGCCTCCTCCGTCTCAGTTCGGACCACCAGAGACTCCATGATCTCTCTGATGGATTAGGCTGCTCGTCGGATTTTTGCCGCATATTCCCCCCTCAAGTTCACAGATTTCCCCGTCAGCTCCAGAATGGTCTTGAGACTTGTCTCGGCCACCAACCTCAATTCTGCTGACCCAAGCTTCTCCGTGTCGAGATTCTGTGGGACCTCCTCCACCTCCCCAACAACCTCCTTCGGCTTCTTAAACGCTCGTTTGTTCAGAGCCGCCTGAAACTCGTCCTCACGCTCTTTCTCCGTCCTCTCCCTTTCCTTCCTTCCTTCGCGCATTGGAAAGCGAGATCGCCTTGCCACGTTTTGCAATTGGTCGCGTCTTCCGCCTTACATCCCCCCCGTCTCGGTGTCCGAACCGGAGCCCCCCGACACCTCAGAAAACAAACGCTTCTGACCGAGCTCCGCCTCCGACAACGATGTCACAGACATCCCATCCAGAACGTCTGAATCCACCTCCTTTCTTCCTTTTGGGCGACCCCTGCCCACCTTCCCCTTAGATAGGACAGATCCCCCTCTCTTTGTCCTTTTCCCCTTCTCCGTCATCAAATCGCTTGCAGTCAGGTCCGTTGTTCGTTCGCCGTGGTCGCGTCGGTCCGGGGATGCCGAACCGCTGAAGTTTTGAATTGCCCCCTCCGTATTACTTGGGGCAGCACACAAGGTGACGGGATTGGAACCCGCTCGGAGAATAGTTTCATTATGGTCACTAATTTTAATTTCAAAACTTTCCCCCTCTGATGTTTCCATCTTCGGGGCTAGGGAAACGAAGACATCCTGGGCAGAGCCCTGTGCACCAGGATGGCGTACATTTATGCCTGACCGGGGGGTCCGCAGGTACCCCGGCTAGGGGTGCGCTAATGACTGGTGACCCACCAGCCATTCATCTCCTCGCCGCGCACCAAAACTTGAGATTAGGGTAATTTTTTAGAGTGGTTTTCTTCCACGTAGTCCCCATCCCAACGTGGGATGGCGACCACCACCCCCGGCCCTATGGACCGGGGAGCAGCTTGGCCGGCAGTGGCCTGAACCAACTGCCGCCCGATTCAGATCCGATTGGTCGCCCGAGGTGCTGAATTGCACCCCAAACTTAAGCCCCACCGCCACGACAAGGCCCGGATCCAATGGTGGGGACTCCAAGCCAAAATTGAAAGGGATTCAAAGATTTTTCTCGCAATGTATTAATTCATATAAATAGTTAATATACTAGATTTTTTATACTAGAACTAAGGTTCCCGCGGTTTCATCCGCACCAACATATATGAAGTTCTTTCTCCGAAATAAATAGCTTCTTCTTTCACAGACTTCTTCAATAATCTGCTATCAAATGCCAAATGATCGATTTATAGTTCTGGAGATTAGCGCTTTCAAACAAACTCTTCAGTTTTATTGTATTAGTATAGATTATAAATCCATACAAATAAATGGATGTTAATATATATAGGATAGGAAAACTATTAAACGGATTTTATGATCCCGCATTGTTATCGGTAATGATCTGGAACAGTGGATTTGATTTACTTACATGATGTCAGCGTGGTGGGTGAGACGTAGATAACCTATAATAATAGAAGATTATTTTTTCCTACAGGAACTTATTATCAAAAAAAAGGTGCTGTACGTACTAGACCCACTACTCATGTCACTGCTTCTCATGGGTGGCCAGGGTCGAAGTCGGTAACCAAATGACTCTCAAGGAGTCTGAGGAATACGCTAAAACTGCATTGATTTGGGAGATTGGCTTGAGATAGAATAGAAAGTATGGGAGTTTAACATGACTTTTTCATTCTCTTATGTTTGTGTACTTTAATTCAATACATTTAAAGCATCTTTTAAACAATTAGTTATAATTTAATAAATTCTTAATCATAATTGCACTGAATGTGATCCAAAAATAAACAAGATTTTTTTACCCGGTCAAGGCTGGTAATTTATATTTAAAAACTTTTTCAACATGGCGCCCGTCCTCCGGCAGAAATTCAATTTTAACTAGCGTTGAATTAATAAATTACTTTTAAATACGGCTTTATGTACGTTGTTTTTTAAATATGTTTATGATCATAATATGTAGAGTTTCCTAGTAATATGGTACGTCTATAGGCTATATTATATTCTATTCCCCTATCATATTTATGCTATCTTACTATAAACCTGGCATTTTTTGTATTCAAAACATGAAACAGACATATTTTTATATACTTTCTTCTTTTTATTCTGAAAATTGTTTTTTTTTATTATTGAAATTTTGATCGTCATTAATGAAAATGACGATATCTTAAAAACGGATCAATTGACTTGACAACGGGACAGGTTACCGAAAAACGGGACGTCTTGTCACATTATCTTACTACTACACAATACACTTATAATATAATAACTTCTATCTAAAATTCTTGTGACAGCTATCTCAATGTAGCAGACGATTTTAATTGGATGTAATTGTCGAGTCTCGGCCATATTGGTATTCGATGAATGAAGATTAGCAGTATCATCGTGATGAGGTTATGGTTTCACTTGCGTTAATCTTTTTTATGTTAGTTGGATGCGCAATCTGGCAGACGAGCTATTTACTGGTAGGTGGACAACGTCGCATATGAACATAAACGTGTCCACTATTCCAGACATTAAGCCTAAGACGTAGGTAAGTTTCGGTGCCAATAGTTACCCAGCCTGTACGGCTACTGGCCTTCTATCCAAAATACAGGGAAGCTACAGGGAAAATACAGGGAAATACAGAGTGACGCAGACGACGCGCGGCACAAGCGAATACCTCTCATGCGTATTTTGTTCCGATTATTAATAGTTGTAATATGGTATTGATTGTTGATACAACTATAGTCAAGTGTGACCGATGATCCATCTCACAAACATTCGTACATTTTCCGTTAAAGACTTTCTTAACAAACAACTCCAGGTAGTTCCATCATATTCACCAAGGAACATTTCACCAACTTATTCTGCCTTGGCTTGCAAAATTCAGGTTGATGAACTTTACGTCGTGTCCCCGCTAGGTAGCTTACCGTAGAGCAAGCGAACTTTGAAAGTAAGTGCACGTAAAATAGCATGTAGGTACATTTTTGTAGCTTAGGTTAGGTTTTTTTTTTCAAAATGAATTGTCTATGCATTAGCGAATGCTGCGTGTACCCATATTTAACTGCTGTTACTTTGTTGTCATCAGCCTTTAGTCTACGGCTTAGGTAAGGTTTGTAATCGAACCCCAACATGGTTCAGGCCTTGACGTGACGGTGGGGCTCAGTAGCCTAGAGAGAGCCGCTTCACCTTGGGCGAAGCTAATCGATTTGAAGGAGCTGCTCTTTGTACCCCTATTATAAGAAGAGGGGACAAAAGAGCAGGGGAACAAAGGGTGAGGATGGGAACCTCACCCCATTGTACTGTCCCGACGTTGAGAGGGGTTGTTCTGTGGAGCGGGACAATCCCTCTCTGGAGGTGGCGTCGGTCCATTGAGGGACTGACTAGCCGTCGAGGTGCCCTATTTTATCATTAGATCCGGGGCACCTCACCAAAGGCGGCATTGGCGACACTCACTGGGTTTTAGTGGGTAGGGTCCACATACCCGCCTGGGGAGACCCACTCCCCCGTGGGATGACGGAGCATTTCCCGGCGTTAAAAATAGTTTTGTAATCGGACACTAGTTCCGAGACTTCAGTCTGTCTTTATCATCATCAGCCTTTTCCCGTCCACTGCAGAACATAGGCCTCCTTCAATGAACACCAAGACGACCGATCCCTTGCCACTCTCAACCAACACGGACTGGTTACTGCACAGAGATCGTCTTCGCACCTGACCACGACCAACACTTCGTCTACCTAAGCGCGGCCTCCACTCTTGAGCATTATTGGCCCATCGGCCATCCGTTCTCCTGAGTGTGTGACCAGCCCACTGCCACTTCAACGAGCTTTTGATATTATAGTTATAACGTTAATAAAAGTAACGATTTTTTTTCGTCTAAATACGGAAAACGCATATTATTTGGTATAAAACCATCGTTCAAGGGCAAGATCATGGATAAGACAGGAAAGTTCTTCAGGTTCTTTAGTTTCTTAGCTTTCTATAGTTATAGTCTTATTTATTTTAGCTTTCTATAGCTTAGTCTTATTTATTTTAGCTTTCTATAACTTAGTCTTATTCATTTTGTTTATTTATATTTGCGTAGGTTGATCTGCAGATTTCTGTTGATTATAATAAAATAAAGTTGAAAGGCATTAAAGATTTGTGTAGGTGCTTAAGAAAATATATCCTTTTAAATACTTTGTAAAATATAATAAGGTATGATTAGCCTTCGGTTTTGGTTGCAATTATATAAATAAATTTAATTATTGATTTTTTAAATTAATAATGAAAAGTGCTACTATTAGTGTTGTTATATATAAGTAGTAACAGTACTCTCCTCCTACTCGTTTCGTGTTCCTTAGTGTTTAGGTTCGTGACCTCCCTGCACTTCTGAACAACTTTCTCTGTTATGGTCTTTCTCTATCTGTTTCTGTCTCCGGTAGTATGGACGGCGTTGTAAACCGCAGCGTCAAGAGCGGTGCGGATCTGGTCGAACCAAGGTTGCGTCCACTTTTCCTTTCCAGTTTGCCGGTCACGATGAGCTTCTCGAGGTTATCGCCGTCTTTCCTTGCAATGTTACCGAAGTACTCGAAACTTCTGCGTAGGCACTCTGATGACAGCCTAGAGGAGATATCAAGTTCTCGCGAAATAGAGATGTTAGTCCTAAATGCTGTCCATGGTATACGGAGCATCTTTCACCCATCTCCTCGTTAATTTGCTCCATTCGGCTTAAACGGGTAAACATCTCTGACCCATTTGTGGCAGAAGAGTGTGTCAACTGTCATCAGCGTAGCGCAGGTTGGTGATTTTTACGCCACCAACTGCGATGCCCCCCTCCCAATTCTCTCGGGTACGCCTCATTATATATTCTTGATGGGCGTTGAATTGAATTAGCGATAAAATGCATTGGCATACTCCTTAATGAAATTTAAAGATTTTAAACTTGTTTTATTTCCGGTCTTTTTATTATTACTTTTCCGGTCGCAACTATCGGGTAGCCAAGTATAAACAGGTAAAACTATACCGGACCGGAAAAGAATAGGCAACCTAACGTTTGCATATTCTATGGGCTTCATACTTTCGATTGGTATAGAATTTATCTAATTTTGTGTAACTACAAGGTTTATATTATGTTATATTTTTAATTGTGTCTTAAGTAGTTTCACGAATAAATTTTTCTTTCTTTCTTTCTTTCTTTCTAATAATACCGGTGAAATGTTATTTTTTTATTTTTTTTAAAATTATTAATTAAACATACCCTGGACTATAATTTGTTAGACAACCCATATGCAATATATTTATTGACGTATTAAATTAAATATAAAATACGTTTCATCAAATAAACATCTCGGTGAAGGTCGCTTTATATGCGTATCCTATACTATAAGACTTATACTTATAGTATAAGTAATGTCTTTTTCATCAAGAGTCAAGATTTGTGACAACTTAGCACCTCGTTAAAAATAGCTAAAGTTTTGACACTTAACAGTACGGCCAAATATACACTATTTAGGGATAAGTTTCAAGGTTAGGCTACTTTGATACGAAAACTTGATAAAAGCGCTTGAAGTTTCTTCTTTAGCAAGTGAGCGACCGTCAAAGTTTTTATTGAATACATCTTGTGAAGTAAAAGTTAAAATAAACAGATCAAGGAGGTGAAATTATTAAGAAACACTTTAGTGTTCAAAGTTTAAGAAACCTGCCCCTCGACCACTTTCCTCTATTGGTCGAAATCAGGCGAGGATACCCTCGTTTATCTTACGTTATTGTGAAGTTTTCTCGAAGTTTCGTCATGGATTCATAAAGGCTTTTCAACTTGATACAATATTTTGTAAAAGAGACCTATTTAAGGAATAATCTCAAGCGGCCATCTTGTTCTCAAATTTATAGCCTATGATACCTGAAATATCTTGATTCATCTAAAACAGTATTTGTTCCACAGACCGCTCATATCAACGTCACATCTCCGCAGCAACAAAGGCCTTCAGACCTGTTGATCGGAGCCCCAGGGAGCTCGCCTCATATTTGTACCCGCAGCTAATCTAGATTCAGTCAATGCTATATGGACGTTCCCCGAAGCAAATAAATGGGTATTTGCGGAAGAAAATGGGTATTATGTAAAACTATTGTGTGGGAGCGATTTAAAGGTTTTTCTGTGTTAAAACCTGCAAGGAGAAAAAGTGAGCGTCGTAAATTACAAAAGACATCCTAGTGGGTACGGTAAATCGAGTATTTGACTATTTCGTCGATGATCGACTGAGTAGTTGCACTACTGGTAAAGCCACCAGTTGATCAACTGGTTGATCAAATGTCAACTAATGACATATTGAAGAGATACATTTAATAGAGCGATTGATTGACTGAGGAATCCCTGTAATCGAGCCTTAACTTAGCCAGCTGATTGAGCAACTGATTGTTCAACTTATCGTAACCATCGAACAATTTACACGACGGTCAACTAGTCCACGTGTCACCACGTCCTAAACCTAACAATAAGCTGACTGGTTATTAAACTGGTTTACTTTCTTACTAATCAATTGTAAGTTTTTTTCGGCTGCTATGCTAACGGCCTAAAGGCCCTAATGCTTCGTCGGATTATTGTGAGCCGTTTTGGCTCACTTATGGTTTATTATTAGTGGAGGCTTGCCCCCGCCCCCCGCCAACCGTGAAGTCGTCGACCACACGGCCTCCTGGCCTCGAGTTTGTTTCTGTGGCGGGACTGGGCCGCGTCACCGTCGGGTGGAGCAATATTGTAAGTATGTATTATAAATTGTATGTGCATATTTTTTATGAGTGTTAGCGGATACATTCAACGTTTTTACGCAACTCAATCATCTTCAATTCTTTTCAGATTAACTTTTTGCAATCCCAATTGACTTAACAGTTATGTCACCGTCGGACGTGGGGGAAGATGACTTCAGATGGTTAACTCATCAGCGTGGGCTGGTGGTCGAAGGTCAGCTTTTTACCTTACCATATGTGTACGAGCAAATTGCCGATGCTTTTAAATTATCTGTGATTCGCAATGGTTATTTTTGTATCAGCTTATGTTATTTTGTCAAGGTTGTAGAATCTCGGCTGTTTTTACCGTAATGTGTTACATACTAAAAAACACATACAAAAGTACAAAAAACCAGCCAAGTGCAAGTCGCACACGCACTAAGGGTTCCGTGCCATTATCTATATAACGTTATTTATATAAATCAAAAAACGGCAAAAAAATCACGTTCGTTGGATGGGAGTCCCCCATATTTATTTTATTGTTTTTAGTATTTGTTATTATATCGGCAACATAAATACATCATGTGTGAAAGTTTAAACTGTCTAAATATCACTGTTTATGAGATCCAGCCTGGTGTCAGACTGACGGACGGATGGACAGTGGGGGCTTATAATAGAGTCCCGCTTGGCATCCTTTGGGTAAGGAACCCTAAAAATGGCGATCGGAAGTGAAGTTCTCAAGTCTTGGTGTCTTTCGTGCATGGAGTATGAGGAATTCAAGTTCCTAAAAGACGAGAGTGAAATGATGATTCACAGGTTCTTTTTGACATGAATAACTGTTAAAAAGAAGCTCTGTGTACTGTACTCAATCTGAAATGACCTGATTTTTAAATCTTCATAATTTTTGTTTAAAAACAAAAACAAGAGATTTACGATGATCATGATGACGATGGGAACAGGCTAATGACGATAATTTCCATCAACGCTGAAATCAGCAAAGTTTTCTGCGTATTAATTCACACGTTAAACGTTAAATAAAACGGTCACGATCATTTTCACTTTCAATGCGGTAATGAATATGTATGTTATTGTATTCGAACCTGCGGCCCGGTGACGGGTTATGAATGTAGATGAGATATTATGTCTCGAGACAGAGTAATAGGCAGGAGTTAGATAGATAGAGATCGACATTACACCATAAAAAATCCAAATCCAAGAAAGCCACAACAGGTAGATTTTAACATTTCCTTTTTTTCCTCTAAGGCATCCCGCCTGGGAAGTGGGTATGTGGGACTCGCTGCCCCCGAAAGCTGGTAAGTGGACGCAGCTCTACCTACTAAAACCCGGCGAGTGCCACCAGTGGCGCCTTTGGTGAGGTGCCCCGGATCTAATGAGCAAACAGGGCACCTCGACGGTTAGTCAGTCCCCCAGGGGATTCCTGCACAGAGGGATTGTCCGGCACCCCAGAACAACCCCTCCCAACGTCGGGACAGTACAATGGGGTGAGGTTCCCGTCCTCGCCCCTTGCCCCCTGCTCTTATTATAAGAGGGGTATAAAGAGCCACCTCGGCTCAATTCACTTCGCCCAAGGTGCAACGGCTCACCCTAGGCTACTGAGCCCCACCGCCACGACAAGGCCTGAACCATGGTGGGAATTTTAACATTTCCTAGCTACCGACTATCAAGAAAAGAGATTCATATTTTAATAGCATGCAGCGCACCTGCTAATCCTTAGGTTTAGCGGATAATCCTTGTTTGTCGCACATACTACCAGGTGAACCGACCGAAAAAATATCGCAAAGAAACCATGCCTGATAAGATTAATCATTAAATGTCTATGAGGGTGTGTGATGTTTGCAAATGCGCTTTGGTTTTACCGGTGGGAGAAGGGTGGGAGGGATGCGCTGTGCCACGCTATCGTCTGCATGGGTATCCCTGTTTGTTTCTACCGTGAAACAGCTTTGCTGGTTTAGAGAAAAGGGCTGGAACAGCAGTGTGATTACTGGCGCAGAGACTTAAAATCTTACCTGGGTATGTAACACATGAATAAGTTGCCGGGGCCAGTTGCAGGTAAACTTTAAATGTTCATGGGCGACGTCGACCATCAGGGCACATCTCACAGTTTGCATATCCAATTAACATGAATAAAATGTTTCAGGGCTTAAACGAATTATATTTACTTACACTCCGTGCCTATTAGTGGGTCCTCTATAGGTCGCCATATCCAAAAAGCTATATAGATTATAGACACAGTATGATGATATTGTGTATAATAACACGTGAAAACATTGTATATTGACGTCCCAGTAAAATTAATTGGTGTATAAAGTTACGAGTGTGTTCTCGTGTGGTCTAATAACTCCATTTATTTCCTTTATAACGCCTGAGTATTAATTAATAATTTGTTATCGATATCATTGCTTGGTAGCGGAGTGGTTATGAACGAGAAAAAAGGACAGAGTACGATACCTACTTATCTATTTATTTATTTATTTTAAATAAGACCTAAGGGTCTGTATCTGCAGGTAAAAGGAGCACCTCAGCGACAGGCTGACCCCGGTGAAAGATTAGACTGCTCCTCGTAAGGGGGGACTGCTCGGCTGCCACTAAGCAGTCCCCGCGACGTCGTGACATACTGGGCTCAGAATCCCATTCTGAACCCGACACGAGAGACCCCTGTTCGTAGCTCGTGGGGGGAGGCCTCATCAGGCCTCTTCTCTGATACCTATTGGTTTAGCAAGTGCGTTGCTAGCATTTTGTTTCTGATTTGAAGACAGCTGATATTCATATATAAGGATTGTGTGGTTTTATGAAACCACGGTAAAAGTGAAACTTTTTTTCACATTATAGACATTTAACTAAAAATATTTGGAATAATATTCCATTAAGGGTATAAAAATCGCTTTATCAATCTTAATTTTATACTTGGAAAACTTGGCGGCCGACCGTCACGCGACATGCAACACACAGACGTAAACGTTTGAGACGATGTAATAAAAGTTTCACTTTAAAATAAAAACAAATACTGTTGAATTATATTTTAACACTAACTGTTGCCTGCAGATTCGCCCGCGTTACTGAACTCCTATATATCACAGCGTGATATTATATAGCCTATAGCCTTCCTCAATAAATGGACTGTCTAACACTGAAATAATTTTTCAAATCGGAGTACCTGACTCGGACTACTGAATCGGAGTATCGGAGTAAGACCAGTAGTTCCTGAGATTTGCGCGTGCAAACAAACAAACAAATTCTTCAGCTTTATAATATTAGTATAGATTATTATATTAGTAATAATAATAATAAATGTATATCCATAATTAATTACCTCAAGTTAAACTATGTAGTATAATGGTATGCCCGTTAGAGCTTGTGTACAGGTAGATAACATTTAATATATTTGGATTTGTCTTGCTCGAAACTATAAATGTGTTCTTTAGCATAATGCAGTAGCACAGGCAGTATCAACACTATATGTACTGTCTCCAGCTCTATTTTAACCCAACTTAAGCGTGCGGTATTCTAGTTTCATATATTAAAAGCTTATTTGCTTTCTGTTTATGTGGATTTAAGTAAATCTATACAGATAAATAAAATTGAAGTGTCTGTTTGTAATTTCAAATTCACATCTTTTCACTAAATGTATATAAAAGTATAAACGGTAAATTTTTGTCTGTGTGACTTTTTGTTCCAGCTAATCTCTGAAACGGCTAGACCGATTTTGACGGGGCTTTCACTGACAGATAGCTGATATTATAGGGCTATAAAAATACTTAAGCTATAAAAATAATCATCATCAATCCGGATACGGCTGTAAATCTAGATAGATGCGATGATGTAAATGTAGAAGATATCGCGGGCGAAGCTGCGGGCAACAGCTAGTAATGTAATAACATATTCTATTTAAAGCTTAAATCACTGCTTATATACTTAGCGGTCACTTAATACCCGACACCAAAGAGGAATAACGGGACTATTCTAATTTAAACTGCACTATTATCGTGTGTTCCAGTTAATTTAAACCTGTAGATAACTATATACTGTAGTTAAATGCCCATGATTGCGTAACGCTGGTCGGACCTGTGGGATTTACACCCACATCTATTTCAACCTTATTTAAGCTGATGCTAATGTGAATCGGGGTAATTGTTATCCCACCAAGGTTCAAGCCTTGTCTTGGCGCTGGGCTCAGTAGCGTAAGGTGAACCCAGCATCTTGGACGAAGCGAATCGAACCGAGGGGGCTGTTCTTTGTACCCCTCTTATAAAAAGAGAGGACAATAGAGCAGGGGGGACAAGGGGTGAGGATTGGAACCTCATCCCATTGCACTGTCCCGACGTTGGGAGGGTTTGTACTGTGGTGCGGGACAACCCCTCTGTGGAGGTGGCGTCGGTCCCTTGATCTTTTTAAACGACTTCGAAAAGGAGGAGGTTATATGTTCGTGTGTTTTTTTTAATGTATGTTCACCGATTTCTCCGTCAATTGTGGACCGATTTTCAAAATTCCTTTTTTATTCAAAAATGTGCACTTCCGAGGTGGTCCTATGATAAGGAAACCAGGATCTGATGATGGCATCCAAGAGAAATCGAGGGGAACTTTCGAAAATCGTAGGAGTAACTAGTGCGTTTGATATTTTTTTAATTAAGTATTTTAAAACACTACAATTTCATGAAGGTCTAGAGTTGATCTGATGATGGAGCTGAAAGACAGTCGAGGGAACTCCTCAACGATTTACATCAGTAACCTTGTGTTTGGGCTTGATTAATTTGTATTGATGAGAACTTTACACCTAGATAAATTGTTACTATCATTAGGGGTCTGATGATGAGACGAAGGACAGTTAAAGGAACTTCTCAGCGGTTTACAGTAGCTACCTTGTGTTTGGACTTAATATTTTTACTTAATAGTTTATTTTTTACTTTTTGAAGTCGTTTCAATTTTTGTTTAATTTTTTTTTAAGTAAGTTCGACATTCTCATATTGCCTTTCTTTCATAGGCATCTTGTGCTTCTCCAATCGTTGGTTAACAATAAACAGCATTCATCCTCAGCTTTACCTTAACGTAGGTATGGAGCTGTATCCGAATATTGATGGTGATTTTATAGTTCACCACTGACGTAGCATTTTAGTGAGTGTTATTTTAAAATTGATGAGTTATCTAAAAGATTGCCTTGTATATCCAAACTTACATCACCATCACATATCCGTCCACAGCGGAACATAGGCCTCTTTACATGAGCGTCAAGAACATCTCTGCTATTCGCATCCAACTATGACAACCCGGAGGAGGTAGTCATCCCATACAGAGCTCGAACCGGGAGCACGAACTCCCGAACGTGACCGCCACTTCAGAACTCTATTAGTCTACCATCGATTCTTAGTCGTAAGTGTCACCTCTGCATGCTTATCCTCTGCTTGGCTACGTTCGCAAATTGCCTTTTTTGAACCTAAGGTCCTATATAGGCACATAAGCGCTCGCCGCACAGCTTCGCTTCTTTCGGGCGTCCCTAGATGCACTGTTATTTATAATATTCACTATCATTATCATCACCGATGCTTATATCTCATCGCTGGGCACGGGTCTCTTCTGCTCGAAATCACATGGTGTTGGACCATAGCTCACCTACTTTGGCCCAATGCGTAGTCCTGATCTTCACTAAGTTGTAAAGACTTTAACCTCATAAGGGTTTACTATACTTTTCTCCGCCGGTAAGCAAGCGATGTTCTCATGCCCAAATGCACAGAAAAACAAAAAATATCGGTTGTCTGTAAAGTCGGTTTACTGACGATAGTTGAACGTGACAACGTCATAAGAAAATGGAACGCCTCAGAGCGAGGTAACGCCGCATACGTCATGTTTTTTCGTTCGTGCAGTCGGCTCCATCGAATTATAAGACGTTGTCACGTCAAAAAACCATCCAATTTCAGTGCAGCGGTCAGAATCGTACCTCACATGAAGGCCGAACCCATACCCGCTAGACCGTTTATTATATTAGTATGGTAAAACGTATATTTAACAAACCACGTATCCCGGACACATTACCGTTCGGTAACACATGCTGCATAATAGCACTAAACAAACGTTATATAATTTATTACCACTAAATAACACATTAGGCTGATATTTGGTATATTATAATAATAAGAAAATTAACAGCGCTTGAATCATAAATAAAGCTAAAATAATTTAAAGTAAAAAAAAATATCTAAAAATTAAAAAGAAATGTATGCTAATAGAATAAAGCTAGCGAGTTTGTTTGAACGCGGTAATACGGAACTGCGAGTCGGGTTAAAAATATTTTTGCATTCCATAGATTATAGAGAAAGGTTTATTACATTATTATATTATAGACTCCCAAGGCGGGTATCTGGGACTCGCTGTGCCCGAAAGATGGTAAGGTGGACGCAGCTCTACCCACTAAAACCCGCCGAGTGCCACCAATGTCGCCTTTGGTGAGGCGTCCCGGATCTGTTGAGCAAACAGAGCACCTCGACGGCTAGTCGGTCCCTCAAGGGACCGACACCACCTCACAAGAGGTGACACAACTCACAGAGGTGTCGTCCCGCACCACAGAACAACCCCTCCCAACGTAGAGACAGTACAATGGGGTGAGGTTCCTATCCTCGCCCCTTGTCCCCCTTTTGTCCCCTCTTCTATCTACATGGGGAATAGCCAAATGATATTCTAATAATAATTTGGCTATCGCCTGCAGCTTCAGATTACTCCTTAAACCCAGATACACATAATATTAGTATATAGAATAAATGCGATGCCGCGGGCAAAAGCTAGTAAAAAAGTCAAAATTAATAAACTTGCAAGTTGATTTTTGACTGCAACTAACAATAATGAAACTTTATACATTGGTCATAAAGTGGGTTATTGTATGAGTTGAATAACGACGACCCAAATTAAACAGCCGTGGTGATTGATGGTCTCCATACATTTTTAAGTGAATTGCGCCACCGTGATAGGACTACACTATAATTATGGTCTTTGTCTATCATTGCCATTATCGAACTTGACTATAGATATGTTTCATTTGTATCATAAACATTATCATCATAGTAGGACTACACTATAGACATGTTTTATGACAATCACATACGTCGTCATTATCGGGCTTCACTATAGATATATGGTCTACTTTTTATCATCATCATCACTATCGTCATGCTACTGGACGATCCTTAATGAACTGCAAACTGATCAAGCGAGGTCGGCATGTTCACTATGTTATGTAATGGCATAGCTAGCATTCCCACTATGCCATTTTTTAAGATAAAAAAGTGCATACAAAGTACGTCGGAAGTGGAACTTATTTGGCAAACTAATTTTTAAATCTCATTTATATTTTACTAATCTAAAGCTTTAAATTTCCGGGACTTGCGATGCGAAGTTCGCTCTATCTCATTCTCTCTCTCTCTCGAGCTTTCTCACTCGCTTGCTCCCTACTCTCTCTCCATGGCTATGTGCTTCATGCTAAGTTCGCCCTTTCTCACTCTCTCTCAAGTAGTTCTCTCTCCATTTAGTGTGTACTTTCTCTTGGGCCATATTACCGATGGATTGAATATTTAATCCGCACGGACGAGTCACTTAGAGCTAACACTAAAAAGGCTAGTCTGGAATGACCTCCATTATGTTTAAAACCAAGAATAACCCACCAGGTAACCCAACCAGTTCGCGCCTATCTAACCAACAATTAACAAAAACCTCCTTGCCTATCTGTACTGTATAAGCTATGGTAGTCCCCGTAACGTTAGCTACACTAAATGTGAGAGTCTGTCAGCGTCGTAATGAATTTCCTATAAGTTAGCAATTGATGCAACTTGGCCCCGGTCCCAAGTGTCAGGTGCACTTTGTGGTTTAAGTTAAATTGGAAACGTCACATAACCTTCAGTTGCAATGACTTTAGGTTGCTTAGCCATGTATTGCACGGGGTAGGTACAAGAGCTCCTTTGCTTAGGGGCATGGTCTAGGCCAAAGTTTCCCAAACTTTGTTCTGCTATGGCCCGGTAAATTTCGTACACTCCCCTAGTGACCCACTCAAATTTTTAAGCCCCCTGAAATATTAGGTAAAATAAAACACATTATTGCAAATAGAAAACTACTTATCTATTTTTTATTACAATAATTAGTGAGTATGAAGCTGATTAATTTTGAATCTTTCGTCTCGTCAGTCAAGCTCTCCTTGTATTTGTTTAAAACAAGGAGACAATGGCGCGACCAAGTATTTTTTTCATGGCCCATTACCGAGTCACCCCATTTAATGGGAAACGCTGGTCTAGGCATCAAATAATATTTTATTATTATCACTTTGTTTGGAAAGGCAAACGAGCAGACAAGCCACCTGAGTAAGTGGTCAGCGTCGTTTAACATAAACTAGTTCACTTAGGAATAGGGCCCATCGGTCCATTCTGTTGCATATCCTGACAAGTAAGGTGGTATTTCTCAGTGTCAGTATCTACATTACCTATCTGGCCTATCTTTTCGAAACAAAAAGCTGTTTTGACAAAAGAAATAAGCAGGGTCATGCAGTCGAGAGCGCGATACAAGCTATAAAGTTAATATACCTTTATGATACAAGCCCATCCCTCCCGCAGGTACAAAACGTCACATTCTTTCAAAGATGATCTGTCACATTTGTCACATTCTTTCAAAGATGACATTCAAATGAGAAAATATAACGCATGTTCAAACGTGTTGAAAGTTCAACCCCCATTCCTGTTCAGTGTTCTAGAACAGGGACTGATTCCTGTCTCATTTTCGAAGAGGCAGGACAAAGAGTGGAAAACGCAGATGATTTTAATTTAACATCTTTATCCAATCAGATACATACCAATCAATTGGAAATGGAAATGCCTCCGGGATTTACAGATCTGTCTCATAACATGTGACACGCTCGGGAGACAAATCTCATGGAAGTAAAATAACAAAGATACTTAAAATGAAATTAGATGGAATGTTAATAACGTAACTCTAAACGGTACAATCAATGAGATTTATACGAATAAGATACATAAGATATATCATCATCATCATCATCACCAGCCTTTATCCGTCCACTACTGAACATACTCCCTCAATGAACGCCAAGACGGCCGATCCCTTGCCACTCTTGAGATACATAGACATAATTAATTCATTTTGTCATTTAATATTAATATTCGTACAAATACCGATATAATATTACCACAAAATCGAAGTGAGAGGTCAATAATCTACACAAACGGGTTTATGTCCAGCTAGAATAGGCAAAGGTCAGCTAGATACATATGCTTTAGAATAATTCTCGACTCTTGTTTTACAATATATTAGGTGTAAGGAATTCATTTCAAAGTTATATCATTCGCACGATTAAATATTTTATGTTAGTCGCTGGTACATGATAATGTGGCTTTCTATAGGTGAAAGAATTTTTCAATGTCAGAGAGATCACCAGACATTTTCAATGTCAGAGGATTGTTGCCAAATGAGAAAAATTCTACTTTAATTAAGGTTTTTACTTTTTACCGATATTAGTGGTTTTGATAATTATTACACTCACGATAACTTTCGAATGGTATGGAACTTTGAATATACATATTGACAACAGTAACAGACTTATGGTATCACGAACATTTTGTAGATATTGATGTCCTCTGTAAAACTTTTTTTTAACCGACTTCAAAAAAAAGGAGGTTCTCAATTCGTCTGTATGTTTTTTTTTTTTTTTTTTTTTTTTTTTTTTTTTTTTTGTATGTATGTGACACGATATCTCCGCCGTTTGTGAATGGATTTCGATGGTTATTTTTTTGTTTGAAAGCTGGTGTTTCCAATTTGGTCCCATATTAATTTTATTAAGATCTGACAAGCCGTTTTTTAGTTATTCCCAATAATGCCTATTTGGTTGGTTTCGTTTACCTTGATGATATGATTATTTAATTACGTGTCGATGTAACAATTATATAGGATGCTTTGGTAGCACACCATAGTATGTCGCGGTCATCGTAATCATCGTCATCATCACCATCTTCATCATCATCATCATCATCATCATCATCATCATCCTTTATCCATCCACTGCTGAACATGCCTCCTTCAATGAACGCCAAGATGACGAATTTCGGAATCACTAAAAATTAAGAAATAAAAACATTTTACAAAAAAATAAAACCGACTTCAAAACACTAAAAAGTAATAAAATAACAGTTTCTTTACGGTGTCGTATTTGTTGCTGTACATTACCTTCCTACCTACCTTGGCTGACACCGACTCCAAAAGTAACTATAATGACGTGGTAAACGCAAAGTTTGTACATTAGTAGAAGATTAAGTTGATTATATGTTGTAAGCACAAAAATTAAAGAAACTGTTATTTTATTACTTTTTAGTGTTTTGAAGTCGGTTTTATTTTTTTGTAAAATGTTTTTATTTGTCCTCTATAATTATTTAGCTCTATTGTTTCTGCAGC
Source organism: Helleia helle (assembly GCA_963853865.1). Lineage (NCBI taxonomy): Eukaryota > Metazoa > Arthropoda > Insecta > Lepidoptera > Lycaenidae > Helleia > Helleia helle. The sequence goes on from OY971425.1 coordinate 20,066,275, forward strand.
GTACGAGATATAAGCATTTTTTTCTATTATTTTCACAGATTGGATTGCATTATCGAAGTTTTCATACGACATTTGGAGCCTATTCAATGCATACAAACAAACAATCAAAGGTTTCCTGCTGATAATATTATAATAGTTATTTCAACAAGTTATATTAGTAAAAGACGACGCCTTATTTCTAAGAGAAGTTTCATTATTTATTTCAAATTTATTTTACAAATTATATAATAAAAGACAAACTATTATTATATAACATGATAAAGTATTTATTTTAAATCCATAATTTTATCAAAACATTTGCCAATCACTCTTTATCTAATTATTTAAAAAATCATATTTTTTATTTTTTAAGTACGAAGTACGAACTAGTAACTGGACACTCGCATATAGTAAAACTCATTGCTAAGAAAAAAAATAGTAACTAAATAAATACCGCCATTTTGTTTATCTAAACTAAAGAACTTAAGGCCATCCTGAAAGAATCAGCCAATAATATGGTGAAAAAGAACCTTGAATCATTGTCCCCACTTGGTATTGGGCCGCATTTACTTTGGAAAGCAACAAGAGACCTAAGCAGACCACAACAATTCTATCCTCCAATTAGATCACGGAACTCTTGAGCCAGGACTGATTCGGAAAAGGCAGAGGTTTTTTCGACCCATCTAGCAGCGGTCTTTTCAACTAATGAGAGTTCCTCCGTAGAGTCTGATATCGACGCAATCCTTGACCGGGATCTACAGATGAGTCTTCCCATAGCTCCAACATCACCAAGAGAAATTGCTATGGAGATAAAGGCCTTAGAATCCAGAAAAGCACCAGGATTTGATTTGATTACTCCGATTATATTGAAGAATCTATTCATAAACCAGGAAAACCAGAACATGAACCATCATCATATCGACCAATTAGCCTAACACCCATTCTTTCTAAACTATGGGAAAGGATATTTCTCAACAGACTTAAAACTGTATTAGATAACTGCGATGTTATCCCAACTCATCAGTTTGGCTTTCGCAAATCCCACTCAACGGTCGAACAAGTCCACCGGGTATATCGCACTATTAGGCAGAGCCTTGAATGCAAAAAGTACTATTTAGCTGCCTTCCTCGATGTACAACAAGCAATTGATCGCGTCTGGCATAGGGGACTGCTAGCAAAAATCAAAGTATGTCTCCCGCATCCAATGTTTATGCTAGTGGAATCATATCTCAATGATCGATACTTCCAAGTCAAGCAAGGAGAAACGCGATCCAGCCTCTATCCTGTAAAGGCTGGGGTACCTCAAGGATCGGTTCTTGGGCCCGTACTATACAATATATTCACATCCGATTTACCTGTAGACAACGAAATAACCGTAGCAACATATGCTGATGACATAGCCTACTTATCTGTTGACAAAGATCCAGCTACTGCCAGTCTCAAACTTCAGGAGCAACTAGACGCTACCAACATTTGGCTACACAGATGGCGTATACGTGCTAGTGCAGCGAAGTCAAAGCACATCACATTCACTTTGAGAAAAGAAAACTGTCCCCCGGTAAGACTTGGTGATGATATCTTATCGCACTCAGACTGTGTGAAATACCTTGGCTTCCACCTAGATAGGCGTCTCACATGGAAAAATCACATAAAACAAAAGAGAGACCAAGTCAACCTTCAGTTTCGAAATATGTACCGTGTATCATGGGAAGGAACTCAGTACTGTCATTAGACAACAAGCTTCTCATTTATAACTCGTTGTTAAAACCAGTTTGGACTTATGGAATTCAGCTATGAGGTGTTGCAAGTAAAAGTAACATACTTTGCCTACAACGGACACAGAATTGCATCCTGAGGGCAATGGTGAATGCACCGTGGTTCACAAGAAATGATGAAATTCATGAATATCTCAACGTGCCGACTGTCATGTCAGAAATCGAGCAGTACAAAAATCAATACATTCACCGGCTATACCTACACCAAAATCCACTCGTGGCAGATTTGCTAGACCAGACTGCGGTGGTCAAGATACTTAAACGGACCCACATTATTTAGTTGGTAGGGGCAGCGCTGGCTACCACACCAGAAAAGCCATATTTGCTCTTCACAAATTCGCTTATGGTCTACCGACCGATAATTTTTTATCTCTAAAAAAAATTGTTTATCTCTAAAAAGAGATATTTCGGCGGGAAATTTTTGGGCACGCGTATTTTTTTTTCTCGTTAATTCCTTTTTACCGGTATATTTTGTGATTGGCTGGCGAATATTGTGGGGAATGTTCCGGGCGGGTGGAGTGAGGAATGATAGTTGAGTGATGGAGGACTGGAGGGGCGCAGGTGCGCGCCTTGGGGTTTCACGCCATTTTGAAGTTACACTTCTTTTTTACGATGCGCGCGCACACCGTCACGAAAAAAACCGACACCATGAAGTTAGCTATAGAACAATTTTCACATAATGACAGTATAGACGTCAGAAGAACATATAGTTTTTAACTACACAATAAGCTAAAAGGTTACAGTGTAATGATGAATGATGAATGGTTACAATGTATTTTTTCCATATTTCAGACTTGACTTTGGTCTTACCAAATAAACACAGATGTTGTATTATGGATTATAGTTATCCTTTGCCTAATGGGATAAATGATCAAACAACAACATATTATCTTTAAAGATAGCTACTTAAGTATTGAGCCGTCGCTTAACACCCCCATCACTGCTTTTATATCTCCACTATTCATATCGTCTATGCGTTTATCGGAATATCTTTATAAGCCCCAAATATGTATGTCACGTAGATGTCACGTTTTATGGATGACATAAAACCAAAACGTTCATTCTTTGTTCATTCTTTACAAACTTCAAAATATTGTTGAAATCGTCAGATTTGTACGTATAAACGTACGTACGTATAAACGATCCTTATACGTCTCACACTGGGTAAGGTTACAAAGGTTTTTTAATGAGACATGATTTTTTTCTCGCGATTTTTTCTTTCACATTTCACATGCCATGTGGCATTTCTTTGCATCTGGATTAATGGCTGTATTTTTTTCTTCGACCTTGTTTATGGGCCAAAAAAATATACATACACTGGTATTATAAATATTGTTTTGTAATGTTTATGCGAATTTGACTCATTATAATGAAACAAATTTTACGGATTTTATCGCGGTTTATTAAGATTTTTACATGCCGGACGTTTCGGATCACAGAAATATATGAAGATCTTCATATATTTCTGTGTTTCAAATACTTCACAGCAACCATGGTCACGGGAGGAATGTCAAAATGATTGTGTTTTCGTCGTATATATATATATATATATATATATATATATATATATATATATATATATATATATATATATATATATATATATATTACACGAAAGGTTAAATAAAAAATGTAAAAGTGCGGTCGGGCCGGTTCGTGGGGACCCGTTTGTGATATCATAGCCAACTCGCATTCAAAATACCACGTCGAGATAAGTTTCGCTAGGACATCATCATCATCACCTCAGGCTACTAGTATGTTATTTGTGTACTAGAAAATATTCATTACATCACTTTCATCTTTTTATCTTCATTTTAGGTACTGAAGAGTGAAGATAGATTTAAACTCTGTTAATATATTTAGTTTTTATAATTGTTTATTTTTTGTCCACTCAATGCTACGTAAAATTTTATTCGTGAGTTTTGTGAGTGTGCCGTCGGTATATTTTTTCAAGATAAGATGTTAAAATTGTTATTAATATATATTATTTGAAAAGATTAGTTCCACTGAGTTTGTTTCGCCGGTTCTTCTCAGTGGGCTTACCTTGGAACCGGTGGTAGATTCAATTGACGTTCAAAAGATACTGTATTAGTACTATTTTGAATAAAAAAAAATTGATTTTGATTTTGATTGATTTTGATATCCTAACTAATATTATAAATGCGAATGTTAGTTTGTTTGTTACGCTTTCACGTCTATTTTTTTTCGTATCCCTACGCGGGCATGTGGGACTCGCTGCGCCCGAAAGATGGTAAGTGGACGCAGCTCTACCCACTAAAACCCGCCGAGTGCCAACAGTGCCGCCTTTGGTGAGGTGCCCCGGATCTGTTAAGCTAACAGGGCACCTCGACGGCTAGCCAGTCCTGCAAGGGACTGACGCCACCTCCACAGAGAGGTTGTCCCGCACTACAGAAGAAACCCTCCCAACGTTGGGATAGTACAATGGGGTGAAGTTCCCATCCTCGCCCCTTGCACCCAACTCCTTTGTCCCCTCTTCTTATAAGAGGAGTACAAAGAGCCCCCTCGGCTCAATTAGCTTCGCCCAAGGTGGGCTCACCCTAGGCTACTGAGCCCCACCGCCACGTCAAGGCCTGAACCATGGTGGGGCGCTTTTACGTCTAAAACACTAAACCGATTTTAAATTATCTACGTTAATAGCTAGATTTTTTAGATAATATATATCTAAAAGATACATTAGCAACGAGTAATGTGGCCTATAGTTTATCCCCGTATTCCCACGGGAACGGGAACTACGCGAGTGAAACCGCGGAGCGCTGGTAGTCATATATAATTAAATATCTGAGTACTGGTGTATAATATAATAAAGCTATAGAGCTTGTTTTAACACACTGACCTCCAGAAATACTAATCGTATTTGTAAAATTGTGTTGGTTTTGACAGCACAATTGTTTAGCAAAGCATTGGATTTTTTTAATTTAGCGCGGGTAAAAACGAGTGCAATACATTTTTCTCGTCCCAAAAAGTATACAAAAATTGCAGTAAAATAATGGAAATGGAGAGAGAAACTGCTGAAAAGGATGCTTCATTAAACAAAATAGTACAACAAAGTTTTTTGAACGTCAATTTATTCTACCACCGTTTCCAAGGCGAGCCCACTAAGAAGAATCGGCGAAAACAACTCGGGAAGTCGAAGTGGAAGTCATATTATGTGCTAGTCACTACTCCTCTTACGATACGACTTAGGGACCTTCAAGAAAAAAGCATACTCGTATTTGAAAGGCCGGCAACGCATCTGCTTTTGATATAAACACCCGGTCTATGGATGTCGTTTATCACTTACCACCGGGTTAACCGACTGTCCATTTGACCCCTCTTCTATATAAAAAAACTATGTAAAATTACATTTCTAATGTAATTTTTAACTTCATTTTGATCCGATCAAATTGTTCTATCTAATTCATTGACCTGGAGCAGATACAAAAGTAAGTTACTTTAGGTAGTTACTAAGTTGTTACTTGTATATGCCCTAAATAAAGTTGTTAGTGGTTTGAATATTTTTTATTTTTACCGTCCTTAAACATTATACACTTAACATTAAGTCGGATCAAAATGAAGTTAAAAATTTAACTTCATTTTGATCCGACTTAATGTTTAATGAAGCTTAAACTTAAAGTGTCGTTGAAGTAGCACATTTGTTGTATTCTCAGAACTCCAGTGTCTGAAGAACTGTTATTGATTGAAATAAGTTTTCAATACTTTGTACAACTTCCTTTGTGATACCTCTCACCACTGGCCTTAAATAAACCTTGCTTTGAAGCAAATTCAAACAGTATTACAACAAGTATATAATTAACTGAAAGTAACATGAATGAATATATAAAAATCCGATCAGATTTTAGTAATATATAATTTAAGGAAATTTCTTTCTTTCTATAAATATACACTAGGGCTGAGTATCGTAAGATCTAAGGCGATATCTTTAGAATGTGTATATTAGGCATGGATCATTAGGCGACCCCTGTACAAAGGTTTTTATACCTCGGTGAGCATATCCTACTTACTGTGTTGCTAATTATGGAACACACAAAGGTCACTTTATGAGAGTGTAAAAAACTTAACTGATAAAAATGTTGGGCGTCATGGCCCACGGGACAGCCGGCAGAAATGCGAAATATGCATGTTAATGTAAGACGTCATAATTAATATATAGCTTGGCAAAAAAGAGTATGACGTGGTGACAGGTGGAACTAAATATTTTACTAAATGGAAACCTATGATTTTGACAATACTTGGTCGACAAATACTAGATTTTGAGTAAAGCTTAGTGTTTCACATTTATTTTTAACGATTTAATTAAATTATCTTGCTGATTTTCCATATTATGATGAGACCTAAGTGAAAGTGGCGCCCTCATTTTTTCCATACTCTTTTTTGCCAAGCTGTAAATACGTAACAAAATATGAAATAGGACAAAACTCACGGTCCTCCTTTCCATTCTATTGCGCATAAAACAAAGGGGGGGAGGCGCTTTGTGGAAAAGTAGGAAGGTTCTTTATGCATATTCGTGCTGTCACACATTTGATGTAAAGAGTAGTTCGAGCTATTGCAAAAAACACACGCTGTTTGCCGTCGCAGCATTCGAGTCGATTTTACGCGCAATAGGTAGATGTTACAGATAAAAAATGTTTTCATTAATTCGGACCAATTACAGCGAGTTCAGGAGATTAATCGTATCTTGGCGTTCATCGAAGATCGATTTCCAACAATGGCCAGAAATAATCTGATGCTAATGATGATAAAAGGAAAGTAAGTTTGTTTGTGAGTTACTTAACCGATCATCGTGTTTGTATACTCGTGGCCGGGGGTACCTGTACTGCGTGGCACCAGTAATAACTTGCATTCGATAATATTTTAGCAAGTTTTTAGCATACTTTTTTTAATTAATTAACAATTAAGAAAGTTTCAGTTTCTCCACGGAGTAGTTTTTGAGATTGGTCTTGTTTGTCGAAAAAGTTGTCTGGTAGCTCGATGTTCCTTAAATAAGTAAATACTTCACACTTTTTACACACAAATATGTCTGCCGGGATTTGAGACCACTATTACAGAGGTAAAATGAAATATAGTACATTGATAAATTGTTCTATCTATTTCATTGACCTGGAGCAGATACAAAAGTAAGTTACTTTAGGTAGTTACTAAGTTGTTACTTGTATATGCCCTAAATAAAGTTGTTAGTGGTTTGAATATTTTTTATTTTTACCGTCCTTAAACATTATACACTTTACGGAGTTTTGCAAAGGAGGCCAGTACTGGTAGTGTCCCAGGATGGGCAGCGTTTAAATGATTTTCCTGGAATAGTTTATGCTCATGAGTGCCGTTGACCGCTTACTATCACTAGCTCGTCTGCCATTGAGCTGATCCAACATAAAAAAATGATGCGATTTGTAATTTAGAGTGTCAATCAAGGAGGTCATCTTGTAAAATCATGTTGGGCAGTAAACGTTGACGACCTCTGTGGCTCAATGGTTAGCGCGTTGACGCTCAAGCTGGAGGGTGCGGGTTCGTATCCCGCCAGGGAACAAAAAAAAAGTTTACTGTTTTCCTAGGTAATGGATGTGTATTAAATATATGTATTATATAGTAAAAATCTTCAATATACGTATAGTATAAAAGTATTAATATATTTCCGTTGTCTGGTACCCCTAACACAAGTTCTTCGGGAACTTACCACGGGACCAGATTGACGTGGTGTAAAAGCGTCCATAGATATTATTATATTATATTATAAAACGCACTAGCTGATTATTACGATAGATATATAGAGAACCGAAATGAATTGTTTGTCTTCATTTTGATGACACCAGCCGGATAGCGTCACCGCGTCACCATTGTTGCATAGCATTGTCATCAGAAGCAATAACAATTTGTATGTGTTATCTAACTAAACTTGTTTGATAACAAGACTTAATCTAGAAACGTATATTTTTTCAAATGATTTTTAAGACGAGCTGGTGTTCTAGAAGTACGATTTTATATATTATAGAATGTGCAAAATATGAGAACCTCTGAATTATATCTCCGGTTCTGAGTGGGTTCGCCTTGGAACCGGTGGTAGATTCAATTGATGTTCAAAATACTACTTTGTTGCTACTAAGTATTTGAAATAGAAAATTTTGAATTTTATCTAACAACCAGAAATCAGAGGCACTCTGATAGTATATAATATAGAAAATGAATTACACAAATCGCAAAACTATGTAGGTGCTATAAGAATACTAAACTAATAAATTATATACTTTCATATGAAATTGAGTAGACACAAAAGCTTAACGTCTTGTTGGAAGGTTCTGATGATGATGATGACCACTCAATCATGGATGATCTATTTTCGTCACGGCGTTTCATTAATGACATAATAGAGTGGTAATTATCTCACAAGGTTCTTTACTTGTTAACTTTATTATACACTAGCGGTTCTCTTTATATTCACTTGTTAACTTTATTATACACTAGCGGTTCACTTTATATTCACTTGTTAACTTTATTATACACTAGCGGTTCACTTTATATTCACTTGTTAACTTTATTATACACTAGCGGTTCACTTTATATTCACTTGTTAACTTTATTATACACTAGCGGTTCCCCGCGACATTTATAGCTGTATTAAACCTGATAATATTTACATTAAGCCTATTTAATAGTAATAACTAGCAATTTTAAAAATTATTTCCTACAGCAGAACTCACATATTAATTATTCTTTATATTTTTTTACATTATTTGTATTGTTCTTAAAAAATAAATGGCGACAGAATGGTCGTAGGTAAAATATTAAATTTATAACTGATGATGATTACAAGGACGGATTTTTGTCCCGTAAAGTTTGCCCTCCTATGCTATAAAAAATGATGAAATTGGAAAAAATTGGTATTGATTCAATTACGGGTTTTAGTTAAGTTTCTGACCACGAAGGAAAATATTCCATTTTTTTGGGTTCAAGTTTACTAACATATTGTATTGGTATGAAGAACTGTGTTCTAATTATTGTCTGATTTTGAGAAGAACTCTCTAACCGTATAACATACATAATATAAGGTTAAATTATTTTAACAATAACACACTGCGATACTTTACCGCCTGTCGGACACGCCCTGTTAAGTTCCGGTGTAGGAGCCATGGCCTTCAATATGCTCATTAAGTTCTCATTAACATACTACAATTTTACCGTTACAAAAATGTGGCATTCAGAAAATAACTCCTCACAATAATGTTCAGCGTATTGTAAATATTGGCTTTCATCAGCATCAGGATTATCATTAACCTTTTATATGCACCACTGGACAAAGACCTCTTTCTAGCGCTAGGAAACCGATCGGGTAACGCTTGCATTTAACCAGGATACCGGCCCGGTTTTAGTGGGTAGAGCTGCGTCTACTTACCAGCTTTCTGGCGCAACGAGTCGCACATACCCGCGTGGGGAGACCCACTCCCCCGCGGGATGCCTCAGAGCATTTCCCGGCGTTATAGAAAAAAAAAAGGTCATCTAGTGGGCTGTGGAGGTCAACCTACCCTCAATTAAAGGTGACCTTACATCACCTAACCTTTAACTTAAAAATTCAATAGAAAGTTGACATTTAGAGAATAAACCCAGATAAGTGCGTTTCCTTTCAGAGCACATTGTAGGCTTCTGTTACAAAGCAGGAAATCCCAATCACTGTGATTGGGATTTCAAATAGTTTTAAACATTCATTTGATTTTTGGCAAAATTAAGTTAAGTATTTTTTTTCTCAAATACATTCCACTCCACGATTGAAGTGAATTTGAATTCAAAGTGTTTGTAGGATATCAGAAAAAAAAATGAAACATTTTAGAGCATAGATTTTGATACCTTATGCAACTCCGAAAATTTTTTTTAGGGATCGATTCCTCTGTCGGGGTCATAGGTTGTATGCCTGGCGTTCCCATGACCCTGTTAAGAAACAGAAAGGAGGAACATCGTTGGGTTTTAGTGGGTGCGAGTCTCACATAACCGGGTGGTATGCGCCTTTTGCATTTTCCTAACGGAAAAAAAGGGATCGATTCCTACCTCTTCTTGAACGTGGTTACTCCAGGACCCTATCGGCTTTGCTGGTGGTAAATTAATCTGGTTTTAATTCGCAGTACTTTTTTCTAGAGCGTATAATTTGTCATTTTATAAGTTTTATTTGAGCGCTTAGATTTTTAACATGTCGAATGCAATAGTAGATTTAAAATGTGGAAGGAGAGCAAACGGGAGTAACTCACCTTTACAGATAGTTTTACGACTCCACTCTGCATGGATGATAATTAATATATTATGTACTTCACATATTATTTTTTATTAGTTTATTTGGACTTCTTAATGTTTAGTCGATGGTTCGTCAATTGATTAAATTTATTTATTTATCTTCATCTTATTTTGTTTGTGTAACCCTAACCTTCGTTCTTATACTTTTTTTGAATAGGGCTATGCTTTCAGCCTTCAGCCTTGATATCTTCATCCTATTTTTATTTTATTTACATTATTGTAAAATAGTAAATTAGTTCATAGGTTTTTTATGAAGTAAACATCCCATGATCCAACCTACAATTGTCGGACACGTTTTTTATGAAGTAAACATCCCATGATCCAACCTACAATTGTCGGACACGTTTTTTATGAAGTAAACATCCCATGATCCAACCTACAATTGTCGGTCACGTTTTTTATGAAGTAAACATCCCATGATCCAACCTACAATTGTCGGACACGTTTTTTATGAAGTAAACATCCCATGACCCAACCTACAATTGTCGGACACGTTTTTTATGAAATAAAAATCCCATGATCCAACCTACAATTGTCGGACACGTTTCCATATCCCAGACGTGAGGTCATGTGTCGGCTATTCTCGGTGTCAATAATGTGGTGTGTGCTTGGGGTATACCGTCTTTGGGGTATACAACATTTTAGGTTCCAGCTTAAGTTTTTTACTTCAGAATTACACTTATTACTTTAGTGGCGTGGTAAGCTTACAGAAAATATATAAATAAACATCTAGCACGCTATGAGAATAAGTAATAATAATAATCATAATAATAACAAATGTCATAATAATCAAATGTTGGGACAAGTCACACACGGGTCACGGCCATCTGATCCCAATCTAGGCAGAGCCCATGAGCCTGTTCTTATTCTACCAGACAACTGATACATACTTATACATATATTTCTAAATACATACATATTAATTTAAACCTGTACTAAAACGCCTACTACTTAATAGTAAATAATACTAGATATTCATTTATTAACATTTGCTTTTATTATATTATAATACTGATGTGAAAGTAACTTTTCTGTATTTTTATTTTCTTAATTTTTTTTTACTAATAAAATACTTGATTTAATTTACAGTACACCTCATCATTATTCCGATATACGTTTAATAATGACAACGTGACACCTCCTGGCATCATTAAGCCGCATATTGTATGCGGCACAGATTAATCTCATTATTAATGTATCATTATACATCGCATTAATCATTATAGTGGTAGGTCATAAAAAATGTACTTAGTTTGATCGTATCGCTGAAATAATGATAATACGATTTGTATACTAATAAAACTACTGTAATAAATAGTACTTCTGATTTAATGGGTATTAATTTCGAATTTCGTTTTATCATTATCAACTTTATCTACCTTTTTATTTTATTTTGTAGGAAGTTATTTTGTTTATTAGGTGAACCAACAGCCTTGTCATCTAGACCCATAGTCAATTATTGCTATTTTGTTTCATTTATAAATAGTTGGACATTACTTTAGACAGCAAAGCTGTTTGCTCTTTTAATTGAAGCAAAATAAGCCTTCAAGTGTTGTAATTTAATAGAGGTAGCATTTACAAGTTTGGATATATGAGTTAGCATTGGAATATGGTTATACGATTTAAAATACATTTTACCAGTAATATGGACATAACTATCACCGTTCCGAATAACTTTAAGCCAACGTAAACGCGGGTGAAGCTGCGGCGACAGCTAGTGCTCTTATAATTAAAGATGCCTGGTGACCTTACCTCACCTAACCTTTCACATTGAAATTCAATAGAAAGTTGACATTTAGAACAAAACCAGATAAGGGCGTTGCTTCTGTTACATGAAAGGGTAATTGCGATTTCAAATAGTTACATTCATTGGATTTTCGTCAACATTAAATATTTCAATATTTTTTTCTAATAATATTGTACACCACGACTATGATGTAAGTCTTACTCCAACGTGTGGAATATCAACAAAAACATAATATGCCATTTTAAGGAATAGATACCTCATGCTACTTATGCGCCCGAAAGACGGTAAGGTGGACGCAAACTAAAACCCGGTCAGTGCCACCAACGCCCTTTGGTGAGGTGCCCCGGATCTGTTGAGCAACAGGGCACCTCGACGGCTAGTCAGTCCCCAAAGGAACCGATGCCACAGAGGGGTTGTCCCGCACCACATGACAACCCCTCCCAACGTCGGGACAGTACAAATATTTACACCCTCGCCCCTTGTCCCCCTCCCTAGCTCTTTTGTCCCCTCTTCTTATAAGAGAGGTACAAAAAGCAGCTCCCTAGGTTCAATTGGCTTCACCCAAGGTGCTGGGTTCCTTAAGCTACTGAGCCCCTTATTAAAGGCTTGATGGGAATTATAATCATAACCATGATAGCACATACAGTCATTTGTAATATATTTATCTCCCTTCATAAAAGTAGGCATACAAAGACCTTTACGTGTAGGTCAAGGTTTTAAGCAGCTACTTAAATTCAAAAGGCCTTTTTCCCCGCTTTGCCATATTAATTACTTTTATTTTTAGTCCACTGCAAAGCTGTTTGGTGGATAACGATTTGGAATGCAGATGACGTTTGGGAAGACATCCACTTGATGGAACAGATATAATATCAGGGCTTGATGGATCCGTCTAGGATTAAACTGAGTTTGGGTGATATATCATAGAACTTTTTTACCGGTGGGAGGGAAGCGCTGTGCCGCGCTCCCGGCTGCATGGGTACCACCATCTTGCTTGTTTCTCCCGTGAAACAGCTTTGCTGTGTTTCGGAGAGAAGGGCAAGACAGGCAGTGTAATTACTGGCACCGAGACTTAACATCTTATGTCTCAGGATAGGCAACACATAGATGAGTTGCCTGGGCTCGTTCCAGGTAAACTAGTTTATGTTCATGGGCGACGTTGACCACTTACCATCAGGTGGTACGTTTGCCAGTTTGCCTATCCAACTAACATAAAAAAGAACATAAGCTGATGATGATAAAAAATAATATTTATCTAATTTCTCTATCATTTATGAATGTGGTAGAGATTATATTTCATCAGTCTAAGTAAGACTAATTGACGAAAATACAGTTGGATATTACTTGATACTCACAGCGAATATATAACGAATCTATACTAATATTATAAAGCTGAAGAGTTTGTTTGTTTGTTTGAACGGGCTAATCTCAGGAACTACAGGTCCGATTTGAAAAATTATTTCAGTGTTAGACAGCTTATTTATCGAGGAAGGCTATAGGCTATATAACATCACGCTGTGACATAGGAGTTGAGTCACGCGGGCGAAGCTGCAGGCAACAGCTAGTATAATATATTAAGCTAATTTTAAGCATGTTTATACTACCATATTGAATGCAATTTTCTTCAGTAATCTAAGGTTTGAACTAGAGGCCAGTTTCATGACATTTCACTTGAAAGTGTTCGAATCCAATCACCATCAGCTCGTTATTGCTAAACACAAACCATTTTTTTTATCGCAGGGAAATCCTTATGGATACAGCCAGGATCTTTGGGTAGATCCTGACCCAATGTGGGACACGCACCTGGGAGTGCCCACCCTAACTAAAACCACTGCGAGCGTCTTCAGCCGCTTTTTGAGGGTCCCGGATATGCAGGCGACAGGATCACCACAGCGACAGGCTGCCCTCGGCGAAGGCCAGACTACTCCTCGTAGGGGGGGACTGCCCGGCTGGGCGTTACTGGAGGCGCATTAAATAGCGCCTCCTACGCACCCTCGTTCGTCGCCCGCGGGAGGAGGCCTCGTCGGCGGCCTCCTCTCTCACCCGCTCATCGACCTCCTTGTGGGACATTACTGCCTCGCAGAAGGAGACCATCGCCGTCCAGGACTCGTCGTACCCGAGCATCGCGGTGATGACGTTCGGCAGAGACAAGTCCCCTCCGATGACTGACGTCAGACTGTGACGCAGCGCCATCCATGCTAAGCACAATCCTGCCTTTTTCTGATAAGAATAAATGAGTAAGTATGAACTATATGATATATTTATTACAAGTATTGATCTTAACTTAAATTATTTCCTCTTACTAGTATAAATTGTAACGTATATATAGTACAGTATAAGTAGTAAATAGTACTCGTACAAACATACAATCTTCGTTACGGAAAAACAACATAATAATTTTCTGTCCTTCCAGAATTAATTGGATAGCAATAACAGGCAGTATCTGAGTATAAATCATGCATTTTCTATTTGCACTTGGCACTAAACACAATTAAATATTAATCACAAAATTGCAGATACTCGTTAACAAACGTATCGTAAATTGTGCGATAAGATTGTTAAGTGAAATGGTGATTACAAATAAGTCCTTGTGAGTAATGTAAGTACAGTATAATATTTATGACCATTTTGGATTACACTAGTTTTGTTCAGACTTCAGGTTAGCCACGTTAATTACATGTATCAAAATTATATTATTCTTACACATGCATTGACTTACTAATAAATTATTTATTATTAAGTCAATGTACACATGTATAATTTATATTTTACGGGTTGATACCACTAGCGTGGTAACTGTAAAATATAAGTTTTTAGACGCCGGGAAATGCTCTGAGGCCTCTCGCTGTGGAGAGCGGACTCCTCAGGCGGGTATGTGGGACTTGCTGCGCCCGAAAGATGGTAAGGTGGACAAAGCTCTACCCACTAAAACCCGGTAAGTGCCACTAATGCCGCCTTTGGTGATGGTGAGGTGCCCCGGATTTATTGAGCAAACAGGGCACCTCGACGGCTAGTCAGTCCCTCAAGGGACCGACACCAACTCCACAAAGGGGTCGCCCCGCATCAAAGAAACACCCCTACCAACTTCGGGACAGTGCACACTCACCCCGTGTCGCTCCTGCTCTTTTGTCCCCTCTTATTATAAGAGAGGTACAGAGAACAGCTCCCTCGGTTTAATTGGCTTCGCGCAAGGTGCTGAGTTCACCTTAGGCTACTGATCCCCACCGCTACGACAAGGCTTGAACCTTGGTGGAACCACGCTAACCTAGTCCCGTGGTGAAGAAGTAGTTTTTAAGAACCTATGTGCCACGGAAATGTAAGAAATAGCTAATAATATATATAAACTAATAAATAATAACAAAATATATTTGCAATGGGGTTTGTGATTGTTGTACGAGTTCTATTATCTCACTATAAACTTGAGACGTATTCGGGTAAAATAAAGTTAAGTACACTTTAAATGCATAATATACAAATGATAAAACTAAAATAACACTTCTTACGTACTGATAAAACCACATACACACACACACACACACACACACACACACACGTGTACGTTTACCTCACTGTTATTATTTGATAAGGGAATTTCATTACACGGTAATTAAATTGTACAGACATAAGTAGTCATTACGTGACATCTCATGAATTCTACTATACTGCTCTATTCTGCCAAGCAGATTCTAAGACCTTCCATCTTGCGTCTCAGGATGGACAAATCCCACCACCAAACCATGGCCCTATCAACCTGTCGTGGTTATACGGGCCTAATCTCGGGAGTGCGCACCCTAATGTATGGGGTTTCTTCTCTGCCTTAGGATGGACAGTGATGAAAAGTTGCTTGACCTTGGCACAATGTGGGTTATTCTTGATTAAATGTTGAGGATAACGTTCACCATATACCTGCCAATTAACTAAACCTTGTAATTTCAAATTTATTTTTAAAACCTAATCTTCAACTAGAACTTAAGTTCTCGTATAGGTAAAGAACCCTTAAACGGAGGCTGGCTTTCAACTCAAAAACGCCTCTAGCCATAAAGTTTTTCAGCTCAAAGTTAGAACGCTGAATAAAAATTAAAAAAAAAAACATTTTCACTATACTTTGATGCTTCGTAACTATGGTTTCGTTGAAAATGCCAAAGTCAATACAAAAAATTAAATATGAGACTACTTACTATACTACTACTACTAATAGCTTTTTGTAGTGGTTTAAGTACCCAAAATTTGTAAAATAACCTTCTCGAGTTTAATATGACTATCAAATACTAAGCAGTTTTTTTAATCCAACTGGTAATTTCGAGAATAAGCAGGTTCCAATTTACAAACAAACTCTTCAGTTTTATTATATTGAAATATACAGTACTGTATGTACTGTGTACTGGCAACTGTACCGAGAGGTCACTAGTTCTTATCCATCAGGGCAGATATGTACCTGTTCTAGCGTTGTGAATATGATGATTATGAATTATATGAATTATTTTAAGACGATTATAATATAAAGATTTCGGGGACCATGCCTAGGTCCGCGAAATGGCAAGCAGGATATCGGGCCATAGTTTGGATATGCAGGTAAAATATTTTTTTTCTAAGAGATCTGTTGCTGGTCAAAGTTTTTTTCTTGTAAGATGATCCTGATAAGATGATGCTTACCGCAAAATTTGACCACGTGAAATTTAATGTGGTACACAAGACTGGATCGAATTAAAACTAAAAAAGACTAACATTTTAAACCACGTGAATACAGGACTCGAAGGACTAAAGTTACAAATCGAATATATTTTGAATATAGTTAAACTGTAGTCCCTGTGGCATCGGTTATAGGTTTAAACTTAGTTATTGAGTAAGTTGTACTCAATATTGGAGAGGATATCCGGCAGATGACTAGAGTAGTGGAAGTGGCTGATAGAATGTAACTAATTAAGATAGAGCTGGGAAGTGTGAGAGATTGTTTACAGCAGAGTTGTTACATAGCTCAAGGATATGGCATGACATTAAATGTGTTTTAGGCATGTCTATCGTACTTTGACTGTCTAAAGCTGAATAATCTAGATTATAGATAGTCTTAGACGATATGAGCATAAGACCATGGATCTTCAGCAAGAAAATCTAGTACTTGTAAGTTAAAGCAACGATTCTTGCAAAGCCAAAGGCTTTGAATACCTTCAAAATCATCTTTTTTCAATTTAATTTTAGTTATATTTTCTTAAATAAAACCTCAGTGAAGAAATTGTGTGGATAAATATAAATTTGCATACTTAATAAGAGCGAATATTTTATAGTGTTACTTATTAGAATAGATGATGTAAACATACACGTACTAAGAATCGTTACCTACTTAGCGGTAATCCATGACACGTTATTTAAATATTAATTATCAAAATGCCTCGAATATATAATAATGTAAGTGTTTACACACTTAATATATGTTTGTATGAACGTTTGTCATAATTAATTTGTCGATCGTATAGAATATACGTATTTGCCGAAGAACTTATGGTCGATGGGTCATCATATTATATAATAGATATTATTTGTAACTTGAAATCGAACTTCGCTGCGATAAGTCAAATACATTATTATTTATTTGTATACAACTTTGTTGTATTATATGAAATTCGTAATGATTAATGCATTCGACATTGATCATTACGAACTTCACGGCCAAGTTGCAGAAAGTCAAGAAAACCTAAGTTCACACAGGTCGAGTATAAAAGATCTAACAAATGTCGTTAGTTACAATTTGAAAATTTTGGAACATCCCACGCGCAGTCACGCTTGTTTTTTCTTCCTTTTAAGTCACAGATGTAGCTTTAGCCTGTAATATACGATTGCCTTTATCGCGACTCTAGAATCGAACCTAAAATAGAATTATACCAAAATAACCAACATTCCAGAAATGCACAAATTCAAAGCATTTAAAACGAATGTAAATCTTTTTAATTGACAATTATATGGGACTAGGGCTGCAACCACACCGATATCGATATTATGCAAATGATTTCTTTTTGTTTTTATAGCAGAGCTGAGGGATTATCGACGTCCATACACATCCGCACAACCAGAGATTATGCAGATGCGTTGCTCTCCTTTTTCCGATCCCCTCCAATAGGTCACTGGAACTCACGAAAACCGCACGAAACGCGACAGCATAGCTGTCACTTGACGCCGGTGTTATGTCAGCGAGAGGTACCACCCCGGTCGTGTTGGCCCAATTCGGCTGCACAGCAGCATGGCACTACCTCATACTATATATTTATTATGTAATTTTTATATCGAATACATATTTATTATGACATTTTTATATCGATAAGATATTTATCAGTCTTCAATGATATATTTTGTCCGATACAAATTTATCTATATGATATATTTTTATCTTTCGCTAATACCTTTTCCGTCTATTTTTATGAAGCTATGTTCAAACAAAATGAAACGGACTTATTTCTAATAATACCCGTTAATTAGTGTATAAATGGATATATGTAATTCATAAATATATTTTACGAGATATCTCAATGCTACATAGATACGCCCTATAGATCCCTCTAAAATTAAGTGAAGGTAGAAAACTTATTTATTGTTAGTCCCTCAAAACATATCAAAATGATTGCAAATATAAAAAATTGGCAATTATAATTTTATTCAAAAAAGTACAAGTATCCGCAATTTACAAAGAGGTGAAATTATTGTTTACCGATATTTTTGTTGTTTATCGACATTATTCGACATCCCTAAGTAGTCTGTCTAAATACGTCTTCGGTCGTTTGTTTTGCTTATAAAGGAGTGAAAGTAGAATGGCAAGTATGTGGTGAGGACTGCGAACCCACTAAGACCTATTTATAAAGGGAATATGGAAGGATTTTTATACGTAATGGTATGCATAGTTATTGACTGTACTAAGTCTGATTGGTGTGAGAAATGACAATTTACTAAGAAAGAATACTCTACAATAATTCTAAAGGCATGGCGAGTTTTATTATTGTATCAAAATAATAATTATTATTGTCTAAAAAATAGTATAAGTGATAATGTGTTAAGAAGCAAGACGAAGGGTCGGCTGACCTCTAAAAAAAAGAAGGGCATTACACTGGCTGGCTCAGCACAGGGCTTCCTAGTGAGTCAACCAGAGAACCCAAAAAAAATCAACTTGATTTAGTTTACTCTAGTATCATGCATAAACTGATGTTAAAAAAACATTGACAAATAAGAAACCGTTTTGAATTTAATTTATTTTCCGTGGGGGTTGATAAGGTGGCGTGTAATCGGACGTCTTGGCGTTTTTTAAAAAGAGGCCTATATCCATTCGTTAAGTTAATAATAATGATAATGATTAGAAGGAAATAATGGGGGGAAGTATGATGCCAGACTTATTTTTTTATAGCACAGGAGGGCAAACGAGCAGTCGAAGCCTTTTGGCAAGTATTGATGCCCATACATATGCGCATAACCAGAGATTAATTAAGTAGATGCGTTGCCCTCCCTTTCCCTACAATGGACCCCCGGAAACTCACAAACCGCACTCAGCATAGCAGTCACTTGACGCCGGTATTATGTTAGCGAGAGGTACCACCCCGGTCGTCCGGCCCAATTCTGCTGCAATGCAGCATGGCACTCTCTTGCACACCTCTTACAAAAATTATCATTTTCGTTGCTTCTTAAAATGATTACATTTATCTAATATCGATACCCGTGAGTATTACAACTCCATCTTTCACCCCTTAAGGAACTAGATTAGAAGTACAAAAAAATGTAATGTATACTGATATAAGTAGCATAAAGACCAAAGTAGTAAGCAAAGAGACCGAACACGTTTACTCGGAGGTCGAGTATCAAAACGTTGGCTTCACAGTTCAAAAAAACTGCTTAGCGTTTTGCGTTGCTCGACAAATTCCACCGTTATATCAACTTAGCTCAATAGTGATAGTGCGACTTAGGAATTTGTTTTTGAAGTGAACCTTTTTTATCGGGGTTGGAAAAAAATTTAGTGTACCATTTTTTCGTTACGCGTCACATTCTTCCGTTACGCGCCATCTTTTTCTTATCCCTACCACGCGTGATTTGAAAAATAACGTCATAAAGAAGTTTCACTTCTTACGAGTGTACGCTAGTACATACACACTTTTTTTATATATATTGTCTGATCCATTGCATTTATAAATTGTTTTGTGGTTGGATATGACCGATAAATGTAATAATCACTTTATTAAATAAATACTATAAAACATAGACAAATTATGTCTCCAAGATACATGAACATTTGAATAATTAAGCTAAGCTCAGTGTATCAGAACATACTTTCCGTAAAATAATGACCCCTCTACACGTAGACAGATGTATCGGCAGACGTCATTGGCAGAGGCGTCCGCCGACGTGTAGATGGGATGATTTGCTCGTCTGTCGTAGGTATTTAACACCGTTTTTTGTCAGTTTTTGTGACACGGATCAAAGTGTTTCCGCGCGATGCATCGACGTGTAGACGGGCCGTAAAAGAAGCCTACACGGGAGGTTGACATTTACTGAGCCAAATTTCAGTAACTGTCAAGTGATTTCTATAGCGGTTATATGAACGTTTTGTTATTAATTAAGTGACCATGTAATAGTTCAAATGATCAACCTTTAAGACATTAAAAAAGGAACAAGTGCGGGTCTGACACGCCTAAAAGTTTTTTTTGTTTTGGTTTTTTTCTTTTTCGCCGGGAAATCATCCCGCAGGAGACGGGGACTCCTTAGGCGACTCCTGGAACTCGCTTGAGCTCGAAAGAGGGTAAGGTAGACGCAGCTCTACCCACTAAAACCCGGCGAGTGCCAATGCCGCCTTTAGTGAGGTGCTCCGGATCTGTTGAGCAAACAGGACACCTCGACGGCTAGTCGGTCCGGCAATTAACTGACGCCGCCTCTACAGAGGGGTCTTCCCGCACCACAGTCCCCTCCCAAAGTCGGGGCAGTGCAATGGGGTGAGGTTCCTATCCTCGCCCCTTGTCTCTTTCTGCTCTTTTGTCCCCTCTTCTTATAAGAGGTGTACAAAGAGCAGCCACCTCGGTTTACTTGGCTTCACCCAAGGTGCGAGTGGCAAGGGACCCTCGCCTTGGCGTTCTTTGAGGGTGAGGCATGTTCAGCCGATGATGGACAAAGGCTGATGATGATGCTGTGAAACCTTGCTTCATGTAAAATTTCATGATTCTTTGTCAAATAGAAGCACATAGATGTATATACTAGGTATTAGTTTTTAACAGACATACAAACTGACTTCGATACAATACAAGAGATCGGTGACAAGTGGACGGTGCAAGGGTTCCATCTCTATTATTAAAAGCTTACCTGATGGTAAGTAGTTACCACCCATGAAGACCAAAATGTGTATCCTTGACCCTGTGACCCAGTTCTTTCGCAATGTCCGGGTGACCCGTTTCATAACCTGGGCTCATTTCAAGGCCGCTGATGATGATGATAGCAATAAGCCTTATATTTGCAGTTATGAAACTGCAGAGGCTACGGTCCCCACAAAACAATTATTATAATTAAATTATTAAAGTATTTTATATCCAATCGTCAATTGTATAATTAAACCGATAGCAATCGCATTGTGTAATTACAATTAAAGTAATCACAAAAATCACACGTCCAAAAAAGATATCTAATTATATTTTGTGTGCTATAAAACGTTTGGTAAATACATGTTTGGTTATTATGATGTTTTACCGGTGGGAGGATCACCCTGTGCCGCGCGGTCTGCAAGGGCACTACAGACTATCGCCATTTTTTATCGTTAACGCCGGGAAATGCTCTGAGGCATCCCGCGGGGGAGTGGGTCTCCCTACGCGGGTATGTGAGACTCGCTGCGCCCGAAAGCTGGTAAGCGGACGCAGCTCTACTAAAACCCGGTGAGTGCCACCAATTCCGCCTCTGGTGAGGTGCCCCGGATCTAATGAGCAAACAGAGCACCTCGACGGCTAGTCAGTCCCCCAAGGGACCGACGCCACCTCCACAGGGGTTGTTCTGTGGTGAGAACAACCCCTCCCATCGTCGGGACAGTACAATGGGGTGAGGTTCCCGTCCCCCTGCCCCCTGCTCTTATGTCCCCTATTTTTATAAGAGGGGTACAAAGAGCACCCTCGGCTCAATTAGCTTCAAGGTGCTGGGCTCACCCTAGGCTACTGAGCCCCACCGCCACGTCGAGGCCTGAACCATGGTGGAGAGACTATCGCCCTGCTCATTTCGTCCGTGGTACAGTTTTGTATTGCTTCTGTATTTAGGAAATAAAGGCAGGACGGACAGAAACAGTCAACGAAACGTATTTCTTTGGTTAAACAACTTTTACTACCACTAACTACTAAAAACTACTATTTCAGAAATAAGTGTATATATTGGCATTTGGCACCTAAGCTTACCATAATGTCTCAGAATATGCAATAAATGAGTATGAGGTAAACTCATTTCATTGGCCCCATTGGTCTGGTGGTGGTCCCCATCAGGAGGCTCGTTAGCTAGTTTGACGATTCAACTGACATCAATCTTAATTTTCCCACGGGAACTGTCATTACCAACAGGATAAAAAGTGTCACAATTTGGTCTTGTCCCAAAATCGAACAATTTGTTGAGGCGTCGCTCGATGTGGAGGCAAAAACATCGGAATTTAATATGATGTTTATAATTCATCCGTATTGAACTGTTAATTTATTTTCTGTATGAATTTACAGCTACATTATACCCGTATAAGTGTGTGCCATAAGAGTGTATTTATTTGTTTGTTACCACAGATAGACAGATCTGTAATGTATCTACATATGTGTATGTACGGAATTTAATCTATATTAAATGGAAGAAATTTGGTATGAGCAAGAATGTGTAATTAGAAAAATGATTGTTTCAATATGCCGGTTAGTCTAATAGTGATATTTAAAATATATAACCATTCGTTTTTATTATTAGACCTTATGGCAAAGCCACATCATATGTGACGTGACTTTGCCTGCATAAGGTCTAATATCAGCCACATGCAACAGTAGTACATAGCGGAAACATTAGTTTCTTGTTTAATGTATATTTCAAACCCTTACTTACTTACTCTTATTTGACATACCTACATAATTATATATATAACCTTTTTTTAAAGAGCATCTAAATTATATTACGTTCTATTATTTTCTATTTTTAGTTTCAACACAAAAAGTGGGGTGTCATAAGTTTGACCCTTATGTGTGTGTCTGTCTGTGACACTGTAGCTCCTAAACGGGTAAACCAATTGGTATCCTCTTCCTTATTCGAAAGTAGGTTTTCCGGCAGTGGTTTTTAGGTATATTTTATCAAAATCGGTTCAAGTATTTCAAGGTCAGATTTTTAAAAAAAGTATACCTATATATTATTTTATTGTACCCTTATATGCATTTTGACAGTCGAAATGTGAAGCTTTGTATGAAATAGGTTAGTAACGGCGCACGTGACTGCGTAGGTGAAGGTCGAAGGACACAATAAGGGTTTATTTCAATGTGTTAGTGAGAAGTTTATAGCCAGGACTAAATAATTTTGTATTTAAAAGTCAATACAGCCTTAAACTTCTGTAGTCGATGGTTTTTTAATATTAAGTATTAAAATTTAAAAGTACAAAACTAAATAACTTGCATTCATTTCTATGCGTGTTAAGACTGCTTATTCTGAATTCATACATTCCTTGTTGATGTTATTTATTTATTTCAGACATTTATCCGGCATTTAAGATTCAACTTATTTCTCGATAATATTTAGTCACTCAATTGACTAAAACTGTAATTAAACATACAAGTCGTTTTCTTCAGCTGGTTTCGAACCAGCAACTTTTTAATCTACTCTATAGTAAATTACAATCCAAATTATTCCTTCGCACTTATGCCATTTTGAAAGCGACCATAACACAATCTCTATTATACATTTAGATCAGTTTAATCACTAGGCGAAACTGTTAGGCTGCCTAGTTATTACATGAGCCTAAATACTTTAATATCTAACAAACTTGTTTACTCTCGCGAACAACCTATACATTTCTCGCGGTCAATTCACCTTCTTTTGTCCCCCTTCCACATAATGCACCTATCATGCCGTCCTTGTCTTCAAAAGTTTGACACTGACCGTCAAAGTTGTGCTCTACTAAATCAAAGACGCGGTGAAATACTTATAAGAGATTTGAGTCTGCCTAGAGATTTGGCGCTATTTAATTGATTTGATTCTACTCTAAAGAGATTTGAGTTATAAATTTTAGTTCGATTGAATAGAGATGTTATTTTACTTAAAATTATAATCCAAAAGAATCTGACTCTATAAGTAGAGTCAACTAAGATAGAGTCATACTGATTATCTCTTCATTAGTGTTGCTCTATTTAAGTATTTTGTTACTTTAAAAAATATTAATAGAGTTTCACACAAAGTTTGTATATTTCAACAATACTCACGTTTTCAGAAAAGGCACTTTTTGGACGCCTGGATGGTGTTCCGTTCATTTTAGCACAATATCACAATCACACACTATACATCCAAAGCATCAGCTATAAGAGCTACTTTAATCGATGACTTCATACAATTATTTGTTGACAACTTATCGGAGAGGAGGGAGCGCGGCGCGCGCGGTGCCGTCGGCGGTGCAATTGTGACTGGCTGACGGCTGTATGCCGGACGCCGGTGCCTGCTGCCGTTGGAGCCTGTAGGTTATGTGCCGGTCTCACGTGTTTTTTAACCGTCTCATTTTTTCTCATTTTTGTCTCATTGTTATTGTGGTTTATTAGGTTCTAATGATATATTATTTCAGGTATATGTTTAATTTATTTATAAAATTATATCTTAATCTGTTAAACATACACTATATTTATGAAATTTTAATTATAAAATGTAATAATCCAATTTAAATTTCAGATTAATGTAATAAAACTTTTATGATAACATATTCGTTTTGGTTAATTTATTTACAAAACGCAACGTTATTTTTGCACTATGTAGAGTTTGAAATAAACGATGGTAGAGAAAATGGTTAACGAAATTAAATTATGTACTTGTTAAAAGTTAATAAAGTTAAAACTTGTACTTATCTGTACTTGTTGTATTTACACTGTTAAAAGGTAATTAATATAGGTTATTAAAAACTAGACTTACACTGTTTCCATGTTATTAGTTAAGCAGACAAACGATGTAATAAAAGTTCGTTGGTTTGCTATAAGGAAAAAACCGTATCGTAGGTACCTAACAGATGAGCAACAGGTGTATAGCATCTGTACAAATTACAGGCAGCTGCAGAAGGTAGCCATTTTATTATTAGTCAAGATTATTAGTAATTTTACAAACATTTTTGAGCAAAGAGATTTTAATGACATCTGAGTAACGCCATTATGATGTGTTCCAAGATTTTTAAATCTAAATAAAGTTATGTAGAGCACTTTTGTAAAGGTAAAATACAATTTGAATATTATAACTACTATCCTGTTACAATTTCATACTTAGTCTATTTCATATTTTTTGTTTGGACCCCATATGGCTAAAAGTCTCTACCAACTCAGTATAAAGACAGATAAAAAAGTATCGAAAAGAGAAACTGCTGGTACTAGCTCTACATAGCAATTTATGTTAATTTTATGAAAAAAATGTGTTGGTAGATAGGCAATTGTATAAAATTAAGTAATAATTAATAAAACAAATAGCATCTCTCATCACTATCTATTTACCAAATAATTCCATTTGTTTCTATATAGAGACATTCTTCAGTATAGAGACAGATACAAAAGTATCAAAAAGAGACACTGCCAGTACAGCTCTACATAGCAATTTATGTTAATTTTAAGATAAATTTTGTGTTGGTAGATAGGCAATTGTAGAAAATTAATTGATAAAACAAAAAGAAATTAATCAAAATGATGCGGTATCTTTGAATAAAATTTATGAAATTATTTTTTTATTCAAAGACACCGCATTATGAAATGTTTTGTTTGGTCCACTCTCTTGTATGGATGTGAAACATGGGTATTATTAAAGGAAATACTGGCGTTTGAAATGTGAACTCTACGTAAGATGTTAAAAATTCTTTGGACTAGTTTTACCTCAAACTTCAGGGTACTTAAAAAAGCAAACCGCAAGAGAGAGTTGATGTCGACTATAATGAGACGAAAAGTTGCCATTTTTGGACACATGCAGAGAGGATCCCTTTATGAATTTCCAAGGTTGATCCTCGAAGGCAAGATCCCAGGGAGCGAAGCCCAGATCGTCAGAGAAGAAAATGGCTAGACGACATTAAAGACTGGAACAAACAAAGCTATACGCATCTGAAGCAAGCAACATGGGATCGCAGAAAAAATTACCAACTGTCCTCCGAACTTCAATATGAAGATGGCACCTGATGACGATGAATCAGCCAAGGCAATCAATAACAGGTAATTTAGCCTCTATGGTCATAAACAAGATCCCTGAGATCAATCCTTGGCTATGTCAGATCGAGGTGACACGTTCATTCGTTGCCATCCTGATAATTAAGGGTCTACGTGGCAGTAATAACACTAGCTAATAGAAACAGACGTTACTTCGCGAAACACCATGATATGAGATATTTACCTCATATAATACACGGCTTATCCTTACTCAAAGAAGCAACAAAGTTTGGTACCTGCACACGGATATGTCTCATGTAGGCTATAGGTACAGGAAACATATCTCGGAGTGATGTCCTATTTACAACTTATCATCACGACGGACCAAATAAACAACACCGTCACAACACTAGCTGCTCAGGACTTCACTATCAATTGTTTACCCAGGTACGTGATTCACGTAAATCTATGCTCTGTAATATTATTAAACAGCTGTTTCCCTCAGTCTCATCCGTTTCAATTGAAATACATAGTCAAACTCCTTCAAAAATTGAAATAAACATTCAAACTTCCTCAAAAAATGAATAAACAGTCAAACTTCCTCAAAAATTAAAATAAATGGTCAAACTTCCTCAAAAATTTGCCTTTCAAATGCGTTCTTTAATCAAATTGTTTTAACATATTATATGCAAACAAACACTTCAGCTTTGATAATGTTGTACATTACCGAAATAATAGTAATTCTGCTTATAATTTTATCATGCCTAACATAATGGTCAAATTTTGATAAAGTTTAGCAAGCAGCTGGTCATATTTTAAGAAACTCATAATATCATCATCATCATCAACACCATTGTTATATCTGTCTGTCCTCTTATGGACACACGTCTTTTTAATAAAAAACTAAGTTAGATGGCATCCAGTTAATAATCAGTCATACACTAAAATTATTTAAAACGGGATATTTACCATGTTTTTCACTTTTATTTCGCGGAGCCCGATATTTCGATATGTGTACGAATGTCTTGTCTCATGAACTGTTAACTTTAATTCATATAATCAGTCATATGTCTGTAAATGCAAGTAGTAGACTACGCTACAGGCAACAGTTTATCTATCTTTATATTTATAAAGTTCAAGAGTATGTTTGTTTGAACGCACTAATCTCCAAAACTATCAATTGAATTTAGAAAAACAAATGTTTGTAGCACTTGATAGTCCAGTAATTGAGCAATTCATCATTATCGTCATCATCAACCTTTATCCGTCCACACTGCTGAACATAGGCCTCCTTCAATGTACGCTAAGACTACCGATCCCTTGCCACTCGCACCCAACACCGACCGGTTATTTTGGAATAATGTTTTTTTTTTTTTTTGAGGTGGGTGTTGCCGCGTGTTACAGCTAGTATCTAATATTTAATGCTGCGCCTGTATGTCGTCACTTATCTGGTTGGTACGTCTTTATCTCGACCGAGCATTAAGTGAGGATATATCGTAAGTGTATCAAGGTCTTTACAATCATACTTTTAATTATTATTCACTGATACAGAAATAAAAGCCCGTCACGTGTGAGACGGACGTAGTGAGTTCCGTACCATATCAAATTAAAATAATCTTTACATTATATTTAGTAAAAAGCGAATCTATTATAAATTAGAAATCTGTACATCTCATCTCATCTGGGACACCTTTTGCATATGCAAAAGGTGTCCCTTTTGCATATGTAATGTTTAAATGTACGTTATGTAAGTGTATATATTTTTTTCTTCGAAACTCCTGTATTTTACTGCCTTTACATATAAATAAAAATATTGGATAGAAAACTTTGAATTATTTCAATTTAACATACTAAATAATGTATTGCTTTCATATTCATAAGTTCACATTTACATTGTAAGAAAAGCTTATTTAAAGAAGCTTGTGAAAGCAAATTAAAACTATTTAGTAAAAATAATGTACCTTTTCTAAGTTGCATAAGTTTTCTATATAATGCTCTTTCAGGCTTAACTTAAGTAAAGTTTAATGTGATGTGGTAAGTAAGAATTATTTTAACCATTTCTTGCTTTTGTTAACCTTAGATTGTAGTTACATTATAAACTTATACTAAGGTGATCTTTTTATAATTGTAAAGATAAAGGCGGTGAAGAGGTAATAAAACTGGCTGACACCTCATGGTAGGTGGTCAACGGCACCCATGAATCTACTACGAAATGTCTCTTCTTAGTTGCGACCTTACGATGCCCCCTTCGATAAAATAATTGAAGTATTTGGTAACAGTAGTTTCTGCCCCAAACAATATAAATCAAGTTAGAATAAGAAATAAGAAGGATTTACTATCCTACAGAGCAGATCTGTTTAAAAGAAGAAATAATGATCTACTATCTCGCTCTTCTACTCAGCAATTAGCAAGAAGAAGGATCTGCTCCTCTACACAGCAAATCTGTTTGGAGGAAATACAATAAGCAATCTATTTATAAGTTGAAACAAGGAAGAATCGTTCTGTTAACAAACATCCTTTTATCAAATGAGTCAGACAGGTGCAAGGAACTCGCCGCCTATCGACGCAGAACGGATTCACGGCTTCTGATCTCCTAATAGCTATTTCATGACAAACTGGACTTTTACAAACAAAAAAACTTATAGATATTTTGTACAATCTATTTTTACATTATAATCATATCATCAACCCTTATATAAACATATATCCCACTGTTGGGCACGGATCTCCTCCTCGAAATCAGGCGAGAAGGGGGCCTATTGGGCCATAGTTTACAGATGCGCTGGCCCAATGCAGCTTGTTAAACTTCACACACCTCAAAGTCTTGCAGGTTTCCTCACGATGTTTTCTTTCACCGGTGTGCAAACGATGGTCTGATGTTCAGTAGCTCTACCATGAGTTTTGTAACAAGCGTAAATAACATAAGTATAGTAGTTACGTAAAACTCAACACGAATAAAGAACTACGATATGGTATAGTTTTCTAGTGTTGCGTTTTTACGTTAACTAATTATATACGTAACGTAACGTTAACGTAAAAACACAACACGAATAGAAAACTATACCATATCGTAGTTTTTTATTCGTCTTGCGTTTTACGTAACTACTATAGTTACGTTATTTACGCTTGTCACAAAACTCATGGTAGATGTACAGGTGCAAATTTAGAAAAACGCATTTCAGGGCACCGGTCCAGATTGAACCCGGACCTCGCACTCAAGAGGCCGAACCCATGCCCACCTTCGTCGCTCACATTTTATGCAGTTTGTCAAGTATTTTATTATATATCATTAAATAGACAAACTGGCAGACGTACGAGATGATAATGGATCATACACCTTAACGAGTTCGCCCGGTCCTAGGCCCTATTGTTCAAATGTTATTATTATTTAATAATAATAATGTGTTATTGTTCCTTATTATTATTACTATTATGTAAACATTATATGATTATCTTTATTCCCTCAATGTAAAATAGATAATAATAGTACGATACAAAACATGTATTAAGTAGAGTTGCAGAGGCAACTCACTCCACTTGCCTTTTTAATATAAAAAGAAAGACTAATCTAAAGGCAGAGAAATGGCGCGCAAGTTTTTTAATTTTTTTCTGTAACTAAACGGACGATGCCGCCATCACACAACTAGTTATAAATATAAAATAGAATATAATATTTCAACTCAATGCTAAAAGTAATGTCTGTGATAAAATAGGAAACATGTCTGAAATAGTTGCCCTAAGGATAAGGGGTTCCAATACATGCTTACCCTAGAAGAAATCTGAAATCCTGCCATTTTAGGTATTTGAGCAAAATAAGATTGAATACAACTGAAGTGGGAGGAAACTAAAGAGAGATCTAAGATCTAGATTTAGATATCTATGTTTAGATTTACCTGTGGAAGAATTGCGCTGTGCGCTGTTTCTCTGCTTGGGTACCAAATCTTGCTTGTTTCTTCCGTAAAATAAATTTGCTGTGTTTCCGGGAGAAGGGTAAGACAGGCAGTGTAATTACTGGCACAGAGACTTACCACCTTACGTCTCAGGCAAAACATGCATTAATTGCTTTTTTTGGTAATTCGGGGAAACTTGAAAACTTAGACCCTGGCGGGTGTGAATGAATTGTCTAAGCTAGTAACAGGTTAACTTGTTTATGGGCGACGCTGAACACTTACCATCTTGTGGCTCGCCTGATCGTTTGCTCATCCTACACACTCTCTCTCTCTCTGACACGAGAAATGAGGTGTATGCACAACCTCAAAATATGTTTGCTTTAAGTTACAACAAAACAACTGTTTCTTTTCTATGCAAAGTCTTTGGAATGAGTTTTCGCACATTTATTATTGTTTTTACTTCAAGACGGATTTTATTATTTGTTCAAAGGAGTTTCAACAATGTTTCTATTGTAAAAACATAGAATATATCGTTGTTTTAGCGTATGGGTATAAAGCGCCACAAGTCAAAGAAAACATTAAGTTCAAGATGTACGAACAACTCAATAGAATTTACTATGGATGATAAATATCTGATGACGAATCAGATAGTAGTAATCAAAAACATAGTAGTAGAGTAGAATCCAAAAATGAAATATGTCTATCCTTCTCACACTGAACATCAACACAATACACACACACACACAATACACAATACTCTAAAGTCTAAACTGTTTTCGAATAGAATCGCCACAATCATTATTATATCCCCCATGAACTGAGTCGTACTAGTTCGTTTATCTGAGATAGTTGTTCCGTCCAGGCACCACAAGATATTCAAGAATCTAGCAGACGAGCCACCGACGACAGAGCGCCGACAACAGAGCGACGACGACAGAGCGATAACGACAGAGCGACGACGACAGAGTGACGACGTCAGAGCGACGACGACAGAGCGATGACGACAGAGTGACGACGTCAGAGCGACGACGACAGAGCGACGACGACAGAGCGACGAAGACAGAGCAACGACTACAGAGCGACGGTGGTAAAAGCTCAAAGCCTCTGAACATAGTGAAACACGCAGGGTGGGGACGGCACCAGAAAAATATGTACTCTTGTTTAATACTTTTACTGTGAGCGATTACAAAAGGAAAGTTCCTTAAACAATTAGAAAATTCTAAATATTACTTTGAATACTACTTAAATAACAACGTATATAGTTATACAAAATTACCAATTATAATATAATAGAAATATATGGAATAATAATTGTACTTTTATGGTATAGTACGAGGTCATTCCGGTCGTGCCGACCCAATTCGGCTGCAATGCAGCAATTATTATTATCATGTATCTATAGATACATAGTTATTGCTAATTAATCAAATGTTGTTAATGGTTCCAATAACCATCGAACCAATCCATACATGTCCTGGGATCATAGTAAGTCACGGTGTCCTAATAATCCTATTCTGTCTTTCCAGGCGAAACGTAAAGCTTCACAGAAATAAGCGGAATAGTGCATAAAGCGCGCCCCCACTCCACCGGATATCTCTAATTGGACTTTTACCTTCCCCGAGGCTTATACGATTTCATATTCAGAAAAGTCTTAATGCATAATTCGTATGCACGAACACAAACACTGTTATAATTTTCAGTTTCGGTGGAGCCTTACTTATTAGCGTATCTAAAAATACTATAGTGAAGCAAATTGGAACTTTTTAATAAAACTTAAGTTGGGTATTTGCAATGGCAAAACAGAAAAAAATATTAAGATTATACCAAACTAAATATTTGATTCGTCCAAAGACTTTTACAGCATACTAGCTGTTGCCCGCAGCTTCGCCCGCGTTAACTTACTTAACTACTATTAGTCACATCATGATGTTATATAGCCTATAGCCTTCCTCGATAAATGGGCTATCTAACACTGAAACAATTTTCAAATCAGACCAGCAGTTCCTGAGGTTAGCGCGTTCAAACAAACAAACTCTTCAGCTTTATATTATTAGTATAGATTAGAATGTACCCAATAAACATGTTAGTCAGAGACTTACATTCTAGATCAAAGTAATCAAGCCACAAGCTTAAACTAGGTGCACTTGTGAAAGTTAGGATAGCTTTCTTACAAACCATTAGGTATACTATAAATGTCCATCGGAAAATGGACTCTAAATTTTGACCTTTAAATACAATATCAACATCACCATATCTGAAATATAATTATCAGTAATCAGTTACTCCTATATCAAATCGATTGATTTTTAATTCGATATTGTAGCTCAAAACAATCAAATTCATAAAAAAAAAATTAAATATTTTATATTGTACTTACAAAGTAGCTTGTTCATCGTCGATTAAATCTACTGTAGTCTAGTTTAGGCTATAAAATAGGTTCCCCACCTTGACGTGGCGGTGAGGCTAATTGAGCCGAGGGCTCTTTGTGCTCCTCTTATTAGAAGAGGGGATAAAAGAGTTTAGATTAGGGGCGAGGACGGTAACCTCACCCCGTTGTACTGTCCCAACGTTGGGAGGGGTTATTCTGTGGTACGGGACAACCCCTCTATGGAGGCGTCGGTCCCCTGAGGGGCTGATTAGCCGTCGAGGTGCCCTGTTTGCTCATTTTTTGTTTGCCAAAGGCGGCATTCGTGGCACTCGCCGGGTAGAGCTGCATCCACTTACCAGCTTTCAGGCACAGCGAGTCCCACATATCCTGGGGTGACCCACTCCCTAGCGGGATGCCTCAAGAGCATTTCCCGGCGTAAAAGAAAAAACAAGGCTAGAAAATAGGTTAACTATCTTCCTGCGGGCACCCGACTTCAACCCGACAAGAACGTGAGTAGACGTTCTTAAGGTCAGATGCCCGGGTGAAGTCTGGTTATAGACTTATAATTTATATCACACTAAATATACTAAGTCCTAGGCCCTAAATCAGACGTAATTTTTATTTTGACGTGACAACGTCTTATAATTCGATGGAGCCGGCTGCAAGAATGAAAAAACATGACGCATGCGGCGTTACCTCGCTCTGAGGCGTTCCATTTTTTATGACGTTGTCACGTTCAACTATCGTCAGTAAACCGACTTTACAGACAACCGATTTTTTTTAATATAATTTGGTTCTTTAATTTTTTTGGACATTACTTTAACTATAATGTTCAACAACAGCGCGCAATTGTGCATAAATAAATACTGTATTATTATTATAATTAAAACAACAAGGTAAATGCCCCTATAATTGTAGTCTCTACCATAATACTGCGAAGTATGCGTCACCTGATTTTAGAGTTCGTGGAATAGTTCATGATGAGTCTGGGGCAGCGGAGATGATAAGCGCACGGCCTTACCATGTTGTTAATGTTTTATTATAAATAAGCGTATTGTGTATTTGATTTGGCTTGATTCTGATACGACTGGCTGCTGACGATCGTATCTGATACGACTGGCAGATGAAGATCGATTCTGATACGAATGGCTGATTGATTTTGATAAGACTGGCTGATGTCGATCAATTCTCATACGAATAGCTGATGCCGATTGATTCTGATCGATTTTGATACGACTGGCTGATGCCGATGGAGTCTAATACGACTGGCTGATGCTGATCGAGTCTGATACGAATGGCTGATGCCGATCGATTTTGATACGACTGTCTGATGAAAATCGATTTTGATAGGAATGGCTGATGCTGATCGAGTTTGATACGACTGGGATATGCCGATCAATTCTGATACGAATGTTTGATGCCGATCGAATCTGATACGAATTGTTGATGCCGATCGATTCTGATACGAATGGCTGATGCCCATCGATTTTGATGCGATTGGCAATGTTCACTTGATAACAGCAGTCAAATGTAATAATATATCATAATCATATACAATAAGTCATTTAATAACATAGTAATGTACAAAATTTTGAAATTAAAAAAATGTCTGATATGCATATTCAATTACTCGTAATCTGATTTTAAAATCTTTGATTGGGGATTTTTAGGGGGCATTTCTAATTATTGCGATCGAAACAGTAAACTGAGAATTTAATGCAGACTGGCACGAGGCACAAGGCGCATCCATCCACCGGTATTAATATAATAAATAAAATTTTAAGATGACTTTGCCTGTAAGCAAGGTAGATATGGCAAACGAATTTTGCATATTATATGATTCAAATTTTATTTTACCGCATCTAAGCTCCCGGGCGAATCTTAGAAATTTCTTGGAAATTTTGAACATTATTAAAGCCTTCGAGTTTTTTTATTACAAAGTTCAGATATTCGAAACTATGTATAAATTCATAGAGAGTGGTTTAATTTTTATGCTGTATCGTGGCTCGTTATAGGTGGTAGAAATGAGATGGAAATTTAAGGAATGTTTTTTTTTTTTTTTTATGTTAGCTGGATAGGCAAACTGGCAAACGTACCACCTGATGGTAAGTGGTCGACGTCGCCCATGAAAATAAACTAGTATACCGGGAACGAACCCAGGCAACTCATTTATGTGTTGCCTATCCTGAGACATTAGATGTTAAGTCTCGGTGCCAGTTATTACACTGCCTGTCTTGCCTTTCTCTCCGAAACACAGCAAAGCTGTTTCACGGGAGAAATAAGCAAGATGGTGGTACCCATGCAGCCGGGAGCGCGGCACAGCGCTTCCCTCCCACCGGTGAATGTATAAAAATACATGATATACTCACTTCCATGACTATGTACAGGTGTCCATATATAGGTATACAAATAGTGTGCACTTGGCGGGATTCAATCTGCGGTCGCTGTTAGACAATTTTTTTTTTTTAATGTTAGTTATATATAGTTAGTTAGTTAGTTTTATGTTAGACAATCGTCTGATCTCTAAATTACTCGACCAACAAGGGATCAAAATTAAATATGTTACCATGTAGGATCAGCCTACGTATATGCAGTATCTATTCTAATTATCATAAATGAAGGTTCTGATATCGATTTTGAATCGATATAAATACTCGAATAGATCGATATAAACATTTCATCTAGTACTTACTTAAATGACTGACCTAGAATACTATAACCATTTTTTTTTACTTGGGGAAATCGTCATGATCGTCCCCCAGGTCCGGGGGAGCCTGGTGGTTATGTGAGACTCTAACCCATAAACTAAAACCCCAATATGTTCCTCTGTACCGCATTGACAGGGTTATAGGTACGAAGGACTACCATAACACCGTCTGCGGATACCCTTGCTGGCTCTCCTCTGGGTGGTGTGACATGTCCCGCCACCATTCTTCGCCTTAAGATTCAAGGAACATCTAAGGAGCCGTTCAGCTCGGGACTCGGAATCCCCCGACACAAACCGCCCGCGGTCCCCTCAGTGGCAGCGCAGAGTCGGACGCATGTTTGCAACCACGACGCCTGGGAGCCCAGTCTCCTGCGTTAGGAGCGAGTTGTACAGACACCTGAGACGTACGCATTCCATCAGGGGTGCGTTAGACCGAACAACCCATCGGCCATTCATGCTTTCTCCGCGCAACCACAAGCATGGGATTCGGGGTAGTTTTTAAGAGGTTTTCTTCTTCTTCTCCTATG
Organism: Helleia helle; assembly: GCA_963853865.1. Taxonomy (NCBI): domain Eukaryota; kingdom Metazoa; phylum Arthropoda; class Insecta; order Lepidoptera; family Lycaenidae; genus Helleia; species Helleia helle. The sequence continues at coordinate 20,101,875 of OY971425.1, forward strand.
GTTCTAAGAGGTTTCCGTCCTCTTGTGATTCCTGCGTTAGGAGCGAGTTGTAGAACTTGTAGAGCCATCTGCTTACGTTTCGCTCCCGGTACACGTTCCTCCAGGTGGCTTTTTAAGAGGTTTCTGCCCTCTGAAGAATACTATAACCATGCAATAACCCAACTCATTTGTGAGATTCAGATTAGGCCTTTTCCTATTAACCTTTTTTATGTCCTTGTTACGCAATTAATCAAATGTGCCTTTTTATTTTTGGCCCCGGACAGGGCTGAAGAATCTTTTTCGAATTTTATGATTGAAACTTGTTCATGAATAAAGAATAATTAATAAAATTTGTAGTGATGTACATAATGTTTCATTTTTACTACGGTGAAACATTTCTTGGGTAAGCTTTTACAGTGCCAAGTCTCAATATCAGTATTAGTAGCAGGTCATAGTAGCTAGTTAGGGTCAGGACCCGAAGATCCTGGCTATATCCATAAAGGATTTCCCTGCGATATAAAAACATGTAAAGTATAGCAAGTGGTTACATACATTGTACATACAATATTATATACGTAGATATTGTATGTATATAATATAATAAATATAAATGAGAGTTTTAGGCGCAACACATTCTAAGTGCCAGTAATTACACTACCTATCCCATCTTTTTGAAAGTCAGCAAAGATGTTTCTCGAATATCAAGTAGCATGGTGGTAAGTAGTGGTAGTTACCACTACTTACTGGCAACTGGATACCACAGCTGGTGCATGAGTTACTGACTTCCAAAACACTGAGTGCTCTCAACAATCTTCCATGTAATCAGAGCGCAGCGCTATAGCCGATAAACCATGTACCAGTGTACCGTTACGTATTCTTGCCAGCGGTGGTGTTAGGGTCGGCGCAGACTGGTGGAGTAGACGCTAATATCTAGGATTAAAATTAATAATAATATAATTACATATTTAAAATTTTATTTAATAATACGTTATTATAGCTTTTAATTTAATCCATCTCAGTTTTTTTTTATTGTATTGCATTGTATCTCTTTCGTCGATTGTCATTTTTTTTGTTTTTTATAGAAGAGGGGGCTAACGAACAGTCGTTTCACCTGCTGGTAAGTGATAAGTGACATCCATGGACACCCGCTACATCATTAGCAGGTACGTTGCCGGCCTTTTAAATATGAGTATGCTCTTTTCTTGAAGGTCCCAAGTCGTATCTGAATATTAATAATAGTTACTAGAATTACCTTACCATTTAAAGCCTTATAATTTAAATAAGCTATGTTAATCTCCTTATTGTCACCGTTTCTTCCACTTTTCACTGCCCTGAGACTGTCGGTACCTTTGTCTTTGGGCACAGCAGTAATATAGGATGACCGCACCGAAATAGACGGAAGAAAGTCTTAAACCGCAGCAGTATATCCAAGATCATAGTATAAACCTAGGGTGAGCCTAGCACCTTGGGTGAAGCTAAATGTGCCGAGGGGGCTTCTTGGGCAAGGGGCAAGGACGGGAACTGTGGTGAGCCCATTGGTAGGTGTTGTCCTGCGGTGCGAGACAGCCCCTCTGTGGAGGTGGCGTCGGTCCCCTGAGGGACTGACTAGCTGTCGAGGTGCATTGTTTGCTCAACAGATCGGGGCACCTCATCAAAGGCGGCATTGGTGGCACTCGCCGGGTTTTAGTGGGTAGAGCTGCGTCCACTTTACCACCTTTCGGGCGCAGCGAGTCCCACATACCCGCCCGGGGAGACACACTCCCCCGTGGGATACCTCAGAACATTTCCCGGCGTTAAAAAAGCATGTTTATTTAGAGTCGAATCTATTAATAGAATCCAGTTGTTCTGAGAGCTCGATAAGTCATTTCAAGTTGTGGATTCTGTTTAAATCCATATTGATGGTGAGGTGGATCTTGGCGCGTGCCCAACTTTACGAACCAGAACTTATTTGTAGCGCATTCGTTTTAAAACTTTCTTTTCGGTCCGACGCACACTGTAATATGAGTGTGCAAAAAGTGACGTATGGGGCTATTAGGTATTCTTTTTATATTCAGTAGCAGCATGTTGTAGGGTTCTCATTTATGTTCAAAATAATACATTTGACAAGATACTCCTGAATTCTTCTGATTAAATTCGTTGCGGGTCCCAAGACTATTTTAACCACAAGTTTTAACGCATTCCTCGGACGAAATTATATCGAATGGTCAAATTTTATCTCATATATGTACTACTAATAATATCAACTCATATATTAAGTACCATTGTTGGGGACGGGTTTTCCTTCCCGAAATCAGAAGGAGGGTGTTGGGCCATAGTGCACCGATGCGCTGGCCCAATGTGGGATCTTGAACTTCACACACCTTCAAAGACTTTTAATCTCATCAGGCATACGTTTCCTCACGAAGTTTCCTTCACCGGTGACCAATCGATGGTCTTTAACTGTTTCTATAATGTATTCAAAACGTCGAGAATGTAATTAGCTTCATAAATTAAATCCATAAAAACCAATTTTTGTAAAAAAAAATACCGCATACATGGCAGATATATGTTAAAAGTAAAATAAAAGTAAAAAGTAATGGCAATTGGAGGCGAATTGAAACACGGCCGCCTCTGTAACGAACTAAACTTTTTCATGTTTTTGGGCAACAAACGATGGGGGCACAAACGTTCAGAAACGTTATATATACACTAATAAACACGCGTGACTTTTCATGTTTTTCCAAACGTTCAGAAACGTTATGTGTACACTCGTATACTCACGTGTCTTTCATGGTTTTTTCGAATGACTTCAACTCTCTGTTGAACTGACCTTATATTTTAGGACTGATCTCGACCTTATTATTATCGATAGACTATGAATATGACCTTATTATTATAGATATATTTGTCTTACATAGGAGAGATTACTGGAGGAAGGGATGCGTTCGAGCCGTATCTGCATGGGTACCACCATTGTGGCTATTCCATAAGCATATTTACTATTTTGAAAAGAAGGGTAAGTGGAAGCACTGATTGATGTTTAACTAAACCAATAACTCTCTACGTCTTAACTGTTCACATTCCTGCGTGACGTTGATCGTTATAAACTCGTCTGTTTGTTTATAAAAAAATATAAAATAAATAATAAAAGACTTTACTAACTTTTCCCTTGATAGATTGTACCGTGACCTCATTAGATTGTCATTCTCACAACAGAGAAAATCATTTAAATTCACCAAATTCAAGAATTCCACCCACACGACCTCGTCTGATGATGATGATGATGTTTAAGGCATTTCCTGCAATGCACTATGTGGAACCAGCCACCTGCGATATTACCGAATCAATACGACTTAGACACCTTCAAGAAAAGAACATCATATTTGAAAGGCCACGCACCTGCAAACCCTCTAGGTATCTATGGAAGTCGGGGATCAGACCACAGAAGCGATTCGTCATGTTGATAGGAATGAGGGTTATTATGTGGTTTTCCATGGCTGAAGGTAGTCACGTACAGAAATAGACACAAACCAAAACAACACCTACATTAGTAGCAAGGCCACAAACGAGCCTTAGGAGACCACTATGATTCATGACCCATGCTCGTCTCACCAAAATGGGTTGTATAAAAACTAACTTTAGGTGCTGATGACGAATTTTCCGATGATTGTATGATCTCATGTGGTTTCCAGTCAGAGCCATCGTGATTTGTGTCTTTTTCATAGTCTGTTTTTTATATATTTAAAACTAGCAGCGCCCCGCGGTTTAACCCGCGTACTTCCCATTCCCATACAGGGATAAATATATGTTATTCTGGTGTATAATCTATGTTATTTTAAAGTTTTATCAAAAACCATTCGTAGTTTTTGCGTGAAAGAGTAACAAACATACATACATCCATTATAATGAAACAATTTTTACGGATTTTATCGCGGCTTATTAAGATTTTTACAAGCCCGACGTTTCGGATACTTTACAGCAACCAAGGTCACGGGAGGACTATTAAACGGCGATAAAATATGCAAAAGTTCTTCATTATAATGAGTGACATTTGCGTAAACATTAGGAAATAATACTTCCATACATCCTTACAAACTTTCACGTTTATAATATTAGTAGGAAATAGGATAGAAGGTGGGTTAGCCAAGATGACATTCTACAATCGTAAACGCTAATGGAAAACTATTTAATGTATGGATATGACATTTAAGACCAAGTGATTTATCGATGTAAAATGTCATTTCCATACATTAATTAGATTTCTATTAGCGTTTACGATTGTAGAATGACATCTTGGCTAACCCACCTGTGGTCCGTACCTTTGTTGCGTTATCTTCGATTGACAGCCGGACTGACGTCATCGTCCATTGTATATCCATGTATCGTACCATTAGTACAGCCCATGTCACTCACCAATAACGTTGCATTCTACTAGTGAAAGATGTGTTTAATTAGTTAAAGTATTTTCGAATGTTACTTCTAACACTAAAAGTTACTTGATTACCCGTTACTACTTTAAAACATTAGTATAGGTAGAGATTAATATAAATACGAAGTACTTTTCTTTCTTTGACGCTGGGAAATGCTCTGAGGCATCCCACGAGGGAGTGGATCTCTCCAGGCGGGTATGTGGGACTCGCTGCGCCCAATAGATGGTAAGTGGACGCAGCTCTACCCACTAAAACCGGGTGAGGTGCCCCGGATCTGTTGAGCAAACAGGACAACTCGACGGTCAGTCCCTCAGAGGAGCGATGCCACCTCCACAGAGGGGTTGTACCGCACCACAGAACAACCCCTCCCAACGTCGGGAAAGTACAATGGGATGAGGTCCCGTCCTCGCCCCTTGCCCCCTCTTCTTATAAGAGGGGTACAAAGAGCCCCCTCGGCTCAATTCACTTCGCCCAAGGTGCTGCGCTCACCTGAGGCTACTGAGCCCCACCGCCACGACAAGGCCTGAACCATGGTGGGCAAATATAAAGTACTAATTTTATTGTAAACGAAGTAAAAAATAAAGTTTGTTTTTTCTACTTCGGTGCAAAATAAAGTTACAATTAAAAGGCTCTCAAACTTCCAATCTTTACCCCATGGCCATGACCGCCAATGCGTAAGCCTGGTATTAAAAGATTTGTAAGTTTTTATTAGCTTTTTAATTTTTTAATACTTTTTTTATAGGAGAGGGGGCAAACGGACAGTCGGTTTACCTGGTGGTAAGTGAAAAGAGACATCCACAGACACCCGCTACACCAGAGGATTAGCAGTTGCGTAGCCGGCCTTTTAGGTATGAGTATGCTCTTTTCTTGAAGGTCCCAAGTCGTATCGGTTCGGAATCACCGTAGATGGACGCCCATAATCGTCGTACGCGCTGCGAGGCAAGAAATGCCGTAAAAATCGAGTTGTGAATTTTCAGACATCGAGATGGTTTGGGTGAAATTTGGTATTTTTACGCGATGTCCGCTGGTGGAATTCTGCTGCAGGTAACAAATCCTCAGAACACTTCCCGTGGCTATACTTACACATAGTCAACGTAATAGTAGGTCAACGTCGATCGACTTGTATAAATCTATACACGAAGCCAGTTACTAGCTTATTATATAAGTAACATAGTCCTTATTAGTAACAATACAGGCAAGTTCAGTAGCCTAGCCAATATTTGAGGTGTAGAATGTAGGGCCGGAGGGGTGAGTGGCGGGAGGGCCGCGGAGGTCGTTCGTTGGCCCGCGAGGCGATTCCTGTTCACACAATGCCTGCGTCATCTAGAGCTGCAGGTACAGTCGGAGAGAATTTTACATTCCAATATTATTATTAATTATATTATTAGTAATGAAATATATCTACATGGAGACTTACCGTCTTACGTCTCAAGATTAGCAACAAGGAAATGAGGTGCTTGGTCAATACGTTTAAATGTAGGTATTTTTCAAACGAGCTTGAATGGTAAGTTAATATAGCGCAATACCGTAAGCAACGCAGGTCCAGCTCTTATTGTACAAGATTAAAGTGGCTGACCCGTACTTTTTTAATTAATGTTTATCTTCCGTCTTAGCGCTAGTAATTGACCCTTTTTTCAGCAACACTGTAATGCTGATGATGCTTCGTATTGATAGCATTAAGCAATTATTTTGGTTTGTTTGATATCCTTTCGGACATATTATGACGACACAGAGCGTACCGCACACGCAATATATGCTCTTTGTAAAAAAAAATGTAATAGGTACTATAGTTTTTTGTGACCGACAGTACCACTTACATGACTTAACCGACCCAGCGCGCCCTAGCAACGCTAAAACGCATAAAATACTTAATCTCTATAAAAATACTTTTATTGCGCACTGTTTTATTTCACACCGTGTGCATTATTATTAAATTCCTTTGTATTACACAAAATATAATAACTACCTTTACGTCCCATTGTTCAACACGAGTCTCCTCGAAAATAGGCGAGGAGAACATTAGACACACATCACCTATGATATTGTTTTCTGTGGGTTCAATCTTCACTACGTTTAATCTACTCAGAGATGTAGATTCCTTTTCACTGTTTTTCTTGCCTTTTCTTCTCTATTTATAACAGTTCGCAAACTAAACTATATTTTAAAGTCAGATAAAACAATATTACTTCTACAAATGACCGTTTTTCCTTTAACCTCTCCACTCACTCTAGTCCATCAAAATACTACTTATACTTATAAATATAATACTTGAGACTATCTTAGATCCACTATCAAGTACAGACATCAATAAGTAATAAACCTCTCCAAAAGTAAATAGACTATATAAAAAACCTCTCGAAAAGTAAACAGCCTAAATAATAAACATCTCCAAAAGTAAATAACCTATATAATAAACCTCCCCAAAAGTAAATAGCCTATAGAATAAACCTCTCCAAAAGTAAATAGCCTAGATAATAAACCTCTCCAAAAGTAAATAGCCTATAGAATAAACCTCTCCAAAAGTAAATAGCCTATATAATAAACCTCTCCAAAAGTAAATAGCCTATATAATAAACCTCTCCATAAGTAAATAGCCTAGATAATAAACCTCCCCAAAAGTAAATAGCCTATACAATAAACCTCTCCAAAAGTAAAGAGCCTATATAATAAACCTCTCCAAAAGTAAATAGCCTATATAATAAACCTCTCCATAAGTAAATAGCCTAGATAATAAAACTCTCCAAAAGTAAATAGCCTATACAATAAACCTCTCCAAAAGTAAAGAGCCTATATAATAAACCTTCTCAAAAGTAAATAGCCTATATAATAAACCTCTCCAAAAGTAAATAGCCTATCTCCTCAATAATAGACTATCAAATCCGCGAGATGGGTGGCGCTGCCTCACAGTCTGACATCGGTCATCGGAGGGGTCTTGTCTGTGCCGAGCGTCTTCACCGCGATGCTCGGTAACGACGAGTCCTGGAGGCCGATGAGCGGTTGAGAGAGGAGGCCGCCGGGCCGGGCAGTCCCCCCTTTCGAGGAGTAGTCTCGCCTTTGCCAGGCCTGCCACCTGTCGCCGAGATGCTCCTGTTGCCTACGGATCCGAAACCCTCAAAAAGCGGGTGAAGGCGCACGCAGTGGTTTTAGTTTGGATAGACACCGTACAAGTGGTACTGTACAAGTGATCCTGACCCACATAGGGTCAGGATTCAGGAACCTACCCCAGTCCTGGCTACATGCATAAAGCAAATCCGACTGTAGCAGTCGGAGATTAGTTTGAAACATACATACTCTTCAGTTTTATAATAGTAGATTAGATTCCATAAACGTATTTTTACTATTTTGACATATGAATTCAAATTCTTACTCGTGTAGGAATTTAATTAAATCGCAATTTTTGTGAGCTCCATGCTGTTCTGTTACGTAACTTTTTGACGATTCAAGGTTATGCTCGGCTGCAGTCTGAGATTTGTTTTTAAAAAACCAAAGTGCGACTATGGCCGAAAATGCCGTATTTGTTAGATTTTACGCCTATTCGTGAATAATTTTGTATACGATAATTACCTACTACAGATTATGACATCATTTTCAAATTCTCGATGCATTTAGGTTTCGAAATGATTGTGCATAAGGTTATTATAGACACTCATTTAAAACATTTTAATAAAATTATTTTTACAAAATTTAATCGCGATTTTACTTTTCTACATTTTTTCGTTTAACAGCATCCATGGTCACCGGAGGACTGGGGAGACTGGGGTGACCGGGGTGACTGGAGAGACTGGGGTAACTGGGGACACTGGGGGTGACTGTGTTCAGGGTTGTCAAATGTCCTAGCAGGTACCCTATTATTATTTAAGGGTGGGGACACCAGCGAGGCCAGACGGGCGATCAGTCCTCATCTGCGGGACCATTTCATCCAATAGCAGGTACCCTAAGATTAAACCCTAAGAAAAAGGAGGAGGTTATATGTTCGTGTGTATATTTTTTTTTATGTTATTTATACAACCAGGTGAGAAATTAAAACAAAGATGTATGTGTTGGTAGACAAAAGTCGTCAAATGATGCTGAGCAGTTTTGTACTGCGTATTGTGTTTAGCAGGTACCCTAAGATTAAACAATAATTTGATATACTCCTCAATCCTTTTAAGATTTTTGAATATATTTTTTTCTTCCTTGATTCTTTTATGTACAAAACTGCTCAGCATGATTTGACGACTTTTTTCTACCAACACATATCTCTGTTTTAATTTCTCACCTGGTTGTATAAATAACATTAAAAAAAATATATACACACGAACATATAACCTCCTCCTTTTCGAAGTCGTTTAATAAACTCTTATGGCACAGTAGGTTGATGTTTGTGCGTCACAATGGCAGGTCGTGAGCATGGCAACTCCGTTAATAATCACATTAATTAACAGTCGTAGGGTCTCCGCGCGTGAGCAGCCGACTTCAATTAAATATGTTACGTGTCAAAAATATATTTGACCAAATAATGAAACCGATTGTTAAACAAAACATATAATATATAATATTAAATTACATATTAATACCGAGATCATCGTACGAAGGACAAAGACGTCAGAGATAGGGTCGCAGAGTTGATGGAGTTGGGTGGCGATGGCATGAGGTGGGCAAAACATGGATAAGACAGGCAAGGGACAAATATTGGCAGATAAACGGGAGGCGTATGTTCAGCAGTGGGCAATAACGAGCTGACACCGATGGTGATGATGATGATTTTAAATTGTTTGATAGGCAAACTGGCAAACGTGCCACCTGATGGTAAGTGGTCGACGTCGCACATGAACATAAACTAGTTTACCTGGAACGAGCCCAGGCAACTCACCTATGTGTTACCTATCCTGAGAGTTGAGACATAAGATGTTAAGTCTCGATGCCAGTAATTACACTGCCTGTCTTGCCCTTCTCTCCAAAACACAGCAAAGCTTTTTCACGGGAGAAACAAGCAAGATGGTGGTACCCATGCAGCCGGGTTTATTTTAAATACCTACCTATATGATGTAATTATTATTATAATATTAAATTATCGTATTATTGTTATACCACGATGATATTAAATTGTTTTTGGCCGGGAGTTGCTCTAAACATTGCTATTTTCATTATCATTTTGGAAAGTTATTGTGATATTATTATAACTGCTGCTATATAAGCTGCTACCCGGTGTGACTCATTTACAATCTCACCTGATGTTTGTGTGCTTGTTCTGACATTCGACATATTAACCAACTACCTGGATGACCTCGGTATTTTTCTTTTGGTAAATACCTACAATTGATATTCTCGTACTCACCTCATACCAAATACTATTTCGTGTTATTTTATAAAATATACAATTTACTAAAATATACAATTATATTTTATTTAAAGAAGGAACTTGAAAAAACCACTAAACAAAGTGTAAAATTAAATTTTTAGTAAAATATTTTAATTGAGTTATTGATGTGCATCCGTGTTGGATGCGAGTGGCGAGGGATCGGCCGTCTTGGCGTTCATTGAGGGAGGCCTGTGTTCAGCAGTGGACGGATAGAGGCTGATGATGATGATGATGATGATGATGATGATGATGATGATGATGATGATGATGATGATGATGATTGATGTACAAGTGATGGTAGTATGCATAGATATAAAGAAGGCAGTATGTATTCTTTAACAAACCCTAGACAAGGTAAAGCAACCCTCGACTCCCACTGGCTGTGTACAAAAACAAAATGTACCTATTCTAAATAAGCTTACTGGAAATTGAATTTATAATAATTTGTACTTAAAATTTTGTTTGACACCTACTAGTCTTACTTTTAATATTAAAATGGTAAGTTTTTTGTATCTATTTAACTTGATTTAGGATAATCGATACTTGATTTAGGATAGCTTAATAAAATTGTTGTCATAACTTATAGTTCATGGTGACATAATATTTTATTTCGATAAATTTTAATATCGATACATAATATTTCTGAATATAAAAGAAAAACTTACATTGTCCTGCCATCTAGCGTTAAATAGTAGATATTTTGTGAAACTATTAAGTGTCGCAAGCGACATCTGTCATGGAATAGCAAAAACATGATTTCCATAATTTACCACTAGATGGTACTAGAATTGTAAACTATATTATTATGTATTATTACAAGTTACAACTTACAAGAAAAGTTGCAATAAAATAAACAATTAATTGTTTCGAATCTTGTAGTTGAACTCAAGGTTGGACATATTTTTATGGATTTGCTGCACTAATTGTATTTCCATGCTTAGAACATTTTTTTATTTTATTTAAAAATACTATATTAACCTCCATAAATAAGTCTGTTGTTTTATCAATGAAATGTTTACATTTCATTATGTAATACAGAATAAAAACTACAAGTTAAAATTTACGTTATTTTGGTAAGACTTTAACCAAAAAAATCTAATCCAAAAACGCGTTTTTGGTCTTCAATTAGGATTTATTTATAAGGGAAGAGGCTTAAGGAAGGGAATAATAATAAGCATAACGGAGATGTGAGCGGTGAGGTGATTTACCGGTGGGAGGGAAGCGCTGTGCCGCGCTCCCAGCTGCATGGGTATCACCATCTTGTTTGTTTCTCCCGTGAAACAGCTTTGCTGTGTTTCGGAGAGAAGGGCAAGACAGGCAGTGTAATTATTGGCACCGAGACTTAACATATTATGTCTCAGGATAGGCCTGGGCTTGTTCCAGGTAAACTAGTTTATGTTCATGGGCAACGTCGACTACTTACCATCAGGTGTCACGTTTGCCAGTTTGCCTATCCACCTAACATAAAAAGGCACGACGGAGGCAACATTTCATGATTTGAGATTTCAACTCAATACAAGACACAAATAACTACAAACGTGTTTTGTTTCCGCTAAGAGGCGGCCATTGCCCATTTTGCAGCTTTCTTCAATATGATAAGTGACCAGCGTCAAACATAATTGTGCCTGCACAGATTAAGCTAAACTAATAAATCATTTAACTTTAATTTGAAGTCAGTAACAAAATGGAATCTTAAGATCATAAGGCTATATTTATATTATTATTATATTTGTACCACATTAATTTGGTCACTGAAAATTTGCAATGTGAACCAAGATTTATGCATTCCGACCTGTTGTGACTTACCGTTCCGTTATATGTGACCGTAGATAAAGCCACAAGACGGAACGGACGGGATTTTCTGCCGCCAGTTGGGAAAGGGACAGGTAAATTAGATGGTCCTCAATATTTTAAAATAAAAAAAACTAAAAAACACGCATTTATAGCAAACCCAACTAAAAAATTGAAAATAATTTTTAATGGATGAATTAAATGGGTTAACAAAATTACTTATTGTAAAAAAGCGTGGTGCTTGTAACTAAGTTTTTATATTAAATAGATACCGATGACATATTTTTAATAATGAATATCGAGCACCTCACGCTTTTTTACAATAAGTAATTTTGTTAACCCATTTAATTCATGTATTAAAAAATATTTTAAAATCTTTAGTTGGGTTTGCTATTAAAGTGTGTTTTTTAGTTTTTTTTAACTATAATTTATTTTTTACTTTTTAGTGTCGATTATTTTAATTAAAAATTTTCTTAATTTAAGGTACTCAACTAATAACAATCACTTTAGAAATGAGTGAGGCTAAAAAAAACATAAGTGATACATTCCTAACATGTGCTATCCTGATCATCCTGATCAGGATATTGGAATAATTTTATCAAATTATTGTATTGTCATCGGTCCTCGATAAATCTACAAAGTTTGAACAAAATCTGGTCGTTAGAAGTGAGTCAAAATCAAGTCTAAAGGAGTCGGTTACAAACATACATACAAACATACAGGTGAAGCTATTATAAAGCGTGTAATATTTATAAGTTTTTTATTTAGTAAAGTAACAACAAAACGACAATATATAAATATATTAAAAATATCATTTTTTCGCTAATATTAATAATATATTCCTTTTGAAGTCATTCATAAAAAAAATGAACAAGTCCAGGGTCAAGGCAGAATTACATATTTTTTTAATTATTATTATTATATTTTATTTCATGCTATGACGTGACAGATTCAAAGAAAAAAAGAGGGACAACACGAGTTTAAGTACGTCTTAAATTTGAGATTCGTTTTAGTTATTGTTGGTTAGTTAATTAAACTCATGTAATAAGGTAAGTGTTTAGATTACTATATTATGTTCCCTACAGTGTGTTACTACCAACAAAAAAACCATTATAAATCTATGGTTACTACTATAGTTTTCACTTTCTGTTCCGATTGAGCTTAAAGGCCATCAGGCCGAAAAGTTAGGCCTTCTGAAAAAAATAGCTTTATAACGTGTTTTTCTAGCAACATTACTTAGTCATACGTTTTAAACAAAATAACTCTAACCTTCGCTTCGTTTTTTAAAATAATGTTAGAAATGGGAATATGGCCATGGGGCATGATGGGATATCTGTTGTACCCTGTAACTACCGTCCCCATTATACCCCTAAGCAATTTAAAGAAATGTAAGTAGCTAACGTAGCTATGAATGGTTCGAACGTACAAAAAGAAGAGTTCGAGAGGAAATTGGTCTGTAGAAAGTATAAAGCAAGCAATTGTTGCAGTGTTAAGTAAAACAGCAGGCCACAGAAAAGCAGCTCAATTATACGGTGTTCCACAGACTACATTAGAGCGTGACGTCGTCAAAATTAAAAAGGGCGAGTTATCTCTTAAATCAACTCGAGGTATTTCAGACAAGGGTTTTCCAAAGAAGATGAAGAGGAGCTCGTGACGTATAATAAAGAAACGGAAACACGTTCATTTGGATTGATCACTGTTGTCTTATGAAAACTAGCGTATCAAATGACACGAAAAATGGTAATCCTCACAATTTCAACCATAATAAAAGTTAGCTGGCTTGATTGGTTAAAAGGATTTATGAAACATCACCCGGGTTTATTCATCGAAAACCAGAAGCTACATGAATGGGCTTTAACAAGGCTGTTGATAAATTGTATTATTTGCTCGGAGAAGTATATGACAAATATAACCTAACGCCTGATCGAATATATAATTGTGACGAGACTGGGATATCAAGCGTCTCCAAAACGAAGAAGATAATTATTGCACAAAAGGGAAGAAAACCATTTGTCTCGCTTTCTTCAGCAGCTTTAAAGGTCGATACTTTAAATACTGACGATGACACTTTATGAGCGTCATCATCACCGCTATTCACTGGTGATTATGGGCTATAGCAATAGAGCGGAATAGAGTGGTAATGTTATGTGATTTGTGTGAAAACGAATTCCGCGTGCTGCTACGCTGCGACGGTTTTCTAAATAATGTGTTATACGTGATATATTTACTGAAAAATCTACATTTAATTCGTTTTGCCTAACATATTATATTTATGTTAAAGTCTTATTTTAACTAACGTATCTAGTTCGCACCGTGTTCAAATATTTATTATTAGGTGTTAACCGCTTGATGTTTTAGTTTCACACGCACACAGATCACAAAAATATATTTATTTTTGCACACATTTGCTCTAATATATATTTTTTTTATAAATTTATAAACATATTTTTAGAATTCTTGTTATTCTCCAGTACACTTTGATACAATATTGCATAAGGTATTATAAAAATGCGAGTGTTTGGAGATTAGCCAACATACGTAATGTTAACGCTCCTGCATACTTCTATTGCTAAGGTGGTTTATTACATCAGATCACATCTGACATCAGCACGTATCGAATCACCTGCCTTATAATATTGATAAATACATACTTATCATAACAGGATACATGCCCTGTGTGCCCTCAGAGCATGTGCATATAGCATGATTATCTTTCTTTTCTTTACAAAAAGGCTTCAAGATAGCAACAAGCCTGTAGTATATGGAAATTGTAGCCATACATAAAAAAGACTACAAGCAGTTATTAGTTTCTCTCCATCTGTCGATGAACGCCAAGTATCAATCCTGGAAAAGCTTCTGCATAGAGATCGTCTTCTCATCTAGATGCTACTTATGAGCAGAATTCTGTATATGAAATCTTTACACACTATCGGTCCAGCTCGATTTTTTTTTATTATTTAATCAATATTATAAAGCTGAAGAGTTTGTTTGTTTGTTTGAACGCGCTAATCTAAGGAACTACTGGTCCGATTTGAAAAATTTTTTCAGTGTTAGACAGACCATTAATCGAGGAAGGCTATAGGCTATATAACATCACGCTGTGACATATAGGAGTTGAGTAACGCGGGCGAAGCTGCAGGCAACAGCTAGTTAACAATAAAGTCTCATCGCGTACTTTATTATTACGCATGTTTTTATAGATTTAACCGCAGTCTTTCAACATTTTCACATTCCCGTTGTTTCGGTTGTATTACAGCAACCATGGTCTTGGGAAGACAAGTATTATCTAATATATAAAATTCTCGTGTCACGCTGTACGTAATTGAACTCCACCGAAACGGCTCGACCGATTCTCATGTGTGCATATCGGGTAGGTCTGAGAATCGGTCAAAATCTATTTTTCATCCCCCTTAATGTTAAGGGTGGTCCACCCCTCAAATTTTAAAAGTTAACGCGCGTGAAGCTGCGGGCAACAGCTTCTATACCCTTCTAGTTATATGTTATTCTTCTGTGTGTATGTCACTGAACACATCTCCTAAGCGGCTGGACCGATCTTGATGTTTTTTTTTGTGTGTGTTCAAGTGGATTCGAGAATGCTTTAGATTCACAAAATATATACATAATTAAATAAATAATTTGTACATTATTTAACACAAAAAATTAATATATTTCGTACAGGATAACGTCTGTCGGTGCCACTAGTATTATATTGCTCTAAAACATTATTTCATCATAGCTCTTATTCTTATCAATTAGTAAGACTTTTTGGGTTTTTTTTTGCGTTCATCAAAAGAGAAATGTGTGAAAAGTGATGATGATGAAGGCTGGTTTTGTCTCTGACTATGGACTCGCATTAAGTAGATATGGTAATAGACAAGTGACATTATGCTGAAGGCCGAATTTTAAAATATCTCGTTTTGCTATATTATTGTTATGGTCCACACTGAACGCTGGCTATTGTGAGCTCTTTGGTGATAAGAATAATAATATAAGGTCAAATATGTGAGATGACACATACATATACAACCATAAATCTAGTGTATTTAATCACTAATTATTATCTGTAATAAAAACACTTCTGGAGTTCGTCTAAATGTAAAAAAAAAAACCATAAAACGCATTTCTAAGGTGGAAATCTAAGACAAAGTAAAATAAACCCTTCGTATGAAAACTATACTCGCACTTGACCGGATTTTTATGTAATAAGAGGCAATTCTTCAAATCGATAAATAGGCATTAGTTCTAAACTATCTTGCTCGCTTAAACCATTTATGTTAATCGTAAAGTGTAAATTAGGTACCCAGAGGCTTAATACTTCCATTGTATGACGAATGGTGATCACCGACGCCTATACAACACCGGAGGGCCTGCAGGTGCGCTATTGATTGATGACGTTCTTTATTGAAAGTCTTTGTCATATTGATTTAGAAGAATATAAGCAGCTAGTTTGGATTGAGCAAGGCTAAAAATAGGAAACTCCCTTACCGCTAGGAACAGGGCCTTGCTGCGGAGTATGCAGCGGGTCATAGCGGTAAGGGTGATCAGGGGCTACCGTACAGTCTCCTGGGTAGCAGCCACTGCTCTGGCTGGAGATCCGCCGTGGGAGCTCGTGGCGTTGGTTCTTGCCGAGGTGCGCCTCTTCTGTTCACAGAGGAGGTCACTCTTTGGCGTGTCACCGACGTGGGAGGAGCTCTCAAGCGCGCGGAGGCTGGGGCAACAGTGGTTGCTGCGAAGGTGGGGGGAGGTCCTGGCGCAGTCGCCGTACGGCCAACGTACGGCCGAGGCACTGCGTCCGGTCCTGGCGTCGTGGATGCGCCGCCGGAAGAAACCCCTTACCTTCCTCCTGACGCAGGTGCTTACCGGACATGGTTGTTTCGGTGCGTACCTGTGTCGGGTGGCCAGGAGAGAGCCGACACCAGCCTGCCACGAGTACGGCGCTGTGGAGGACTCGGCTCAGCACACCCTAGAGGTGTGCGATAGATGGGCCGCACAGCGTCACAATCTCGTGTCTGTGCCTGTAGGGGACCTTTCGCTCTCGAGCGTGGTGCGCTGCATGCTCGAGAGTGATGAGGCCTGGCAGGCGGCGGTCACCTTCTGCGAAACCGTCATTTCGCAGAAGGAGGCCGCGGAGCGGGACAGAGAGGACGACGCTACGTCCGTCCCGCTCCGTCGACGTAGGACGGGAGTGCGGAGGAGGCGGTACGCGCACCTCCTGCCTCCTGTCTAACGGGACTCGGGGTAAGGTTGGGTACCTGCCCCGGTAGAAAGTTCCGGCGTCGGCGGGGGTGCTCTAGGTTTGTCGGAGTTCCCCCATATTAGGATGAAGCCTGGTTAGCCCTTGAGGGAACCGGCAGGTCGCGGGGGGTGTTCTGTGTTAGTCAGATCCAAGACACTCCCCTTTAAGCGGCTGAAGGCAACTCGCAGTGGTTTTAGTGCGGTATACCGGCGCCAAGGGGGGGTTTGCAATCTTAACTGCTTGTGTCAAACGATAGAGTTTTGGAAAAGATAAAAGAGAAAAGAAGCCTAATAAAAACCATAGAACACCGAAGAGGAAACACGTTTGTGGCGGAACAATCAGCCCCACAATACTGAATCGCGCTATCAAAGTTCCACAGCTCGTCGATATACATCGAATGCCGATATACAATGGCTGAATTGATAGCAAGTGGGCTTCGGCCTGACCCAGCATACCATCTCGCTCGGTCGGAGATCTCCCTTTAGGGCCTCCACCAATACATCCCACATTGGTGACCCCCGACAGAACACGCCTCCTTCTGAACTTTCATTATCATCACTTCCCCACCCCTCCGCACCACGTCAGCCAGCTTCAGCCTCTTCGGGTATCTCGACCAACCAGCCCAACGCATCGCGGCACTGGTCGAACCCTCATCGGCTTCAACGGGCATTCTCACTACACGACCGGTCACAAGCAGAGCACATCTCTCCTGGTCAGCACGTAGCATCGGCCCCGCACGGCAGCACTCCTACTCACTGGAGCCCGTGCAGCAGCATCACAGTTCCGACTCACTGGGACTCTCTGGCACTGGCAACTCAAGCAAGAGGACTCAAGATTCGACCTCCGGTCTTCGGGGGGGAGTGATGTGGCGGACCAATCAGCGCCGCAATACTGAATCGCGCTATCAAAGTTCCACAGCTCGTCGCTATACATACAACGGCTGAATTGATAGCAAGCGGGCTACGGCCTGGCCGAGCATACCATCTCGCTCGGTCGGAGATCTCCCTTTGGGGCTCAAACCTATATTCCCCACACGTTGGCCACCCAATACGACATGACCCGTTCTTCGGAAATATCATAGGGGGATGAATTTAGGGTAAAAGAGGAAGAGGTAGACCTGGGAAAACTTATATAGAATAAATCAAGGATCAGTTAAATAAGTACTTCATCATCATCATCATCAACAGCCCCTATCCGTCCACTGCTAAACATAGGGCTCCCTCAAAGAACGTCAAGACGACCGATCCCTCGCCACTCGCATCCAACACGGACTAAAGTAATACTTATTTATATAGAGTAAATTAGTACAGGTCGTATCGTATCAATAGAAGTAGGAATTGGCAGAGAGAAGGAAGGATTAGGAAGAAGGCGGTTCCTCCACCGACAAGAGCAAGGCTCTTAAGGTTGAACTAGTCGTCGGCGCGAACTCCAACAAAATGATTGCTATCTCACCTGACATAGACATAGACACCTGACATACGCGAACATGCGTGCTAGAATGAAATGCACAATGATTCATTCCGAAAATTTTCACAAAAATTAAGGAAACGCGATTATTTTATTACTTTTTAGTTTATTTTTTGAGGTCGGTTTAAATTTTTGTTTAAAATACCCATAGACTTAGAATATACTGTACGATTATATGTTTATGAAAATACTTATTAATTTATCAAGTCGACACACCAAATGTGGTAACACCAGAAATGCATCAATGCACCATATAATAATTCGCTATCTATTAGGTCTTTACCTATGAAATTGCCGTTCTGCAGTACTGACCATTTCAAATCAAAATAATTTTTGTTTGGCTAAGAATTCTACTTTCAAATAAATTTTATTTTAAAAACATGGACGTATATGTGACCCTGGCATGCCAAGAAAGACCCTTTCTTTCGGACCTTAGCAAAATGCGATCCGCTGTTCATTCAAATTTGAAATTTGAGCTAGGCCGTTCACGGTAGCTGGCTTACTATTTCTTTGGCTTGGATATGTTATAATGAAACAACTTTTTTTTATCTATATATAGGATTTTATCGCGGTTTATTAAGATTTTTACAAGCCTGACGTTTCGGCTATATTGTTATTCTTTTGATGATGGTGTAATGAATCGAAGCTTCTATACGAACGTTAGGGGTGCTCACATAGAGATGTGAAAAGAGATATTTTGAGTGCCAATAGTAATAATATGTCAATCCCATTAGCTCTCCTTCTTACTATTATTATAAACGAATTTTGGTATGTTACTCTTTCAAGCAAAAACTACTGTGTGGATTTTAATGAAACTTTACAGTGACCTAGTTTATACATCACAATAACATATAGGCTATAATTTACCCCTGTACTCCCACGGGAATGGGAAGAACGCGGGTGAAACCGCGGGCTCTGCTAGTTTTATTATAATGAAATAAACTTGACGGATTTTATCGAGGTTTATTATGATTTTCAAATGCTCGATGTTCGGATACTTCACATTGTGAGTTATGTATGACCTTTGTTACTATTTAAAAGCACCCGAAACGTCCGGCATGTAAAGATTTTAATGAACCGCGATAAAGTACGTAGAAGTTGTTTCATTATACTGAGTGAAATTCGGGCAAATCTTAATATCAGAGTGGTCCGGTACGGAGCGTAAATCGCGGTGCCAGTATTAATGATGTAATTTTATTTTACACCCGAACGCTATACGATAGGCATTCCTCATTGAGGGACTGAAATAGACCGCGTCGCGCTTTGATGTCGCCGCCCGTACCACCCGCCGGAGGAATATTACTAGCTCAGGCCCGCGGCTACACCCGCTACGAAAAAATCTTTAATAACTACAAAATCTTTTTTTAATCCACTACGAAATTGTACGAAATATGTACTAAATATAGCAAGACCTACAATATTTTTGTGGGAATATATTCGGTTTTGCAGAACTTACGAAAAATGGTCGTAGATCTCTCCACCTCAGCTCCACCCCGCCTTGATCCGTTTTTACTTGCCCCAAACTGAAAAGAAAAACTTCAAGAACAACCAATAATGTATGAACCTTTCTTAACAATTGGACTATCATGCAAGAATATTTCCAATCCAACGAAGAATTTAGAAGCTTAGTGCATTCAAACAAACACGACTTCAGTTTTATTGTTAAATTTTAAACACATTGCTTCTCTATCGTCGGCCAGCGTGAAAGCCAATCAGTTAAATGTCAATTTGAGATTGAAAAACATAATAATATGTCATGTACTTATGAACAACTAGCTGGTGCCCGCAGCTTTGCCCGCGTGGAGTTCGAAAAGGTAGCTTATGTATTTCCTTACTAGAATGAGATTAAAAAAACAACAAGAAATAATTAGTGTTTATCCTTACCAATATTATAAAATTTATATTGAATGACTTGTTGCGTTCGGCCAGTACCTACATAAATGTATTATAAGTTTTGTGCGTTTGACAATTATTACGTCGTATAAATTACTACTAATCAGTCTACTAATAATAAGTCTACTAATAAAATGTGGTATTCTGATCGTGATTGAGAAACAAACATGCAAACTTTCGCATAGTAAGATGAAACCATGTAAACTAAGTTTTGTGGTGCCTTCTGGTCATGCCTGGTGAAATTAAGTCTGAGAGTTTCTGAATTTCATGGCATTCATTGGGCTAGCGCATATGGTCCACCCCACTATGGTTCAGGCCTAGACGTGGCGGTGGGGCTCAGTAGCCTAGGGTGAGCCCAGCACCTTGGAGGAAGCCAATTGAGCCGAGGGGGCTCTTTGTACCCCTCTTATAAGAAGAGGGGACAAAAGAGCATGGGGCAAGGGGTGAGGATGGGAACCCCACCCCATTGTACCGCCCCGACGTTGGGAGGGGTTGTTCTGTGGTGCGGGACAACCCCTCTGTGGAGGTGGCGTCGGTCCCTTGCGGGTCTAACTAGCCGTCGAGGTGCCCTGTTAGCTTAACAAATCCGGGGCACCTCACCAAGGCGGCACTGGTGGCACTCGCCGGGTTTTAGTGGGTAGAGCTGCGTCCATTTACTATCTTTCGGTCGCAGCGAGTCCCACATACCCAACTGGGGAGACCCACTACCCAGGCGGGATGCCTCAGAGCATTTCCCGGCGAAAAAAAAAAAAAGCGCATATGGTCCAACATCCTCCTCGCTTGATTTCGAGGAGGAGAATGATTGATAATGACGATTTATATTATTGTCATAATTAATTACTTGAAACATGATTTATTAAATTAATTTTTTTTTAAATATTAATGAGATTCTTTTGAAATGCAGAAGCGCGAACGCGAATAATTTTACGCTTCATTACCTAATTTTTACTCATAGATAGGTAGGTACGTCTTCTTTCGTACAAACAGCTTACCACATTGTTTTCTAAACACTTATTATAAGCTTTGATTAATCAAAGATTAAAAGAATATAATGGTAGACTAGACCTATCAATTATCACCTACTGCAATTTTTGTGGTCAGCAAAACAGTTCAAGTTGATATAATTTTTTAAATTGATATTAAACATTATTCATCTTTTATATCATTATGTTAGTGTTTCCGAACCGATACGACTTAGGGACATTCTAGAAAAGAGTATGCTCATCTTAGATGCTGAAATCTTTCAATATTTCGTAGTATCTTGTAGTTAATAACCAAAAAATGTATGTCAAACTGTTGTGTACGATTCTGTTTTATAATAACATATCTTTTGTTGTGGACACTGGACAATAAAATATTTTTCTTTCTTTCTTACTTTCTTTCAAAATCATTTTGTTTCAATTCTCAGTGTTGCCCGATTGTGAAAATATTTTAATTGACTTTTTTCCCCTTCTGATTAATTTTAGAACAGTTGCTACTGATATTTACGTAGCTACGTGACACTTTCTCTGATGTGTTTGTGTGATTTAACGATATTATATACAAACAGTGAAAGAGTAACAAACATTTATACATCCATAAATACAAATTACAAACTTTCGCATTTAAATTACAAGTTTAAATAGTGTTATATAATATTAAATAACAATACACTTAATATATTACCTTACTACTGTGTTTCATTTGAATAAAAAATAAATATAAAAAATGTATATTTTACTAATTATTTACTGTTATTATTTTCTTTTATTCGTTTCATATAAAATATATATTTTTTAACACACACAGCTATTTTTTTATTATTGCTATAATAAATTTTTAAGTCTATGTCTATGACCACTTTTACACCACGTCAATTATGAAAAAATTATCAGCGGCCGAATCACTCCCCGTTTTCAGGAAAACTTTACCACCACTGGCAACATTGTGAATCGATTTACTGTTTCGGGGGAAGCGGCGGGAAGCATCGGGGCGCGCGGTTGTGTTTCTTTCGGTTTCCCGTTAATTAATTGTTATTTTGTCCATTCAGAGTGATTTTCTATAGTGTTTGTTTTAAAAACTTGATCTTTATATATTGTGATTGGTTGGCGAATCTTGTGGAGGACCGTTCTGGAGTGGGTTTCTTAATAGGGCTGTTCTGGCGGTTTTCTATAGATTTTTATTTCTATGTTTGTTTTAAAAACTTAATCTGTGTAATATATAATGTGATTGTTTGGCGAATATTGTGGTGGACTGCCTTGGGTGGATGGAATGGGGAATGATAGTTGATTGATGGGGGCTAGAGGGTCGAAGCCGCGCTCCTTGGGGTTTCCCGCCATTCTCCGTATTACAGACCGAATATTGTATTTTGTATGGCTAATAGCTTAGTAGCTAATGCCTTTAAATGAAAAAAAAAATACTGCTTCAGGGCAAAGGATTTGTATTCAGATTTTCATAAATTTAAAAAAAAAATGTGCTTCATTTTTGACAGAGCACTTGTATGAAGACTGACTTTCTATAGTGTAATTATTCTAAGCTTCTATTACATGTTAAAAGTACTACAATGTAACTAATATAACCCATTTTTTTTTGGAGCTGTAATACACTAACCCACTTCTCAAGGCTATTATCGTCATTCAGTAATCAGTGGCAATGAATTCTTATGTGATTCGTATAATTAATGTAAATGTACAGAGGTCATAAGTATATTCTTTATGCATATTTATTATGTATTTAATATTTTTATATTTATTATTTATTACTATATTTGGATACAAATATAACGTGGGAATGTTTACAGAATTTTATATTTCTTCTTTGATTTTTTCAATGAAAATTGAAAATGTATGCATGCTTTTGACATGGGAACTGATGAAGAGCTTATCTTTCACGGTGTAAGTGTTCTCGCTTCACCAACTGGCAACAGCTGTCTCCGGAGTCCAGCGTCCGCACTTCGCCAGAGTCCGCCGACCGCCAGTTTTGCCGAAGATATCGCGGTGTTAGCACGCGCTGTGCTCTCGCGACAAATACTCGTTGATCTTATAAAATTCTTCTATTTAGATTATAAATATATCGTTCGAAAATATTTAGAATCAGTGTATTTTTTATTACGAACTGTGTTTCAAGAAATTTTTGGTGTATTATCAGCCACGTGATCGAAAAGGTAAACGCCGGTCCGAAAATTAGCATAAAAATATTATCAAAGTTTGCATGAAAATATTAAATGCTCAGTGGACGTGACGTTTGAAGACTTTTTAAATTCATAAATTGCTAATGGTTAATAGGCATAATTCTATATTTAAAATAATAAAGTGCCGGTATTATCGCAGAAAGGCCGCATGTAAAAAGAATTTTCATTTTATATTACTAATAAAAAGTTATTTCGGATTCTAATTTCAAAATTCTTGGCGATATCAAAGACTATTAATCCTATGTAATGTACATTTTTTTAATCATTTCTAATATCTTCGAAGTTATACTTACCATTTAATGAATATCCCCGTGACTGTATGTAGTCATGTGGAAAGTTATTTTGGGATTGTCCCATTGTTGAATACAATTTGATTAATAGTTTTGATTTTTGCAACTAGGGATTTTTCGTGAAGTGTAAAATCAAGATTAATTATAAAATTGTAGTTCCTACAAACTACCTACGCATGAATATTTGATATTACATCAGTTTCACGGCAGGTGTATAAAATGTTTCAGTTAGTTACGTTTAGGTAACAAGTTCGTTTAGTTATTCCATGCTTGAATAGTGAATACCAGACCAGAGCCTTAATAGGTGCTTCGGTGCGGGGATTCAGACATAATAATTAGTATTGTCATTTCTTTGGCAAAGTATTTTTGGGACATGAGTAAGAAAGTGAATATTTCTTTTATATATGTATTATAATTTACAGTCTCTTTTGGTGTATCCGTTTGTGCATCGATATTTTCTAAACTACTCAACGGATATGCCGTATAGCTCTACCAATTCTCTACTATGGATGGCACTTTTTTTAAAGAATTTACTTCTGTTTTTTTTTATACACCTACTTCTGTTTCCGGACGTATAGTAAATTTTTCCAAGATTTATTGAGAGACAACAGTCAAAATTCCTATTTGTAAAAAAAAAATCTCTAAGATGAATAGGTTATAGGGGGGCAACTTGTAAATTGCACGGATCGCCTTCTGCATTACGAAAACATTGTTTATAACGGCAGTATTTCAAAATAGGGAGTGGAGGAAATGATGACGATGAGCATGACGATTGACGAGCAGCATGAGTAGGGAGGCACTGTGGCCACACTACGTTTACTCTCTGCCTCCTGACCGCGCTACCTCCCACGTCGAATGTGTGGCAGGGGTATAAGACAATGCTATGAAAGTACCGCGGGGCTAGGTTAACGTAGTGTCATTGTTATGTAATATGTATTATTTATTTATTAAATAAGTTAGCTAGCTTTTATCCACTACTTCGTCCACGCTAAATTTAAAGTTAAGCACAAAGAACTCTACATTTAGGTATAAAACTAGAAATTCATCTAAATCACCTCCAAACTTCAGTAATATGATGATGGCACCGGATGACGATGAAGAGTAACTAACCCCACAACTCAGCGGTTAACCACCTTAGGTTTTAAATAAAAAAGTTTATGTAATTTCGCTGTTCAGCAGTTAGAACATTAAACCAAC
This sequence comes from Helleia helle, assembly GCA_963853865.1. Lineage (NCBI taxonomy): Eukaryota > Metazoa > Arthropoda > Insecta > Lepidoptera > Lycaenidae > Helleia > Helleia helle. The sequence continues at coordinate 20,126,647 of OY971425.1, forward strand.
CGTTAAAGTTAGTAGTTAAGTTTCCAATTTGTTTTAACTTGTACAAGAAGGAACGTCTTAAGTATTTAAAACTTGTAGGTAACTTGGAAAGTGTTTGGACAATGGTTTTAGCATTAACAAGCTGTTTCCGTGGTTTCACCTTCCCCAAAAGAATTAAAAAACTTTCCTCCATAACATTGCCTTTTCTCGATATTGAACAATTTTTTAAAAGCCTATTGGGAAATCCAGAGAACTGATAAGATCGAGTAGACGAAGTGGTGGTTGGCTATTAACCAGGTGAGAAGACGATCTCTATGAGGAGGCCTATGTTAAGCAAAGGAAGGATGGAGGCAGATGATGATGAAGAAACTGATAATGATCCTGTTGACCATGATGATGGCCCTATGATAATCATAGCAGTCGTTATGGTTCCCCACCAAAGTTTAAGCCTTGTCGTGGCGGAGGGGCTCAGTAGTCTAAGGTGAGCCCAGCACCTTAGGCGAAGCGAATTGAGCCGAGGGGGCTCTTTGTACTCCTCTTATAAGAAGATTGGACAGAGAAAGAGCAGAGGGCAAGGGCGAGGACGGAAACCTCACCTCATTGTACTGTCCCGAAGTTGGGAGGGCTTATTCTGTGGTGCGGGATAACCCCTCTGTGGAGGTGGCGTTGGACTAAGGGACTGACTAGCCGCCGAGGTGCCCTGTTTGCTCAACAGATCCGGGGCACCTCACCAAAGGCGGCATTGGTGGCACTCGCCGGGTTTTAGTAGGTAGAGCTGCATCCATTTATCATCCACATAAATGTCTCTGAGACAAATCTCAGACAAATGTCTCTCACATCCACGCGGAATGCCTCTGAGAATATCACGGCGTTAAAGAAAAAAAATCCGTTATGATTATTCCTTGAACACGAGAGATATTCAAGCACTGTGAGGAAATTAGGCCGTAGTTAGTCTAGGTCTGACGTTTGCGAACTTGACACTAAAAGACTATCTTATCAGGCACGCAGTGAGCATGCGAATTATGAAATCATTGTATTCTTATGTTTACGCGAATTTCACTTATTATAATGAAACGAACTTTATACGCCGGGTATGTAAAAAATGTGTTGAAACGGATAGTAGTGTGACCGGATGCCGGATATTCGGCAAGCTACGAGGCTGTAGTTCCGGATATCCGGCTACCGGATATTCGGCCCTATCGCGCGTAGTACTAACTACTAGATCCAAACTAGATCCAACTTCAGACATGAAGCTCATAATACTTTTTGGGACTGTTTCAATGAAGTGGCATAGGATAATAGTACTACTGATCTTTGCGATGAAAAAAACCAAATCCAATTAATAAGGAGATTGACTTTTTCTTTATTTTAATAATATCTATGGACGATTTTTACACCACGTCAATCTAGTCCCGTGGTAAGGTCTGGAAGAACTTGTGTTACGGGTACCAGACAATGGAAATATATTTAATACTTCTATACTATATATAGTATATTTAAGATTTTTATTATATAATACTGGTTTATATAACCCGCTGCCATATAGATTCGAATCCGCTACCTCGGGCTTGAGCGCCAAAGCGCTAACCATTGCGCCACAGAGGTCGTTAAAAATACCCATACATTCAGTTGTCAAGGTTCACTAGAATTTGTCTTTCAGCACCTTGTAGTACGTTTACAGCGAAAGACTATTGGTATACGAAGCCAACTTACCAACAAATACGAGAAAATTGATATTCATTCGACATAATTTTCCACTTGTTAATTTTGAGTAGGTACTAAACTATTTTGACCATAGCTTATTGTGGTAACTGTAAAATAATGAGAATTTTGATACTTACTTACTATTCGGCATCCGGCCGCATAAAGAATTACTATCCGGTATCCGGCCTTATTTTATTTTCCGGTCGGATCCGGAATCTTAATAAACCGGTATAAAATCCGTAAAAGTTGTTTTATGTAAATGAAATCATTCGTTATTTCTTTTAAATTGTCACAAATATAAATAAAAAATATATTCAGGATCTCAGGACGCCTAAAAATCTCGCTCTGCTAGGGACTAATTTAGATATTTTTTGTTTTATAAGAGAATCACGCCGAAGCCAGTGTTTTCCTAAAAGCTCTGGCACATTAAAATTAAAGTGTGCCATTTGTAGATCCGTCGGTCTAATGTAAAAAGCCTGTCCGGATAATGTACATTATACTTCATCACAAACAGCTCGCTACAACGACCTAATGGTTTTATAACCTAGCTGTTCCCCGCGCTTTCACTCGCCTGAAAATCGACTTTTTTACAAAATAAATAGATTATAATCAGAAAATTCGATATTGAAGAATCGATACTTTGGTACAGTGGAAAAATAATTTTTCAAAATCGACAGCTTGAAGATTAGCGCGATCAAACAAATTTGAACAAAACACACAACTACCCGCGCTTAGAATAACACAAGAAGAAAGGGCAATGTTTGAAAAGTACAAAAAATCTTAGCCTTTTTTATTTGCAAACAATGTATCAAAATTATTTAAGTAAGTATATTTATATACATTTTTGACATGTTTTGTAGGAAATCTGACCTGACCACGAGATTGGGTGGTATGTCGCTATATCTTCAATGCTCCAGTCTCCAAAGACCTTCGACCTAATTCAAACATTTCTTTGGCAGACTGGACTCATTCTAAATTGATTTAAACTGTCTGTATGAACGGTCACTTTCAATTTAGTTCCCGTATACACTCAATATGAAAAAGAGAAAACAATAACATATGATTACTTTGGGCAATCAGAAGCGTCTTGTCAACTGTGTCGAAAGTGTTTTGTGATCCCTCACGGTGTCGTTATATTGGAGATAATTTGACAATGTAACGCTGACATTTCAATTTTGTTATTAAGTTAAATGAGGGACCAATCTAAGCTGACACCTTATGAATTATTTGTATGATTTTATTTTATGTACATACTAGTAGACCCCCGCAGTTTTGGCGGTCTAAAATTGAAAAATAAAAATAAAATTTACCATTTTGTATCTCTATGTAGGCAATTTGGATGGGAGCTATTTATTTTTGATTTTATTTTATTAAGGACAAAAAACAATTGTACAGTAGATAAAAAAAACAAAGTATTGTAACTTAAACATATGCATTGTTGACTTGCCACAATAAAGGCCAATGACTACCAAATCACCAAGAATTTATCCCGCGGGGGTTTAAAGATTGCCAAAAAACCAGATTTATCTCTATCTAACTGTAGGTGACTTGGCATTGCTTATCAATAACCACCAAGAAAGTCAGTATTCTGAAATTTAAAAATTCTACTCTAAATCTGCCAAAGAAACCCGAATTAGCAATTTCGTTGCTTATATTAATAAACACATGTCAACAAGTCTTCCGATCATTCTACATACTATTAATATCAATGTAAAAGTTGGTTTGTTTGTTTCTCGATTACGCATGAACGGCTGAACGGAAAAGCATGATATTGGACGCGTATATAGATCACGAATAGAACTAGTACATTGGATATATTTTATCTCTTTAATAGGATGATGTGTTACACTTGTGGGAGAGGTGCGCTATGCCGCGCTCTCGTCTGCGTATGTACCACCATCCTGCTTGTTTCTCTCGTAAAACAGTTTTGCTGTGTTTCGGAGAAAAGGGCAGGACTTTACAAGTTTCTATTCATTTTATTAATCTACATGACAGACGCGCGGTTGTAATTCTATATTTATAGTCCTATTCCACAAAAAACGTAGGTAGATACCCTAATTTTTCAGCACGTCCTGTTCAAATACATCTATTTACAAGACTAGTAAAAGTTCATGAGGGCAATGCTCATTTTAAATTTATAATCGAAAATCCGAATTTTTTATTCATCATCATCATCAGCCTCTCAAGACGGCCGATCTCTTGCCACTCGCATCTAACACGGACCGGCCGCCGCATGAAGATCGTCTTCCAAGGTTAATGGCCGACCACCACTTCGGTGACCGATGGGCCAATAAGTTTCAAGAGTGGAGGCCACGTTTAGGTAGACGAAGTGATGGTCGGCTTTTTAATTCGCCTGATTTAAAATAAATAAAACTCCACAATTACTAAGCTTTAGTTTAATAATCTGTAATATCCACCCTTTTATATATCGCCCTATTCTATAAATTACGGAACCCTAATTTGTCAGCACGTCCAGTTCAAATATATGGGTCACATGTCCGACTAATTGATTTATGACACGTTTATTTTGTATTTATATTTAACGGATTTTCTCTATTGGAATAAATGGCGTACATCTGATGCGGGATCAAACGTACTATTTATAAAATTGATGCTTTCTAGTTTATTTAGTTTTTTCTAGAGTTTTAGAAATTACAGCATTTGTTAATTCTATTTTATGTTGTAGGTATTTAGTGGATGCTTGTTGCATACTTTATATTATTTTGCTGGTCTACATTACCAATAAATAAACTAGGTCATCCATAACTAGTACATCAAAAGCCCAGACTCGGGCAACAAATCCGCGTTTCCATATACTTATAGGTATAGGTACTTCTTATATACAAAACGGCAGGTCTCGTTGGCAGTAATTTCCTTTCTTGTTTTTTTCTCGAAAACAGCAAAGCAGTTTCCTTGAAACACGCGTCGTAGTATTTACACAGAAGTCTATCAGAAGCTAGATCGATACAAATATAAAAGACGTGTGACACTCGGGGACTGCCGCGGTAAAGCTATTGCATAGCATTTTTTAATCAACTTATGCAATTATAATTATTTATTTATTTTTTATTTATGCAGTATTTTTTTCTTTCTTTTGTTTTATATTTTATATTTAATGGATTACCAACAATTCTATGATTTAATGCGAATGGCCAATGATCAACAAAGAGATAATATTCTTATGTGTAAATGATGAATTATATTTACAAACTTCAATTTAAGAACCATTTCAAATTTTATATATTATTATCAACAAAATCATATCACTTTCTTTATTAATAAATGCACAAGTTGTTTATTCATATTTAAAACACTTATACACAAATTTTACTACTTTTATTTATTTATTTATTAATGTTTGATATTATTTTCAAGCACGAGCAACACTGAAACTAACTTAACGGGCAAAAGTCTTGTGTCCAGCTCTTAATAAATTATCTGTCAGCTTTACAAACTGATAGTATATTCTATTTGTCAAATGTCAAATTTTGTGTTTCTAATTTCAATGTTATAGATAAGATGTTTTTAATTTTCGTCATCTGCGCTTTATGAGCTGTTATTTCCAGTTATTATCCCAGAACTTTATATCTTCTGTGTCCACCGATGTACTAACTATGTGGTTTATAGTAGATAGTGTTGACAACTAAAGCAACTACGAACAGCCGTTAATTTTTTCTATACTTGTATAGTTCTTTGTTCTTATGTTCAGTACTAAAATACATTTTGTCCACTTTTATGCTTTCAAATAGTTAAAAATTTGACAACTGTTGTACTCATAGACTTAGAATAATATGTCAATTCTTTTTCATTATTTACATTTTTTAAATCTAAACTACGCCATTATCCGAATATTGTGGATATATGTTGTCGATTCGAAACATTTATTTAAATGCGTTCTTTAATTTGAGAGGAGAACTTACCGTATCCCACACCCAAAGACTACTATTGTCCCACACCTATATACTTCCTCACAAACAGCTGCTTACTTATTAGTCCGATTTCGGAGCAGCTCGTCTCTCGTCGGGTGTTAGGTTTTTTTCGTTACGGAATTTCTTGATTCGGTCGCGGCGCTCAAGGCCCGCTATAAAAGCTATGCAATAGCTTAATAATAATAATAAAGCTTTGTTTATCCTTACATTATACATACATTATTGAATTTGACAAAACAATAATTACGGATAAAATAACTATGGTTTATTAGTATATTAAAGATACTAATATAATAAGGGGGTAATGTTTGTAAGTTTGGATGTATGAGATAATCTTAGAAACGAATCATCCGATTTAAAAAAAAATCAACGCCACATTGTCTCGGCTCAAATTGCTGCAAACGGCTGGAATATGTATAAACTCGAATATGATTATTTTATCGTACCGTAGTTGTAATACGTAGCGTGTTTTTGTACGTATTAGTGCGGAAAATTGCCGTAATAAGTATATTCACACGTGACTACGTTTCGCTAATAGTGACGGCATAATTACGGTGCGTATGCAGCCAGTAATTAATTGATTTGTCTACACGATATCGTTGACAACGATACACTTTCTACGTTTTCTTTGTTTTATTAATATTGAAAATATTTTTCCATGTTTATTTCACTTATAAAAGTTTGTATGTATATATATAATAATTCTTAAAACATACATTTTACAAGTTATTATTCCAATCTACCTGTTTCGTAGTTTAATTATATTGAACCACTCAAAAGTTAAATACATACATTAGATACGGACAATATTTTTGTCGCCGTAATAACATTGTCGTCAAAAATATTGTCCGAAAATTCAGCTGTCTCTACAACCTTTAAACATTATGCAAATAAAGCCTGTTCATTATTAATATTAGAATGTTCATAAGAAAAATATAAAAAGGTCACAATTATATGCATAAGCGAAGTATGGGCTATGGCCTAATACCAAGTATAATTTCGTCACCAGATAAATAGGCATTTCACACATACACGGTTGTCGTATGAAACGTGGCAGTTTAGGGACATATTGTTGTATGTGGATGATAAGAACCTTTCACACTTACAGTTTTTCCGTGCAATCCGTCATCCGGCGATTTGTAAATTTGTGATGAGATGAATTTCTTTTATAGGTAGCTTTCATTATGCATTAATTTTACCCCTTCCTAAAACTAACTAACGGAAGTAAGACTAAGTAAGATAAAAAACTGCCTGACACATTCAGTGGATATCCTTTCTTATGCAAATTCAGCAAATCCAATACAACAGCGTTACAAAACTCAACAAAAGCATACATATTTGGATGTGACTTGCGAGTGGCAGGAGATCGGCTGTTGCGTTCATTGAACGTGGCATATGCCCAGCGGAAAAAGGTTGATAATCACGAATCACGATGATACATGATACAGTACTTTCGCTAAGACTAAACGCCTTACGATGTAAAAACGCACGTGCGATTACGTCACCCGTGTGGCCCGCCGCGTGCCCGTCATTCCGCACTGACAGATGGGCAGAGTTTTTTTGGTAATTCGAGCGCCCATTCATGTCTGACACTATGAATGAATATAGTAAAATGCATTGTGTAACCGTTTGTTGGTGTGAATTAGGTAATTGTTATTGTTGTCGGGTTTCGGATATGATTTTGTATGTTTCACTTTTGTGGCACACACAACATTTCATTTGCTTCTGACATTAATTAGTAAACTAAATAACAAGGATTTATTAATAATACTAGTACAATTTAAGTAATATAAGTGCAAGTAATTTTTTAAGTAATTTTATCTTTTTGTCATATTTATTTTAATACTAGCTGTTATTCGCAGCTTCGCCCGCACCCACGTTAACTTAGATTTACAGCCGTACGCGGATTGATGATGATTATTTTGTAGCCTGTTACTCCTTATAACATCAGCTATCTGCCAGTTAAATCCCCATCAAAATCGGCCCAGCCGTTTCAGAGATTAGAACAAACAGACAGACAGACGGACAGCAGACATATTTAAAAAAAAGCCAATTTTTGTATATATGTAACGCGTATGTTAAACCTTAAACCATATGCATTCAATGAAAAGCGGTAATTTTAATATTACAAACAGAGACTCCAATTTTATTTATTTGTAGAGATTTCAATTCCGTACCTACCTCCAACATAACATATGTATATGTATTACTAAAATTGAGCTAAAGAATTTGTCTGGTTGTTTAAATGCACTAATCTCTGGAACTCCTAGACGCATTTGAAAAAAAATGTATTTAATAGCTCTATAATTGAGGAAGGTTACAGGCTTGTTATTAAATTGAGGGAAGGACTGGAGGTAAATGGACAGAGAGCGGCAGGAGAAAGCAGAGACAATTCTTATAATCTAAAGCCCTTCATCATGTTCATCAGACTCTATGCATCCACTGCTGAACATAGGCCTTCTTCAATGAACGCCAAGACGACCGATCCTTTGCAACTTGCATTCAACACGGCCCGGTTATTTCACGGAGATCTCTTCCCAGCTGACCAACACTTTTTTTTTTTTTGTTACGCTGGAGAATGCGTTTAGGCATACCACCGGGTCCGGGGGGCCCCGGGGGTTATATGGGACTCTCTGCGCCCGAGAAGATGGTAAGGTAACGCAGACTCTACCCACTAAACCCCAGCGGTGTTCTCCTCGTCGTCTGGGTGACCCGGCACGAGAGCGGTGGACATCCGCACCGGGTCACAACGGTGTGCCATCCGGCACTCTTCTCTGGATGCGGGGGTGGCGTCCTCTCTTCCTTCTCCGCTTAAGGCACGCTGAACACATAAGGGTGCCTTATAGCTCGGACCTTACGCGCACGCGGCGGATCCCCCGATCGGCCGCGCACAGGTCCCTCACGGCGGTGCGACCACCTGTCGCCGCCGTGCTCTCCTGCGGGAAGAGGCTCCAGTGCGCTCCCTCTCCCGCTCCGCCTGCTCCTTCTGCGACATCACGTCCTCGCAGAAGGAGAGGACCACCTGCCATGTGCTCTCACTGGCGGTCATCGCTCGGATGACTGCAGGGAGCGACAGTTCCGCGCCGATCTCAGCAATGAGGGGCGCCCTTGCCTCTGCCCACGCTGGGCACTCTGCCAGGGTTAGCTGACCAACACTTCGTCTACATAAACGCGGCCTCTACTCTTGAATCTTTTGGCCCATCGGCCATCCGTTCTCCTAAGTGTGTGACCAGCCCACTGCCACCTCAACGACATATTCTTATAAAATCTAAAGCGCTTGGATTAGAGTAAATTCATTCCATTCATTTAATAAACCACCGCTTCAAATAGAATCAAAATCAATTACAAATCTCGCCCGTCCACACGTCAATGTAATGAAATATAAACTTTAACCCCTCACTATAACTCTTATTTTGGACATTTACCACCCAAGCGTTGGAAAATATAAATACCAGCACTCACGTTCCCTTTGAACTGTTCTATTGTGTTTTAAGTTTCCAATCAGAGCTTGTCTCGTTAATGTCTGTCTTTATTTGTTGTGTGACAGTTTATGAGGTCGTCCGCATTCTTCAATGAAATAGTGCAATATATGATGTCGGTCAAGTGGGGGTGAGATTTTGATCTTCTATACGGATAAATAAAATTGGAGTGTCTGTTTGTAATATTAAAATAACCGCTTTTTACTAAATACGTATGGATGTATACACGATACATATACCAAAATAGCATTTTTTTCTATTTTTGTCTGTCTGAATATCTGTCTGTCTGTCTGTTTGTTCCGGCTAATCTTGGAAACTTCTGGGCCAATTTTGACGGGACTTTCACTGGAAGGTAGCTTATTTTATAGGGAGTAACTTAAGCTATAAAATAATCATAATTAATCCGGGTACGGCTGTAAATCTAAGTTAACGCGGGCGAAGCTGCGGGCAACAGCTAGTTCTAAATACATTCGCCATTTGTTAAAATATATAGAACAATGTTTGCTTTATATAATGTGCTCTGTTCAGATAAAAACTCGCACTAATTTTCAGTAATCCTCAGGAACTGTGCATTATTAACATCATTATCAACTCTTCCCCATCCACTTTGGGCAAAGGCCTGTCAATGTACGCCAAGATGTACCTACTATTATTATGGAATATACTGACCATGTTGGTCGCCATGGCCGAAACCGGTCGGATAGATGTATATGGAATATATCGTGAGAACATATTATACTTACTAGCAGCGCCCCGCGGTTTCACCCGCGTACTTCCCATTCCCGCGGGAGTACAGGAGTAAATTATAGCCTATATCTTATTATGATATAATATAAGATATGTTATTGTAAAGTTTCATTGAAATCCATTCAGTCGTTTTTGTGTGAAAGAGTAACAAACACCCATACACACAACCTCTCGCGTTTATAATATTAGTAGGATAGTAGGATTATACAACTTAGATAGACCAGTACTTCTATGTATATCCATTAAATATGATATCATCTTAAGAACATTAAAACCTTCTCGAGAAACGTCTACCAATCCCTACTAACTTTGAACTTCGAAAATTCTAGAAACATCCAAAAAACAAAAGTAACAGGATGTCAATACAATGACCGCGGACCGAAGTCGGTCAGCCCTCCACCATAAATAGCCAAACGCCATAAAACAATACCTCGGTGTCACGACTTTCATCCCATTGTTACTACGAAGCATCAAAGATATGCTGATACACGGTTACTTGGAATAACATAGGACACGCCAATATGAAAGAAAAAAAAGTATAAATATGTAATTTGCTCAAAAAATCGGATTAACTTAGGGTTGCCAGCCTCAAATTTAAAAAACCAGGATTTAACGTTAGAAGAGTTGACGACCTCTGTGGCTCAGTGGTAAGTGCGTTGGCGCTCAAGCCGCAGGTTGCGGGTTCAAATCCCGCCAGGGAACAAAAATATTTTCTGTGTTCCTGGGTCATGGATTTGTATTAAATATGTTTATTATATAATAAAAATCTTAAATATTTGTATAGTATAAATATAAAAGTATTAATTAAATTTCCGTTGTCTGGTACCCGTAACACAAGTTCTTCGAGAACTTACCACGGGACCATATTGACGTGGTGTGAAAGCGTCCATAGATATTATTATTATTAAAAACCAGGACAATTCAGTTTAAAAACAGGACGCAGTTCTAGAGTTGCAATAGTTAAATTAATATCTAGTGAAAACAGGTGAAATGAAATTCAAGTACCTAATTAAAATTATCATATTTTTTAATTAAAGTATTCGAATAAAATTATACGAGTTATATATATAGAGCCGTGAGGCGGCTCGTAACGTAAACATTTTAAAAGAGGCGCGCGAATTTTAAAATTTTAAAACCCAGGACTCTGCTTAAAAACTATTCAGGACGTCCCAGGATACTACAAAAACTAGGACATGTGCTGGGAAAAGAGGACGGTTGGCAACCCTAGCTTAACTTGACCGACTATAATCGTAGAAAATGTGTAGATTGTTATAAAGTTAACAAATAAATGGTGTCAATATACACGGATGTATCTGCCGTCTTGGAGTTCATTAGAAGGCTAGAGTTCAGCAGTGGACGGCAGACTGATAATGATAATAATGAATTGTGTCAATAATTTAATACACGATTATTCAGATGATGATGAATTACAACCCGCGACCTTTTTGTGCCTAGTCGAACAACCAATGAACAAGCGAATCAATGGACAATTTTGCACATAAGTCCTAAAAGGATTGTCAAATAAGATTACGCAAGCGTCCCTTTTGCAAGTCAAAGTTTGAAGAACTGTTGCACAACCGTCTCGTGACCAATCAATTATCATGCACGATGACATAATTATGTAGTATTGGATTAAAAACGATTATTCCAAGTATACTTGCATGCCTGTAATACATGACATAAGTATGCTGTTGTTATTTGAATGCGAAAGTAACTCAGCTGTTCGACTTTTTCACGTCTAAACCGCTGATTATATCAATAAATGTTTAGTAAGGAGATAAGTTATATACTGAGGAAGACTTTATGAAACCACTAATAAAAATAACTAACAATGCAGACGTAGGCACAGTAACAGCAGAGAAGCTATCTCAATTCTGCTAACCTAGGAACGGCAGATACTACGAGATCTTGTTTGTGTTTATGGGTGACGTTCACCACCTACCATCGAGGGATATGAGGTCGTAATGTCGTGTTACGAAAATCTTTCGATTTATTTCCTAAAATGTATGTAAAATTTCAACAAACGTACCAAAATTTTAGCGGCCAAAATTTATAAATCGAATTGCTCGTGTTTGAATGTCAAAGAACATTTATTTGCCTGTATGAAATATGGAAAAATATGAAAACATAAAAATGGTAATGGCAGATACATTTCATATTAATTAAAGCTGGGTTTTCTGTTCGAGCACTTTGCAATTTTTTGCCGAGTGAGTTCGAGATGAGAGCTCTCTGCTTTTGACGAAAAGGCATGTAATTGAATAATTCATATATTTGAATTATGCGGAGTTTGAATGGGTTATTCATATGATATGGAAATAGAATGTTCATTTTTCAAACGTATTTTTTAGGATTGATATAATGATCTATGCTTTACATTTATATTCTGTTTGCTCACAATTGGAAATTGGTATATTATTAGTACGGCCGGTTGGTTGGGTACTGAGTAATGAGTACATGTGTGTCTACAACACACATGTTGTTCACGAATATACTCTCAATATTTTATTGAAATAAATCAAAATTAAAATATAAGTTATGACCATTAAAATTAACGTAAATAGTAAAATATCTGATATTTAATTATTTATTATTACAAAAAATAACGTATATTTACTTAGGGGGCATCCATTAATTACGTAAGGTTTTTAGGGGGGGAGGAGGTCGAGCAGAATGTCACCCAAACTTACGTGGGGGAGAGAGGGGGTCTCAACAAATATCACGTATTTTTGTGAACGTGAAAAATCTTCAAATTCACCTCACGCAATTTATGGATGTCCCCTTAAAAGTAAATATGCTTATTTTTGGTAAAATCCAAAGGTTTTAGGTTATGAAAAAATTTTGTGGGCGGACTTTTTTAGTAGGAGACTGTTTTATCTACGGAATAGATAAAAGAAATTCCCCTATTACTTTATGTATTCTGTGGTTTTATCCGTGTAAATTATAATTTCTAAGGAAAAGGATATGGATACTTAAATCTGAACAAACACAGATCAATGCCTCATTAGGGAATTAGTGGGCTTTGATGTGGTTTAGTGGTTTCGGTGTTTCTCACCAAGTTTTTTTGTTTTCTCGAAATTTAAGAGTTTAGAAAGGCGCCGACGCGTGAGTGTGGCGTTTTAATTATAATGTAAAATTAGATCTTTAGTTACGAGTGGCTTTATGTTTCATTATTTTACTGGTTAAAGCAATAAAACATTATAGAGACCTTTCTCTTGACATTTAGTCGACTGTCATGGTATACAGTTACATATTTTCTATGTGTATGTCTGGTGTATGTATGTATGTCAAAAAGCCCTCTCTGTAATAATCTAGACACGGCGGCCAAAAAAACTTAAGTCAATTTTTGGTCAAAAACTGAAAAATTCACAGGCATCATGTTTTTGTTCGATACACCGGCTGGAATAAGCACGCAAGTCAACGACGTTTAATTCAAATATAAAAAATGCCTGCTCCATATAACTTATGTTTGAGTTGTACAGCGAGCGGCGATAATAAGAACTTAACTAGACTTAAGTGGTTATTATCGCTGCATTATGATTTCTTTTTCAGCGGCTTAGCTCGTAAATCGGACATAAGTGGTTAGTGATAAGTACCTATTTTTGTTATTTTGATAAATGAAGTACTTCTAGTCTTGAGACATCAATAGATATACCGTTATCGGCACAAAATATATCAATTGAAAATATGGAAGATGCCCCAGTGCAACAACAAGTTCAATCAGTGCACAGCAGAAAAAGAAAGCAAGAAAATAAACAAAAAAGAAATCTTGGTCAAGCTTATGTCACAGTTTCGGGGAAAAAAATTGAAAAGCGCCAAATTCAAGAATTACCTGCCTGTCGAAATAAGTGTCGAGACAAAATAAGTGACGAACAGCGTGCAATTATTCATAAAGAGGTTTGGAATCTCGGTTCGTATCATTATTCTCATTGATGAATATACAAGAAAAAAAAACTGAGCGACGTCGAACTGAAGATGTAGAAAAGCAAAAATCTAGACAGTATACATACAAGTATCATTTTAATATAAATAATGAAAAGATATCCGTATGTCAAGGTTGCTTCACAAAAACCCTATCAGTAAGTGATAATTTTATAAAATTAATTGGTTTAAAAAAACGTAACAGCGTGAGTGGCATTGTGAAAACTGATGAACGTGGAAAGGCTACACCTTCAAACAAACATTCTAAATAAAAAATTCAAGAGGTTGTTAATCATATCAACTCTTTTCCATTGTATGAAAGCCATTATACTAGACGTAAAATCAACCGAAAATATTTACCATCGCACTTGACCATTTCGAAAATGTATTCACTGTATTCAGCGTCTCATCAAAACCCTGTTAGTAATAAAATATACCGCAGAGAATTCCATCTATTGAATTTAAGTTTTAAAAAACCGAAAGTTGACACGTGTCACAACTGTGACGTTTTTAAAATGAAGCTCAACATTGCCACTGAAGAAGCAGCTAAATTAAAAATTCAAACAGAACGCGACTCACATCTCCTGGCTGCTGATATTGCGTATAAAGAGAAACAAGTCAACAAATCGCATCTTATTTATTTGCATATTTACAAAATCTACCTGAGTACATTACCGATATTACTTTGTACTCGGATACTTGTGGCTGACAGAATAAGAACTCCCACGTGGGAGTAGGATAAAATGTATACATCACAAGTTTATGGTACCAGGTCATACACACATGGAGGTAGATTAGACCATGCTATTATTGAAAAAAAGAAGAAAAAGACAGAATTACAAATTTATCACCCACATGATTGGCTGCAATTAGTACGCTCAAGCAGCAAAAAATTTACTGTAAAAGAAATGGGTCAGACTGATTTTTTTGATTTTGCGAGTCTCTTGAAAGGGGCACAGATTTCTCGAAAAAAAGATACTGAGGGCAATAATTTTAAATGGCATGATGTGAAGTGGCATTGTTATGACGCCGACTACGGTGTTATAATGTTTTCAAACTATCTAATATTAGGTTTCATCTACATAATTTGTGTTTTTATTTTATAATTAAAAAAATAAATGTAAGCTACATTAGGTTAGGGCTACAAAAGGCAATGTACATATTACACGGTAAAAACCACTTATGTAGCATTTTCATTGTGTTCGATATAACTTAAGTCCGATAATTATAGTAATAATAATAATAGGCTAAAAATAATTATTGTAATATCTGTGCACTTTCTAATTATACACTAAATAATAATAAAAACAAAATCCCTAGTATATTTTTTTTACACCAAACAATTAAAACCTTGCCGTGTAAAATTTTTATTTGTATAAACATTTGACTTAAGTGCTTTATACTTCCGTGTCTTATATATTATAAGTAAACTATTTGAAAAAAAAACCACAAAAATTGAATGTTTTTTTTCTGTGTGCTTATTTATTTAGCTTGGCTAAAGTATCTGAATGTATAGAAATATACGACGCGTAAAACATGTAATGTTAAGTGAAAAATGAAGTAATTTGCATAAGCCGTGTCAAAATGAAGTTTTGGTTAGGTAAACGAACGTTAGTTTAAACAGGAAGAGGACCGGAGATAATCTCATTTACACATGCTTGTTTCACTTGAAAAATTAAGCCAGCACTAAATTATAAACAAACTTGACATTTTGGTACCATCGTACTTGCTGCACAGCTTTGCTAACAGCACAGATGACACAGTTTATTCGGATAAATTATAAAAGCAAGACAGGATATTTTTAGGTATTAGTAAATAATAATAATGGAATATTAATGATCGCTTTATGTCGTATTATTATTATACTAGCTGTTACCCGCAGCTTTGCCCGCGTTAACTTACTCAACTTAACTACTATTAGTCACAGCGTGATGTTATATAGCCTTCCTCGATAAATGGGCTATAATATTATAACACTGAAATAATTTTTCAAATCAGACCAGTAGTTCCTGAAATTAGCGCGTTCAAACAAACAAACTCTTCAGTTTTATAATATTAGTATAGATATAATATGACGAGTCAACTACAGCCCAATGAACGCGCTAATCTCACGAACTATTGGTGGAGGAAGAGTATAGGCTATATAACATCACGATGTGAGCAGTATGAGTTAGTAAGTCTGCGGGCGACAGCTATCACGTATTATATTATTAATGTAGACTGTAGAATGTCCCGTTTGCATGGGTAGGTACTATCATCTTGCTTGTTTCTTTCGTTTTTTTATAGAAGAGTTGGCAAACGGTTAGTCGGTTCACCTGATGGTAAGTGATAAGCGGCATCCACAGACACCCACTACACCAGAAGATTAGCAGGTGCGTTGCCAGCCTTTCAAATATGAATATTATCTTGAAGGTCTCTATGTCGTATCGGTTCGGAAATACCGAATATCGTAAAATAGCATTACTTTATTTCTGAAACAAGAGCAAGGCAGGCAGTGTAATTACTGGCACCGAGAGTTACCTAACATTACAGGATAGGCAACACGTGAATGAGTTGCCCGAATTAGTTTTAGGTTACTTGTTTAATGTTCATGGGCAACTTTGACCAATTACCATCATGTAAAAATGATTAAAGCCCTCAAGATTAGATACAGGTTTTCAGGTGTGTTTCCGGCCCTTAAATAAAAGAAGACTCTTCTCTTGGGGACTGCTTTCTAAGGGACGGACGACGGTCCCTTAGAGGTATGGATGAAGTTCACATACCATCAAAGTTCCTTACAGGTACATGTATAACATGACGATAGTTCTCTGGAATTACAGTCAGGGCCCATTTATAATTCCCGAAAAATATTAATAATGATCATAAAATGATCGTCAGATGTCGTATGAAGGGCATATTTTACGAGCACACATCTGTGTCTGTAATAAATCAGATTTAGTTCACTGGGGAACTGGGGGGTGACCTTCACACCTTCTGATCTGATGAAGATGTTTAATCCATTCCATTCATAAATAGAAAACGTGGATTGATTCTGTCTGTGCTCGTCCTAGGCTTTATCCTTTGGGCCCAGTATGGCACGACGTCGCGGGGATTTCTTAGCGGCGGCCAGGCAGTCCCCCCTTACGAGGAATAGTCTGGCCCTTGCCGGGGCCAGCCAGCAAAAAGCAGTTGAAAGCGCAGGAGCCTTACCCGAGGTAAACCTGCAACATACGAAAACATTAACCTGCGTCATAAAAAAGGCTTTATTCGCCTTGAAACGGTAGCTCTTAAGTTAGTCAAGTATGGTCGGTTTTTTCCCCACCAAGGCCCAAGCCTTGTCGTGACGGTGGGGCTCAGTAGCTTAAGGTGAACCCAGCACCTTGGGCGAAGAAAATTGAACCGAGGGAGCTGCTCTTTGTACCCCTTTTATAAGAAGAGGGGACAAAAGAGCAGGGGGACAAGGGGCAAGGATGGGAATTTCACCCCATTGCACTGTCCCGTCGTTATGAGGGGTTGTTGTGTGGTGCGGGACGACCCCTCTGTGGAGGTGGTGTCGGTCCCTTGAGAGGCTGACTAGGCGTCGAGGTGCCCGGTTTGCTCAATAGATCCGGGGCACCTCACCAAAGGCGGAATTGGTGATTGGTAGAGCTGCGTCCACCTTACCATCTTTCGGGCGCAGCGAGTCCCACATACCCGATATTACCCGGGGTATTAGACCAACAGTGGGTGGATACGGATTGATGGAAATGATGTCGATGGCTAAAAATAAGAACCTATGTATGTATGTAGACTTGAGTCACGAATTTTAAATACGACTAATATAATGTTCTTACATAAGTATAAATAATAATAAGTGTGTAATTTGTATATAATTATAATACACATGGTAGCATACACACGTTTGTTTCCGCGTAATCTGGAACTTCCAAAAGTCATTCGAATTTGCAAATTGAAGCATAATATTATATATATTATTGCCTCACTAGCCTTCTAGGAACTTCCTTTTATTTATATTTTACTATGGTCATGGCTGGATGTTTATTGGCTTAGTCTGATAGGATAGTAAAACGAAACGGGCCGCAAAATCACAGATCAGAAACCTGTGGGAATATTATAAATGTTACGGATAAGAATTAGCTGATCACACCATTCAGACCATAGAGCAACACGGGCCTCTGTCCGGCGCCGGAGATTCACACCGATTATAACTATGAAGCAATATTTATTCTGTTTATGATATTGAGTACCGTGTGTATGGTTAACCCTTTTTAAATAGGTTTAGTAGTGAAAATAATGTTTATTTGATTATGATGAAAATGATGTCTATGTATACTCATCGATTTAGATAAATTTAGATTAAGAAGCAAATCGTTAATTTTATATAATTTGCATCGAAAGTAAGTCATTTCAAAAGATAACTTTATTTCTCAAAATTTCTCCTTAAAATATTTATCGTGTAATGGTGGCAACCCTAGTATATATCGAAATACAACGCTTATTTCCATAGAAATATTAAGAACTTATTTCAAATTATATCTGTGCTTATTTCACACGCAAAAATATTTATGCCTTTGAACTTTGAAGTTTTAAAATCATATTTATATTGATAGCTAAGCTATTAATTATTATTTATGAGATATCTCCATCAATCTATTGCTGATGCAGCCCACAATAAAACCTATAATAGTTTTTCCATATTTGTATAGGAGATTAGCTAATAGAGAATAGGGTTACCAAAAACGTTATGTAACTTGTAAAGATAATAATGACATTATATTTAATTACTTTATATTTTCTTATATAAAGGTCTATTGTTTAACTGAAATATTTGGTTACGAAATTGTATTTTCGGCTACTGATGTTTATATTTGTTAGTATATATATGTACATTCCTAATGTATTATATAATGCCTAAAATAAACACACCTAACATTTAATAAAAATATATACAGCGGAACATTGAACCTCCTTTTTTGAAATCTGTTAAAAAATTCTGACGCTACACAACTTTTAATAAAACTAAATATTAAGTTTTTTCCATCATCTCAAAGAATTTGCACATTGATCGATTAAAATTCGAACAAGCATAAAACCCTTGCGATTTTGCAGGTGGGTTGGAGCCTGGAGGTCACGGACTGGCATTGTTCACAAAAATGGTGCCCGTTTATTGCTCGATGCACCCAAGGTCCGATGAGATCACTCGAAATTTTGAGAAAGTGGTCAGTAATGTACAGGCGGAAGCGATTTTGCGCCGTGAAACAAATTGAAACAGAGTTTAATAAGTTACTTAATTGTTGGATATTTTTTTTATATAACAAGTGGCGTGGAGGGGTTGTGCTGAGCACCACTTGGCAAGTAATTCTGGGCATGTAGTGTAATTTCTGGGATCGATATCTCCTTACGTCTCAGGATAAGCAACAAGTGTTAGTTGCATAAATTAGTGTTGTGTAAAATCGTTTTTGTTCTTCGTTCACCTCTTACAAATACTTACAATCTCGTCTGCCAGTTAGTCTATCTAGATTTCTAGAAGATTTTTATCGTAAAATTTAATAATATTAAATTTTTATTTCTTACAAACCAAGTTCTTCATATTTTCCGAAATTCCTTACAAAGTCAACTGCCGTGGTAATCATTTTATCAATTATAAAGAAAGATGTATGTGCAGCACGTATATGTGCAGCTGTAGACGATAAGAAACGATCAGCCATCAGTAGTATTCATTATGCAAATGCAACAGGAATACTGAATATTGCAATTTTGAATAGTCAGAAATAAATGACCGTGTGACAGGCTCATAACAAACTGGGTAGGATAGTTCATAAAATATGGCGTATACTGTTATTTAATAGATTATGCTGGACTGATAACTTGAAGCGGTAAAGTTTGTGTGTATTTCTTTATATATAGACTTAAAGTTGAAAGTAGCGTATCAGCGATATAGGAATTAGGACCTAAGATTTACAGAAATTCTAGGTCAGCGTTAAACGCTGGAAACCAGAGGAGCATTGTAATAGGAAATATAGCTTATTTTGGAAGAGTATCATTTATTTATTTTTAATTGTTTAGTACAAAATGTCTGTATGTTTTTCACTTTCTCCCCAAACCTATTTTGGCTCGTATTTATTATATGAACGAAGTCAATTTTCATTTGAGAATATTTTGTGATAAAACGAGCTTTAATTTATATTAAACACATTTATCGTCTTTGGCACTTTGACTTTTTCTGTTTTTTTTTAGAATAGGAGGACAAACGAGCAGTCGAAGCCTCTTGGTCACTATCGACGCCCATACATATCCGCATAAGCGGAGATTATGCAGATGCGTTGCCCGACTTTTCTCACAAATCGCACGAAACGCGACAGCATTGCTGTTACTATTTTATTTAGCGACAGCCTAAATTCTATATGAATTTCCGCCACTAAACATAGTGAATACCAGTACTATATTTGACGCTGCTTGGTGAAGTACCGCTGCAAATGTTTGCACCATCCAGGCTACGTGGTAGTTACCCAAATTGAATCTAGATTTACGATACCACACGTCACGTACTTACCCGTAACTTTGATCATCTGACTCATAAAAATGATGACTTCATTAGAAACTCTTAGTGACTCAGGGTTCCGTATTCACGTTTCTCTTATAACGCAACCTCTGACAGGAATGTTTCTAGAGACATTGGGACAAAGTAGGGTCAGTCAATTTCCAACTGGGTGGGATGACAACGCAGTGGCAGGTTGTCTAGAGCCTTTGTCTTGATCGAAGCCTGTGTGTCCAGCAGTGGAGTGACCCGGCCTGATGATGATTGTGTCAAAAAAGTTTTATAAGTCTCCTTGGTTTATGAGTTCGGCTACTCATTGAGTTTTCTTATTTCTATGTATCATGAAAGTGAATTCTTCCTTGCCACCAATGCCGCCTTTGGTGAGGTGCCCCAGATCTGTTAAGCAACAGGGCACCTCGACAGCTAGTCTTTCCTCTAAGGGACCGACTCCGCCTCCACAGAGGGGTACCGGATACCGCACCAAAGAACAAGCCATCCCAACGTCGGGACAGTGCAATAGTGTGAGGTTCCCATCCTTGCCCCTTGTACCCCCTACTCTTTTGTCCCCTCCTCCTATAAGGGGGGTAGAAAGAGCAGCCCCCTCGGTTCACTTGACTTCGCCCAAGGTGCCGGGTTCACCTTAGGCTTCTGAGCCCCACCGTAAAACCCACGGCAAGGCTTGAACCAAGGTGGGGCCTACTAAACTAATCGAATAGAACCGCATACCGGGTATCCGGTAGCGAAGTGTATGCAAATCTTGCAAAAAATATGCGCTACCGGATACCCGGAAAATTATATTGGTGACAGCTGATTTAAGTTTATGTTCGTACAACGATATGTGTGGTCCAAATAATAATAGTAGTTAGTATATTTGGGTTTCCAAATCAAGAACGATCACGTGTTTGCGTTAGTTTATCAGCATTTATCCTCAAATAAAAAAAAACCAGCGGCATTCATTGTTATGCGGATGACAGCACTGGAGATGCCTTATACACTGGCCGCTCTAATATTTCTGGGGAACAAGTCGATGAGTGTCGGAACAAACTTGTGTCTGAAATCGAGTCTCTGTTGACCAAAGTCTCGGAATGGGGACGACTTAACCTGGTCCAATTTAACCTCAACAAGACACAAGTTTGCGCGTTTACCGCCAAAAAATCACCCTTCGTCGTTCCTCTACGATTTGAAGGCACTCCCCTAACTGCCGCAGCCAGCATTGGGATACTTGGCGTCGACATATCGAGAGATGTGCAGTTTCGTGGTCATTTGGAAGGAAAGGCTGAACTAGCCTCTAAGAAACTTGGCGTGCTCAATAGGGCGAAGCAGTATTTCATGCCTTCACACCGCCTTCAATTATACAAGGCGCAGATCCGGCCTCACATGGAATACTGCTCTCACCTCTGGGCTGGAGCGCCCCAATATCAGCTCCTTCCATTTGACCGCGTCCAACGCCGGGCGGCTCGAATCGTCGATGATAATGTGATCTCCAATCGGCTTGATCCCTTGGCGCTGCGTAGAGATGTCGGATCGCTATGCATCTTCTACCGCATCTACCACGGGGAGTGTTCTGAGGAATTGTTCGGATTAATACCTGCGGCAGAATTCCACCACCGGACATCGCGTAAGAATTCCAAATTTCACCCACACCATCTTGATGTCCGGAAGTCCACAACATCTAGATTTTTACGGCATTTCCTGCCTCGCACTACAAATATATGGAATCAGCTGCCACCTATGGTGTTTCCGAACCGATACGACTTAGGGTCCTTTAAGAAAAGAGCATACTCACATCTAAAAGGCTGGCAACGCACCTGCTGATCTCCTGGTATAGCGGGTGTCTGTGGATGTCGCTATTCACTTACCATCAGGTGAACCGACTGTCCGTTGGCCCCCTCTTCTATAAAAAAAAAAAAAAAAAAAACAGAACCAAAGGGTTCCGTAAATCGTGTTTCTATGCAATATAAAACCAAATTAACATTACGATGGGACCTAGTGTCTTGCCAGATTTCAGGATTACACGTCAATGAGAAGTACTCTATAAGTTTAGGTTGACAGATGGACACCAAAGCGATCCGTAATCGTATCGTATCGTAATCGTATCGTAATCGTATCGTAATCGTATCGTAAAAAATCCCATAAGGGTTCCGTTTCGTCATTTTGAGGAACATAACCCAAAACTGTCAAAGTGTTTATTCTGTAATTAGTCTACATAAATGTTCATATTATAGGATGACTTAACAAAGTCAATGTTATTTTGTAGTTACCTACCTGACCCCTATAACTAACTACTTACTTTTTCTAAGTGCCATTTCACATGTAATCCATATAATGCGTCCGCAAACGCAACAAAACATATATCATGTGTATGTGAAAGTACACTTACTCATTTGCATTTTACTTACCTATCGTTAATAACTTTCTTCATGCAGTTATGGCAGTCAATATCTATAGTTAAAACTTATTATTCTTTTCTTTGTCCTCAGGTACATCATGATGAGCTTCGTACACACTATTTTGGCCAAGTTTCAGTAACAAGTCTTCAGCAGATTTTTAAGCAATGGCTGGTTATAACTTCACTACTAGACCTTATAGTACTCCATTATATCGGTACAAGTAATAACACATTTCCTATCCTTCTATCCGTAACAAACAAAAATTGCATGTCAGCGAAAATAAGCAGATTGTTGGACATAATACTCAACGCACAGCCAAAATTCCTAAGGCTAGAAAAAAGTTGCGAACATGGTCATTATATAATGTATTTGCTAAGAATTTTAAATATCAATATTGAAAAGGGCGAATAGTCTAAAATAAATTAGAAGTCGATACAAAAACAATCTAATGGATTTTGACGAGCGAATCGTACATAAAACTTATCCATATTCTATGAGATAAACAATACTCCCGTTACAAGATGGCTCGAATTCTCAATTGTACACGGGAGCGTGTGGAATATTTATTTGTACGCATCTGAGTCAACATGAGTGCAACGGGATTTCTTTAAGAAATACGAGGTCATATTCAAAAAACCTCAGAAAGCATTTTTGAAATAATACTTTTTGTAAGAGGTAGTGCCATGCTGCTTTACAGCCGAATTGAGCCGGCACGATCGTAATGGTACCTCTCGCTCACATAATACCGGCGTAAAATTTCGTGCGTTTTGTAAGTGTCCGGTAGCCCACTGGGGGGATAGTGAAAAGGGGCATCACATCTGCATACATTTTACTTAATTTAAATTTACAGCCGTATCTGGATTGATGATAATGTCACTTGTGAGCGACGATGGCCTAGTCACTGGTGGGTATGGGCTAGGTCAGTTGAGTGAGAGCTGAGAGAGTGAAATGGATTTTTCTAAATTTCTACGTGCACCTAAACATGAGACCATCGTTTGCTCACCGGTGAAGGAAACAACTTGAGGAAACCTGCATGCCTGATGAGATTAAAAGTCTTTGAAGGTGTGCGAAGTTCACCAAACCGCATTGGGCCAGCGCACCCGTGTCCAGCAGTGGGATATGTAAGGGTTGATATTATTATTATATTATACTATGTCACTCAGTGTTAAAGTAGCATTCTAACGCTTCCGTGCGTACCGTACGACCTCGTACGAGGCTGCGTGCGTACTAGCGGGTACTGCGCCATGGGACCTGCACGCTGGGGCCCTAGCGCGTGAGTGGAGAAGACGACGGGGAGAGGAAGAGGAGGTCTCTGACGAGGAAGAGACTTGGCGGAGCCGCCTGAGGAGGCGGGTGCTCAGCCAGTGGGGTGAGCGGCTCAGAGAGCCGAGCGCGGGACACCGCACGGTGTTGGCCGTCGGTCCAATCCTGGAGCAGTGGGTTGACCGGCGGCACGGCACAATATCCTTCCACCTTGCGCAGATCCTGACGGGGCATGGATGCTTCGGAAGGTATCTGTGGAAGGTGGCAGGGGCGGAGGTCTCACCAGGGTGTCATCACTGTGACAGCAGTGAGGACACTGCTGACCACACCCTGGCGGGCAGAGGCAAGGGCGCCCCTCATCGCTGAGGTTGGCGCGGACCTGTCGCTCCCTGCGGTCATCCGAGCGATGACCGTCAGTGAGAGCACATGGCAGGTGGTCCTCTCCTTCTGCGAGGACGTGATGTCGCAGAAGGAGCAGGCGGAGCGGGAGAGAGAGGGCACTGGCGCCTCTTCCCGCAGGAGAGCACGGCGGCGACAGACGGTTGCAACGCCGTGAGGGACCTGTGCGCGGCAGATCGGGGGATCCGCTGCGCGCGCGTAAGGTCCGAGCTATAAGGCACCCTTGTGTGTTCAGTGTGCCTTAAGCGGAGAAGGAGGAGGTGATGCTACTCCCCGCCTCCAGAGAAGAGTGCCGTATGGCACACCGTTGTGGCCCGATACGGACGTCCACAGCTCTCGCGCCGGGTCACCCAAACGAAGAGGAGAACACCGCTGGGGTTTAGTGGGTAGAGTCTGCGTCCACTTTACCATCTTCTCGGGCGCAGAGAGTCCCACATAACCACCGGGCCCCCCCGGACCCGGTGGTATGCCTAAACGGATCCCCAGCGAAACCAAAAAAACAAAAGCATTCTAACGCTGAAAGGATTTTTAAAATTGGTTGACAACAAACAACGGTTTCTCTACTTTCTATTATTAAAATATAATATAAATATAATGTCTCACACTCAGGAACCTGCGCTAATTCATTAGGAAGGCGACAGTGAAAACCGTATCAAAATCAGTTAGGTAATTTAAAAAATATCGAGACACAAACAGAAAAAGAGGGGCGCTGCGGTCGGGGCGTAGCGGAGACCATTTTTTTATCTAAGATCATCACGCAATTTGACCCACGTTAAACTAAAAAAAAAATCTTTCTTCAATAATTGTTTTATCGAATATATTTTTACATCCCACTGATAGTTTAAAGATAGTTCAAACAAACAAACTAATCAGCTTTATTATATTATTAATATAGATAAATGTCTCGGGGTAATGGATATGTATTATATCGATCTAGACTTGTAACAACTTACCAGGGTTTAATAATAATAATTGTAATTTAACTGAATATCAAGTTAGCCTTTGCTAACTTTAACAATTTAATGACATTATCTCTTACATTTATAAGCTGATGATGATGATGTAATTTAGCTATTATATAGAATCGTCCCACGCCTGTTAGTGCGTCTTTGTTCTAAAATACTGAAAATCAACCTCAAAATGTCGCGTGAACACTTAGCACCTCCCAAGGTACGTCGTGTTGAACTTTTGAATGAAGGCTGATCAATCGTTCGATAAGATCGTCTTTGTCGTCGATCGGCTTTGTAAATTATTATATAAAACCCATTTAAGCCTTGTTTATTTGTATAGATAATAAGAACTATTGTTTCATGAACTTAACAAGCTAAATAATTAGACTCAACCTTAATATAATAATAATAATATACTTTATTTGTGCACGTAAATCATACAAATAAACAAAACTTTAGATACTAAGGACTTACAAATAGGCGGCCTTATCGCTTACAGGCGATATCTACTAGGCAACCAGCGGGGAAAGAGAGAAAAAAAATGTGAAAGTTCGAGGTAAATTTGACATTTTATCCCACTTTATTCTTAGGTCTATTCCTGAATTGCATTATCACTTGTGGTGCTACTACTGCACTACTATTGCGAATGTCAATGTGTGTTCTGTATAGAAGAATAACGAGGTTATCCCAGTAGGGCTCCTTTGATGTGCCCTGTTGCTCAACAGATCAGGGCCACCTCACCAAAGGCGGCATTGGTGGCATTCGCTGGGGTTTAGTGGGTAGAGCTGCGTCCACCTTACAATCTTTAGACCGGCTTAAAGAAACTTATTTAACATCTCACTTTAGTGTCTTAATATGTGGACTTTTGTTAAAATACGTTTTCTTTGGAGATAATATGAAGCCATTAAAATACTTTATACAAAAACATTGAATCAAACGAATACCCGAGTAAAGGCTTAAACTGCTAAATAAGATAACGTGCAACTACGAACGGATGCGGGCTGATAATTATGATTCACCTGACAACACGTTCAAACAAAGCTCTCTTAATATTCATAAAAACAAGTTCCTCGAGTATTTGGTACAATTTTATTCGACTAAATTTTAATTTTGATGGCCAATTCATCAATATCTGACGGGAAGGTAATAAAAAACCAGCTTACACCACTTTTTTTTCATCGGAAATGTATATTTTTGGTATGGTTTTTTCGTTGAATGTTACGCGTAAGGCAATATTTATTATTCATTGAATTAAGTTTTTTTGGTATGGCTTACACACATTTATTTAAAAAGTTCTTAATCATTTTATCCAAAGATCAAATGTCTGAAATATAGTTTCACATTATTGTTTTTATTTTTTGTATTTTTTTCTATTAACTTTAATATAATAAGACATATTTATTAGCTAACGTGAGTTGTGTTACTTATGTTAATTTAATCACTTCTATCACACTACACGATGTAAAACTAAGGATTTAAAAGATTCTTCTGTAGCTTGTTTCGTAGATTAATGCGAACAATCAAGTGCCTACAAAAAATAAGATTTTATTGGCGATATTTCCGCATCTTATTCTGTCACACTGAACCAGCCTGTGAAATATTTTTTTGATTTAATTACTTAAACGTGTTAATGTCTATTTATTAAGAGTTACGCCATTCGTCACAATTATTAATAGAAACCAATAAATTTAGGGTCCTGTCCTTGGCATATGTATGTTTCGGTGTTTGTCTCACGGGATCACGTCATGCCACACGTAAGTGACAAAACCGTTTGTTATGTGTTAAAGTTTCACCACACTGTCAACTACTGGTTAATGTATGGCCCTTGTACTAGTTTATAATACTACATGAAGTAAAGGCTTATGAGAAAACGGATATTAGAATTATGAGAATATAACAATAAGAACGAAGAAGTAAAAAAGACATCTTTTTTGAATTGAAAACTTCTTCAGGCGCGGTACGCATATTTCTAGATGATATAAAATCTCTGGAATCGCGATCGCGAGACGCTATTTGACGTTTATATAACGTTTGATTTATTTATTTAAGAGCAATATTTGTTTACATAACCAATCGTCAAACACACAGAAATGTCAATGTCATGCGTTCATATTGTGCGCCCGTTGTGTTAGGTTGTCAAAAAATTATCATAATCTTTTTTAAGCTTTGTATTATAGGTACATATTTGAATTGAATTGTTTTGTTTTGGGTTAGTTTTTTTTAATTATCTGAGACCAGCAGAAATATAATTCTCCACTAAGTACGCTCTAAACTTTCTCTATAGTATACTATTATATTATCTGTGCTATTATAGTTGAAGTATTTTCTAAAAAATTTAATGTAACAAAGTATATTTTGATTTCTTTGTTCTCATAATTCGCTGTTTCGTGTATGATGTAGATATTATATTTATAAAAATAAATATATACACGTAAGACAATATTTGAACATCGAATAGTATAATAAAATATATTTATTAAGTTAACCAACCAGGATTTCTAATATTTCCTCGTGCCTTTTATTGCCCATGTCTTAATAGACCGCGATAAAATCCGTAAAAAGTTGTTTTATTTCACGAACAAAACCCGGTTGAGACTTGCCAAAAATGGGCCCCCGTGTTGATACACGTGTTGATGATATTACAATTTATTATCTATTATGTTAATATATCGTATTTTATTTATAGAGTATAAAGTAATAAAACGAAGTGGAGAATGTATTTAATAATTATTATAGTCTACGGCAGATTTTAATGGAATTATTTTTGAAGTGTTGAACTTCAACTTATTTTAACGTTTGTAACGTGAAATTGTTGAAGAATTTCCAAATCACTAAGGTATAAACAAAACAGGAATTTCAGTAACTAGTAAAGAACTCATTTAGTTGATGCGCGTTTTTGACAAGATAATGAGTCAAATTCAGCCAATCCCATCTCCTTTTTTTTCTTTAACGCCGGGAAATGCTCTGAGGCATCCCCAGCGGGTATGTGGGACTCGCTGCGCCGGAAAGATGGTAAGTGGACGCAGCTCTTCACTAAAACCCGGCAAGTGTCACCAATGCTGCCTTTGGTGAAGTGCCCCGGATCTGTTAAGCTAACAGGGCACCTCGACGGCTAGTCAGTCCTTCAAGGGACCGACGCCACCTCCACAGAGGGGTTTCCCGCACCACAGAACAACCCCTCCCAATGTCGATACAGTGCCATGGGGTGAGGTCCCCATCCTCACCCCTTGTTCCCTCCTACTCTTTTGTCCCCTCTTCTTATAAGAGGTGTTCAATGAGTAGACCCCTTGGTTCACTTGGCTTCACCCAAGGTGCTACGTTCACCTTAGGCTAAAGAGCCCCACCGCCACGACAAGGTTTGAACCGTGGTGCGGAATCCCATCTCCTATTCTTACTTATATCTATTATCTTTCCTAAAAGGCCTTTTATATTTCACACTTACCATATTTTTAAGTTAACAACTTTTTACTTATATTACAAATAATTAAGATTTATAAATTTAGTATAAAATAAGCAAAGTTTAGTATGCTTACAAAGAAAAAAGTAATTTTATTACAATGATAAAGTACGTAGTTAAAAAATATGATTCAATATCATGGTTGTTTATCAATACTAGCACGATGGTTACTATCCATTATTAGAACATTTTTTTTGGCTACTGAACGGCAATGAAGCTACAAGTAACAGTGACACAAAACTGTATAACTGAATTCAAATTAACCAAGTTAAAGTGCACGTATATCATCTTACAAATTATAAGTCAACAGAGAGTAAGTATTTACCTAAAGTAAAGGTTTTCATTCTCTTTTAAACGAAACAAATTTTCTGTTTACTAAATTCGATATTATAAACTTTATGTAAAAAATATAACATCTTAATATATAATTAAATTTGTAATCATTTACTTTATAATATATAATTTAATTGGGATAATAAACAAGCATTTATTATCCCAGTTATATTGTTTGTATTGTTGTAAGTATATATAATTACGTAGTATATAAATATAAAAAAATCAAATTATTTTTTTATTTAAATTATTTTCATGTACAACGGAATGAAATAAGAAGTCTTATAAAATTTTCATTTAATTTCTATTATACTTTAATATCTTCATATTTAAGTTTGGCGAAACTGAAAATATCGTTTATGGTTTTCCAGGCAGATATATAAATAGAAAAAAACGTAAGCCTATTCTATTTTGAAATGCGGAAATCTATAAACCATAAATAATAGAGCCATTCAAAAATATCTGTTTATTACATCAGATGCAGGCGTCGTAATAAAATTGCTATAAAGTGATATATGCAGGTCACCTTCCATTCATAAAACTGTGAAATGGTTGTGTGATATATCATCCATACCTCTATTTTTTTTCTTTAACGCCGGGAAATGCTTTGAGGCATCCCGCAGGAAGTGGGTCTCCCCAAGCGGGTATGTGGGACTCGCTTCGCCCGAAAGCTGGTAAGTGGACGCAGCTCTACCCACTAAAACCCGGCGAATACCACCAATGCCACCTTTGGTGAGGTGCCCTGGATCTAATGAGCAAACATGGCACATCGACAACTAGCCACTCCCTCAAGGGACCGAAGCCACCTCCACAGAGGGGTTGTTCCACACCACAGAACAACCCCTCTCAACGTCAGGACAGTACAATGGGGTGAGGTTCCCGTCCTCGCCCTTTGCCCCCTGCTCTTTTGTCCTCTCTTCTTATAAGAGAGGTACGAAGAGCCTAGGCTACTGAGCCCCTCCGCCACGTCAAGGCTTGAACCATGGTGGTGATCTATACTAATATTATAAAGAGGCAATGTTTGTGTGATTCTATGTCAATGGGAAGTACGCTATAGGTTTTAGTTTGTCAAACAGACAAATAGATGGATAAGGATTCCGTTTTGTCATTTTGAAGAATGAACCCTAAAAATGATCACCATTAGTCTGGATGACGCTGTCAATCTAAGACGGGAGAAGCTGCGGGCAATTAGGATACATCCTATCCTAAGTACTTTAATTTTATAAACGCGAAAGTTGTAAGAATGTATGGATGTTTGTTGCTCTTTCACGCAAAAAATACTTAATGGAAATTAATGAAACCTTACAATAACATAGGTTATACATCATAAAATCATATAGGCTATAGTTTATCCCTGTACATCCACGGGAAAAAAAAGTACGCGGGTGAAACCGAGGGGCGCTGCTAGTATATCATAGGTATGACGTCATCCTATGACTTCATTTTCATTCAATAACACCTTATCAGGTAGGACGACCTCAGTTATCTCTGTGGGAGATAAAATAATATTTATAAACATTAGTAGATTCGCTACATCAATAATAATCTCATAAATGGCCAATAAATAATTACGTTTCTATCTCATAACAGACGGACAGACGAGACATCTGATTGTAGGTGGTCAAAGGCGCCATGAACAAACAGTATTATTACCTTTATATAACTGCTATATTTGACGGCTGGTAGAGTGGTCAAATGGTTAAACACCCAGCGGTTGCAGGTTTCGAAATCCGCCAAGTGCAGATAAAAGTGCTAGGTTAACGTGTTTTTTTAATGTCTATTTGTTATATACATAAATTAATAGTTCTTGCGAGGCCTAGGAAATTAATTAATTCATGTTATTCAGTTCTTAAAATAATTTGCGGTTAAAATGGCCGAAAAAGCTATCATTATTCTGACACTTAGACTTTAGAGAATTCCTCGTTTGAATTTGGTCTTTAATTTTTTAGGTTTCCATCCCAAAAAACCACATACTTTTATTACACGTACGCAAAACTACAGGCACATGAGTAAGTAAACGGACAGAGACAAAGCTTCCATACAACGCGTAAAATTGTTTAAGGGTTGTCACAGGTGGATAAAATTAAACGGACAAAACGATTTTTTTATCGAGTAGTAATCTATGTAAATATTCTATCTTTATTACCTACAAAATATTTTTTCTAAATATTTTGTGTTTATATTTTTTATTTGCAATAATCTGTTGTACCTTTTAATATAGTGGTAAATTGTAATGGAAAGCACTCTTATTGCATATCAGTTTTTATCATTACTATTATAATACTATTATAATATTTTTTTTCTGAACAGAAATCGTCTCCTAATTACGTATTCTGTACCTATACTTATTGTATTTTTACTGTAAAGTTTAGCTAAGATTTAAGATTTAATGTCGGGTCAAATGTTTCCCTAACTAGACTTTAGGCACATCCATAAAAACTTAGTGAACAAAAGTTATAATAATTAGTAGAAATAAAATAATAAGATACAACTTACCTATTGAAATCTTTGGGATATCTAAAATATGATTTGTTTTATTTGCTCTATTATTGTTCATACACACAGTATAGTAGTATACAATATTGACACTTTTTACTTTTAATTAACAAAAATTTAAGAACGATGATAATAATTCGAAATACCCGTCAAGCGAAAAAATATAAGTACAACGCACTCACATCCCTGCGTTCGAACACTCGTCGAACCGATTTCGACCGGTTTCTACTCGTACGTGACAAGGCACGAGTGCGAACACACACATGAGTTACGACGCTTGTAGTAGTGCAATCGTTTTTTTTTTTTTTTTTTTGATGACGCGCAAAAAATTGTTTTCAATTGTAAAATTTGCCACAAATTTTAACGACTCCAAAAGTAACAATAATGACGTGGTAAATGCAAAGATTGTATATTAGTAGAAGAACAAGTTGATTATAAATTGTAGGCACAAAGATTACGGAAATTATTTTATTACTGTTTAGTTTTGTTTTAATTTTGAAGTCGGTTTCAATTTTTGTTTAATTTTTTTTTATAATCCGAGAGGTTTTGTGTACTTGGTTTTTTTATTTCATATTTTTTGTAAAGATTAGTTTATTTTTTTATTTTGGCGCGACATTTTACAGTGAAACTGTTTTTTGTGGGATATCTCTTTTTTTTGTAAAGCATATATTAATCAACATAATTACATTTCAAATGTTTTAATATTTTAAATATTTATACTTCTTGAGTAATTCATTTCAAATACCTTAAAATTTTAAACTTAAACTTCTTGAGTAATTTATCAAAATTTTTATTCATAAATTTTCTCAAATAATTTAATAATAAAAGAGGTTAGTACTATTTATACTTTCACTTTAAATGACGCTTGTGACTGACCAGTGACCAATGCAACATCGTCATATTTTTTTAAATGTTATTTTGATTTTCAAAATTAACATAGAGCATGCGTTCCTGTTATTCCTCCTGTTTAAATATTTAGAGTGTAAAAGGGCAAGTTAGATACCAGATGGCGCAACATGCAACTTGACCGGCGGTTCAAATCAATAATTAAATTAAAGTAAATTATTATATTTGCTTATTAGTAAATCATGTAATAATAAGCTCAAATATGTAATTAAAAAAAAAAAAAATTTTTGTTCTTGTCCAATATATCGATGGGTCCTATGTATATGGGCCAAAATGCAAAATTACAACTTTACAGGAGAGGCTTCCAAAGTTTAAATTAGCTATAATTGTCGATTGATAAAACCGAAGTTTACGAAACTTTGCTCGTTATCTAAGACAACTATCCTCCTCATTTGCACTACACTATTTTATTTATACATTTATCGGTTATTTTTTACGTCACATTGGCCCTTCTACGTTAGTATTTGTTAAAAATATTTATGTTTAAAAACACCCTAAAAGGTCCAATGTGCCATATTGGCCATTATACGCGTATTATGCTAAGTAGCATAAAGTAAATCTTTATATTATCTTTTACTTATAAAATCTATCAAAAATTAAAGTAGTTGATTATTCCTTAATTAAAATAAAATATATTTAGACAATAAGCTAAATAAGTCACATTGACACTTATACGTTTTACTATTTGCTAACCGGCTAACTTGAGTTTTCAACTCTTTAAATAATAAATAAATTATAGTTAAAAAAACTAAAAAACACGCATTAATAGCAAACCCAACTAAAAATTTGAAAATAATTTTTAATGGATGAATTAAATGGGTTAACAAAATTACTTATTGTAAAAAAACGTGGTGCTTGTAACTAAGTTTTTATATTAAATAGATACTGATGAAATATTTTTAATAATGAATATTGAGCACCTCACGCTTTTTTACAATAAGTAATTTTGTTAACCCATTTATTTCATTCATTAAAAATTATTTTCAAATTTTTAGTTGGGTTTGCTATTAATGCGTGTTTTTTAGTTTTTTTTAACTATAATTTATTTTTTACTTTTTAATGTCGATTTTTTTAATTAAAAATTTTCTTCATTTAAGGTACTCAACTAATAACAATCACTTTAGAAATGAGTGAGACTAAAAACAACATAAGTGATGTAGGTAACTTGCGCGCCTTACGCCTTCCTAACATGTGCTACCTGATCAGGATATTGGAATAATTTTATCGAATTATTGTATTGTCATCTGTCCTCCATAAATCTACAAAGTTTGAACAAAATCTGGTCGTTAGAAGTGAGTCAAAATCAAGTCTAAAGGAGTTGGTTACAAACATACATATAAACATACATACAAACATACAGATAAAGGTAAGGCAGATAAAAAATAAGAATAAGATACAGGTGAAGCTATTATAAAGCGTGTAAAAAGTACAATTGTTTTAT
This sequence comes from Helleia helle, assembly GCA_963853865.1. NCBI lineage: Eukaryota > Metazoa > Arthropoda > Insecta > Lepidoptera > Lycaenidae > Helleia > Helleia helle. The sequence continues at coordinate 20,160,555 of OY971425.1, forward strand.
TCATTTATCGAAATGAAACTTGACTGAGCCTTAAAACTACATAATATTATGGACCCATTTTTAATCGTATTGGTGTTCTTTTGAAAAAAAAACACATTTTTTTTAAATGAGCTGCGAAGTACTGAATATCTTAATTTGAAATTAACACAATTATTTAATTTAAATAATGTATAAATCCCTATCCCGAGACACAAGATGTTAAGTCTCTGTGCCAGTAATTACATTGCCTAACACCACTACTACAAAATGTTCATAATAACTGGTATACCGATGGGATAGCATTTTCACGACATAAATCAAGCAAGTCTTTCTTCTTGGAAAATTGTATTGGTAACAGCTGATTGTAACATAGTTGCAGAGGAATATCAGTTTGTCTTCAGCAACTGGTCTTCTTGTTCGTACAGGCTGTTGTAAGATTTTAGTATGACTGTCAATAGCATCTTTATCCAAATCATATTTACAGTATAAAACGTATGATCCGTTGCGGCTTAGACCAAAGAATAATGTCCTTCCGGATAATTGAATGTCATCTTATACTTATTAAATTAAATTGTAAAGCAAAAAGACAATGTAATAAAATTTATAAGATTTATGCACATCACAATTCGGTGGGCGGCCCAGCTAATTGGTCCAAACTATAAACAAAAGTCGTAAGCGCGGCCCAACTGCCCGCGTATAAATCTCTAAGTACTCTTTGGACCTTGTACGTTTATATTCACGTCACTTACGCCGTTATACCGTACTAATAAATCGTGTTTATATGCAGAAATCTTTATTTTTTAATAGTTCACATGATTAATTATATCGATAAGATGCGTTTACCATAAAAAAGTCACCTTATACATAGGACCCATCGATATGATTCATTATTATTTACCCTAAATTTATTAAGTTATAGTTGCACACTACCATGCGTTCAGAATAAAAAAAATTCAAAACTTTAGATGTATTACTTTCTTTATTGTTTTCTTAAGAATAATTCAAATCCAACTCCATACGAAGAAAGTCGTAAATTTACTTGATAACAATGTACTTATAATTATGTTTATTGTCCTTTATAGTCTAGTCAACAAGTTCAAAAACGTGAAAAATAGAGATAAAGGTCCTAAAAATATGAGCGATGGCTCAATCGACTCGGAATCACCTCTAGAAAAATGTTTTTGAAGGATTTTGGTGCAGGTTTAAAATTGCAATTGTTATTAACAAAATAAGATGAAAAAAAAATATATTTCGTTTTTGTTAATAACTCGAAAAATATTAACATTTTAGCAATTTTGAAAAAAGCTCGTTAAAGAGGAGGAAATTTTCTAATATATAGTCTTATTAGGTATTATTAGGACTTTTTTATTATATTCCTAATATAATAAAAAAGTCCTAACTCCCGGAATTCTACCTCCATTATTTATAATTTTAATTAGACGTTGAAAATAGGGCTCTGCGCGGCAGTTACCGCATGCGCGCGCCGCCGCTAAAGAGAGTTCAGCAATAAAAATAATTTTTTTATCACATAAAATGTCATTTTAAAAATTTGAAAAAAATCTAGTATCTTCTTAACACTTGAAAGAATCGAGCCCTGAAGAAAAAAAAGTTTAATCACCATTTTTCAAAAAGTTATTCAATTGTTAACTAACCAATTTTTTCCCAATCTCCATTGGCATAAACAATGGGATGAAAGGTATAAATAATTGGCCTATAAATTTTAAACTTCGTGGAGCCCTTTTGATATATCTACTTTGTTGTTTACAAAAAATTATGATTAAAAAAAAATTTTTTTTTCTTAATTTTAATTGTTTAAAAACGATTTTTTTATATTTCGATTGTTTAAATAATTAGTTAAGAAAAAAAATTTCTTTTAAAAATCATAATTTACACTTTTAAATAATTTGCCAAAAAAAAATATTAATTATTTAATTGTTTATTAGTTTAACAATTTGTTATAAACAAATATTGACCAACGTTATATTTTTTTTCTGAAGCAGAAAAAATTATAAAAATAGCTATAACCCCTCACCTGTGGTGATAAAAATTAAATATTTTGCATTTCTGTGAAACCTCCTAGAGGTTCCATCACAAACCGATGATTTAAGGGCCCTTATCTCGACTTAAATGCATTTTATTCAGTTAATACAATACTAACTTTGACTTAATTTCCGCTGTAAACATTTTTAAATTTCTATATTCTACTTAAAAATAAGCATGTACTGTAACATTAACTTTGTATTATTTAGTATGGGTGCTTTGAAATATGAGTACTATTTATTTTATCATTTTTGGTATTTTTTTTCTAAATAATTAACTTTCTGATATAAGCATTTATATCTTCTTTATTAAACTAACATAATTACATATGTTGCTTGTTTCATAGAAATATTTTTTTATAAATCAAGTTAGAATATTCAAGAAACGAAGTCAAGAAACAAACTCCAGCTGCATTTATTATACGGTTATGTCTAATTTTTAGAGTTTTGACCGAATAATATCGGTTGAAACTAAATAAAAAAAAATTAAAATCACATTAAAGCACCACAATTACATGGATAGAGATAGTACATCTCACTTTGTTTTTATTATTTTTATTATTTTCATTTAAAGGCATTAGCTACTAGGCTATTAGCCATACAATATTGGCATTTTCTGTTGGAACCGGCTAAGACCTGAGGCCATGCTGCCATATCTGTTGTGTTAACAAAAATATCTTGTCTGTGCTTTGGAGAAACGGCGGAAAATGCCAAAAAGCGCGGCTCTGCCCCTCTAGCCCCCATCAATCAACTATCATTCCCCATTCCATCCACCCAAGGCAGTCCACCACAATATTCGCCAAACAATCACATTATATATAACACTGATTAAGTTTTTAAAACAAACACTATAGAAGACCGTCAGAATAGTTCTACTAAGAAAACCACTGCAGAACGGTCCTCCACAAGATTCGCCAACCAATCACAATATATAAAGATCAAGTTTTTAAAACAAACACTATAGAAAACCACTCTTAATGTACAAAACACAAAATAACAATTAATTAACGGGAAACCAAAGAAAACACAATCGCGCGCTCCGATGCTTCCCGCCATTCACCTCTCACTTTGTTAAATAATTTTGTTATTTCTCGAAAAATAATTAAACTGTATTATCATTTTTCTTTCCAATTGGCATTTTCTGTTGGAACCGGCTTAGACCTGAGGCCATGCTGCCATATCTGTTGTGTTAACAAAAATATCTTGTCTGTGCTTTGGAGAAACGGCGGAAAATGCCAAAAAGCGCGGCTCTGCCCCTCTAGCACCCATCAATCAACTATCACTTCCCATTCTATTCACCCAGAACAGTTCACCATAATATTCGCCAACTAATCACATTATGTATTACACAGATTAAGTTTTAAAAACAAACACTATAGAAAACCATCAGAACAGTCCTACAATAGAAAACCATTCCAGAACAGTTCTCCACAATATTCGCCAACCAATCACAATATATACAGTTTTTAAAACAAACGCTAGTAAATCACTCAGAATGAACAAAACACAAAATAACAATTAATTAACGGGAAACTGGGAAGAAACGAAGCAGATTGAGCTCTTAACAGAAACGAATATATGAAACAAAAGACGTTTATCAAATAAAAAATACGACAGAAAAAATATGTTATACGAAAGACGTTTATCAAATATAAAATATGACAGAAAAAATAAATAAAAATAAGAATACAAGAAAAAAAAAACGAAATACTTTTTAATACAACACCGTATATTGATAACGATAGGCAGCGTGGCCTCAAGCCTTTGCCTGTTCCGATACGATAAAACTAAAAAAACAAGCAACCAACTTCGATGTCAAAACTCAAAATTCTCACTGTAACGTCATATAAAATATTTTCTCTAATCGCAAAACGGCGCAAGCAATAATTGCTGAGACCCAATAATTTTTTGTAATATGTGTAAAATTCGTAAAAAGAAACTTATTAAAAATAGTGTGAAGTCTTAGTGTTTTGGCAATAATAACAAAATAAAGCCCCAAAAATATGAGGAGGTTATGTTTACATATGTCTCGAGAATATATACACAGTGCCTCACGCCAAAATACTTGGATGTGTTCCTGGCGCTAGACACTAACGTGTCTCCTGATGATCATTCTCGAATGATAATAATAAAAATATCTATGGAAATTTTGGATTGGGATCGAGAATCTGTCAGTTGGTACTCTTGTACGCTACACTAGTGCACGATTTGACTCGATCACAGTGGGATTTTATATAACTAATTTAAATTGGTAGTTCTCAATCTCGTACATTTTTCGCACTCTTGACAATATTTGGACGTTGACGTATCGATCGAAATCGAGTTTGGGATCGAATGATTGAATTGAATGAACGAATATTGTCCTCGGTCCCTTGGGGGTCTGACTAGCCGTCGAGGTACCCTGTTGCTCAACAGATCCGGGTCACTCCCGGCGAGTGCCCCGGATCTGTTTTTGCTGTTGTATGTTTTAGTGGGTAGGTCTGCGTCCACCTTATCATCTTCCGGGCGCAGCGAGTCCCACATACTCGCCTGAGGAGTTCCCCCTCCCCCGCGGGATGCCTAAAAGCATCTCACAGCGTAAAAGAAAAAATAAACAATAACAGTACAGCAGGCAAAATTTTATGACTATGGTAAGGTAAATCCGGATCTGGTTATTTATTCGATGGGTAAACTCAACATCCATGTTTCTTGAAAGGCAAATTTCATCACTTAGTTTGATTATTTATGATACAGATTCTAATATCTTCTCATCTATTCTAGTATAGTAGTTGTATGCGAGTGGTGAAGAATAAGCCGTCTTAACGTTCATCAAAAGCCGCAAAGAGCAGTTGGCGGACTCAGGTTGATAATGATTATACTTGAAATAATTTAAATATATTTTCAAGGAGTAAAATTTAAGACATTTTTAATTATTATGTTTCCATATACACAAATATACACTTATATCAATAAATCTCTATAATTGCCACCGCCTGCCCACGTGGGACCCTGACCTAGAAAATATGACGTCATGTTTGGACCTCAGGTTAAGGTGTGTGCACGTCGGTAAACCTTGTTGGCTATCTTTATATTATATTATATCATATAGTTAATCTGCCTGGTGTGGCTGGGCATGGGCTGGACCGATTTTGATGATTTTATTGTTTGTTGAACAGAAATGGAACACAGGAGATTCAAGGATGGTTTAGATTCACAGTTCGGTACACTAAAATATCTGTCGTGCCTGATAGTAGGTACCTATTAATACCTATATTAACTTCCCAACAAGACAATATGAAAAAATGACAAAAGGTGGAATAAAATATCTGACAGTCATGCCATGCCGTCACGGCATTTGAATTGATTTTGCAGCAAAGACGCGCCAATAGATGATTCACGATTCACATTAAAAACCTATCATTAGTTGTAAGTTGAGCTATCAACTGCAATTTTAATCCGTCTATTAGTTCTGAGTTCGGAGATAAGACTGTTCAAATAAACGAACTCTTCTGCTTATTACCTATATTAGTATTTAGTTTAGAAAAAAATATGTTTATTATAACCAGGCCCTTAGACTCGTTAATGTTTATTTACATATTCGGTTTGGCAATTTATAAAAAATGAGCCAATTAACGAATACTTTTAACTTATCATGCTCATTATAATGAAACACTTTTTTACGGATTTTATCGCGGTTTATTAAGATTTTTACAAGCCCGACGTTTCGGATACTTTACAGCAACCATGGTCACGGGAGGACTCGTTCATGCTCGTTAAATATTACAGTGTCATTGTTAATTTAAAGTATTTGTAAATAATAAATGTCATTATCTGTATCAAACACATTTTAGCAGTGGGCAGAATGCTTGAAGGAATGTATGGATCGTTCGGACAAGAAAAGACAGGACGTCTCAGGATAAGCAACGCGTGTAAGAGTTGCAGGGCTAGTATGAAATGATTTATGTATATAGGCCAAGAGGTTTGTGTTCATGGGCGACGCTGATTTCTTACTATCAGGCGGCATCTGCCAGTGTGACTATCCAACCAACATTTTAAAAAATCTGACGAAAGCTAGCATATCCAAGGCTTAGGCCTAAATTTCAATTTGCGGAATCCTAAAAGTGATTCTTTAATGCTGTGACGATTACGGATTACCGATATTTTTAGCAGACATACCGTCTAGGTAAGGGCCAGCGTCGGCCCATAACATAAACGAGTTTACCTAAAACTAACCCAGGCCATTTATCTATTGCGTATCCTAAGACAGAAGATGTTAAGTCTCTGTGCCAGTAATTACACTGTATATCCTTCTTTCCGAAACACAACCGAGGTTTTTCATAGAAGAAACAAGCAGTATGGTGGTACCCATGAAGACAAGAGCGCGGCACAGGGTAACCCTCCCACCGGTAAATTATATTGACCTGATAATCCACATGGCGTGTTTAGCAACGCCAAAGTCATCGACACTTTTTGCCGTTATTCTTGACTAGGCGTTGACATTGACAAGCGTGGAGCAAAATGAACTTAACATGTCTAACATGCTGTCAGACTTAATCTTGACAGTTATAGAATATATTAAAATAATCGAATCTTTTTAATTAATTAACACTTTTACCTTTATTTTGTTGGTCTGTACCTATGTCGTGTTATAGCGCAAAAACGGTAAACCGATCTTGCTGGAATGCGTATAATAAGAACATGTTACGACAAATGATAATCCACATAATTATGATGAAGGTAAAATTAATTGTTGTGTCTATTTCCAAGCAGGCAAACCCACGTGAACATGCAGTTCAGATATAATTATGTGTACAGGTAATCAATTACATAAACTATTCATTCATTAAAGTAAGTGATTTCAAAAATGGAACAGCATGAATGGGCATTTTTGATTGATATCTTAATCATCGCAGTCATTAATTATCATTGACTTGATGAAAACGTAGGAAGCTTGTGAGTAGTTATGGCGATTGATATGATGATGCTACACTTTGATTTGATGAACTTTTAAGATAACGATTAAGAACAGGCGACTGCATTTCATTTTTGAAGTGTAAACTTCTTTTAGCGCGGTACGCATATTTTTAAATGAGATAAAATCTCTGAACTCGCGACACCGCACACGAAACGCTGGAAACGCAGTTTGACGTTTATATGAGGTGGACTCGCGACACCGCACGTGTGCCGCTGGAGACGCAGTTTGACGTTTGATTTATTTATATAAGATTATGCAATATTTGTTTTGCAAATTGTGTTGCTTCTAAATTATGTCATTGTATACGTTGTCATAATCTTTTGCAGCCTGTATTATAGGTATTTGAATTTGATTGTTTTGTTTTCACTTCTATCGGCAGTCCCTGTGACTGGTTGGTTTTTTTTATTTAGTACCTACTGTTTATATTGTTTGATTTAATTTATTAAAATAATATTACATAATACAACTTTCAAAATGGGATACGTGTCAATTTTATTATTTCTCGGCGCTAGCCAAGGCGAAGATAACCATAGTAATTTAAAATCTTATCATAATATATTTATGAACAATTCCAACACGTCAACAGAGCTCCGTGGTGCCGTGGAATTTACACATCCTTAACTAAGGATTTATTTTCATCATACAATTTTTCTAGGTGGGATTAGAACCCGCGATAACTAGTCAAAATCACTATACCAGCTATTTCAATTCCATGTTTATAGCAATACAAAAAGCACCCGTAGTTTACAAAGTATCTAATCATATCTTTAGGCTCTTCACTTCATTGTACCTAGGTGTTGTGTATCTGGATCCCTGACCGTTTGGTCTATATTTGATAATTAATACGTAATAAAACACACTCATGTAAGGAAATCGCTTTTTTATATAGAAGAGGGGGCAAAGGGACAGTCGGTTCGTCTGATGGTAAGTGAAAGCGACATCCACAGACACCTGCTTTACCACAGGGTTAGCAGGTGCGTTGCCGGCCTTTCAAATAGTATGCTCTTTTCTTGAAGGTCCCTAAGTCGTATTTATTTCCCATGGTTTGGTTCTCATTTGATCAAGTTCACATAAAAATACCGTCCTTATATAAAACCTTCTTTTTTGAAGTTTGTTAAAATTGCCAAATAAGTTTATATATGGACTAAAAGGCTAAAGTTGATTTTGTTTTTTTTCACGAATTCGTGCAAACTAGCAACATTTTAATGAGTCTGCTATTTTAAGTAAAACGAATATTTGCTATTTTCGTATTGCTTATTTTATTTTACATCCAATCCGCTTAGTTGGCGTTTATTATTTACGCAACAGTTCGTGGAATGATTTAGGCAAAGTTTTGTTGTTCAGAGGTCACTGTCGTTTAAAACTTGAATAAAATGCTCAACCATTTATCATTGTAACTGATGATTGGAGATGTAATTTATTGTTTTATAAGTGAGTTAATTTGTTCATTGTTAAATGCTTTTAACTTCTCATTAGAACTTGTGACTCAAAAGACATGAGGAAACCTGCATGTTTTTGCAAGCAATGACAAAATGCAGTCTTTTGAGGTGTAGGTATTTCACTAACTCATGCTTACCTGTTGCATTGCACATAAGACTAGCGAAAATATTATTTTAGAGTGATTTGGGTAATTAGGTATTACTCTAATGCCTTGATTTCGAGGCACGCATTCATTCAAGTCTTTAGTCAACTCCACTTGAATCAATCTGGATTCTCTCCTGATTTCGTCATCTGTTTATTAAGACTACATTCCCGATGTTTCGGATACTTTACACCAATGTCACAGGAGGACTGATAGAACATTTATATTCTATGCTTATTAGCAATAAATTATTCCTTTTTTAAATAGATTCGAGATTATTCCGAATAATAAATAGATATATAACATGATAGCGTAGCGACAGATACATTGTCAAGGAATAAAAAAAATTAACAATTTTAAAGAGGAGCGTGAGATTTTGTTATTAGCGACGCAGTATCGTGTTAGCGTGATGACGTGGTGATGATGTTTTATTATTAGTGATGCAGGATTATGTCAACGTGATGATGTGGTGATGTTTTATTATTAGTGATGCAGGATTGTGTGAACGTGATGTACAATGATACATAAGGTTGCATCACCTATTACCCACAGTGGCCATCCTGTAGGTTTATTACTCTAGTTGACTAACGCTTTACAATGTGTAAACAGTGATGCATTAAGGACATTATATTCAGCTCGATACGACTACTGCTTAAACCTTTTGAAACATCTATTGGCGGGAAACTATACGGTATATAAAAGACCAACACTCCGACTTTAGGAATGCGGATTAATAGAGAGATCTATAGATCGGTATTTTTTTCTTTAACGCCGGGAATTGCTCTGAGGCATCCCGCGGGGGTGGGTCTCCCCAAGCGGGTATGTGGGACTTGCTGCGCCCGTAAGCTGGTAAGTGGACGCAGTAGAGCCCACTAAAACCCGGCGAGTGCCACCTATGCCGCCTATGGTGAGGTGCCCCGGATCTAATAAACAAACAGGGCACCTCGACGGCTAGTCAGTCCCCCAAGGGACCGACGTCACCTCCACTGAGGGGTTGTCCCGCACCACAGAACTAACCCTCCCAACGTCGGGACAGTACAATGGGGTGGGGTTCTCGTCCTCGCCCCTTGCCCCCTGCTCTTTTGTCCCATCTTCTTATAAGAGGGGTAAAAAGAGCCCTCTCGGCTCAATTAGCTTTGCCCAAGGTGCAGCGGCTCACCGTAGGCTACTGAGCCCCACCGCCACGTCAAGGCCTGATCCATGGTGGGGATAGATCGGTATACGGCCTCCACACCTAAGAACCTAAAAAATTATTGACGAAGAATCGGCAGGCCTTCAATTGGATGTGATGACGATAGCCATCCAGATTTCGGTCAAGGTAATGGGAGTATTGAGAGACCAATACGTGCTGATACGAGGACGACACAGAATATTCTTAGAAAATCAAAAACTGAACAAATTAACAACTTATTAGTTTTATTGTACCTTTATCCGCCGTATACAGTATATGATATACTAGATATATTATTAATTATTATATGTAAGTACTAGAAAATCATCAAATACGGATTGTTATGAATAGCCCAAAACTACAAAACTAGATGCTTAAGGTTAAACTAGTCGACGGCGCGAACTCTAACAAAATGATTGCTATCTCACCTGACATAGTGCGCGAACATGCGTGCTAGAATGAAATGCACAATGATTCATTCCGAAAATGTCATTTTAGCAAAACAGTTATTATAGAAAAACTAATAAGTGTATCTTTTCAAAATAATTTTATTTTATCTTTTGAATAACTAAACTATATCTGTACGAGGTTTAATTTTGAGCTTTCGTGCTTGGTATACAATTTATATTTATTTACGCCCAAAGTTGGGCTAAAATCAGTGTTGAAATACGAAAGTTTTGAAGCTTGTATTTTTTAAATGTATAATTTTTTTACGATTTTGGGTTTTTTTTTGGGAGGGATCTATGCTATTGGCCCGAAGGCCCTAATGCTTCATCGGATTAGTGTGAGCCCATTCGGCTCACTTTTGATTTATAAAGTGGGGGGTTGCCCCCCGCCTACCGTGCAGTCTGCGACCACACGGCCTCCTGGCGTCGGTTGTGTATCAGTGGCGGGACTGTACCGCGTCACCGTCGGGTAGACGATTTTGGGTACATACACACATAGATAATGACGAGATCAATTTATATTATCATTAGTTTTTCATGGCCAACGTCAAACATTGTAGTTATTACTGTTCTGCGTTTGTATGGAAAGATGAGCGACTTGTGTAACCTTAAGGTTTTCATCCAGTTAGATATCACTAGATATTATTGTCACGTATGTTAGGAATGTGGGTTTATTCTTCGCAGTTTTGTGATTGATATGAAGTGTCAAGTCTGTAATTATGATAAGTAAGCTATTTCCATATAGTGTGGTATTTAAATAGGATCTGACACATAACGCTAACGATGTTTTTACACTGCAAAACTTATAAAAAATATTGAGAGTAAGGAAAACCTTAAAAATCCATTGATACGTGGAGACAAAACTTAGTAAAACATCCACAGAGTGGAGTTTAAAGAGATTTTATCAGCAGAGAAATAAATAAAACCCCACATTTTTATCTGCTATAGGTTTGAACTGTTTGAAGAGACTCGATTTGCATCATACAAACTAAAACATCACAGGAGACCGAAGAGCTGGCAGCTACCTCGGACAAAGAATTAGTCTAGCAATTCAAAGGGGGAACGCTGCCACTATCTTCGGAACCTTGCCTAAAGGGACTCCTTTTTAATAATATATTTTAGGTTTTTTAAATATATTTTTTAAGGTTTTTAGTTTTAGGTTCTTTGTTCTTTTTAATTGTATGTAAGTTTAGTTACAATGATCAAATAATCATTGTCATATAGTAGAAGTACTTAATTTAAGACATTGATACAACTAATACATTCAAATCGTTCATTGTATGGCTAGTATATTTTTATTGCATGCAAAAAATGACTATGTACATAAGGCCTAAGTAATAAATATTTACCGTGCGTTTACCATAATAGCCACATGTTAGTATCTGCGGTAATACGCAGCTGTAATGCCTATATAATTATCGTAAACGTTATTCATAAATGAATATGCATTTTATAGTAATCATCATTTAACCATACAAAAGTATTGTATAAGAATAATTGAGATGCAATGTCTTTGTACTATGGTCAAATCGTGACCATCTTGCTTGGTACATCCGTGACCAGCTTGGTTGTATGCACCGAGACTTCCCACCTTACGTCTCATGATAGGCAACAAATGAGTGAGTTACCTGAGCTAGGTTCACTTGTTTATGTTCATAAGACACGCTGGCAACTTACCATCATGTGGCTCATCTGCCCATTTGCCTATCAAACTAACAAGCATTATACATGTGATTTTTTTTATTCGGTTGAGTAGTTCCTCTGACAACCAAACTCACAAACCTCTTTATAGTCTAGCAGCGACCCGCGTACTTCCTATTCCCGTGGGAGTAAAGTGAAAATTATAGCCTATATGCTATTCTGATGTACAAGCTATGATATTGTAAAGTTTCATTAAAATTCATTCAGTAGTTTTTGCGTGAAAGAGTAACAAACCATCCATACATTCTGTTAATCATCATCAAACTTTCGCGTTTATAATAAATAATATTATAAATTAATTCCAATAATAAACATGCAAATATGTCTTTACATCCATCAGGTACAATGACCAAAGAGCCCATAATATTAATTATATTCTGCAACTAAAGCATTATAAATAGTAGTGACCTATTTCTGGATGATGCAAACCAGTGCTGGAATGCATGCACTTTCTATGGCTAATTGCTTTATTGTGTTCTGACCACCTGCTCTTGATTATGTCAGACAGAGAGTAATAACAAAGACAGGATTATGGACGGCATATCTTTCAATGGTTTCAACTTTGCATATGTTTTTGATATATGTTGTATAAACGAATGCATGCGCTGAGGGAAGATCTAGTTGCCTTGGGCCTCGAAGGAAAAGGTTTCGAGCTTAATCAGTGCACCGCTGAAAATAGTCCTTTATTAAGTCCCCTACTTTGAAAATTGATTTAAACTTATCAACCCAAAAAGCTTAACATAAGACAATCGGACGCATTGTAATGCCAGTTCACAGTATTTTCTGGCATACCTACTCTAGGTTCAAATTAGGTTCAAATATAATTATATTTTTTTTACGTAAGTTATTATGTTAAAAAAATCTACCAAATTTTACACATGCCCTAAATCTCTGTCTATTAGCTAGTGTAACTACAAGTAATTGGCCAAATTTAACTCAGTTGCGCAGGTTGCAAAAAAATCTCACAAATTCCTTTTGTACAACGATTTGTGCCTGGAGAATGACGGTTAAATTAATAAAACACGTAGTTGCCAAAATTAGCACTTTATATGTCTCGCCAGGTGGCCCACTTGTATATTCACTATTAGCTATCGTGACTCACCCTGTGACATCATACAGGTTGTTACTTTCCGACCCAACGAACTTTACTGAAAGCATTCCCAGCATGACAGAATGGAATGAAGAGTGCAATGTAATTTGAGGGCGACTATTGAGTTTTAAAAATTATTTATTTCATTTAGTTTTACAAGTAGTTTGGTTTTATTTAAGTTTGGTTCCCTGGATCTTCTCAGTACCCTCGTGCACACCTGGGGACGAGGTTATAAGGTGGCGGCACGGCTGGCCAAGTTGGGAAGAGGAACTGGCGCGGCAGCCCTATGGCAAAAGCCTAACGGCTGTTCTGTGTCCGGTCCTCGAGCGGTGGATGCGCCGTAAGGGCAAACCTCTCACCTTCCGTGAGACACAGGTGCTCACCGGGCATGGTTGCTTTGGTGAATACCTGTGCCGGACGGTCCACAGGGAGCCGGTGACAGTGTGTCACGATTGTGACGCGGAGATGGACTCGGCCCAGCACACTCTCTAGGTGTGCCCGAGATGGGCTGCGCTGCTTCCCAATCTGACATCGGTCATCAGAAGGCTCTTGTCTCTGCCGAACGTCATCAGCATGATGCTCGGTAACGACAAGTCCTGGACGGCGATGGTCTCTTTCTGCGAGGCAGTTATGTCCCAAAAGGAGGCCGACGAGCAGGAGAGGAGTTCACTGACGGGCGACGAACCGACGAACGGGGGTGCGTAGGAGGCGCTACTTAATACTCCTCCAGTAACACCGTAACATTATTTTAAATTTATTGACAGATAATTCCTTAAATGTGTCAGTCATTCTATTTGCATTGATATCGATTAGATAGATAAGATTTTTTTCATTTGTTGGCAATTCCTCTTATTCTATATTTCCTTATATTTGTATAGGAGTAACGAATGATCAACAAAATCAAAGACTATGCTTATGTTTAGGAATATAGCATATGTTTATTATATTTAAAAAAAAACATATGGCTGAGGGCTCCCAAACGTTTTTCAACTTTTGGTAGTAATCCTTTAAGCTTAATGAAGTTATCTCATAAATCTGTCGGCGCTAAAGCCATCAATTAAGGTTATCGTGTATCATGTCGTGTGCTATCGTGCCATGAATCGATAATTACGGTCCCATAAAAGGCGACTGTGAGCTCAGGCATTAGGAATTCAGCTAGCGTCCACGCTGTTGGGCGAATCTGTGTAAAACGGACCGCAAATCATTTATGCATTTAACCGAGCACGATTGAGTCGTGGTTCATCTTGCTAAACTAAATCTTGATTTAAAATCAAAACTGAAGGAGTGCCATTGTGGTTTAAAACTTAAAAGCGACAATGATAAAAAAAATATACGTTCCAGTGGTACGGGCAGACATATAGACACTACCACAGATAACAGAACAGCGTATGTTAACCACCTATCGTGTCTAAAACGATCGTATATTTTGTAAAGTTGACCAAACTGAACAATGTGCCAAAAGTCATTATAATTGGTTCAGAAGCTTAGGATTTCATCGCACACAATAACGCGGCACATTTTTTTTATTTAGAATTGCGCCTGCGAGAGAATGAAATAGATTAATAAAATCATTTACGTTGGCGTTACGAAAACGCGTGATATATGATGTCGCTAAATAATATATTTGTTAGCAATATTCAGCGTTCTCTATACTTTCGAAGGGCGGGAGAAAGGTGATTTATGCATGCATATGCAAAGGATTCACGGAATGTTGCCAACAAATATAACATCGTGTTCAATTTACAAAGCTTCACACATAAATTTATATTATGCATACTTATTAATTTTTACCTATAGAAGTATGTACAGACAGAGTCTACAGAAACATCTTAGTATACACTTGTGTGGGATGCGAGTGGCAAGTCGGTCGTCTTTTTATTCATTGAAGGAGGCCTATGAGCAGTGGACAGATAAAGGCTTATGACGATAGTACGCTTAAGTTATGTAGATATATGTCTGATTTATTATTATATTAAGTTATGTAGATATATGTCTGATTTATTATTATATTAAGTTATGTAGATATATGTCTGATTTATTATTATATTAATTTATGTAGATATATGTTTGATTTATTATTATATTAAGTTATGTAGATATATGTCTGATTTATTATTATATTAAGTTATGTAGATATATGTCTGATTTATTATTATATTAAGTTATGTAGATATATGTCTGATTTATTATTATACTAAGTTATGTAGATATATGTCTGATTTATTATTATATTAATTTATGTAGATATATGTCTGATTTATTATTATATTAAGTTATGTAGATATATGTCTGATTTATTATTATATTAAGTTATGTAGATATATGTCTGATTTATTATTATATTAAGTTATGTAGATATATGTCTGATTTATTATTATATTAATTTTCTTGTATCATTAATAAGAGAAGTATTTTACAATTAAATGTGTTGAGCATGGTAATCTCCAACCTGAATCTTGTACAGGAAACCATAACGATAAAGTTGAATCGCAGTTACAGGCCGTTATATATGAAATGTGAGTGCTAGCGATAATATAAAACGCAAAGTATATGAAATAGTAACCTGGGAAGATCTGCCACAGACTTCTATGTAGACTGCATTTTTGTATTATTTGAAAACGGGCTGATGAGCCATCTGCTGGTAAGTGTTCCGTTGCCCATTACCGAAATGGAACTAGGCCAGGAATTCGTGTTGCTCACCATGGTTCAAGCCTTGTCGTGGCGGTGGGGCTCAGTAGCCTAAGGTACAGTGGAAGGTACAGGTTTAATTTGCTTCGCCCAAGGTGTACATTAGTACACCTTGGGCGAAGCAAATTAAACCGAGGGAGCCGCTCTTTGTATCCCTCTTGTAAGAAGAGGGGACAAAAGAGCAGGGGGACAAGGGGTGAGGGTTGTAACCTCATCCCATTGTACTGTCCCGGCGTTGGGGTGGTTGTTCTGTGGTGCAGGACAACGCCTCTGTGGAGGTGGCGTCGGTCCCTTGAGGGACTGACTAGCCTAGTGGAGGTGCCCTGTTAGCTCAATAGATCCAGGGTACCTCACCAAAAGTGAAATTGGTGGCACTCGCCGGGTTTTAGTGGGTAGAGCTGCATTCACGTACCATCTTTAGGGCGCAGCGAGTCCCACATACCCGCCGAGGGAGTTCCAACTCCCTTGCGGGATGCCTTAAAGCATTTCCCGGCGTAAAATAAAAAGGAATTCGTGTTTCCTATCATTCCGTAAGTCTGGGTGCCAATTTAATCGCATGGGCCGCCCAACAATAATAAAATTTTTGTAAACATCTCTCAAAATTAGAATAACTACACTTTTACAAAATTACAATGAAATCGGTTCAGCGGTTTGGAGATAAGTGTCTTATTGTTTTTATATCGTTAGAGAAAGCAATGCAAAGAAAAAACTTCTCGAAATGGGATGTCCTAAAAGACCTCTGGTATAAAGCCCTTATTATATCGCAGTAGCTTCGGTCCTGCTTCCTGGACACAAGGTCTTGGTGCAGTATTTTCACTGTCTGTCTAGCCCTTTACGTAACTTCTACTGAAGCAATCACGAAGATGGTGGCAGAAATCCCACAAACAGTCTTTCAACTTTCTCCTCAAATAATATACCTTTTCTCGAACTTTCAAACCGCAATCATTTATTTTCTTTCAATTAAAATGCTGCAAAATGTACTGCGATTTTAAATTCCGATACAAGGATCGAGTTTCGAAATGGTCCGGTGCGATCTGATAGTATGGTACAGTTGCTTTCTCTGTAATGTCATGCGAATAAATTGAAAATAAGTTTTATGTGACTAGGCTGTGTATTGCCGTTTAATAGCAAAGAGTAATAAAGCTGATAAGTAGGTACTTGTTTGAACGCAATTTGAGCAAATCTTCGAAGAGATCAGTTGGATTTGAAACACTCTTAATAGTTGTATTTGATAGGCCAATTATTGACGAATGTTTAAGATTTTATGGATTTTTTGTGACAGGTGAAACCGGAGAACACCTACAAATCAATTCAGTGTAATATGTTTCATGTAATCAATGTTATAAGCTTGCAGACATCACACCAAGATAAGCATGATCTAAGGGAATAGACCTTATTAGTTCAGTCTTGGGTGGGATCTAGCGGGTGGTTAAGTGGGATTCTGCATAAGTGCATCGCATGTGCCTTCGGCCGCCTAAAGTGAGGTGTTCCGGATAGCTATGGGCTAGACGTGACCTCTACCCCGTCAAATTCAAGTATTTAGTTCCTACTTTGGAGCATAATATTGCAAGCTATTAAAAGCAATTATCGCTGAATTGGAGTACTAAATCAGATTACGAAAATTGGCGCAAATAAAAAGAAACGATCCCAATTCAGACTTAATTGTAGCATTTATTGAGACTGTAATATTACCAAAACATCAAAGAGCAGAAAAAAGTAATCCTAATTGATATTCCTTTCGAGTAACGATTCTAGATCAAAGACCTCTAAAGCAATTCAGATACCCGTTGCAAATGTTTATAATTAATCTCATGGCTGAGCTTCACCTAATACTATGTCATTGACAAGCCGTCTGCCCCTTTGCTCAGTGGTCCGTATTACAGGGTCATTGAGTCGAGAGTGATCAAGGAACAAGTCTTGTCCCGCCCCCAGCTATTGAAATAACAGAGTTACTTTGAAAAGGATCCATTGAACTGCCTGGATTCAAGTTCAGTGCGTAGGAGACTTATGGTAACTAGCAATTGTAATAACTGATTTCCTGTTGTGAGATATATAAGTATTATTAAGACCCTCTTAGATCCTTTTGTTCGGCTAATGCTCAAATCAAAACGTTTTTAAAATCAAGCGATATGATATTAAAATAAGAATAGGACCTTATACATCCTATTGTTAGGTTAGGATTACGAGGACCGTCCTAGGACATACTTCATATGAATTTGGTCCAATGGGTTTAAGAATAGAGGGTGATGATGATGATGAGACACGCCGTTTCCGTTTCAATGTTTTAACCCAAAACAAGCAACAGTTTTGACGACAAATCTAAATTTAATAAAATAAAACAACAAAATATTGTTTGTGTGATGAGCGTTCTTTTGTTTGAAAAAATAAAGTTTTGAAAAAAGTTATAAAGTATAAGTCGGATATGAGAAATTATTTTTGTATTGAATTTATAGGGAAAAAAAATAGGATATTTATATTGAAGTATTTTGTGGTTCTCAAATCCGGATCGAAGTAGGACCACTAGATTTGAGACTTTAAAATTTTAGAATGCTGATTGATCCTCAATATTAAATGACAATAAGACTATATTATACAGTGTTATTATTCTAAGCTATTTAGGCTGTCTACGTATCAACGTAGGTAGGATGAGTTCATAGTTTGTTTTTTAAAAGACCATGCAATGGCGCCGTAAAACTGGTTGGTCATGCTTGAGTTGTCAAACTTCACATGACTTAATCTTGTCATGTGTCTATCATTTTTTCAGCGGCAACACTAACCTGTTAATGCTTTTAGCAGTCGCCATTGTATTTTTTGCTAGAATTTGAAATTTATATTTAAAATGTAAATTTAGAGCTGTAGCGCTAAGTTTTATTCTTGACTTTGAAATCGAATATATTGAGTACAATTAGTATCCTATTAAATATTATGTCATCATATTCATCTGACATCTCCATTGATCAGTCCATTTCTGGTCCATTTCTAAACATAAGCCTGTCCCAAGCCATACAGTCAGATTATCCTCTTCTGAGTTGTTACTAGCCTTGCTTGCATCTAGTTTAAGTCAACATACTATAAATATTACGTAATAGGACTAAATAAGTTTTATGAAATTCCCTCCGTCAGAACAATTCACAGTGGGCGCGACTGTAGGATAAGCAATAATTTCTTCATTAACCGCCTCTACAGTTGCGTGATAACTATAATTAAGTATAAATACTATACGGGTAATCTGTTTTATAATTACGAATGAGTCATCTAACGATGGTTGAGTTGGTAAAGATCATATGAGAGGGCCCGGGTTCGAGCTTCAAAGGTGTAGCTCTCAAACTTAACAACATCTCTTGCTCAGCGCAACTGAAGGAAAATATCGTAAGGACCTCTGCATGTGTGATAATATTATATTCTACTTGCATTATATGAATGTCCAACTTTTTTTTTTCTTCTACGCCGAGAAATGCTCTGAGGCATCCCGTTGGGGAGGGGGGACTCCCCAGGAGGGTATTTGGCACTCGCTGCGCCCGAAAGATGGTAAGGTGGACGCAGCTTTACCCACTAAAACCTGGCAAGTATCACCAATGCCGCCTTTGGTGAGGTGCCCCGGATCTATTGAGATAGATGAGAGATTGAGATGATCTCCACAGAAGAGTCATCCCGCACCACTGAACAACCCCTCGTCGGGACCGCCACGACAAGGCTCATCCTTGGTGATCAACGTCCAAATAGTTTGTATAATGGTTGCATATGGTATGCTTAAGCAGCTACTAAGACATATTTTTTACTTATTATATTTTTTGATTTCAGGTAAAAAATGAACTATGCAAAAAACCACCGTAAGTTAAGATAAAAAGCATATTATATGAGTGATGACTCGTAGTTAGTGTTAGAAGTGTAGATCCGACTGGTTTTGAAAAATATATATTTATATTCACTGATTGACACATTTACGCATACTGATACTGTCCACCACTAGATGCCTTTCTGAACACCAACACATTTAAAATAATTTATTCAAATTGTCTATCCTAGGCATTCGAATCCGTGACCACCTGATATGCCACTTGCTTCGGCCGTCAATCGTTATCTGAGAGAGCGTCTACACTCTACACTACTGCATTTGTCTAACTGGGTCAGGAGCTAGTCGGTGACGGTCCACACCTGTACGTCAAACTAATTGTCACCTGACGCTCTCTTCTAAAACGACATCAACGGTAAATACTAAATGCATACTTAATATGTAATCGCTAACGCATTTATTTCCACTAATGGCATGAGTTATCTCGCACTTGCATAGATGTCCAACCAAACTTTAGTCTTCTCGAACGCGGCTCCTGCAGAAACCTATTGGCTCACTGGACAAAACTTCTACGGCCTTTACCGGTCTCGATGGTGAGTGCAGGTCAGCGTCGCTCATAAACATAATAACTATTGCTAGGTAGGTCCGTAGAGTGGTGGCGAGTAGGATGCGGTGTGCCACAGGGATCGGTTCTGGGTCCGATCCTGTTGGACATCGGGTATGACTGTGTCTGGATGCGAGACCGCCTCCTCCCCGGGATGGGTGTCATCTGCTACCCTCGTGTATGCCCAAGGCTATAAGGAGGCGGCGCGGCTGGCCGCATAGAGAGGTTAGGGCTTCGAGTCGGACCTGAAAAGACCGAAGCCCTTCTCTTCCGCGGGACCGGGCGGAAAGGATGCCCACCGGGGTTTGCCCTCCAGATAGGAGGGGTGAGGATCAGAATGAGCCCCCACATCAAATATCTGGGACTCATCCTCGACGGAGGATGGACCATCGACCCACATTTTTCAATGTTGGGACTTTTTTTTTGGGGTTCTTGCCGAGACGCACTCCTATGTCTCGAATAGGAGGCCGCTCGGTGAGAGCCTTACGCTGGACGGGATCCTGCGGGTTTGCCGACTAGGGCAAGAGGCGTTAATGCGAAGGTGGAGGAGGACCTGGCGCGGCAGCCGTATGGCAAAAGCCTGACGGTTGCTCTGCGTCCGATGCTTGACCTTCCACCTGACACAGGTGCTCACTGGGCATGATTGCGTTGGTGAGTACATATGCCGGACGGCCCGCAAGGAGCCGTTGACAGTGTGTCACGATTATGGCGCGGTGGTGGACTCGGCCCAGCACACACTCGAGGTGTGTCCGAGATGGGCGGCGCTGCTTCACGGTCTGTAATCGGTCATCGAAGGGGACTTGTCTCTGCCGGGCATCATCACCGCGATGCTTGGTGACGACGAGTCCTCGACGGCGATGGTCTTCTTCTGCGAGGCAATAATGTCCAAGAAGCCGCCGCCGCCTGCTCCGGGTATAGAGCCGTCTTGCCCGTTGAAGGCGGCCCAGAGACCGGCTATTTTATCTAGAGCCTTCTATAGAGCTGTACTACGTGGTAATGTTAAATTAATGTACCTTTTAATTATTATTATGTGACTGAGTTAAATATTTAAAAATAGTAATGATAAAAATATAATCAAACAAATCATACAAAGCGAATACTTATAAAATATTAAGGGCAAATCATTGATGAGAGTCTCAATGAAAAGTTAACAGTAAAGTAGTTTATAAATTATAATACTTCAATCACAAAACAAGTCATTCAAGTAGAATTCCCTAAGAAACAGGAGGCCTCGTTGTCTACACTCCGCCTTAATTTCAATCTAGTCTAGTTTAGGACTAGACCTTCCAATATTCTAGGTTATTCTACTGAAATTCCGTAGCTTTACTCTTAAGCTTTATTATATTGGTAATGATCAAATTGTCACTGTCCCACACACATGGTGACCATTTAGATTACATCATAGAAAATATCATGACCTAATATACTTAGAAATAGAATTAATGACAAAATGACACATAATTTACACACCAGATAACCTTTATCCTTATTCATTTATTTTGTCTCCGAACAGCCTCGTACAGTCGAAACAATGATTTATTACATATTGTCTCTTATACGATCTCTATAAGAAGTTGTATTAGCTCCGACAGGTCTGCAGCTTTGCCTGTTCGCATGATTTCTGTACTGAAATGGCAATAACTTTTTTATGATAAGCGAAGTAAGTAAAACTATACAACATTTTTTAAGAGATGGACTGAATGTGATTTTGAACCGAATTCAAACTTCGGCCGAACATTCGGTGAAATTAAAAAGTACGGTTAAAATTCAGCCGTACTTCGGTTGAATTCTAGCGATTTTAAATACAAGTGGATAGTTATGTATAAATTAATTTTATTGTTGATACCCTTTAATAATTAAGAAAGAAGTGGTCAAAGAACTTGTATCCAGATCTTAATAAATAAATAAAAAATAAGAAAGAATTAATGTTTCTGAATGTTTCATTTTTGATTGTAAAGGGATAACGTGATTTTTATTCAATGTACGTATTGTAATTAAGATGTTTGTTAGAAGAATGATAAGTTTATTTTATTTTTGTTATATTTCTAATTTCTTGTGCAATCGCAGAACGAATTTTATTTTATTTTTATCGCATTATTTTTCATTTCTAATTATTATTTAAGATGACCATAAATACATATATAAAAGATTTTATTTTATTTATTTAAACTGAATTTCGGCCAAATATCGATGTTCGGTTAAACCGAGTGAAAACGACTTTCTGCCCATCTCAAATTTTTTGTTTACTTAGACATGAACAACTGTCAAAATATGTAAACCGCAACATTCGATTATTAGTTTTGAAGATAAGCGTACACGCTAATATGGAAAGAAAATCTTGAATTGCATTCTGCTAAGTATTTTTTCCTCTCACAATTTTTTTTTTGATAAATTTATTCTATATAATATAAACAAATTTTAGGTTACCAGGTGGGACACGAGATCTGTGGAGTGATGTGAATGAAGATGTGAGTTCATGTGAGGTTGAAGGAGGCCTATGTTCAGCAGTGGACGGATAAAGGCTGGTGATTATGATTAACAAGATTTCTACGCATTTTATATACATAGATAAAGTATAGTCCATATTCTGCGACGTTCCATTATAAACTACCATTTGGAAGGTCAATGTTTGAATTTAATGGCGTCTAGGCTATTGAATGTTACCACGAACTTGATTATTATGTCATCCATAGGCATAAGTGAACCTACGAACACAATATGTGTTGATAAGTATATTTATAGTTTACTTGCTTGTGGTCACGTAGTTTATGAATATACTGTTCATCAGGACTCAAGAGAAGACAAGATGATAGTAATAGGTATTGTATATTTAACTCCCAAATACTCAAACGAATCTCAAATTTAAGACGTAGGTACTTAAACTCATATTTGACATGTCAGATTCAAAGAAAAAAGAGGGACAACACGAGTTGAAGTGTACGACTTAAATTTGAGATTCGTTTGAGTATTTGGGGGATAGAGTCTTTTTCTTATGCTCGCGTGTCTTGGTGCTAGTAATTATTTTCCGAAAAGCGGAAGATATAAGTTGGTACACGCACGCATGTGATAAATAAATGAGAGTAGCGATACCACAGAAATAAATTACTCTCACGATAACAATCTCGATGTTTATCGCTAAATGGTTTTGGTATCGCGGGGTAACAAATGACGCGCATATGACGCCTCGCGCTGTGCCAAATGTGAACAACTGGTGGGTGTTCTGTTCATACTGGTCAATATTTACTTGTAAGGATACAAATTCACGCCAGTTATATTGTTTGACTAGCTATTGTTCGTGGATGTTTGGATTTAACAATGTTTAAAATGTTTTGTAAAAGGTAGGTGCCATGCTGCTTTGCAGCCGAATTGGGCTGGCACGACCGGGCTAGTACCTCTCGCTCACATAATACCGGCGTCAAGTGACAGCTATGCTTGTAGTTTGTCCCATTGGAGGGATAGGGAAAAGGAGGGCAACGCATCTGCATACCTTGTGGTTGTGTTCTGTTGCCTAATGACATAAAAAACGTGGTTTTGATATTACGCATAAAAAAACAATATTGCCGTTTGGTGTATTTCGTCGATTCATCATACCACGATGTGTTGGTGTCACGGTATGTTTAGCACAATGGCCTTTTTATACTCGACGATTCACCCATGTCTATTCTGTATTTAGTCGTTTCGCACCACAACATGGAATCACCGAAAACCTCTTTTTTTGTTCGGTTTGGACTAGCAAGTTCTTATTATTACTTAACAGTCTTGTAGAAAATGCTTAAAATCACGAATCATTAGACAATAATAAGATTAGGTCATGGCTTGGTAAAATTAAGTTGCTTGTATTTGTAAAATTTTTGTGAACTGATTTTCTGATGTTTAGAATTTTTTTAAAAGATTAGAAAAAAACTGATTTAATTTAAAAAGACGTATTTGTTTAAATTACCAATTAAGTAATTACTCAATAATATAAAATAATTACAATTTTACTTAGAACCATTCGGATGATTATAGCGACAGTATCGAAGCTTCCTTTAGCTATTTTTCATCATGAGCCTGTTTAACCTATCCACTCTAGATGACCCTTTATATAGTTCAAAAATAGGACGTGATTAACGCATAAGTTTCCTTGTCAATATATTCTTAACCTCTGGCACTGCTTTCACATTTTCCTATTTAATTGGGGTTACATCGGTCGACATAGATGAAGTAACACGACATAGGCTAAACTACTACTACATGAGAAGGGCGATAGGGTCAGTACTTACAAAATATATTACAACTGTGAAATAAAGGAATAAGGATGAAGAAAACAGTAAATTTACTAAATTTGTCTAATATAATACAAGATGTAAATAAAAACACACCTACTGTAAAAAAAATACAAAAAGTGAAGAGAGATAAAGATTCTGAAGTCAGAAAAAGAAAAATATTTTAACAAATTGGCTTAGGTCCAAAAAAGTGGACCGAAGAAACACACTACATAATGAAAATTTTCGAAAAAATAGAATTATTCAGTCTTAATATTATAACCACCGATGGGAGCGATGCGCTGCACCGCGCTCCCGGCTGCATAGGTACCACCATTTTGCTTGTTTCTCGCGTCAAACAAATATGCTGTGCTTCGGAGAGAAGAGCGAGACAGGCAGTGTCTGTTCTCTTCTGATTACTGGAAACGCATAAATAATTACTATCTGGGCTAGTTCCAGGTCAACTAGTTTATGTTCATGGGCGACGTCGATCAATTACCATCAGGTGGCACGTCTGCCAATTTGCCTATCCAACTAACATAAAAAAAATAAAAATATGAAACTCAGTATATATAAATCTTCTTTGTATTTCTAAACATCCTTTAAATTTTCTAGTGTTCCTCTTAGACTTATTTGAGATATCTAAACACGTTTTATCCTTATATACCGCTTCTCTAAAAATATGCTAAACAGATAATTTACCTTCCACCACACGTCTTTACGTGTGGTGGTACTGTAACGACGGACTTTACTCACTCTTAACTTAGTCACATACTGAGTCACACACTGACGCATTCATACATACATAGATCCCATAAAATAATGTCATTTGTACGTAATGATTAGGCACAACTAAAAGATAAAATAAATCATTATGAAACTAAAACAAACACCAGACTTTTTCCGTCACTGCTGGGTGTCGGCCTCTTTCAATGAACGCCAAGATAATCGATCCCTTGCCACTCACTCTAACACGGAGCGGCCACTGCACGGAGATCGTCTTCCCACATGATCTATGTCTGACCAACATTGGTATGTATGATATACATACTAATTATTCAAATTGCCAAAAAGCAACAAAAATTAGACAAAAAAATACCAAATATAGTAGATAATATTGAAACAATGTGATAATTCTCAACTAAAACTAGAAATGTAGTTAGACCACAAAACATTAACTTGTTCTCTGAGACTGGAGAATTTCATAATATAAGAAACATTATGTAATTCGGGGCTATCTCGTTGTCTCTGCGATGAAAGATAGTATATCTATATGCCAGTAATTTCAAATTCATTTTTTAAAATTCAAAATAGTACCAACAAAGCAGCTTATTACCCGTCAATCGAATTCACCAATGACTTCAAGGTCCGCTGAGAAGAACCTGCGAAAGAAACTTAATTTTTTAATCCAGTTCGACTTTGGGATAATTAATTACCTCAAAGCGCCTTTTCAGTCTTCCAGTCATCATCATATTTCTCATTAAAATCACATACAAATAAGAGTTACTCATAGACCCAGTTCTATTGCGAGGGCTTAGATGACAAGATAAGGCGTCACCCAAGATAACGCGATAAGCTGATAACAGTATTAGCATTGTATTCGCAAGGTAGATAGTGGCCCTAAAGTACTCGTAATAAGGGCCCCGTAGTTTCCTTGTTGCACAATTGGGTTGAATATTATTTCAGTAGCTCTGCTTGGAATTATGATTTTCATACGCTTAAAAATTATCTCCCATAGTTATAGTATGTTCCAATAGTTTATCGGTAGCTGGAGCGGTGGTTAAATGAGATCGATAATAAACTGGTTTTTTTTTCTATTTACCCGACTGCGCCAGAAGGAAGGTTATGTTTTTCGGGAGTATGTAAGTACCTTTGTACTATTGTTTGACACTGCGGCCTGAAATTGTGGGAGTAACACTGGTTAGGTATATCCAGATATATAAAAAAAACAAAATGGTTGAATTTTGGCGCCAAATTCATTTGCAGTCGGGTTTTTTGTTTTTTAATAATCTTCTTATTTATTTTTGTCGATAAGCGTTTGTAGTGGCAAAGATTGGTCGTCTTGATATTCATTGAAAGTGGAATGGTAAGCAATGAAAGGAAAAAGATGGATAGCGATGAAATAATAGGTAATTAACACATAATTATATTTTACAAATATTATTGTAAATACATATTTACCTTCAAACTGCATTAAGAATTTTTCTTTATCTATACCTACAAGAGTTCAAGTTCTTTAACAAATTCCATTCTCTAATTAAGGCAAATCCATTGATATCGTATGTATGTGAGTTTGTGTGTTAATGTATGCGCTCTCGACGAATGACATCATACATAACGGTATAGAACGGGGACGCTTGAAGAAAATCTATTACAATATAATAAAAGGGAAGAGTTTGTAAGTTTGTCTGTTTGAACGTAATCTTGAAAAAGATGCTTCATATATACATATTAGATATGAAGCTTTTTCATTATTACTTTTTTTTCTTTTTTCTTTAATGCCGTAAATGCTCTGAGGCATCCCGCGGGGGAGTGGGTCTCCCCACGCGGGTATGTGGGACTCGCTGCGCCCGACAGCTGGTATGTAAACGCAGCTCTACCCACTAAAATGCCCCGGATCTAGTAAACAAACAGGACACCTCGACGGCTAGTCAGTCCCGCAAGAGACCGACGCCACCTCCACAGAGGAATTGTCCCGCACCACAGAACAACCTCTCCCAACGTCAAGACAGTACAATGGGGTGAAGTTCCCATACTCGCCCCTTGCCTCCTGCTCTTTTGTCCTCTCTTCTTATAAGAGGGGTACAAAGAGCCCCCTTGGCTCAATTAGATTCGCCCAAGGTGCTGGGCTTACCCAAGGCTACTGATCCCCACCGCCACGTCAAGGCCTGAACCAAGGTGGGGTTCATTATTACTCTTACCCGCAAATCTACCAAACAGACGTTTTGCAACAAAAACAGGTGACGGAAAACATCGCGAGAAAACCTGCATGCGTGATGAGATAGAAGATCTTGGAAGTTATGGATCTCACCACCCCGTGGGCCCGCACGAGCCAGCACTTTAAACTACGACCCAAAACTCTCCTCGCCTGTTTTGAGGATACCGGCGCCCAACAATGAAACGTATAATGGTTGATGGTTGTGATGAATGTACATAAAGGTACCTACTTTAAACTTTTTCATAATAAACTTAACTTTACACTTACCTCCAAATCTAGCAGAGATTTTATTTAACAAAATTACGTAAAACTAAAGCGTACGTTATCAACGTTCCGTTACGTTTAAGCAAAACACTTTTAATATATTATGTCTAACATAATTTATTCGCGCACTCACAGTATATATTGTGCTCGGTACTTCTAACGGAAAATCGATTTTCCTATCGGGTCCGTATCGTTCGATTTATCGCTTGCTCATACATTATGGTTTATATGTGCACCTTTCATGGCTGTACACTTCATATTCAATGGTTTAAAAATAGTTTAAGAGTAAAAAAAAATGTGTTTAAATTAGTTTAAAATCATTAGTATGATGTTTCTGCGTTTTTTTGTTGCATTTTCAGGACAAGAATCCTGAGAATGTTGATTTCTTATGAATGTTATATTGTAATAACTCTTTACGGACGATATCGAGACTTATAAAGATATGTAGATTCCCGACATTTTAGTACTTTACAACGACTGAAAATAACTGATTCCTCTCCAGACCATGGTTGCTTTGTGTAAAAAGCGTATAATTAACTAATGGACGTTAAAATCGGTAAAAAGTTGTTTCATTAAAATCCTGAAAATGTTACAAAACGTACGTAATACGACAAATATTGATAGATAAACGTTTTAAAGAGAAATATGTACTGAGAATTTTATAAATGGTGGAATATGCACTCGTCTAAGTGACTGTATAATAAACCATAATATTTAATGTCTTGAACACCATTAAAAGGTCAAATTCGCATATCAAATTAAGGTCTGGATTCGTTCCTAACTTTTTTCATGAATGATATTTTAAAATCTACGTGATAATGTTTAAAAAACATAACAAAACTATATGATGATAAATCTCATAAACCTAATCCCTGAGAATTGTTATGTAAGTATAAATATTGCTGTTTTTCGTTCAGAAAAAAGCAGTCTTTTGCGATCGCTATCTAGCGTAGAGTCTTTGTAAGTATAAATATTGCTGTTGTTCGTTCAGAAAAAAGCGGTCTTTTGCGATCGCTATCTAGCGTAGAGTCTTTGTAAGTATAAATATTGCTGTTGTTCGTTCAGAAAAAAGCGGTCTTTTGCGATCGCTATCTAGCGTAGAGTCTTTGTAAGTATAAATATTGCTGTTGTTCGTTAAAAAAAAACGGTCTTTTGCGATCGCTATCTAGCGTAGAGTCTTTGTAAGTATAAATATTGCTGTTGTTCGTTCAGAAAAAAACGGTTTTTTGCGATCGCTGTCTAGCGTAGAATCTTTGTAAGTATAAATATTGCTGTTGTTCGTTCAGTAAAAAACGGTCTTTTGCGATCGCTGTCTAGCGTAGAGTCTTTGTAAGTATAAATATTGCTGTTGTTCGTTCAGAAAAAAACGGTCTTTTGCGATCGCTGTCTAGCGTAGAATCTTTGTAAGTATAAATATTGCTGTTGTTCGTACAGAAAAAAACGGTCTTTTGCGATCGCTGTCTAGCGTAGAGTCTTTGTAAGTATAAATATTGCTGTTGTTCGTTCAGAAAAAAACGGTCTTTTGCGATCGCTGTCTAGCGTAGAATCTTGGTTCTCATGGAGAAAAGTAATGATGACGATTTTGGATGGACACATTTATGATTGTTGGATAGGCTGACTTACCTGACGGTAAGTGCTTAATATCTCCCTTAAGAAAACTACTCCACCAACGATGAGCTCTTGCAAGGAGATAACGTCCCCATATGGACCGATATAAATATGTCTGAATAATTTATTTATTTTATTTATTTTACGTCACAATAAAACGAGTTATTGTTTAAGGTACAATCATAGTAAACGTAAACTAAATATATCCTTGGACACCCCTGGAAATGATTTAGGATTCAGCTGGTATCACAGCGCAACGGGCACTGGTATCATCTGATCACGGTATCACCAGCCCTTTGTTCGGATCAAGCATTAGCGAACTTTTGAATTTCCTTATATTATGTAACTAGATAGTGCTCGGTGCTTCGCTTGCTTGAACAGGTTATTTCGATGAATTTTTTCATAAATGCATTTATGGCACTAAGAAAAAAAAATCTTAAACATTTCTCTGTTGTTAAAATGCTTTGTCACTATTTATTATTCCTTTTTTCCTTTAACGGCGGAAAATGCTCTGAGGCATCCCGCGGGGGGTCTCCCCCGGCGAGTATGTGGGACTCGCTGCGCCCGAAAGCTGGTAAATGGACGCAGCTCTACCCACTAAAACCCGGCGAGTGCCACCAATGCCGCCTTTGGTGAGGTGAGCCGAATCTCATGAGCAAACAGGGCACCTCGACGGCTAGTCAGTCCCTCAGGGGACCGACGCCACCTCCACAGAGGGGTTGTCCCGCACCACAGAACAACCCCTCCAAACGACAGTACAATGGGGTGAGCCCCACCGCCACGTCAAGTGGCGGTGGGGCATATAGTGGGGAGCATAGTGGGGACTATTTATTATTCCTAACATATACGTTCTTTTTAGAAATGAAAATAACTAAATAATTAGAATAATTTATGGAAATTAAAGAAATTTATAGGGAAGAAACCCATACAACAGTCTAGGCCTTCTATCTTATCTCATATCTGTGCGCCGAAAACAAACTTGCAACTATTACAATATCTTTATTATACTATAAAATCGTCACACTCACCTGAATAAGATGGTTGACGGCCCGTCAAAAAATAAATATATAAATATAAATAGATTACGATGAGTAAAAAAGCAAAAACTTTGAATAAGTTCGATTTATCAAAATGGTATTATATTCAAATTGAATCCCCATCAAAATACAATATAAGTACAGTACCAAATTATATGTTTTTATTAAAATCTGTAAAATGTAGTTAGTTGTTACAACAATTTGACCTTTATTTCCGTTACCCAGTACCAGTGGCAGATAAATTCGTATACTTTAAAATAAATATAATGAACTTACATAAAGTAATTACAGAGTCAAAATCGCGTATCAGCATTTTATGAATGATCAAGAATGACATGTTTATCTTACGACCGGTCCCCGAGTTATCAAGCCCTTGGCATATTTATTATATAGCGGAATTCATAAACTTACGTCTTTTTTGACATTGAAAAGGTTAGAACCAAGACAGGCCTCAGTCTCATACACAAGTTTCGAATGTGAGTGAAGCGAAATCATCTTGGTGTTTACTGAAGCAGGCTTAGCAGTGGACCGATAAAGGCTGTTGAAGACAAGAAATCGAATGTAATTATCCTATGCAAGAATTTTATGTACAATTGTGTCCTCCATTTGTTTAGTCAGCGTTTCCCAAACTTTGTTCTGCTATGGCCTGGTAAACTTCGTACAATCCCCTTCGTTTTTATACCCCTGAAAGATTAGGTAAAATCGCAAAGGAAAGTATACTTATGTATGTGTTACAATAATTAGTAAGAATTATGAAACTGCTTATTTTTTACTCTTTTGTCTCGTCAGTCAAGCTCTCCTTGTATTTATTTAAAAGGAGGAGGCAATGGTGCGACGCGGTATTTTTTTCATAATACGGGGTCGCGACCCACCAAATGGGAAACGCTGGTTTATGTGA
Organism: Helleia helle; assembly: GCA_963853865.1. NCBI lineage: Eukaryota > Metazoa > Arthropoda > Insecta > Lepidoptera > Lycaenidae > Helleia > Helleia helle. The sequence goes on from OY971425.1 coordinate 20,191,591, forward strand.
CAGTAAGAATCGCTTCGCGGAGGAGTTGTTCTATTGTTGACTCTTAACTACAATCGTCATTTGCAATCTTTCGACTCAGGATGAGTAAGACAGATTTTATAACACTAATAATGTTCATTTGCTTAAATTGCATTATCAAATAAATTTATTCTACATTGACAGTAATCCAAAGTATAAAAATCAAAAAGGACCTAAATCTACTGTGAGGTGTAATTTCTCTAAAATACGTAAAAAATATTTTATAAAGTACTAGCTGTTGCCTGCATCTTCGCCCGAGTTACTCAACTCCTATAAGACACAGCGTGATGTTATATAGCCTATAGCCTTCCTCGATAAATAAGCTGTCTAACACTGAAAGAATTTTTCAAATCGGACCAGTAGTTCCTGAGATTAGCGCGTTCAAACAAACAAACAAACTCTTCAGCTTTATAATATTAGTATAGATAATTATCATTAAAACTTTCAACCTAGAAGAATCTAGTCATAATTTACTATATTCTGGCAATTTACATAAATTTTACATAATGTTATATATCATTAACATACTATTTTGGTAAAACAATACAGAGTTAATTAACAAAACACCTACTCGGCGATTCTTAGTTCATGACATATCAACTTATTTCGTCATTTAGGTAATCTTTTTCCGTCCAATTTGTAAACTTGTCCGATTTGTTTTAAAATATTTTGAGGATTTGAATAAATCGTTACATCGCTGATCTGTATTTACAGATCAGAACCAGCGCAGCGTCGCAGCACATATTATATGGCGGAATTTGTCTTCAAACAAAACACATAACATTACCTCTCTATTGCGGATATATATGCGCGATGCCGAGGCCCAAAATAATTAAGACAATACTGACATAAGATACAGATAATGAACAATTACATATGACAGAAGGGATGACAGCTACATGTTCATGAAACTGACAGAAGGATAATTGCTATCCGATCCCCTACCTCATCAGCACTGGTCTGATTGACTTAGTCTCCCAACAAAACCTCAAGTTTATTAAAACTTCCGTAAAATATTAATTAGGAATATCCAGTCGGACAAAAGTAAGTCGAGTTATTAATAAAGCAAGTAAATTATTGTAAATTTACATTTGTAACTAGCTGTTTAACCTGTCTTCGTCAGCGTTTTTTAGTCATGTTACAAACCTATATCAATTACATATTTTGAATAAGTAAGCAATTGGTTGGGAGCATTAATAACATAATTAATAATAACCAGCGAGTGCAACCAATGCCGCCTTTGGTGAGGTGCCCTGGTTCTGTTGAGCAACAGGGCAACTCGACGGCTAGTCAGTCCCCCAAGGGACCGACGACACCTCCACAGAGGAATTGTCCCGCACCACAGAACAACCCCTCCCAACGACGGGACAGTACAATGGGGTGGAAAAAAAAACCAACAAAGATAAAAACAAAAAAAAAACAGAAAACTAAAGACAAGATAAAAAAAAAAGAACTAATTGTATTTTATTGTATCTTTCTATTTTAATTGTAATTTTATATTTATTTAATACACATTGTACATAGCTTTACTTATACTTTATACTGACTGAAAAATTTTAATTGTTAATAATAGCACAGTAAAAAAAAAATGAGGCTAGGAAAAAAAAAAGTTGCTTAAAACTAGTTATTGTATCTCTCTCTATTGTATTGTTTTTAACACATTTTGTATGTGACTTCATTACCTTCATATATTACATATATAGGTACTATATATATCATACTGTACATAAAAAAACATATTTTCATTCTTTCTCATTGTCATTATCCATCATCTCACCTTCATTCCTCAATAAGCCTGGCTCAGTGGTACAATGTATCAAATCGAATAACCCACTGGACTCGCCTACCATACATTAGCACTCATTTTAATTCCACCGTCTCCTAAATAAAAATAAAATTAAAAAAAAACCTACCTATAAGAAAAAAAAAATTGCGAGGGCTGCGTGTACTCAGAATGTAACACAATACTCTAACTCATAACATCATTAGATACTACTAAAAATTAAAATTTTCGCAAAATCTTATTCAAAACATATCCCTAGCTTAAATACACAACCAACACAGAAATAGCAGTTACATAAGAGTACACGCAGCATTAGCACCCGAATCAAAACATTTGGAAAAAAAAATTGGGTGACGGCCCTGTTTGCTCATTAGATCCGGGGCACCTTACCAAAGGCGGCATTGGTGGCACTCGCCGGGTTTTAGTGGTTAGAGCTGCGTTCACTTACCAGCTTTCGGACGCAGTGAGTCCCACACACCCGCGTGGGGAGACCCACTCCCCCGCGGGATGCCTAAGAGCATTTCCCGGCGTTAAATTAAAAAAACAAAAAGGGTTCCCATTCAGCTTATGTCAGATATCTCATTCGTACTACTACACTACCCTGTTCGTATGATCATATTTTAGTAATAAATTACACCCAACAAAACTAATCCTTACAATTCAATGCCATTAACAACAATTCTTTGGAACAAGTTCCAAATCATATTTCTCTGTCATGTACAGACGTTAGACGTTAGTGTTCCGGGTTCTCCTTTTGTGGACGCCCAGCGGCCAGCGGCAACTGGACTACGACGCTGACGAGTTGTTAGACCGGCGAACACCCAGGCTGAACCATAGGCGAGATCTATTCTTAGGGTAAAGTTGTGACCATTAAAATATCGCTCTTCATAATTTGATCGTTCAACATCTTCGATCTATAATAGCTAATAACTGTTGATCGAAGTTCAACATGGTAAATCAGATTTTTAGGAAAAATTTGGAAGCCGGTTTTTATTGAGAGCGTAGATTGTATTGGTAATTTTTTTTCGATAAAGTATAATAACACGTATTTTTGCCTCAATAATAGTTAATGAGAGATTTACTCTTATTAACTATTTATCATATCTATTAAGGCAAAAATAAAGTAATAAAAAATAAATGAAGAATTTTCTTCAATATTTACAGGGCGACTACCCCTAACACGGTAAAGTTATCCCAACGCATCTCATATCCCATCTAGGACAACTTTCTTTTTATCATATTTTGACGGCCATATTGGATGCTAAAAATGCTTCAATTTAAAGTAATCCATTGTCACTAGCAGATCCATCACAAAGCTTTTCATGAGGTCGGAATATTCTCACATCCTTGCAAATCACAAAATGTGCAATTTATTGTAAATTCGATTTAACTTTCTGAATGAAATCCCAGTATCAGTAAGAGTATGTCATATGCATCATTCAGTAGGTATTTAGTACAGCGCTCCACGGTTCCACCCTCGTACAGTTTCCCATTCCCGTGGGAGTATAGAGATAAATTATATCCTATATGTTATTCTGACTAGCTTTATTATGGTAAAGTTTCATCGAAATACTTTCAATAACTTTTGTGTGAAAAAGTAGCAAACATACATCCATACATACATACAAAGTTGCGCGTTTTAACATTTGGTATATATATACAAAGTCCGCCCATGGCCATGGTTGCTGTAGAGAATCTAAAGATATTTTTTTAATCCGTAAAAAGGTATCACATTATAATGAGTAAAATTATCGTCAACCTTAGGAAACAATCACAGAGACTTGCAATGAAGATGAGTAGTGCTCTGCAACAGGCATTACGTCGATAAAAATCACTAATAGGAAATATTTATATGAATCCTCCTTTAATATCTTTCGAAATACGGTAATAAGGTTCCCCTTGACGAATAAACAAAAATCGAATATATTGTAACGTGTTAATTTCGTCTGCTGAACAATTGTTCTATTTTCTGTACTCTCACAAATAGATCTAGCCGTTAGCAAACATAATTGATTAATGAATGGATTGATGTGAGTCCACTAATTGAGTTAATTGGCGAAGCAAATAGTATCTTTAGAATGTTGGATATACTTTTAGCACAGTTGTTGTGGTTGCATAAGCGAATCTCACGTTCTAGTGGGCACGGGTACATCGTCAAAAGATATACTACGCTATTTCACCAGGTATGCAGGTTTTCTCAAGATGATCTTCTTCAACAGTGAGTAATGTTAACATGTTTGGGTGTACTAAGAACTAAAAAACTAGAGTACCCGATTCTATAACAACATAATGATTTTCGTTGAAAGCTTGGCTAAAATGAAATTATATGAGTTATCTATATTATATTTTTAAAAAAACTTTTAATATATAGATGCTAGTGTCTGCATTTTGTTGCTAAGCATAAAAATTTTTGGTATTTAATTAAATACAATTCTGTTCTGAATCACTCCATCTGTCCAGCGTCTGACCTTTATACGAACATAAACCAAGAGAGATCAGACCCATCTGATCTGATATCAGTGGAATGCTAATTTATGTGTATTCTTTCGTCTGCTCCGTCGCCAAATGTTCGTCTACAATCAAAGTAAAATAAGTTATAAGATTCTAGATAACTTATTAAATTAGAATTGAAATAGAGGTTTGTATGGAGTTAGAAATACATATTATAATGCCGATTTTAAAGTGCAACGTTGGACGTTGGTGAAGTTAGTTATAGAACATAATAAAATATAGTCTCCAGCTGGATTAAAATCTTTTTCAATTGTCTCTATCAATCCTACAACCCCGTAAAACATATTGAAAGATTATTTCTTTTTACCACAATTTACGCCCAAAAAGACAGCTAGAATCATAATTCCAGGGTATTTTAAGCCTTTAATATTAGTTCCGTACTAAAGAAAGTATAAATTTGCGAGCGTTATTAAACGATCTCATAATTCAAAGTCATCAGCGTCACCGATGATCGATGATACGTCGAAACACCGTAAGGCATGTTCCTATGATATCCTGTACACACACCAGGTACACATTACGGTACCAGGAATATCATCATCATCGCCCACATAAATGTCTTCATAATAGGCATTATTCAAAGCAGTTATTTTTTAAGTGAAACTTCTTTAGGCGCCTGAGGGTAAACTTTTTACGGATGAAACGTCACGAAGATGTGCAACGTTTTTGTCCAAGAACAGGGAAAGAGTGATTGAGCCGATTGAGTCAGAGTAGGGAGCAAGCGAGTGAGAAAGATCGAGAGAGAGAGTTAGATAGAGCGAACGTCGCATCGCAAGTCTCTGAAATTTAAAGCTTTAGATTAGTATAAATAACTAAAACGAGATTTAAAGATAGTTTGCCAAATGACACATCTGACAAGTGCACTTTGTACGCACGCACTTTTTTATTTTACTTGAATAAATATGGGACGGGAAGACGAGCCATTTGATGGTAAGTGGCCAGCGTCACTTCAAGAACAAGTTCACTCGAGCCTAGCCAAGCACTTATGTGTATCCTGAGTCTGGGTCTTGACCTTTTTTCCGAAATACAACACAGCTGTCACACGTAAGAAATAATCTGGATGGTGGTACCCATGCAGACAGGAGCGTGGCATAAATGCGGGAGGCGTTTAATATACATTAAAGAAATATTATATTGAACAAGATCTTAGGATTCTTTAGGAGTTAGCCCTTAACATCTTAATCGTTCTTAAATCTTCCTACACCCTCACCCTCTTACCATCACTATCCCATCGTCTTCATCGACCGCATTCCATCATCCGGTATATCCTTACATTCCAGTCTAAGTGCTAGACTGTTTCAATACACTCTAACATAAACTCAGACATCCGGGTTTTTAAAAATCTAGCCAGATTAAAAATATATTTAGCTATCTCGCAGCTTCGTGAATTTATTGTATATGCAAATTGGTGAAGGCCAAAGTGGAGGAGTTGCCAAGGTCAGCTCTATTTTAATTGAAAGAAATGCATTAATGCTACCGATTTTGTGGGGTCACCATGTCCGAAGAATGTCTAGGATGGTCCTGTAGTAGAGTTATAGTTTGTACAGACTAGTCTGTATTAAACTAGAAATCTTGACACACTTTATTGTCAATATTAGTGAAGACATTTTCAATTAATTTTCATATTGTCAATTATTGCTATCAAATAATTTATTCTTGAAAATTGGCGGGAAATTTTAACTCTCAGGATATATGTGTTTTCTGTTAAAACTTTCACAGGAAAATTATATTTTATTGAAGATCTTATTATATATATCTTTATTAACTAAATGAATGAAACCATCCTGAAACCTTAATATATATATATATAGATATCTTGAATGTATATTTTTTACTAGACAAAATGAAGCCTTACAAAATATGGAAGATAATAAATAATGTGTAATCTATCAATAGCATTTTTATTATATATAGGTACTCATATCTTATGTTTCTACGTTAATTTGCCGTCGATGCAACGTCGGGCATATAAAAATCAATAAAGCGCAAAGAAATCTGTATAAAGTTGTTTCATTATATTGATTAAAATACGCGTAAACATTAGGAAAATACTAGTATTCTGACAAACCAGCAAACCTTAGTCTCTAAGTTCGGTAGTGAGACTTTGTACTTGTCTGACAGTCGTTACTGGTCACCCATGTGAGTCGGCGCCGGCGCGTACACAATTAATTTATATCCATTATAACTCGACCCACTTATGACGCTATTTGGATGGAATATTTCATGGTGGGCGGTCCGAGCCAAGCTGGGTCAACTAATGTGTATTTGATATCAATAAAAAGATGATTAGAATTAAGATATAACTACTGAGGAATATTCTGTCTTGCTCTTCTTGCGTTCAATTCTAGCCCCCAAGTGCTTTTTTGTGCCTATAAAACTACTCCGAGTAACCATATGACGGTAGTTCCATCACAAACCAGTAAACTACCTTCTAGGGTAGGTACCTTAAAAAACTTATCATTCCAGACAGCCTTTATGATCACTTGTTATTTTTATAAAAATTACGTACCGACCAAAATTAATTTATATTTCCTTTTGCAATTGTTTCACTTTCAATCAAAATATGATTTAAAAGCTTTGGTATTTCTACTGTCATAAAAATATCACTATTAAAGATTATAGCGACTTATTTATCACCGTCATCATCATCAGCCTCTATCCGTTCACTGTGGAACATAGACCCTCAATGAACGCCAAGACTTTAATAATCTATGCTAATATAAACAAGCTAGTATGTTGACGATTATCCGTTAGTTATTTTAAAGGACATAGATGCCATAATCAAGGTCACAACTATACCCGAATCCAATTCTAAGCGAAAATGAGAAAAGGCTTTTTGTACAAATTAGCCACAAAATATATTACATGGTAGCGTATAAAAAATATTCTATTTTCATATAAACTACATTAAGGTTATTATGTATTATTTTTTTCCATAATTCTATCAAATAGAACTATGTATAACACAAAAAAATCTATTATTATGTTCTCAGGATTGCAAACGTGTTGTCGTTCATGTGGAACCAGGGCCGCCAAAAATTCTAACCGCGAACGCGAAGATTAGCGCGTTCAAACAAACAACCAAACTCTTAAACTTTATCATATCACTATTATACTGATATATTATGAATATTAAAAATAATACTGATAAAGGGTTACGACATAACGGATTATGCGGCATCCCTGATATTATTATTATCTTTAAGGGTAACTGAAGTTCGCCATTAGGCCGGCGCATAAGCGAACTATGACCTAATACACTTCTGAGATTCTCTCAATTTTCTCAAAAAATATGTCATATACAGGTTTATATAAAATCCAATGTAAATATGTAATAGTATTTTAAATTTTTATCAACATGCCCATGAACATGAAACAGTACATACTAAAATGGCTAACAATGCAAAATCAATGGATTCGTATGTGATTTGTAAAAAAAATACAATCTTTCATCCCCAGTAAAGTTTGTATGTATATGCCAATCAGGTAGCACACAATGGCTGATACGCTTAAAGTTAATGATATGTATGATTAAAAAATTCAATAAAACTAAATATAAATAAGTATTTTTTTTTTAAATGTATATTGACATTTTAAAAGTGGTTTTAATCCACACGAATACGTTGACCCCATCGTACCTTGTAGGTACAATGTACCTTGATACATGAACAACTTAATCTAATATATATAATATATATATTTTTTTAATGTCATCAGGGGGCAAATGTTATGCAAATGTTATAAAAAAAGTTATGCAGATTCGTTGCCTTCCTTTCCCCTATCCCCCCTAATGGGCCACCGGAAACTCACAAACCGCACGAACTGATTAGGCATAATATGTACCAAATTACAGATCTTTCTTGCTAAAATAAATAAAGTAAATATTTTATTACAATAAAAGTAAGCAATTATTATCGCTTGTGTCAGCCCTACCTACGGTGGTAGTATGAGAGGTCATTGGCAGAGATATTTTTTGCGAATTTAAGACGCCAGTTATCTGTTTGATAACTCTGTGTAACATGCTTCATGTCTTTTTGTGGATTACGTAATCGATGCTAAGTGTATGCTAGTTTTCATCATCATCAGTGTCAACCTTTTTCAAGGTCAGGTTTTAAATTACATTTATTCTTTTTACGTAATTATTGTTATCAACCGGCGCGGCGTAAGGTTATAAATTGTCATTTTTATGGTTTCGTAGCCAAATGGCAAAAAACCTCACCCGTATAGATTCGTCATGTCTGTCAGTCTGTCTGTTTGTCCGTCCGTATGACACAGCCACTTTTTTCCGAAACTATAAGAACTAAACTGTTGAAACTTGGTAAGTAGGTACATGTATTTTGTTTTTCAATCAACTAATAATATAAAAAAAACATGTAATTTCATAATCATAAACCATATTTTTACCATATTTGTATATTATGTAATGGTACGGAACCCTTCGTGCGCGAGTCCGACTAGCACTTGGCCGGTTTTTATATGTTATTTTCAGATTCCTACCTCTTTGATAAAAACATTTTAAAACTAGATATTCACCTACGTCTGGATGGCAGGCATTTCATTGCCTGTCTCGCCCTTCTCTTCGAAAGAGGGAGATTTACTAGTGGGAAGGATGCGCTGTGCCGCGCTCCCCGCTGCATGGGCACCACTATCTTGCTTGTTTCTGTGTGAAACAGCTTAGCTGTGTTTCGGGCAAGGCAGGCAGAGTAATTACTGGCACAGAGACTTACAATCCTATGTCTCAGGATAGGGAACACATAAATGAGTTGCCTGGGCTAGTTCCAGGTAAATTATGTTTCCCCACCATGGTTCAGGCCTTGACGTGGCGGTGGGGCTCAGTAGCCTAGGGTGAGCCCAGCACCTTGGGCGAAGCCAATTGAGCCGAGGGGGCTCTTTGTACCCCTCCTATAAGAAGAGGGGACAAAAGAGCAGGGGGCAAGGGGTGAGGATGGGAACCTCACCCCATTGTACTGTCCCGACGTTGGGAGGGGTAGTTCTGTGGTGCGGGACAACCCCTCTGTGGAGGTGGCGTTGGTCCCTTGCGGGGCTGACTAGCCGTCGAGGTGCCCTGTTAGCTTAACAGATCCGGGGCACCTCACTAAGGCGACACTGGTGGCACTCGCCGGGTTTTAGTGGGTAGAGCTGCGTCCAGTCCCACATACCCACCTGGGGAGACCCACTCCCCAGGCGGGATGCCTCAGAGCATTTCCCGGCGTAAAAGAAAAAAAAAAAAGGTAAATTATGTTCAGTGTCGACGTAGTCCACCTAACTACCATCTGGTGGCACGTCTGCCAGCTTGCCTATGCCTATGGAGAAACAAGCAGGATGGTGGTACTCCCACCGGTAAATTCTTACCAAACCTTCCTTTTTGTAAATAAAAGTGAAAGTATTTTTCCAAAAGGGTCGGAAAGGGCACTTGGACAAATATTTGGCGGTCACAAAGTTAATTTCTCTTCCGCGAGACCCGTCGGTTTAGTTTTTGTTTGATCTGCACGGTCTTAATATCGTACAACCTTTAATGTGTGCCCTTGCCTTTTTATGTACTGAAGAATTTTCGAGACTGTACTGAAGCAATTCATAGAGTTTTAGCTATATTTTTATTAGTTTTTAGATTTGTCTTATGCAGAACTTTACCAAACTTTACTCAACTTTTACAGAATACCAATAAAAAACATTTGCATTAATTTTTGTCAAAAAATTTGCGTCTCAGGATAGGCAGTTCGTGAATGAGCCTGGGCTAGTTTCAGATTCACTTGTTTATGTTCATGGGCGACGCTGACCACTTACCAGCATGTGGCTTGTCTGCCCAATTTCTGATATCGTGCACCCTTGCCCTAATATATGATAAACTGCGACTAATCATCCAATTACTATACCATTGAGCATGTCTATATGTATATATCTTATTTGTATACAGAAGATGTTATATTATCCTTTTTTCTATAACGCGCCAGTTTGCGCAGAGTCAAACTCTGTACAACTAATCAGCCGACCACTACTAAAAAGACTGCCCCCTTGTTTGCAAATCAGAAAATATAAAACATAACACATATTTTCCAAAAAGTTTAACTGGTTCAAGGGTGTGGATGTGTCCAATATGGCTGATTTAAATGATAAATTTACCGTAAAAACAGTAGGCTTATTTACGAGATTAATTACCCGCGTAAAATACTTGACAGCTGATACCCAACGAATTCAATATCGCTTTCACGGCCAACGTGACATGAGAATGCCTGCCATTAAAATGTGTGCCGTAATGGCACAAATTTTAATATTCATCGGAATATGTATCCTTACCTCCATGGAATAAGTTTCAGGATGATTTAGACAAGTTTATTGTATAGCAAAATAAATTTGCAAAGTATTATAAGTACCTAAATGAAACTGTATAATTGACGTGTCGAATTTTGGTATAAATTTTCACTTTGAAATCGGATTTTAAAGACATGCAAATAAATCTTAATTTCAATTATTATCTGACTTTTAACGCGACTCGTTTTAAGGTCACAAAAGAAAGCGAAACAAGACCAATATTCCAATTTAAATTGCATTTTTATTGCGAAAACCACATTCATCAGTTTTTGTTCATGAGTCATGACCGACATCATACCATTTAACTTGCCTGCTAGTTTGCTTATTGAACTAATATAATAATAACCTTAATATCTCAGAGTACTGATAACTAATCGAAGCAACAGAATGCCAAAAAAACCCGATAACATCGATCAAAGTAGCTTAAATACTTCATCAACTAGAAAAGGGCTAATGATATTCAATCAGCTCAACAAATTTTCTTAAATTATACCTAATACCTTGATAAAGCTACCTTTGAAACACCTTTAAAATCAGTTTATCCATGCCGGTGCTACGATCGTAGAAACATACACACATACGAAAGACGTGATATTTACTTATAACTAATTTATAAATTATAATTAAAACGGTTTTTTTTAATGCCGTGAAATGCTCTGAAGTATCCCGCGGGGGAGTGGGTCTCCCCACGTACCAAAGCTGGTAAGTGGACGTAGCTCTACTCACCACCAATGCCGCCTTTGGTGAGGTGCCCCGGATCTAATAAGCAAACAGGGCACCTCGACAGCTAGTCAGTCCCCCAAGGGACCGACGCCGCCTCCACAGAGGGGTGGTCCTGCACCACAGAACAACGGGGTGAGGGAACCCTCCTCACTCCTTTTGTCCTCTTTTGTGCTCTTTTGTCCCCGCTTCTTATAAGGCTCCCCCTCGGCTCAATTAGCTTCGCCCTAGGCTATTTAGCCCCACCGCCACGTCAAGGTGGGGGTGATACTTATAACTATATTATTTTAATGCTATGAGCTTAGGTAATAAATTGGTCGATGACAATGTTCATAATGTCTTATATGTTTAGCAATTCGGTTTTTTTTGTAGAAGAGGGGGCAAACGGTCAGTCGTGTCAACCTTACCATATTTTAACAGCTTGGGTCTTCGTTTTTCGGTAACGATTTAAATTATTTTTTGTACGGCCCAGTGGGCCAAAGACACAAATTATTAGAACACTAACAGAAATAGCTAGAAAGATAATAATATATCAGAATATTACTAGATTCCTATTAGCTCATTAAATATTTTATTGCCTCCAGAATTTTGTTGTTTAACATAAATATTCATCCAAGGTAAAATTCCTCATTTCTGTGTTGAATTATTGATAATGGTGCTGTGTGCATCTACTGCTTGGTGTAACGCGATTATTGACTAATCCATGTTTATATTTAATATGAAACACCAACAGCTTTGCTGCTTTCCAAAAAGAAGCACAGGTAGTGAGATATTTGCACATTTATTATTTTGCACATTAGCACAGTTTATCCTGCGTCTCAAGATGGGCAACACGTAAACATTTAAAAAACAACTACTTCGGTCTTTGACCATTTCCTATCTGATCGCCTGTTTACCAGTTCTCAACGATTTAAAAAGATGTTGTTTTTTTTTCCCTACTAGTTTAAGATACCCCCCACGGCCCCACAATGGTCACCAGGACTTGTCGTGGCGGTGGAGCTCAGTAATCTAGGGTGAGCCGCTGCACCTTGGGCGAAACGAATTGAGCCGAGGGGACTCTTTGTACCCCTGTTATAACAAGAGGGGACAGGCAAGGGGCGAGACCCACTTCCTCGTGGGATACCTCAGAGTATTTCCCGGCGTTAAAGTGAAAAAAAAATATTAAAAAAAAGTTTAAGATACTCGACTCTAGCTTTATAGCTCGGTGGTGTAGGGACTTTACACGTGTTAGTAAGTTTCGTATCAGCAAATATTAGTAGTGCTTGCTTATCGATATAAAATACGTTAGCAATATTATTTATTAATTAATCCACAATTATCAATGAATGTAACGTACGATTGACCTCACGATAGCATCGTTAGTAGAAATGTATTTGGTATGCGTCACCAACTCGAATACCTACTACATAAAATGCAAATCGTTTATCTAGATACACTTTAATACTAAATTCAATAAAATTTTAATCATAATATGTTATATTTTTATACAATGTAAACGTAAACGTGACGCCAAAGATAGGCATAAGTGGTGGAATACCGTCAAGGCAATAAAGTCTAGACCCAAAATGCTGTGAGATTTATTTTATTTTAAAGGAACACAAACGGTTATAAAAACATAAAATAACAATATTAAAAATTATACATAAACCAGTGAAGTGTTCACTAAAATATTAAGGAAGTGTTATTAAGTGAAGTTTAAAATGTCGCTCAAATAATAATTAAAAAGTCCACAAGTGAACACAAAAGAAACTTATCAATGAAACAAATTACAGTTAGAATTTAAAGGTATCTTAAGACAATTATTTCCTCATTTTTGCTTTAAAAACACCTATTGAGCATCCAAACGGGTCGGCCTCAGAGAAATACTTGTTATAGCACCTCATTGTTCGAGGAATAAAAGTAGGTACCTACTAGTATTCATTTAACCTTGTCTGACATTAGATCGACAATCGAGTATGCAGCCAGAATTCAGAACACACTCATTAGACGTGTTTCAAATGTTATAGCATTTATTAATTAATTATAGCCTGACTCCTCCGGAACCTTAGAGGACCTAGCGCTGCCTGCAGTCAGCTATTCTCCGGAGTTTCCCGGGGTATGGCAACATACGGTGCTTCCATTGGGGCGGGTAAGGCGTACAAGGCCCAACTGCGCTCGGCGCAGCTTGTTTCCTTGTAGCGCTAGCTTGTTCCTTGCTATAAGGCGCACCCTCAGAATACATCTGTATTCTGAGGGTGCGCGGTTAAAGCGGGCAATCAGAGCGCAGAACCGGCGCAGCGTCGCAGCACAAAGGCGGAAATTGTTTTCATACAGAACACAACATCACCGCTCTATTCCGGTTATTTTCTTGATGTCTTTAATATTAAGCTTACGTGTTCATTTAATTAATATATTAGAAATAAAAGCTATTGGACGTCAACTCGATATCCGCCGGATATCTGCAGACTACAAGGGCCACCATTAAACTGGTGGTATTTTAATTACTGCCGTAAATCTCGACACCGCTGATTACAGCAAGAAATACACAACACGTCGTATTCCACATACACACACACACGTTAACGAAATGTAAATATATATATAACCTAACAACATCGAACTTCGAAAATAATAATATGCTAAAATGCATGGGTGGTGTAGAGAGTTAGAGAAAGGTATGCACATCAATGTTAGAAAATCGATTGAAGCTAGATTTTTGAGTTAAGAGTGTATTATGAGTTGTGACGGGCTGTAACAAATGTCCATATTTACAAACATTCACATATAAACATTTTCATATACTAATAACAATACAGCGACTAAAATAATAAATATGTGGTCGTTATGACGATGTTTATTTTCGTTTACTAGTTCTCAAGTTACATTGGAACTGAATACTGATGTATACAGTACACATCAGTATTCATAACATGAAGTAGACAAGAGCCTGATGGACAACGTCGCCCATGATCTTTAAGGTTTTATCTGATCGAGCCTTACAGGACGATGTTCCTGCCCTATCCCCTGAACACAGTAAAACTACACAATAACCAAGTTGCTAGTACCCACACATTATCGGTGCAAACTGTACCTCATCGGTGATATCTAAACATTTCATCATCATGATCGTATGCCCACTGCTGCGCAAAAATCTCTTGCAATAAACGTCAAAATATTCGATTACTAAAAATCGTAATTATCAGTATCTGTGTATCACTGATGAAAACACTTTTCTATGAACACCAATACAAGTCTCGGCACTCCACACCACTGATCGTCATCTATTGCGAGGACCAATCCTCAGTCCGTCAATACATATAGATCTCGATGAACGCCAAGAAACTGATCCCCACCAAATATACGATGGATGATAGATTGCTTGCAATAATTGAATTGATGGCAATTATGCCATCGAACATTCCTTAAGGGAGCATAACAAGCCCATCTCCTTGACCACTCAAGTGCCCTAATCTCCAGCCTCGAGTGTTTCAGACCTGCATTTCAAGTGCATCCACCCAGTCACGCTAAATCAAACCCTAAGTAATAGTATTATGAATCCTATTGCCACTAAATTCTACTTGATCAGTTTCTATTTGATGATTCATACTTTCTTAGAATTATACTTAACAAATTGTATACTAAATAAGTGAAGATTATTGTAGACCTGTTTTGCTTCAAATTCAGGTAGTTATCGTTTTAGGTTAAGTGGCTTAGAAATTGCGGGTTCGAATCCTATCGGAAACATTTGTACAATGAATATGAATCATTCATTCATTCATTCATTCATTCAAGTTAAAATTGCCAAGACAAATAAGCCAACACATTTTCTTAAAATAACACTTTAAGAAACAAGAAGTAGCAAAGAAATATAAAGTTAGTAGGTATATTGACGACCTCTGTGGCTCAGTGATAAGCGCGTTGGCGCTCAAGCCGGAGGTTGCAGGTTCGAATCCCGCCGGGGAGCAAAAATATTTTCTGTGTTCCTGGGTCATGGATGTGTATTAAATATATTATATTATAACATATATTGTAATTTGTATTATATAATAAAAATCTTAAATATATGTATAGTATATAAGTATTAAAAATTTCCGTTGTCTGGTACCCGTAACACAAGTTCTTCGAGAACTTACCACGGGAACAGACTGACGTGGTGTGAAAGCGTCCATAGATATTCTTATTATTATACATATATAAATAATAATAAGATAAATAAGAGCTTTAACACAGGCTCCGCCTAATTTAAAACAATCTGTTAGCATTTTGTAGCCTAATTATTGTATAAGGTATTTTAAAAGAAAGATTTTGTTTTTCTACTTTTGGGCGGATGAAACCACTGAAAACAGCTCGTCAAATTAACTATAATGGTGAAACAAATCATGGTCGTACAACAAACTATTTCAAAGTGTGGTCACGGAACGCTAAATATAGATAAAAATAGATTAGTAATATCTATTGGAATTCAAATATGATATCATTTGAAGATCAAAAAGAAAGCAAGACACATGAGCACATCCCAGCAAACTCGCGTGACTTGCGGTTTCAACGGGTGTCGTGTTGCTGATGGCGTTAGATCTGTTACGTGTAGGAAAAGTTGTGATTAATGTTCGTCTATATAGAGTTTTTAAATGTTTATTGAAGAATCAAATCACGTTGACCTACTAAAACTTGTATTACGGGTGCTAGGTACGGAAATAAATTTAAGAAAACCTGTGTGTGTTGTGCGCTTGTGCTGTGCGCTTGCTATGGATGCCACCATTCCGCTCATTTCTTCCTTGAAACTCTTCTGTGTTTAGAAAAAAAGGCAGTGTAGTTAATGGCACCGAAGCCAACTTACGTCCCGGGATAGGCCACGCGTAAGGCCGAGCTAGGCCTGCCCTGGTACTAGTTCATAAGTGTAGTGTTATGCGCGTAGGTTTTTACGCCTTACAATTTAGATGGCATTGTGTTACTAATTTGTAACAAAAATTATATAAATACAAGAGATGTTTCCATATATTCATGTACCTACGTACTGATATGTCTTTATAAGATTTAAAGTAAATACATAAAATATGTATAAGTTGCAGGGGCTGAGATGAAGTTAGGGCATTTTAAATGCGTACTAAGTACGTACAATTAATGTATTTGAATCAAGCTCTTTTTAACAGCGCAGCGACTTACCCATATTTTAATCACAAAATAATTCAAATTTGCTATAACATAATAACCTTCAGACGAAAATGTTCACACATTAAAGTAAATTATTAAGTTGTTATGCGTATTGTATATTAAGCATGAAGTTCCATAATAAACTTAAATTGAATTAATACTGTTCTAATATTCATTATCTATATTAATGTTATAAAGAGGAAAGTTTTAATTATTTGTTGGTTTGTTACGATTTTAACTCAAAAACTACTCGACCTAATTAACCGATTTAAAAAATTATTTCAGTGCTAGATGAGTGGTATGGCCATAAAAATAATCATCATCAATGCGGATAAAATCTAAGTTAATGTGGGCGAAGCTGCTTGCACCAGTTTATGCAAAATAAAAATTAAAACAAATGAAAAATTTCTTGTAAATATTTTATAATTTTCAAAACAGCACCAATGGTATTATGAACAATCACAACACGCGCTAGTCAAAGCACATAATTCGGCTTAAGATCGACATTAATACATTTACGGTCTAAATCTAGATTTCTCTTTGTCGACTTTCTAAGCTAACCTAAATACTGGAATAGAATTAATTATTTCCTGAGATTTGAAAATGGCACAAAACAATGATAAATAAAAACTAGTTACCAACTGGTTGGGAGCTTAGCGTTGTAGATATTTTAAATGAGTAATGCAGTTTGGTTCAATAGCTGAAACGTGCAACAGCTGAAAAGTTGATTTGAAAAATATTTTTCATGCTCAGCAAAAAATACTAATTTAAATAATATTTTTTTATCTTTTCAAAATATCGAAGAAATTTCTTTTATTTTAATTTAAAAAAGGTGCTTTTTTTCTCTAGTTTTATTCAAGTGCCAAATACTCTTAAGCTTTTATTTCCCTTGTTTTAAATGATAATTTTAATTTATATGTACAATGTATTTTATTATTTAAACATTCTAGTTTATCATTCAGAATTTAATATTAATTTATTTTGTTTCAGATTGAAAGAAGATTAAATACAGTGTCTTAAGTGATTTTTTTATTTTTGATATTTAAAATTTACAACAATATGACTTGATTTAAATTTAAAGTATTTTGTGATCTTGGAAAAGTAGTGACCGAGTGATTTTAAAGTGTACGAATATATAATCAAAATGGAGGCTCTTGAAAGGAGAAAAAAAGTAATCGCAGCAATCGTGTTCATCGTTTTCTGGTCGCAATGTAAGTGTTGAATTTTCTTATACATATATTTATTGTCCTCCTCGACACTAGGCGACGAGTAGATCAAAGCTTCGATTTAGAGTTGACCCAATGTCGTTTGACCTTGGAAATTTTCATACTCCTTTTTTAATAAAATTAATAAGTGAAAAATAAATTATATTTTTTTCTTAACATTTTTTTTTCTTTAACGCCGGGAAATGCTCTGAGGCATCCCGCGGGGGAGAGGGTCTCCCCATGCGGGTATGTGGGACTCGCTGCGCCCGACAGCTGGTAAATGGACGCAGCTCTACCCACTAAAACTAGGCGAGTGCCACCAGTGCCGCCTTTGGTGAGGTGCCCCGGATCTAGAAAACAAACAGGGCACCTCGACGACCAGTCAGTCCCGCAAGGGACCGCCACCTCCACAGAGGGGTTGTCCTGCACCACAGAACAACCCATCCCAACGTCGGGACAGTACAATGGGGTGAGGTTCCCATCCTCACCCCTTGCCCCCTGCTCTTCTGTCCCCTCATCTTATAAGAGGGGTACAAAGAGCCCCCTCGGCCCAATCAGCTTCGCCCAAGGTGCACCGCTCACCCTAGGTTACTGAGCCCCACCGCCACGACAAGGCCTGAACCATGGTGGGGAAATTCTTAACATTACATAGTCACATACAATATTGCTTTTTATATGAATCAGTGGGAATGGCAATTAAAAAAAATATTTCTTACGTTTATTAAATGAGACGTTTTTCACCACCATTTATAATGAGCTCTTCCTAATCCGCATCTGTTGGCAGGTCTTTCTGTCCTCTCCAGACAGACGACAGACGTCTCCTTAACGTCCTGTCGAGAATATACTTTATTTTTATTTGGAAACTAAACGAAGGTAAATCATAAAAGTTTCAATAATGAAAAATATTTCCGTATAGAAGGACAAGACAGGTAGAAATATTGGCACCGAGATTGTGCCTCAAGAATAGCAATGGTCCCGGTCTATCTTTTCTATTAATAAAACCAAGGCTATGATAGAGAAGTTAGTTTTAGTCTAGGCGTACCTAGTACATGTCTTGACATTGACCTTGCTTTTGGCAGTATTGATCTGTTCTGAGTTAGAGGCGACGAGGAGATGAAATACAAACTTCTATTTCATTCCATATTCGAAAAGTACGACTTGATTCGCCTATAAGTGCACCCAAAGGTGGTGTTTTCTATAAGAAACTTTTAGCGGGCAGTAATGAGTTTTTAATCCTCTTTGATCTTTATAAATGCTCAACAATTATAGCCGCGCACTTTTTGAATTTGGAACATCTTGGTGCTCAGCGCCGAGGAAATCGTAGATATGCAAATGTTGTTTGAATAAAAACTGGCCGGTACGACGGCCCATAGTCGCGTCGCCGGCTGTTACTGTAACAATAAATCATAATTGCGAAAATGTTTTATTATTAGATACTATTTAATTTCAATTTAGTTGTTACTCTTGTTTTATATTACAATAAAATATGAGGCGCATTTTATTTTCTCATAGAGGGTGATGAAAAGTAGAATGTATCACTCGGGCGCAAAATAGTTTTTTGGCTCGGGCGACGTACTTTGAATCCCTCGCTACGTTCAGGATTCTACTAAAGAATCCCTCGCTACGCTCTTCTACTCTAGAATACTCTAGAATCCCTCTCTTCGCTCTGGGTTCCAAAAAGCGCTCTCACCGTAAAAATATTATTTTGCTCCCTTATGATACAATCTACTATTTCCTTTTAAGGTTTCCTACCCAAGGGTACCAACTACCAAAGGAACCCTATTACTTAGTTTAGTTCTACGTCTGTCTGTATTTACTCCCACTCCTTTACATCGTGTTCCTAAGTGCGAAGGGTCGAGACTCCGTTCAATATCACTTTCTATATGATGGTCTTTTTGATGGAAAAAGACCATTAGATATTCCCAGAACATTCAGTTCATATGTTATTAACTTATAATACAAATAATTAAACAAACGTGATTTTTTTGTTAAAGTTTTATTTATATAATTGTTCCGAACCCTTCGAGCGCGAGTCTGACTGGCACTAGGCTGTTTTTTTCTGATTGTCCTTAGACTTATAAACAGCATCTCATGGTGGTATAACCTTCCAGGTAAAGGCGTGCAAGCCCACAAGAACCACACGCGCATGTCGTACGTGTGTCCGCCCCAGTTCATCCGGCTCGGCCACAGCTGCTACTTCTTCAGCGAGGACAAGGCGCCCTGGCAGACAGCGCTGTTTGCTTGCAAGGTAGGACATGTATACTTCTTATAAAGGTGCAAACTGACTGATACACACTTAGCAGGTGCGTTGCCTTCAAATACGAATGTCAATATCAGTCCGCCAATCCAGTGTCTTTTTTCCGCACATATTTTAGCAGTTATCAATATACTGTGAGGTACAGAGTATATATTGTAACGTATATAAAAGAGTTACGGTGCGCCCGGTTAAAATAATTAAACATTATATATTTATAATCCATAAAAACTATAACAATAATAAAGAAAACAAATAAATGACGGAGTCACGCCGTTTGCCGTCACGGCAATTCAGTCGATTTGTCAGCTAAGCGCCAATTTATGTTCCCCATCAATAAAAAAATATTTACACGCACCATTATATTTGGAAACTGTGTGGGGTTTTGTCAATTCTGCCGTGTTAATTAAAAAGGGCACAACTAACATTTTTCACGAAATTGAGTTATATACATATTCGGAATCAGGAAAAAAGGCCTATCTGCCTAATTTTTTGTGTATTTTTAGAAACAAAATAAACAGAGTTAGCATAAGCTTAAAGGGCACAACTGCACAAATTTTTAAGTTTTTGTAAAGAAAAAGGTCACATTGTGATGTATGTCTTCTATTTCACGATTTTTGTTTAAAAATATTTAATTGAAAAGACATAATTGGCGTAAATCAAATATAAAGGGCTTATGTGGCAATTGTGCTAAGTTTTGATACCAACACCTTTGCAAGAAACGTCTGGCGTTTTCACAACTGGCGATTGTGTCTTTACTATTTACCCTACGCCTTAATTTTTTACATAAAAATAGGCACACTGGCGGTTATGCCTTTATTACTTAACATCTATGAAGAGAGATGAAGTTCGGGGGGCTAGGTATGCGTGCGATTACTTCAGTTGTGCCTGACATTCTTGATTGGTTATATCACAATACATCTGATACATCACAACATCATACAAAATAAATGTAATAACATCACTTTTCACAGGAAATCTTTCAATATTTCGTAGTATCTTGTAATTAATTAGGTTTATATAAAAACAATTTTCTTTTTCAATGCTGAGTGTTGCCCGATTGTGAAAATATTTTTACTGATTATTTTCCCCCACTGATTAAATTTAAAACAGTTGCTACTGATATTTACGTAGGTACGTGACACGTTCTTGAATTAATGTGTTTGTGTGATTTAACGATATCAAATACAAACAGTGAAACAGTAACAAACATATTACATACGTCCATACATACAAACTTTCGCGTTTATATTACAAGTTACAAGTTTAAATAGTAATATGTATACATAGGCTGCACTAAAAATATCGGGAATGGAATATATCCACTGTTCCTGTCATATTAAAATATTTTTAATTGAAAACTCATTGGTTTTAAAAATCGAATACCATTTATTTATTTTAAAAAAGATTCTCGGTCTTGTCACAAGGTCTTGTCAAACTTGTTTAGTCGTTGAGAAAATGGAATTGAGTCGAGAAAATTCTAGAGCGATGATTTATTATGACTTTCGAAATGGTTTAACACAAAAACAGTGTGATTTGACCGGATGATTTCTGCATTTGGTGATGAAGCCCCATCCAAAACCACAATTTATCGCTGATTTGCTGAATTTCAACGTGGACGTGTCAAGCTCAGTGATGATCCCCGTCAAGGTCGTCCAAAAACTGCAGTCACCCAAGAAAACGTTGATGCTGTGCGTAAGTTGATTGAGGAAGATCGACATGTGACATACCGCGAAATTTAAGCAAATTTAGACATTGGCATGAGTCAAATACAAATAATCTTGCATGAACAATTAGGTGTAAAAAAGTTGTTTTCCCGATGGATACCGCATTTGCTCTGTGAAGAGCAAAAAGCGGCTCGCGTTACTTGGTGCGTCTGAACTCTCGAAAGATTCCACGCTGGATCCTCAAATGCTGTATACAACATCGTATCAGGTGACGGATCCTGGATATATGCGTACGAACCCGAAACAAAAAACCAGTCACGAGTTTGGGTGTTCGGAAATGAGTTAAAGCCAACAAAAATTGTTCGTTCACGGAGTGTTGCAAAAAAAATGGTGGCCACGTTTGTCTCCAAAACCGGCCATGTGGCGACTATCCCTCTTGAGGGACAAAGAACGGTTAATGCAAAATAGTATTCTAGCATTTGTTTGCCACAGGTCGTTTCTGTACTCCGTAAAGAGAACTGCAACCGTCGCATCATCCTCCATCACGACAATGCGAGTTCTCACACCGCGCACAGAATAAAAAAGTTTTTAGAGCAAGAAAACATAGAATTATTAGACCATCCGCCGTACAGCCCCAACCTAAGCCCTAATGATTTCTATACTTTCCCTAAAATAAAGAATAAATTGCGCGGTCAGAGATTTTCATCGCCTGAAGAAGCTGTGGACGCCTACAAAACGGCCATTTTGGAGACCCCAACTTCCTAACGGAATAGTTGCTTCAATGATTGGTACCATCGTATGGAAAAATGTGTCAAATTTCGCGGAGAATACTTCAAAAAGCGATAAATACATTTTAAAATAGTAATGTTGTGTCACTTCCTTGATTCCCGAAATTTTCAGTGCCGCCCTCGTAACAACTTTACATTACTACTGTTTCAAGCCAATAAAAAATAAATATAAAAATGTATGTTTTACTAATTACCGTTATATTTTCTTCGTTTCATATAAATAAACATTCTTGCAATATAACAATTATACATAATAAATAATAATATAGCTTGAGTATACATGGTTATGTAAAGTTGTTATAAAATTCGGGAAAACTTCACCATATAATCGATTTAGTGCTTCATTTTTGACAGAGCGCTTGTATGAAGACTGACCTTCTATTGAGTAATTATTCTAAGTGGAAACTTATTTTCTTTATTTTGATAAATATTTCTTACTAGTTTTGTTACCTGATTTTTATTTGAAGAGATTTTGTGCTAAAAGCATTTTTAGTAATAAAAATTCAATTTAAATTTGTGATTTTCATTAAAATGTTAATTATTTAGTACATTATTATTGCTATTCATAATTGATGGTTCCTTTCTTTAAAGATATGATTTTATTTCTGTAAACTTTTTGAAATAAACGTTTGATTTTCTCGTAATTACGTTATTTTATTCACAGAGAAGGAACTTCTAATATTTTACTGTGTAAATATATACTAATAATAATACAGTGAAAAGGCACAATTGAATAAAAGTGCTCTTTCATTGTAACATTATAAATTTTTCCTCAAATTTTTACATTCAAAAGGCACATTTCTTTGAATGTGCCTTTTATACGTAACATTATTGTTTTTTACTTATTTTTTATGTTAGGATGAAAAGAATTAAGCTAATTATCAATAATATGGATTAAAAATAATAAAAAAAATTGCTATGGTCGTATATGTACTATATAAATGCAAGTATTGCCATTCGCAGAATTTCGGAAAACATTGTTTAGGGAGGTTTTTTTTAACAAAAACAAAAAAATATTTTAATCTCTCTTTTCTCAATATTTACAAAATGTTAGTTATGCCCTTTTTAATTAGGACGGCAGAATTATATTCTCAATGTTTCGGATATTTACCGCAAACATACTCACGGGAAGACTGAGGTGTCAGACGTCCTAATGTCAAGAAGTTATTCCAAGTATTCGAAGATTCATCGTAATTTTACTGCATATGTTTTACTCAAAGGTGCTTAGTCTGAAATATAAAATTCTAACAAACCGCCATAAGTTCCTTGTACTTAATTTATTTATGTGTGAGATTTGAAAAAATATAAGAAAACTATATAAAAACGTTTATATTCTTGGGATTCGAACCCGTACGGATACGAGCCTGAATATCGTACGTCCTTAAATTATGTCGTTATTTAGAGACAATATACATATTTATCTATTAAGTGATTGTTTAGAAATAGACTTAAAGTGCATAATAAAGACCTTATGATGAGACAGTATCTGTCAGTCTGTATGTCACACCTGTTTTTTCACTCGAAACTTCTATTTGTGGAAAAAACTCACAGTTGCTTAGCATCTGTCGTCGCCTGTCACGGTAACTTACGTAGAACAGGCGATGATAGCGTCAGAGATTTAGGTGAACTAGCTGACACTAGCTGTTGCCCTCGAGTTTACTCAGTATTATAAGCTGGTTAGTTAAATAATATTACTGTTTTAACATTCTGACAGAAAACATTTTTTATTGTAGATGCATCGTGAATGCATCATGATTTTTTACATGCATGCATGTTTTTTTATGAATGCATGTTTTTTTTATAAAAGCATGTAAGATTTATTTAAACCTTGTAAAGTAACCTCTACATAAGGTACAAGTGATCGGATAAACATCTTACATATAACGTGATACATAGGTACCTAAAACATTTATAGCTCATATTATTTTGTTGATGAGTTTATAAAAAGAAGAAAATAAGATGTTTGTAAATCTTATAGAGAAAACAAACATCTACATACAATAATAATTCACACAATCACCATCATCACATTCATAAAATTCAATTTCTCAAATACATTTAATCCTGAACACACAAATCTTTAGAGATAAGGATTTCGAGGTCACATGGCTTACGTAACATCCTTAAATACTTAAATCCATTGTTTTGCACAAGGCCTCCAATTCATTCAGCTTCATTCTTATTTATTGCTGTAAACTTAAATGTTTTGTTACATGATACAATATTTCGCAAGATGTACTCAGTGAGAAGATATTAAATATTGAGTCTAGTCGTCCAATATACTCTGAATCATGGTTGTCTGCTTAAATTGTCTGCTAAATCACTGTCTATTGGTCATCATCACTATCTGGACTTTGCTGAGGTAAACTCAATCTTCTTCAGCCCCTTTCCCATACTTTAGTGAAAGAATTACCGAAATCAGAGTACTCCACAGAATACTTTGCATATGGAGTACTCTACATGGCTGCTATTTGCATAGGTATAATCTTCCTGTTTATTTCTTTTTTTCTAAAGAGGTAGTGCCATGCTGCTTTGCAGCCGAATCGGGCATGACCGGGATGGTAACATAACAACGGCGTCAAGTGACAGCTATGCTGTCGCGTTTCGTGCGGTTTGAGAGTTTACGGTAGCCCATTGAGGGGGATAGGGAAAAGAAGAGCATCTGCATAAATTTTGGTTGAGAGTCTACGGGTGTCGGTAGTCTACATAAGGCTCCGACTACTCGGTTGCCTCCTTATGACAAAAAAAGAAGATAGCAGATTATTGCTGACACAAAAACCTATAATCATGATACCACCTAGATGTTTATTTTCATGAATAACTATCTACTTGCCATCATACTCGGATACCAGCCTTCTACCAGCACCGTACGTCAGTCTCCCCGTGATCATGGTGATTGAAACATTGCCGAAATATCGGGACCTCAATAAATCTTAAAGGTAAGCACCCGTAACAATATTAATATAAACATGAATACTCGGATGTTATCAATCTCAACTTAATTAAAATTGGTTTAGCTAATTGGTACACACAGAATGGAACAGATACGTGCTGATGATACCTTGATATATGTTGACTACGTTCACTAGATACGTTATCTCATGACGTGCACGGATTAGCATGAGAACAGTGAGACGACGCCGGCCGCACGTAGCGACATGCAAATACTTCTCACACATGCCGCCATGCTAAACCGACTTGAAAATGGAAAACGTGTAACAATTACTATGGAGATTAAGACATATTGAATTGTTTACAAAAATGTGTTTTAATAAACAAAAGAAAAGAAAAATCAAAACATTTTATGATTTTCCTTATATTTTGTATGTTATTCTATTTACCTAATTAATTTGTAAGATTACCTCAAACTTCTCAAACTTCAAACCTTAAAATACAACCTATTTACTTGAATACCATTATATATAATCAAGCAAAAGCTATATAATATTGCTGGAGCGAGTGTTTTTTGGATGCGAGTGGCAAGGGATCGGTCGTCTCGGCGTTCATTGAAAGAGGCCTATGTTCAGCAGTGGACGAATAAAGGTTTTTGATGATGATTATAATGTCATCATCATCTATTTACTATCCACGTGCCGTTTTAATACCTAGAGACCAGAGTCCTGCTTGCTTATTTCTTAGACAGCTTGGACTGTGCTTACTGTTTACAGAAGGACAAAACAGACAGTTTATGTTCGTTGGATAGGCAAACTGGCAAACGTGCCACCTGATGGTAAGTGGTCGACGTCGCCCATGAACATAAACTAGTTTACCTGGAACGAGCCCAGACAACTAATTTATGTGTTGCCTATCCTGAGACATAAGATGTAATGTCTCGGTTCCAGTAATTACACTGCCTGTGTTGCCCTTCTCTCCGAAACACAGCAAAGCTGTTTCACGGGAGAAACAAGCAAGATGGTGGTACCCATGCAGCCGGGAGCGCGGCACAGCGCTTCCCTCCCACCAGACAGTATTCTGTACATTTTAAACAATACCAAAATCCGCCATTCTAGGCGCCTAAGCAGATCTTAGGAAGCCCTCTACCGGTTACCTATTTAAATAAATATTTAAGTAGTTCATATATTTTTATTATATAAAATTTTAATTATATAAAAAGATCCCGTTTTTCTTTTTCATTTTGAGTTCGTATCAGATTTCATGGGTATACTTGGGATTTGGGAATAGGTTGTGGATGTAGATTTGTCGATAAACCTTAACCGATCAAGTCGTCTAGAATTGTGCTCATTTATAAATTTAATTTTCGAACATAATCTGGTGAAAATCTTCTGTCGACGAAGGTCTTGACCTTACCAATTGTTCTGACAAACGTCAGTGCTCTTTCACCACAATCCGTATCTGCGCTAATATTATAATATATCTCAGTATAATAGACTATTTACATTACAAACATATCAACGAATCCCACCCGTACATTTTTTGCACATACAATTCCATACGTTGTAAATCATGTTTAACATTACAATAAATAAGTCGCTAGAAACCAACCATCTGTACCTACTCATAGTAACAGATAAGATAAACATAGTTCCAGGCAAACCCTCGCGCGAATATTGATTTATTTTAGTACACATTTGGAATTCAAGTGGATGATATCAAACATAAAAGATATTTTATTAATAATTATTACATAATATCAAGGTCGTTGGAAATAGCAAGTCTGTTTCGTGTCATTTCGTAGGCACTACTAGCGAAATGACTACGACTATTTGGAAATGCTATTTTATAATGAAACAACTTTAAGGGATTTTATTAATAACTTTAAAAGACTGGAAATATTTAAATCATGATGTAATTGTTTAAAGATTAAAGTTCCATAACACTCAAACACACCTTGTTTCCGACCGACTGTCCAGTGATCAACAGCAGGGTAAGGGTTTTGGACCGTTACTCATAATGAGTCTTAGTCATTTTATATTATTATTCTCAAATATGAACTATGAGCTTTCGATCTAAATTAGGCTAGCTTTAGGTTTAATTTTTTTTATTTCTCTACTGCATATTGGAGCGAAGCATAAAGATGTCTACAATATCTCAATATTCTTGAAAAATGCGAAACGTAATAAATTATTTATTTTTATAAAACATACGTAGATTTATAGCGCCATCTCGTAGTATTTTAAAATTCATTCATTAATTAATAAATGTACGAGAAATGGCAAAATATCACGCGCTGCGAAATAAAATAAAATGGCAAATATCCTGGTTGAATAGTGAAGTTAATTAAAACTATGGAGTGTCTGACAAAACAAGTGTAGTAAGTCTTACACGTAGACAGAGAATATTACTCCGTCTACGGTCTTACACTATTTCGGTAAACAGTGTTAAACCCATTTATGGCTGCACATGCGTCATGCATAACTCCTTATCATATCGCGGGGAAGATTAAAGTACGTCTACTAAGATAACTTGCACTTTCATGATAGCGATGTTCGTGAGCGACATTGGACTAGTTTACATAGGTCCTCAAAATGAGAGATGAAATGTTTCAGCCTGAGTTGTTTCTGCACTGGGCAGAGGTGTTAATTAGATTTTTACATATTTGTTATAAAAGCTAATTGGCAGACGATGGCTCTTTGTTATAACGTTAAGGTTAAAGTCGCGCATATATAAATGTTCATCCGAAACTAGTCTAGTCAACTTTTCTTAGTTAATAATTTTTTCTATACCTGAATGTTTAACATTACTAGGATTTAAGTACACTCATAGGGAGAATATTATAAAGGACCTCGCCTGATTTTGAGTGAGGACTGAGGAGACTTCTCTCGGTCAAGCTTAAAACTGTAGAGTGTAGGGCATAGAAATGTATAGAGCATATAATGGTCGGTCGTCTGCTATTTTTTATTTGTTCCTGCTGAGAATGTTCTTATGCGTACCACCGGGCCCAGGGGAGAACGAGGGTTATGTACTCTCTGCGCTCGAAAAAATGGTAAATTAGACGCAGACTCTACCCACTAAACCCCAGCGTTGTTCTCCCAGTCGTGCTGGCCCGGTGCGGGAACTACTTTATGATCGTCTGCTATCTGTTTTTTTTCTTGTTCCCGCTGGGGAATGCTCTTATGCGTACCACCAGGCCCGGGGGAGCCCAGGGGTTATGTGAGACTCTCTGCGCCCGAAAATATGGTAAAGTGGGCGCAGACTCTACCCACTAAACCCCAGCGTTATTCTTCTAATCGTGCTGGCCCGGTGCGGGAACTATGGTATGGTCCGCACCTGCGACGGTGTGCCTGGAGGCACTCTCTGAACGTAAGGGGTGGCGTTCCCTCCTCCTACTCCACTTAAAGCACCCCGAACACTTAAGGGTGCCTTATAGCACGAACCTTACGCGCGCGCGGTTGGTCCCCCGATCGGCCACACACAGCGGCGGTGCGACCGCCTGTCGCCGACGCGCTCTCCTGCTAGAAGGGGCACCAGTGCGCTCCCTCACCCGCTCCGCCTCCTCCTTCTGCGGCATCACGACTTCGCTAAAGGAGAGGGCTACCTCCCATGCACTCTCACTGCCGGTCATCGCGCGGATGACCACAGGGAGTGAAAGGTCGGCGCCGACCTCAGCCACGAGGTCCGCCGTCGTCTGCTGTCTAGTTCGTTTCACACAAGTTGTTACAAGCATGCAATGAAATTAGATTAACGTATTGTTAGGTATTGGTTATGAATGTCTAATTTTATTTTACCTTTCTATAAAAATTTCATGTCATGTTGTTTATTTTAATATGTTATTAGCTTCTGATACGATAATTGGCGCTGTTGTCTGTGGGAAGACATATTTTCAGACCACCAGTACATTATGACAGAATGACTTCCATATAGACACAATAAGTTGATTATTCCGTTTAAATTTATTTTTGGTAGGCATTTATGATCACTTTTCGGTGATGTAGGATGATATGATCACTTTTCGGTGTGATATCCGACAATGGATAAATTTTTTTTCATCATCGATATCTCAGCGATCGATGATCGCACGGAAAATTGAAGGTTGGTTTCAGAAACCTTAATAAATTCTTTTCAAGGATTGGCCATCGCTTTTTGTGATTATTTTTACTATTCAAAATTTATGTTGATACTTAACCATATCATCCGGAACCCTCAATACTTCCTTCAACTCACTTTTGTTTTCAAAGTATACTAGACATCAGTATGAACATGAGATCGCTGGTACAAAACAATCAAAAACAAATTCTAAGGAATTGAGACGTTTAACATGCGCGCCACACAGCGGATTTCGTTTCAATTGTTTGAGACATCGCTTATTTAAGAGAATTCCAGTAACTCAAGACTGTTGTCATCAGTGAATCGTAGAATACAGATTTGATGGTCATCAAGATGATTGGTTCTAACAAGTCAAAGGTACAATGGAAATATTATATGAGTGATCTCGCTTTACCATGGTTCCTGTAAAGCATCCGAAAGGTCGGGATAAAAAAACTTAATTAACCGTGGCAATACTCTACCTAATCTACTACTAATCTAGTCTATCAGGCATATAAAAACACAGGTTTATGAACGCAGCAATACGCTGGTGGCTCCCGACTTCAAATACCACCATGTGAAACAGCTTAGCTGTATACTCTTGGGTTCCAAGCCTTTATATTCATGGGCTACATTGACCACTTGCTATAAGGTACGTTTACCAGTTCGTCTATTCAACTAACAATAAAAATGAGTAATTACAATAATAAGTTAGGAGGGGCTTGTCCCTGCCGAACATCATCACTGCGACGCTTGGTGACGTTGAGTCCTCGACGGCGATGATCTCCTTCTAGGAGGCAGTAATTAGTCCCAGAAGGAGGCCGACGAGCGGGGAAGACAGGAGACCGCCGACGAGGCATCCTTTTGCTTGGGCGACGAACGCACGTAAGAGACCTGGGTAAGAGTTGGGAACCTGGGCCCAGTATGGCACGACGTCTAGCCTATCGCCGCGGCCTCTTGTTTAAGGGTAGGGCATTCCCAGGTGCCAGTCCCACATAGGATCAGGATCTGCCCAAAGGTCCTGGCTACATCCATAAAGGATTTCCCTGCGATATAAAAAAGGCAATAATGAGTTAACTGATGAATGTAACATTTCTACAGGAGTATTTTAACGCCTGTACGATCTCATTAGTAAAGTGCCGACAGTCCTTGTAAGCGGCAGACATGTTTTTCGACACTGTTGAAAACGTTTTTAACTTCCTTTAAAAGTCTAATTACAAAGAAATATAATAATGAATTTGCTGTTGCGTATAGATAGACCTTTTTCAATTAACGCCGATCTGCCAATCCACCAAAAAAAAAACAAAAAAAGGAATGCTTATGTTCAGCAAGTGGACGGATAAAGGCTGATGATGATGATACGAAAAAGGCTTCGCTAAACTATAACTAAATTTGATGATTCGTTTACATTGAATGTGATCATAGAATGTAGGTACTTTTTATAATGAAACAATTTTTTACGGATTTTATCGCGGTTTATTAAGATTTTTACAAGCCCGACGTTTCGGATACTTTACAGCAACCATGGTCACGGGAGGACTGAGGTGACAGATGTCCTAATGTTACAAAGTTATTCGAAACTACCCTATGATACATCATTATTTTAATAAGTCCTCTCTACGCAGAAAGTGCTAACTGCATCTCTAATCTGTGGCATATTATGCTTGGTTTTTGATTTTATTATTTTAATAATGGGATCCCAAGCAGGTGGTAAGAGCCAGCCATCTTCTCTATTGAAATTTGGATGTTTTTTAATTTCAATAGCCTCGCGGATCATCCTTGGTTGGAATCGGTGTTCTTTTGCGAGTATCTGTGGTTTATCAAATCTAATATAATGGCGAGCTTTGTCTAGACTATGTTCACAGATTGCAGACATAGTGTAACGACGGTGTTTTAAGTCAGCTATATGTTCTTTAACGCGAGTTTTAATTGATCTTTTGGTTTGGCCTATATAAGAGAGGCCACAATCACAATCAAGCTTGTATACTCCTGCATCTTGTAAGGGTATATGACACTTGACAGATGGTAAGAATTGACCTATCTTTTTAGGCGGCTTGAAATAAGTTTTTATAGAAGCTCGCTTTAGGATGAAGCCAATCTTGTCAGTGACGCCTTTCATAAACGGTAGCACAGCAGGTACTCGCTCGACGGTGGCTGGTTTCACACGTTCACTGTGACGGAGACGCGGTACCCGAAGCTTGTTGTCACGCAGTACTTGCTTGACATGTTGAAGTTCGGTCTCCAGGTGCTGCTCATCACAGATCCCTTGTGCTCTCTGTAACAAAGATTTACCCACGGTAGCTAACTGTGTTGGATGGTGGTGTGATTCGCCGTTTAAATACCTATCCGTATGGGTATGTTTCCTATACACTGTGTGGCTTAAGGTGTTATTGGGATTACGGATAACTAATACATCTAAGAAAGCTAAAGAATTATTTGCCTCCAATTCCATTGTGAATTGAATTTTAGTATTGATGGAATTGAGATGGTTTAAGAATATGGTTACTTTATCAGATGGCAATATTGTGAAAGTATCATCTACATACCGCTTGTAGAACCTGGGTGTTATTGGTGAGGTATGCAGAGCAGTCTCCTCGAAGTTCTCCATGAATATGTCGGCAACAACGGGGGATACTGGTGAGCCCATAGCTACGCCATCTACTTGCTGGTAGAACTGGTTATTCCACAACATGTAGCCAGATGTCAGGCAATGTTTTAGAAGTTCAGCATATTCTATTGGCATGTCATTCTCTTAGCTTTCTTGATACAATATTAATGCAATCTTCCACCGGTAAGCATGTAAAGAGTGATTGCACATCGAAACTGATTTGAAATGAAACATTGTTGCTGAGATGTAGGTGTTTGATCTCATTAACAAAGTGGTATGAATCCCGTGTATGTGCTCTGGTTTGTCCACGCAGCGACGAAAGTACATGGGCAACATGTTTAGCCAGTCTGTAGGTTGGTGAGTCGATCTGGCTTACAATTGGACGTAGTGGAGCATTAGCCTTGTGTATTTTTGGCAGCCCATACAGTTTAGGTGGCTTTGGACAAGAAGGAATCAATGATTTGACGTCTAGATTCAATGAACTGGAGTGCTTCTTTATAAGGTCACTGGTGATTTTCAAGACCTTGTTAGTTCGATCCAACTAACAAGGTCTTGAAAATCATCTTTGAGATCTGTGTAAGTGCTTTCATCCAATAATAGTTGTTGAATTTTATCATTGTAATCTGACGTGTCCATCACAACCGTTGCATTACCTTTATTCGCACGAAGAACCGTTAATTCTCGTCTGTTGCGTAGGTTTATTAACGCTTTGTATTGTTCGCGGGGAAGATTTAGTTTCGGCACAGAACTTCGTCGTAATGCTGACGATACATCTTGTCTGATGGCCTCCGAATCTTCCTTCTTTATATTATTTATCGACAGACAATGTTCAACGTTACAAATTATTTCTTCGAACGGGATTTTGCGAGGTGTAACAGCGAAATTTAATCCCTTTTCCAAAACTTTTATTGTGTTATTGTCTAAATGACATTTTGACAGATTGACAACTGCGCGTGAGCTGTCATTGTCTGTGGTCTTCGTTTCGTTATTTTTGACATTTGATTTGCTGTTTAACTTTTCGAATTTTAAAATTTGTTGTTTTTTGCATTTATTGCATTGAGATATTTCGCGCTTATTTAAAGTTTCTATGCAATTATCGAAATCAAATGTCGTTAAAATTATCTTTAACGCGGCGGTCAAGCATCCAATTTCTTTTTCACAAGCAGCTAGATCGGAACGATTTTGATGAATCACCGTCCGTAATAACTTTTTACTCGCCTGGTTTAAGATTTTTGCGCTTCCCCTTAGAAAACAATATGTAGGTACTTTGTAAACAATATCATGAACCCTGGCTATATTTGGCGTGATATTTATAAATATTTGCTCAGCAAAGTGTGGCAGACGCCAAGGAATGCTGACATACGACCTCTTAGAACCAGCCAAGCGTGAGTGAGTGAGTCAAGTGGTGTAAAATCAACGTCTACTATGAATATGGAAGAAAAGAGAACTGATTTTATCTTGATTCTTATGATTTTCTAACTTTTAAACATTTTGGCGGTTTTGTCAAATCTTGGCGTTCATCAATAGCGACCTACTTTCAGCAGAGTAGTGATAATGATTATGACAATTTTGTTTTTCTCTAATTTTATTCAAATCTATACTAATATATAATACTAGTGACACCGACAGACGTTGTCCTGTATAAAAATATAATTAAATATTATATTTTTTTGTGAATCTAAACCATCCTCGAATCCCCTTGAACTCACACAAAAAATTTCATCAAAATCGGTCCAGCCGTCTAGGAGGAGTTCAGTGACATACACACGCACACAAGAAATATATATATATATATATATATATATATATATATATATATATATACTAGTGGCCCCGACAGACGTTGTTCTGTACAAAATATTTTTTTTGTGAATCTAAACCATTCTCGAATCCACTTGAACACACACAAAAAAAAAATCAAGATCGGTCCAGCCACTTAGGAGGAGTTCAGTGACATACACACGCACAGAAGAATTATATATATAATATATATATATATATATATATATATATATATATATATATATATATATATATATATATATAAAGAATATAAAGCTGAAGAGTTTGTTTGTTTGTTTGAACGCGCTAATTTCAGGAACTACTGGTCCGATTTGAAAAATTATTTCAGTGTTAGATAGCCCATTTATCGAGGAAGGCTATAGGCTATATAACATGACTTATAGGAGTTGAGTAACGCGGGCGAAGCTAGTTTTATATATTTGTGTTGCTATTTATTCTTATGTAAAGTTAGCTTAATTTGGCTTTTTTTTACCCTGACGCATAAAGGGGGGTGTTATAATGTTGACGTCGATGTCTGTGTGTGTGTGTCTATGGCATCGTAGCTCTACAAACGGATGGACCGATTTCGATGCGGTTTTTCATTAAATTCTCGGCTGCCATTTTTCTTCGAAATGCTAATATCTGAATAACAAAAAAAAAACGTTCAATTTATTAAGTTACTTTGAGCTGAGTTATTCCAATAAATTGATCGCTTGTAAAAAGTTCGCTGTAAAACGACAAAAACTAAATTTGATTGTTGTTTTAGTTTGCTTGTTCCGAGGATTGTGTTGGGACTTGTAACTTTAGTATTCACATAATTTATGCAACGTTAACGCCTGTTTCTTTTTCAACAGCTATGTAAAAATTATATTTACACACAGACGTTTCTTCATTTTGTATTTTAAAATTTTTTCATAATGACGAAAAGAACCGACACACAAGAGGTAAGAAGTAAATCGTTTTAGAAATGACTATTTCCCTTCTATTTCACCAAAAAAAAAATTACTTACGTTTTGTGTAGCGTATACTTAAAATAAATTTGCAAGTTAGTCTGTTAATATATCTGTTACCTTTTCACATCTTCGACCAAAGGCAAGGAAATAGAGCATATAAGAAAGGACATAGGCTATTAATAGTCATCATCAGCCCGTATACAACTACAACCAAAATAAGGTAACGCAAGTTAATCTAAACAGCGAACACGTAACTAGCAGACCCGACGGTTTGATCAACTCTAAAATAAAAAAAATCGGTTGTCTGTAAAGTCAGTTTACTGACGATAGTTGAACGTGACAACGTCATAAGAAAATGGAACGCCTCAGAGCGAGGTAACGCCGCATGCGTCATGTTTTTTCATTCTTACAGCCGGCTCCATCGAATTATAAGACGTTGTCACGTCAATAAAAACTAAATTGCCTATATAATTGGGCTACCCAAATCAAAAAGATTTTGCAAATTAGTTTTTTTTATAGAAGAGGGGTGAAACGAAAAGTCGTTGCAACTGGTGGTAAGAGATAAACGACATCCATAGACATACTTCCTAAGATAAATTCAAACAAACAACCAGTTCAGCTTTATTATATGAGTGTAGATTAAATTTCTCTAAACAATACATTCCCGAAGGCTCTGGAACAATAACCGGTGGGAGGAAGATCGAGTGTCGCCGTCAAGAAACAGATATTTTACAATCCGCTTATTAGGTGGGCCGGCCACATTCATCATAATATAATTGTATATCTGATGAATTAAACCAATAACACGGGTATCATCATCAACCTTCTTCCATCCATTGCTGAAATTCAATGAACGCCAAGACGGCCGATCTCCTGGGTCAAAACGGGTATATAGCTGAACAAAATTACAAATTTCTGCGTTCGTATTTAGATCCGGTGGGAGGGCAGCGCTGTGCCGCGCTCCCGGCTGCATGGGTACCACCAACCTGCTTGTTTCTCCCGTGAAACAGCTTTGCTGTGTTTCGGAGAGAAGGATTTCGTGTAATTACTGGCATTATAATTCAGGATAGGCACCACATAGATGAGTTGCCTGGGCTCGTTCCAGGTAAACTGGTTTATGTTCATGGGTGACGTCGACCACTTACCATCAGGTGGCACGTTTGCCAATTTGCCTATCCAACTAACATTAAAAAAAACCATATCGCAGTAATTGATGATTATGAATTATTATTAACTTTTATACTAAGAAGTAATATGTATAGTAAGAAGTAATATTTCTTTCTTCTTAAAAAACTGTAATCCGACTACGGAAAATTGCAAGAGGTATATTTGGAGTCTGTTAAAATGTAACCCATTTTACCTGGAGGAAAAGTAATCGATTGACATCATTCATCGTTAGATAGTAGTTTAAGGGTTATAGTAGAACATACATGTTCTTTTTCTTTTTGGCAAAGATAACACAGGGTAAGCTTAACTATTAGCACTGCATGTAGTACAACTATCGTGTTGGTCTATATTTAACGTGTTAGTATTCGCGGCGACTGATCATGACACAGGTTCTATTATAAACTACCGTTTGACCGCTATAAGCTCTACACTCGTTGTCTTACTGTAACGTTGCGCTTGCACGTTACCTAAATTTAAGCTGATAATTAAATAATATAATAATAAATAAGTTTTAAACTTAACATTACCAATAAATAATGGCATAAACGCCATCTATCCTTGACCACGTTAACGATTGACTGTTTATCGACCTATTGACGTCATATTTCTTGTTGACTCAATAGATGTCGCTATGAAACCCGATAATCGTTTTGTAATAGATATCTCTCTTAAATAAAATCAATTTACCTGTTATAATTAATAATCCTAAATCTAATAATTTAATCTAATCTTTAAACTAAAATAACAAAATGTCTAAATTAAAACTTAACTAATTATAAAGTCAGTTTATTATTTAACTGTAGAACGGGATGTTGATTTTTGAACGATGGATCGGATGTGGTCAGGATATGCGTTTTTGACTTGCGGGCTTGTCAACGTGAGTCTTGAGACATCGCCGCCGACTCTCGAGACTAATCCCCGAAAATAAAACACGGTTTAAATTCCGCTGGGATTTTACTAAATTTGGCTACCTATCTAAATCTAAGAAGAACACAACGGCCGGCTGAATTACCGGCATTGAATACCGGTGGAGATCTCCCCGTGTCCAGCCATCTTCGCCAGGAGTCACCAGTCAGGCCAGTGTCCTTCCCTACCGTACAAATACGCTATCGGAACGTGGGTCAGCTGAAGAAAAATTTCGGCTTTAAAATAAGGTACCCCTACAGCATCTTATTTCCAACCTACTTCTATCTGGTCGCATCACGGGTCTTACCACCCCCCATACGCGACATTACTTCTTCTTCTTCTGACTTATCTTATGTTTTTTTTTAATGACGTAAGCTAGCTGACCACGGTCTTCTCTTACTTCATCTATCTATAGATGAGACCACGAGGCTCAAACCTAAGTTTTGGTATGTTTGGAGGCCCTAGTGGGGCCCCCGTCCCGTCATTGAAGAGACGGGGCATCGGTGTGAGCGCTGGACTTCTAATTTCCTCCCTCTCGATCACCTGATCGTATAGTGAGACACAACGTCAAACCACAAGTCATCCTTGTGCTAGGTTTTCTCAACTCTTGCGTGCTCTGCTTAGCCGCAAGCAGGCTAAAGTGCCAGTAATTGGTCTCCCGATCCGTCTTTCCACCCTACTACGCCAAGGCAGAAAGGAAGGAATGTTTTTTGCAGTCTAGTGTATGATCTCCAGATCCGAGGGGGAGGGTATGGATGAGCCCCCACATCAAGATCAAGTATTACATTTCTCAATATTGGGACCGATGGTCAGCCGAAGGCAACTATACTCCGGAGTCTGCCGGAGTATGGCGATGTATGGTGCACCCATTTGGGCGGGTCACCTTACCGCGAGGAATAAGGCCCAGCTGCGCTCGGCGCAGCGGGTTATCGCGGTAAAAGTGATCCGGGGGTAACGTTCGGTATTGTGGGTGGCAGCCACTGACCTCCTCGGTGACCCCCCCTGGGTATTCGTGGCGGAGGTTCTTGCCGAGACGTATTCCTATGTCTCGGATAGGAGGGCTCTCGGTGAGAACCTTACGTTGGACAGGATCCTACGGGTTCATCGACTAGGACAGGAGCGTTAATACGGAGGTGGGGGGAGAACCCGCCGCGGCAGTCGTATGACAAAAGCCTAACGGCTGCTTTGCATCCAGTCCTCTAGCGGTGGGTGCGCCGTAAGCACAAATCCCCTCACCTTCTGACACAGGTGCTCACCAGGCATGGTTGCTTTGGTGAGCACCTGTGCCAGACGGGCCACAGGGAGCCAGTAACAGTATATCACGGTTGTGGCTCGTCGGTGGACTGGGCTTAAAGAAAATATTATTGTAAAATATTAAATAAATAATATTGTTCTAATATTGACTTGGTTCACTTATTACATGACATCGTGTCCACGCAGCTATCACTGACCTGTCAAAGACTTGCAGCATGCGCGCCGACCAATACCTGCATGTATTCTGAAATTAAACAAATCGCCAATCACGTCTATTTGTAACCTCGAAAGTGATTCGTATTTGAAATCATACGTCGTTTTGGTTTGAAGTAGGCCCCCTTTTACGTCATTTTGTGAGTTAGACTTCCTGACTTATTATTTATTTATTCTTAGGTTTGACATAAAAAATGTACTGTACCAAATGGTATTCCACGCGCCATACGTCATCGCATAATATTTCAAAGAAAGGCAATTGTTAAAACATACACGAGGCTGTAAGTATAAATAAAACATTTTTCATGGGCGATACTTAACATACAGTATAATTTGTTTTTGTATCCTGAAATTCAAAGTGGAACCTTTGTATCGTAAAAAAATATCTCTGAGGAAAATCTGAGATCACCATGTCAATATCAGTTTCCGCGTGAATTATCGATTTAAAATTAATATTAGAGATTTACTCACAACTCACTGTCGTAGTAAAGTAGAAAGTCAAGCTAGCATGATATCATCAACGTTACCCTTGAGTGTTAACGAGTCCACCGAGGACTAACCCAGGCCAATAATCTTCTTTTTCCTCTTTTGCGCCGGGAAACGCTCCCAGGCATCCCGCGGCGGAGGGGGGACTCCCCAGGCGGGTATGTGGACTTGCTGCGCCCAAAACATGGTGAGTTGATCGCAGCTCCACCCATCAAATCCCGGCGAGCGCCAACAATGCCGCCTTTGGTGAGGTGCCTCGGATCTATTGAGCAACAGGGGACCTCGACGCCTAATCAGTCCCCCAAGGGGCCGACGCCAGCTCCACAGAGGGGTTGTCCTGCACCACAGAACAACCCCTCCCAACATCGGAACATTGCAATGGGGTGAGGTTCCCATCCTTGCCCCTTGTACCCCCCTGCTCTTTAGTCCCCTTTCTTCTTATAAAAGGAGCACAAAGAGCAGCTCCTTCGGTTTCGGTGTCAGTAATTACACTGGCTGTCCTGCCCCTCCTTCACGTTTTACAGGATTGTAGTACAAGAAGGGCGCGAGGCAATAGAGCATTCCTCCCATCGGTATTCTCTCTGTATAATAATACATCGTCTTCTAGTCTTATTATAAATCTGAAAGCTAAATAGATGTATTAACTATCGTCGCATCACAATAACCTGTGGGTCCGCCATGTTTACACCCACTAAATAGTCAAAACCATGAATGTTCTAATTACTGGTCACCCCAGTGCCCACCCGTTTATCGTTCTAAAACAGGAAGTATCATAAACTTTTATCGATATGCCAGTGCCAACGGTTCCAGGTATTATGGGCCAGTTAATTTCGCTTCTGGGCCGTTACGAAAACAAACGCCCAAACTTTGGGACGTCAGCGCGTATTTAAAACTATGTGGGTTAGGTCATGTGACCGGTTAATGTTAATTAAAAATAACCGAGACTGCTTGTGAGGTAATATACTAACCCAGTTGTACGGCACCGGTGGGATCATCTGATACCTTCAGATTCATTGATGACATACATTTTGAATGTTCGATTGAGATTCATACATATAGTTTTCGAACACAATAATTATTACAACTACACTTTTTACAGATTTGATGTGATTAAGATTATATCCCCGGCGGTTACTTAGTATAAGGCAGCCATTATATACTGCTGCGAACTGCTGAGCTGATCTGGGACAAAAATATCAGTACCATTATTGTTTCTTACCTGGTAGAGTTCCGTATTTCAATATGGATGTTCTCGTCAATATTTGCTACCAGTATTACTACAGCTAACCGAATCCTGGAGTATTAGTATCGCTCAAGGAAAAGCAATAAACTTCGTGCTAAGATTTATGATATATATGAGATATTAAAATGGTAATAGCCACTTAATATTCAATAGTAAATTAGTGACATTAAGGACTGTAAACAAAATTAATACACGTGAATCTTCTTAAATATTATATATATTTTTTTCTATTTTAATTTAGAGCGCAATTTTTTATTTCAATGTCAGAGCGCTTACGAAGGATTTTTAGAATTTAGAAGTGACTTGATCAAAGACATTGGCTCAGGAACGGATTTTAGGTAAAACAGACGGGGCTCCTGATAAAAGAAAATTTTGATGGTTCACCAGCTTTCACTTTTTTTCTAAACAGTCTTTTTTTCTTTTTACAAAAAAATAATTTTTTTTTAGGGAAAATACTTTGTAAATAGTTACTAGCTTTTCTTGTTGTAGTCGATTACAAAATACAGTTACTTGACATAATTTCAATAAAATTGAGACTTTTAAGAGTAGTTATATATATAAACTTGGTACAAAGGTTGAAAATATTATTGTTTGACGATCTTTATGAAAATGTGATTTTTATTAAGACTTTTATGTTATCTTTTTCGTTGTATCGACATTAGATGGAACTGAGAAACTTCTGTACGATACGATAGATTTTTATTAAAACGGTTTTACATTATTCAGTTTCAATCTGTATTCTGTACTATTCTCACGTTCGTCTACCTTCAACTACTAATATACCAAGATCAAACTCCACAAGTTTTCATTCAACTATCAATAAAATAAAATATCTCAATTTTTGACAAAAATAGCCCTCGCCGGTATTTGGGGAAATATTTTGAACAGTCAAAATTTGTAAGTAGCATAACCATGTTATAAGCGCGTTGGCGCTCAAGCCGGAGGTTGTAGGTTCGAATCCCGCCAAGGAACAAAAATATTATATGTGTTCCTGGGTCATGGATGTGTATTAAATATGTGTATTATATAATAAAAATCTTAAATATATGTATAGTATAAAAGTATTAAATATATTTCCGTTGTCTGGTACCCGTAACACAAGTTCTTCGAGAACTTACCACGGGACCAGATTGACGTGGTGTGAAAGCGTCCATAGATATTATTATAATTATATTATTATTATGTAAAGTGGGCAAATCAACATATCACCTATGAAATTTCCGTTTTCTATGAAAAAATTTAAACGATTTTTTTCATGTATTTTTTATTATCGAAGTAATCACCCATGCAATCAATGCATCTTTGCCAACGCAGTGGCACTTTATAGATGCCCTTCTTATAGAAATCAGCTGGACGGGAGGCAAAAAATTCTTCAAATGTATTTTCACCTACAGGCTACTACTTTTTCCAAATTCTGGAAAAAGTAGTAGTCTGTAGGTGCAAGGTCTGGTGAGTAGGGCGGATGACGGAGAGCTTCCAACCCCAGTTCTTGCAACTTGGAGACCGTCTGCTGTGCAGTATGAGGTCGCGCGTTATCGTGCAGGAGCAGCATAGACGAGCGATTGACGAATGCTGGTTGGAGATGTGCCAGCTTCTCCATCATTGTGTTCAGTTCTTCACAGTACACATCTGCAGTAATGCTCACCCCGTTTGGTAAGAAGCTGTGATGGATCACACCGGCGCTAGACCGCCAAACAGTGACTATCACTTTTCTAGGGGTAAGTTTTCGTTTAGGGCATTGTTTAGGTGCTGAACCAGGATCCAAAAACTTGCTGAGCGCTTGCGGTTATCAAACAGAATCCGGTATAAGAAATGGAAGAATAAGTGAGTCTCATCCATGAGCACATATTATATTTTAAGATAGAAATGTCTAGAATTGTCGTTGACACCATAGCCTTGTATTTTAGAAAGCAGCGAATTGATTTGTTCCAGACAGGAAAAAAGCCAGGCTTGAAGGGTTACTGATGATAAAAAAGACTGATGTTTATCGATCATTTATTTATTCCTTTCATCTCCAGGTCTATATATATTTCACTGGCGATGACGTCTCTTGATCTATTTCCAGGAAGCACTGATAATGCTGGACATTCGCCTCAAGGCTGATGACTGTAATGACGAATGACATAAAAACGATTGGGATCAATTCGCTGACCATCGCCCTATTAGTTCACGCTACTGTTTCCCTGATGATGTCATGCCAGTAGAAATAATAATAATGCCATGGATCACGTTACAACTAGGGTATTTTGATGTGGAATAGAATGAGGAATAGTTTTGTCTCTGTTGAATTCCTAATATATTTGACAATCCCCACCATGATTCAGGCCTTGTCGTGGAGGTGGGGCTCAGTAGCCTAGGGTGAGCCCAGCACCTTGGGTGAAGCTAATTGAGCCGAGGGGCCTCTTTTACCCCTCTTATAAGAAGAGGGGACAAAAGAGCAAGGGGCGAGGACGGGAACCTCACTCCATTGTACTGTCCCGACCCCATTGTACTGTCCCGACGTTGGGAGGGGTTCTGTGGTGCAGGACAACCCCTCTGTGGAGGTGGCGTCGGTCCCCCTGAGGGACTGACTAGCCGTCGAGGTGCCCTGTTTTCTCAACAGATCCGGGGCACCTCACCAAAGGCGGCATTGGTGGCACTCGCCGGGTTTTAGTGGCTAGGGATGCGTCCACTTACTAGCTTTCGGGCGCAGCGATTCCTACATGGGTATGTAGGACTCGCTGCGCCTGGGGAGACCCACTCACCCGCCTATAATACAATGTAACTTTCCTTATTACTTATAACATAGGTGTTACTTGTACGTGTAATACTAAAAGATTGAATTAATGATACAATATTGAATTAATGATATACTTAAATCAATAAAAAATATGATAACTATACAAAATAAATATTTGTATGCAACCGTAATCTACGTATAAAACATCAACGAGTGATGCAGAGGAAACAGTTTCAAACAGTTGTGCATGCGTCTGAGTCATTCTCTCGTTACTATGTAGAATGACATGTAATGCAAATAAAACTATATTTGCCCCACGACTAATGCTTCACTGCCAGGAGTTTCATTGTTCA
This sequence comes from Helleia helle, assembly GCA_963853865.1. NCBI lineage: Eukaryota > Metazoa > Arthropoda > Insecta > Lepidoptera > Lycaenidae > Helleia > Helleia helle. Next base: position 20,234,644 of record OY971425.1, read on the forward strand.
TTTCTGGGGAATCGGTGTCACCAATTAGAATAGAACTTCAACTAATTGGTTAACTTATATAAATATGGAAATTAAGACGTCTGTAATCAGTGGGGGATTTACAATAGGGGCAGTCGGGGCTAGTGCCCAGGGCGGCAAATTTTCTAGGGCGGCAAAATTTAAAAACTGATTTTTTTTTCCAGGCTTATCAAGATTGCTAAATATAATTAATTAATTCTTTTAATAAATATTTTTTTATTAAATAGATAATTAAAGAAATTCATTTTTACATAATATAAAGGACCTTTACACTCAGTTTCCAAACGTGGGTTTATGATATTAGCTGCACAAACTGTAGCACTAGTACGATCGTATTCATGTTTGAAAAGAGTTACAAACTTTTTACGTTCTACAATGAGTGAAAATAGGCTCTTAGCTATATATAATAATAGGCTAATAGCTTAGATATTCTATTTTTTTTTTGCTTTTTTTATGCTACATCGGATTAGTGTGAGCCGATTTGGCTCACTTTTGGTTGGTAAACGTGGGGGGTCACCCCCCGCCAACCGTGAAGTCTGCGACCACACGGCCTCATGGCGTCGGGTTGGTAGATATTCTATGCATCAAATCAGACGTACTGACAACATTTAGATTGCGAACAAATTTTATTTTTTTATGTTTTCGCAATATACAATAGGCAGTATATAATATGCACAGATATTATAATAATGTATAATAAATTAGTTATTTTATTTTTGAAAAATAAGGTAATAAACTATAAGTTTAAGTGAAACTGCAGTATTGGGGCGGCATTTTTTTCGGTGCCCAGGGGCGGCATTATGTTTAAGTCCGGCCCTGTCTGTAATGTCAAAGAGCTTTTTACTCTTATAGCTTTGATGCATAATATGATTTTATAGTAGTACAGACTACAGTACTTAAAACATAAAAACTATTTAAAAAGTTTGATATGTCTCTATGTTGTGGTTTATATCCGAAACGACTGTACTGGTTATGAAGGAATTCTCACAGGTGGCTGATAAGTTTTCGTGACGAACATTAAATCTCATTAAATTTAACACATATCTCTCTCTATCTAAAGTGATCCAGCTTACAAAGCCTTTGGTGGGATTCGAAGCAATTCTCTATTTCGTAACTAACTATCAATAAGTCAGGACATTGTACATACTTATCTCTTATCAATGTCTACATGTGTCAGTCGTCCTGGCTGATCAAATAATGTAATAATATAAGCCTCTGACGTCACCAAGGCTGATGCAGATGCAGAGGCCACGTGAGGCTTACACAGATGTCTCACAAACAAACGTAACCCACTTCGTGATGTCTTCAATATATTGCCACTCTGTGGTTTGTCGTTGTGTGTGAATGGTGAAATGAAATCAGCGTTAAAAAATCATATACTAGACATTCTTATAATGCCATCCCCATTTAAAGCCAAAAATTAAGTTGTTCTTTTTTTTTAAGTTGTTTTTAGTTGGCTAGTTCGAGCGGGCAGACGAGCTACATGCTGGTAAGTGGTAAGTGGTCGCCCATGAACATAAACTAGTTAACCTGAAACTAGCCCAGGCAATTCATTCATTCACCCCACCATGGTTCAGGCCTTGTCGTGGCGGTGGGGCTAGTAACCTAGGGTGAGCGGTGCACCTTGGGCGAAGCTAATTGGGCCGAGGGGGCTCTTTGTACCACTCTTCTAAGAAGAGGGGACAGAAGAGCAGGGGGCAAGGGGTGAGGATGGGAACCTCACCCCATTGTACTGTCCAAAGGCGGCATTGGTTGCACTCGCCGGGTTTTAGTGGGTAGAGCTGCGTCCATTTACCAGCTGTCGGGCGCAGCGAGTCCCACATACCCGCGTGGGGAGACCCACTTCCCCGCGGGATGCCTCAGAGCATTTCCCGGCGTTAAAGGAAAAAAAAGGCAATTGATTCATGTGTTGCCTATCCTGAGACTTAAGATAGTTCTGTTCCAATAATTTTACTGCCTGTCCGGCACTTCTCTCCAAAACACAGCAAAGCTTTCACGGAAGAATCATCAGGATGGTGCTACCCAAGCAGATGGGGGCGCATCCCTCCCACCGTTAAGGTCCTGCAATATAAAGCCAGTGAGTGTGAGTTTCTTGTGGCCCATTGGGGGGTAGAGGTATAGGGAAAATGAGGGCAACGCAGCTGCGTAACTTTTGGATGTGCGGATATGGGCGTCGGTAGTCATCATATGGCTCCGACTGCTCGGTGGAAGGCTAGTAACACAGATTAGATGTTAGTTACTACTAGTCAAGCTCGTCTGTCAAAATGTAAAACGTAAACCCGCGCGCTCATTACTACTTACTGTGGTCTAATTTTTATTTTATTTTATTTAAAAGGCACAGAAACAAGATCAAGAGTGAGACAATAGAATAATTGACAAAAAAGCCCGCCCGAAAGCTGGTAAGTGGACGCAGCTCTACCCACTAAAAGCCGGTGAGTGCCACCAATGCCGCCTTTGGTGAGATGCCCCAACTCCCAAAGTCGGGACAGTACAATGGGGTGAGGTTCCCGTACTCGCCCCTTGCCCCCTGCTCTTTTGTTCCCTCTTTTTATAAGAGGGGTACAAAGAGCCCCCTCGGCTCAATTAGCTTCGCCCAAGGTGCAGCGGCTCACCCTAAGCTACTGAATCCCCCCCACCGCAACGTCAAGGCCTGAACCATTTCGCGGAGAAGACTGACTTGATTTGACTGACTGACTGAGTATAGACTATAACGCAGTAATCACACCTTTCTGCCCAAGTATCGTATTATATCATGACCTAATCCAGATACCATTATTATAGTGTAAGAGTCGGTTGTAAAAAAACAGTAAACCTCTCCACACTTTATAGGCATAATAGAGTTCGTTAAATCGTTATAGAGTCGTTAAACATATATTTATAGTAAACCGTTCAGTGATCCTCCAGTGAAAGCTGAAACGATTGATGGAACTAACAAAACTGTTTTGATGTTACGGTTATTTTTATGATGTTTTTCATACAACACATTTATGGCTTATAACTATGATGAGTAAAAGTTAGGCGTTACAATGAAATCAAGATTTAAATTATAATTGGAAATATTTATGAGAATCATTCGAAGTATTATAGAAACTTTTATATAACGATGTAAAAATGTATCTGAAACTATCAAAAAGATTTTCGTTATATTAATATAGATTTCTATGATATGAATAGTCTCTATTAGTATTTTTTACTATTTTGCCGCAGTCGAATGACTAGAGTGTTGTTAGTTGTAGTTGCAAGCATATATGTAATGTAGTTAACATTAAATATAGGCTGCTGTGTGCACTTCGTTTAAGTACAATCTATTACGGCTAACATTATTCTTTTATTACAAGAGAAGGGTGTGACCACTGAACAAAACGAGCAATAGACGTCATTTTGTTTTAAAGTCACGGCTCACATATAAATACACACGTTCGTCATGCTAAGACGAGGTCTCGTCTCTCGCCATCTCACTCTCGATCTCTTTACATTGTGAAGTGTTTAATGAGATTGGAATCTGCTAATTTAAGCAAGGCCGACTTTGGTTCGCAGATGTCCCTTGTTGTAGAAGAAAACAAGTTGAGAAGAATACGAGTTTGGTCTGAAGCATATCTAAGTGACATTGGGATATTTTAAATTTACTCTTTATGATTCAGTGTTGTGTACTTTTTTGAATCTGCGATATTGAATATGTTGAACCTGTGAAATATAATGCTTCGTTTATTTTTATATACAACTAGCTGTTGCCCGCAGCTTCGCCCGCGTTAACTCTTGAAATTTGAGAGGTGGACCCCACCCTTAACAAAAAAAAATTGATGTTGACCGATTCTCAGACCTACCCGATATGCACACAAAATTTCATGAGAATCGATCGAGCCATTTCGGAGGAGTTCAATTACGTACACCGTGACACGAGGATTTTATATATATTACTAGCTTTTTACCGCAGCTTCGCCCGCGTTAACTTTTAAAATTTGAGGGGTTGACCACCCTTATCACTTAGGGGTGTGAAAAATAGATAGTAGCCGATTCTCAGACCTACTGAATACGCATGTAAAATTTGGTAAAAATCGGTAAAGCCGTTTCGGAGGAGTACGGTAACTAACATTGTGACATGGAAATTTTATATATTAGAAGATATACAATATACAACCAGCCGTCCTCTCGTCCAAAACTAGAAATTTGTCATAAGAGCCATCCCTACTTTTTTTTCTGTTCTCTTACGCCGGCATCCCAACAGTGACTTTTATTTGGCGTGTTTCAAGTGTAGAATCTCAACATTTACAACACTAAACTACCGTGAACTGGCAGCACTGATATATCTGGTATTCTATAATAAGCGATATGAACCGCCTGTCTATAATTAGGCTAAGCTCGTACGATTTATTGAACCACTGATAACAGATCACATGCTCTATGGTTGTAACACTCATTAGATATGTGCTGAGGAATTCATTCGTCATTTTTTCCACGACTACGCCAACGATAAAAATGCTTATTTTGAGAGGAATCTTCTAGGATTAAGGTTGAACTAGTCGTCGGCGCGAACTCCAACAAAATGATTGCTCTCTCACCTGACATAGTGCGCGAAAATGCGTGCTAGAATGAAATGCACAATGATTCATTCCGAAAATATCCTTTTAGCAAAACATGGTTATTATAGAAAAACTATTAAGTGTATCTTTTTAAAATATTTTTTTTCAACTTTTGAATAACAAAACTATGTGTGTACGGGCTTATTTTTGAGCTTTCGTACTCTGTATACTATTTATCTTCGCCCAAAGTTGGGCTAAAATCTTTTTTTTTTCTTATGAAATACCTATGAAATAAAGATACTTCATAACATTACAATCTAGCCTAGATATAAGCTAATAAGTAATTTTATTTTAACCTAAATTGCTAATGATAGAGTTCTTGTAAGAATGTGTCCTTTGGCACTTTTTCTTATTGTCTCTAGTTAAGGGGAAGACACTCTGTTATTGTGTTCTTTCTGTAGCACTCACTACACTGCACTATTCAACACTGTAACTTTTATAAAACTAACTCAAAAGGTTTTATGCTTTTGAGTCAAAAATTTTGGGCTAAAATCTGTGTTGAAATACGAAAGTTTAGAAGCTTGTATTTTTTTAATGTATATTTTTTACGATTTTGGGTACATACAGACAAAGATAACGACGAGATCAATTTATATTATACTTAGTTTGTCATGGTCAACATTAAACATTGTAGTAATTACTGTTCTGAGTTTGTATGGAAAGATAAGCGACTTGTGTGACTTGTTGAATGGAGCATTAAATTTGAAACTTGTCTTAAATGATATCAACGCACCCTTAACGTATGTACCAATCTCTGTTTTCACCACAATAGTATTGACATCTGCCAAAGTCCTCTATGGATTAAAACTAGGTCCTGGCGCAAAATTTTAACTAAACTTGCTCAAACCTAATACGCGTTTTAAGCTTCGCATTTCCTTGCTTTTTCTAAGACTTTCTTCTCGAGACACGTTATATTTCAAATGATAATAACGATAAATAAACATTGAACACACAAGTCAAGAAAGCTTCAAAGTTTGACATGGTTGACTAAAACACGTAACTTATTGTTGTCTTAACCGACTTCGAAAAAGAAAGGTTTCAATTTTTTGGTTTTTAAATTTCGTATATACTATATTTCGTATATAGATACAGCTGTATGATTTGTTTGTTTTAACGTGCAAATTTTTTAATATGAAAATTTAATAGCTGATTCATTGGGGAAAGCTATAATGGTCTTATAGGCTACTTCAATTGAGAGAAAAGTAATTATTTTTACTGTGTGTGAAATGTGAAACTGCAGGCAAAGCTCATCACTAATTTAAAATAGATCTTGATACTGTCTTTATAATTGATCATATCCGCTTATATTTGTCACCTAACAGCAGTGTTGATTAAGTACATCAAGGTACTTATGTAGCTGTTGAAGGATTCTAATTAGGCGTGTCCATCAAATATGATTGAGATATAAATCATCTCATATCTTTTGATGGCGTTGTATTTATGAAGATTTACAGCGTATTTAATCTAAATATAGATGTGACGGTATGATAGTTTTAATTTGAATAACCATTAAACACGCAGTGACGCGAAGGACGATCTAATATAGACAATTATAGAGGCATAAAATTATTGACATGACCTCATAAAAAAATTGCCAATTATTGCCAATGGACGCTGAGTGGAGATGAGAATTGGCTGTTGCCAGCTTCGCCTGCGTAGACTTGGGCTCAAAACCTATTCCCGAGTTGGCGGTTATTTGTATATATAATCAAAATCTTCCCCGACATATATTGGGGAACGCCAGGGGAGTGCGTCTCCCCAGGCGGCTATGTGGAACTCGCTGCGCCCGAAAGATGGTAAGTGGACGCAGCTCTACCCACTAAAACCCGGCGAGTGTCACCAGTGCCGCCTTTGGTGAGGTGCCCCGGATGTGTTAAGCTAACAGGGCACCTCAAATGCTAGTCAGTCCTGCAAGGGACCGACGCCACCTCTACAGAGGGGTTGTCCCGCACCACAGAACAACCCCTCCTAACGTCGGGACAGTACAATGGGGTGAGGTTCCCATCCTCGCCCCTTGCCCCTTGTTTTTTGTCCTCTCATCTTATAAGAGGGGTACAAAGAGCCGCCTCGGCTCAATTAGCTTCGCCCAAGGTGCTGGGCTCACCCTAGGCTACTGAGCTCCGCCGCCACGTCAAGGCCTGAACCATGGTGGGGCATCTGGGACTGAGCCTGACCAGAGCACCCCTGAAAAGTTTTACATTGTTCAATTCAAGATAAAAATCGTGAAAAAACTTACACGAAATTTTAAGTCTTAGAAGGCATATAAAGTTTAACCCACTTGGTTCATAAGTGTATAGACAAACTTAGTATGCATATCCTGCTTTTTGAGGATCTAGCAGATAGTCTAAGGGTCCCACCCACACTGTCATTAAAAGTATCTCCACTATAGTCGAATCCTTGGCCTTCATCACACATTCTTCGTAGAAAGTATCAAAATAGCCGAGCAATCAACCAGAATATATTGTTTATATCTTTATGACTTCTGAGAATGTTTGACAGTTGAAGCCGAAATAGTTCTGGGAACCGCGCGAAGTGCCAGCATCGAATGACCGATGATATTGGCACCGATTATTCGTTGCTAGTGGTGTGATACATCGATGTTTCGATTCCATTTTCATTTATGATTATTTACCTAAATAGGTTTCTAGTCTGTCCTCAGGTTTGACTTTTGTCTGCCTAATTCGCGAAAAAATCTCGTGCCATCACATTTGAATAATTAATCTGAATAAGAAAATGTGGCCGCTATTATGAAGAAAGTTGTTAGTATTTTTTTCTTTTAATTTTTTATGCATACCAGATGTATATGCATAAAACCTCTGCGTTTTCCCGAAAATAACGGTGGTGATTAATTAGAGTAATTAGTAATTGCACTTGGTATTCTCGCCAGTACGGATAAATTTAATTAAAATATATTTGTTCAGTTAAAAACGTGTGGCTGGGATTATTTCTGTATACACGTAATACACTCGATTTATTTTAAAATTGCTTTACCAGCCATATCGCTAAAATAAAATCTTGCATAATAGGATTACTCACAATCATAGAACAAATAGAACATAATATCCATAGAACAAATAGAATTTTCAATCACGTAGAGACAGATAAAAAATGCCTTTTATATATGAATATTTAGATGAATTTACCTGGTGGTCAACGGCCAATGAGATCATGCTTTTCCTGTGCAGGATCTTCTTACGATCTGATCTGTCACTTATCTTAATTAATTTGAGACAAGCTGTTTGTTCACCCCAATGGGAAACACCCCATGTTACCTTTGCATATCTTGTTTTTTAGAACATACTGTTTACGAAGAAAAATGAAACATGGTTATTACAAGCATTACTTTCTTTAAATTCATCATACACGTTAACTTATATTACATTTGTTATCAATATCTGTACATGCTGATAGGAGAAACACATTGTGGACAAGTAAATCCTATTTCTTCACTAATGATAAATCATAATAATAAAAGAATAGTTTCATATGTTCATCTTATAATGATAAGATAGTTAGGTATCCAAGTCATGAATAGATAGTATCTTATATTATATAACAGAGTTGATTAAATTGAGATAAACACGTTCGATGTTATCAGTTCAATAGAGGCACATTGGATCCCAAACAACCTGTCCACTAGATTATTTCGCACCATAACTAATATTATTATTTATTACTATTAGTGATGGGCAAAGCAAGACCAAAATCTTAGTCTTGATTTTGCTGAGTTGGTCTTGTCTTGGTCTTGCTTATTTAGTCTTGGTCCTGGTATTGCTCATTTTATGCTACTTGTTTTTTAATTTTTGAAGATCAGAATGATCTGATGATGATGATTTTAAATTTAAAGTAATTCACAATATATTATTGAAAAACAAACACTTTTTTATTAGAAAAAAAATCAAACTTAAATTACTTTTTAATTATAATTGACTACTATTATATAGTAAGAAAATGGAGGTCAAAACGGGCCCCTAAGGTTGAGATGAGATTTACTAAAACGTGAGAGAGACAATTAATCATAATTATTTTTTCACTTTTGTTTTCTTGAGGAGTTCTTTATGTTTCCGTTATTCACATGTATAAATTAACATAGTATTTATGCAAGAATTTTTCGTTTAGTCTTGCATATACAGTCTTGGTATTGTTATTTTCTTGTTCACTCAAGACCAATTTTGCTCATCACTAAATTTACTATATGCACAATCAGAATGTGAGATGTCCTTCAGTCTTAAAAATATCAGCCTGACTATGTTTCTTTCAATCACAGCAAAAATATTGATGTTATAAATGTTAGTCGCAGAGTTTATCTTGAGTATGCCTCGGTGATAGGGCAAATTTGTAGGAATTTTACGAAAAGTTGATTGAGGGTTTGCACCTGTGAAAAGAACAACTTTAAGTTTATTATTATAAAGATAGGGCTAGCAAATTTAATAAAGAAATGCTTGATGAACTATCGTAAAACTTTGACTTTTTGCTAATATCATAGAATAGGATAATAATAGCTATAAATGTATTTTTATCCCAATACTGATATAATATAATCGTTGTTATAAACGTCGGGAACATAAAGATCTTAGAAGACCTATAAAATCCATACAAAGGATTGTTAGACTTTTGTCTTAATTTTCATAGAAGAAAACGAACAGTCTGTTCACTCGGTAGTAAGTGATAGACATCCATAGACACCCGCTCGGCGGGTTCTTAGCCGGCCTTTAAAAAGGTGAGATAAGTCAATCGTATGATACGTATACACATCGCTAAAAGTCTAGCAGGTCAGTAAACTAGTTCCCGACCCACTTGGCATCCAGCTCCAAATAACTATTAAATAACTCAAACGCGCTCAAATCGCTAAAGACAATTTCATTACGCAAATTACATGTTTCACTAATTAAATGTTTTGGTGTTTATTATGGTCAGTATATTTACATCATCATCATCAGTCTATGGTTGCTTTTTTTTTTTTGGTTACGCTGGGGACTGCGTTTAGGCATACCTCCTGGTCCGGGGGGCCCCGGGGTTATGTGGGACTCTCTGCGCCCGAGAAGATGGTAAGGTGGACGCAGACTCTACCCACTAAACCCCAGCGGTGTTCTCCTCGTCGTCTGTGTGACCCGGCACGAGAGCGGTGGACATCCGCACCGGGTCACAACGGTGTGCCATCCGGCACTCTTCTCTGGATGGGAGGGGTGGCGTCCCCTCTTCCTTTTCCGCTTAAGGCACGCTGAACACATAAGGGTGCCTTATAGCTCGGACCTTACGCGCACGCGGCGGATCCCCCGATCGGCCGCACACAGGTCCCTCACGGCGGTGCGACCACCTGTCGCCGCCGTGCTCTCCTGCGGGAAGAGGCTCCAGTGCGCTCCCTCTCCCGCTTCGCCTGCTCCTTCTGCGACATCACGTCCTCGCAGAAGGAGAGGACCACCTGCCATGTGCTCTCACTGGCGGTCATCGCTCGGATGACTGCAGGGAGCGACAGGTGCGCGCCGATCTCAGCAATTAGGGGCGCCCTTGCCTCTGCCCACGCTGAACACTCCGCCAGGGTGTGTTCAGCGGTGTCCTCACTGCTGTTACAGTGATGACACCCTGGCGAGTCCTCCGCCCCTGCCACCTTCCACAGATACCTTCCGAAGCAACCGTGCCCCGTCAGGATCTGCGCAAGGTGGAAGGATATTGCGCCGTGCCGCCGGTAAACCCACTGCTCCAGGATTGAACCGACGGCCAACACCGTGCGGTGTCCCGCGCTCGGCTCTCTGAGCCGCTCACCCCACTGGCTGAGTACCCGCCTCCTCAAGCGGCTCGGCCAAGTCTCTTCCTCGTCAGAGACCTCCTCCTCGTCTCCCCGTCGTCTTCTCCACTCACGCGCTAGGGCCCCAGCGTGCAGGTCCCATAGCGCAGTACCCGCCAGTACGCACGCCAGCCTCGTACGAGGTCGTACGCAGGTACGCACGGACGGCCCTGACGGCCATGGCCCGTTGCAGACGTCGCAACAGGGCCATGTTCTCCGCCTTTTAATTGACCCTAGAATTAATTATTATTGAATCTGCCTAGAATTAACCCTATGTGTAACCTCAATACCGTAACCTAAGTAATATCCTCAAATATTCTGATATCACGGTCGCCAACAACCATTGGAACGTCAAATAAAAAGTATATATATATATATATACTAACCTTGAAATACGCGACTCATCAACCCTCATCAACTCAACCTGTAAATACGCGAAGATCTTTTATTTATATTTTACTTTACAATAGTGTCCACTGTCGAACATAGGGGTCTATCAAAGAACGCCAAGACTACCGATCCCCCGCCACTCGCATCCAACAGGGACCGGCCACTGTACGGAGATCGTCTTCCTATCTTATCTACAATATTGTATACCATGAATCACTATTATTAAAAAACAATAACACAAATCTTGAGCCATTATAGTACCTACTAATATTAATTGCTAGTCGAACGGTTTCATTCTGTTTTATTGCATTTCTCCTGACCACGGCGCTGTTCCGTGAACTGTCGTAATAGCTTCGTATTTAGCCTGTTGATGCCAGCAGGGACGTTTATTATTATAAAATAAAAAACCGGCCAAGTGCTAGTCGGACTCTCGCACGAAGGGTTTCGCACCATTACATAATACACAACATCTCTTTAACAAAAAATATGGTTTATCTTTATGAAATTAAATGTTTTTTCTTATATTTGAGTTGATTGAATGAAAGGTAAATTGCGGTTTACGATTTATGACGTATTAAATAAAACTACTCACTAGATATCGTTCAAACCAATTTTCGGTGAAAGTTCGCATGGTAATGTGCATCATATATTTTTTTAGTTTTATCATTCTCTTATTTTAGAAGTTACAGGGGGGCACACATTTTACCACTTTGGAAGTGTCTCTCGCGCAAACTATTCAGTTTATAAAAAAATGTTATTAGAAACCTCAATATCATTTTTGAAGACCTATCCATAGATACCCCACACGTATGGGTTTGAAGAAAAAAAATGACTTTCTGTTCTAAGTATGGGGACCCCCAAAATTTATTGTTTTTTTCTACTTATGTGTAAAAATCTTAATGCGGTTCACAGAATACATACTTACCAAGTTTCAACAGTATAGTTCTTATAGTATCGGAAAAAAGCAGCTGTGACATACGGACGGACAGTCAGACAGACATGACGAATCTATAAGGGTTCCGTTTTTAGCCGTTTGGCTGCGGAACCCTAAAAATGTACTATATCAAATGGTATTCCACGCGCCATACGTCATCGCAAAATATTTCAAAGAATAGCAATTGTTAAAACATACACGAGGCTGTAAGAATACATAAAACATTTTTCATGGGCGTTACTTTACATACAGTATAATTTGTTTTTGTATCCTGAAATTCAAAGTGGAACCTTTGTATCGTAAAAAAATATCTCTGAGGAAAATCTGAGATCACCATGTCAATGTCAGTTTCCGCGTGAATTATCGATTTAAATAAAAACCGACTAAGTGCTAGTCGGACTTGCGCACGAATTGTTCCGTACCATTACATAATTATTTACAACATAAGACACTACCAAAAAATATGGTTTATTTTGAAAAAATGTTTTTTTTTTTTAATATTTGAGTTGATTGAATGAAAGGTAAATTGCGGTTTACGATTTAAGACGTATTAAAAAAAAACTACTTACTAGATCTCGTTCAAACCAATTTTCGATGGAAGTTTACATGGTAATGAACATCATATATTTTTTTTTGTTCTATCATTCTCTTATTTTAGAAGTTACAGGGGGGCACACATTTTACCACTTTGGAAGTGTCTCTCGCGAAAACTATTCACTTTAGAAAAAAATGTTATTAGAAACCTCAATATCATTTTTGAATACCTATCCATAGATACCCACCCCACACGTATGGGTTTGATGACAAAAAAAAATTGAGTTTCAGTTATAAGTATTGGTTTATAAAAGCAGTTTTAAATGAATTTCGGTCGACTTTTGACCCCAGCAGGACCAGTATAGTATTATTAAATTTAGAGTTAAAATAAGTTATATGTTTCATATTATTTTCAAAATTCTCTCAAAGTATACTTCTTAATAATATAGGAAAATACGGTATGTATTTTTGTTTTGTTTTTCATAAACGTATAGGTAATTTTCATTCAAATCTGCGACCTTCACAAAATGTCCTCTTTTAATATTAAAATGTAAGTTCCTAAACGTGTAATTTTTACAACCTTAAATTGTACATTCATTCAAGAAAAGATATTATGATGGTTGGTAACAGTTCAAGAAGACGTTAATTAAAATAAGTTAACAAGTTCAGTATTGAGTGGTTGCTCCCACCGTAAATTGATTAAGTCACAGTGACAGGCAGCTGTGTGGAGAACGGAGATGATGCGATTGTAAGGAGATGATTGCTTGACATAATGATGTTCACACTTAGGGCTCGCTCATTAAATGACTTATCACAATCTACAATCTTAATCATTGCAATGACATTTATTAAGACGTTTGTAACGTCTTAATAAATGTCATTGAGTATTGAATAACGTAATAAAATTGCTCCAGGCATATTGTAAGAGGTATTGCCATGCTGTTTTTCAGTAAAATTAGGCCGGCACGACCGGGGTGGTACCTCTCGCTCACATAATACTAGCGTAAAGTGACAGCTATACTCTCGCATTTCGTGTGGTTTGTGAGTTTCCGGCTGTGGGGGTATGGAAAAGGAGGGCAACGCATCTGCATAATTTCTGATTATGCGGATATGTATGGGCGTCGATAGTCGCCAAAAGGCTTCATATGCTCGTTTGCCCTCCTATGTTATAAAAAAGACAAACTAAGCTAGAAAGAAACTCGACTTGCAGGGTCGCAATGTGAGGATGGGACATTAAAAGACTACATTCCCGATTAAATTTTTACTGACTCAATAAACCTAATACATGTATTATTATAACAGACTTACACATTACGGCACCTAAGAAACAAATCGATTTTAATAATAAAAGCATTAGAGCAAGTACAAACTCATATAATTACCAGTCTCTCTCCGTCCTCTGCTAGCCAGCCTGTTTTGTTGTCGCAGTGGAGATCCTTTGCGCACTCCCCTTTGACGAGCTTCTACGTGGAGATGTTTGCGGAGATTGGACAGATAGCATCTGTCTAGAGGTAAAGATTAAAATAACACTATAATATTTTTTACCGGTGGGAGGGAAGCGCTGTACCGCGCTCCCGGCTGCATGGGTACCACCATCTTGCTTATTTCTCCCGTGAAACAGCTTTTCTGTGTTTCGGAGAGAAGGGCAAGACAGGCAGTGTAATTACTGGCACCGAGATTTAACATCTTATGTCTCAGGATAGGCAACACATAAATGAGTTGCCTGGGCTCGTTCCAGGTCTACTAGTTTATGTTCATGGGCGACGTCGACCACTTAACATGAGGTGGTAAGTTTGCCAGTTTGCCTATCCAACTAACATAAAAAAAAAAAAAATGTAAAATTATTTGTTGTTCTTATTGTGAATTTGCCATTTTTATCATTTGTCTGTCTGTATATTCTGTTATGTGGATGAAAATAATGTGCAGTAAATATTTATTATTGTCTCTATGAGTATTTGAAGCACTTGCGCGTGTTATTTCGTATAATAAATATAGTCAGCCTGTAAAAATAGCTATCACCATCACCCATAAACGGTGACGTCATCGTTGTTGACCTCGATGATCTTACTCAGATAAACATTGCTGAAATATTTTTTATTCTCACAAATATAACAAACACGCGGAGAAATTACAGTTAAGTGGGTATTAGACTTCAGAGAGACATTCCTTTTATTCTTCAAATACACTTTTGTAAGTTATTATAAATACGAAAGATTTATGTAATCAAATCGATTATTAATAGATTTTATCATATTAGTAATAATATAATATGTATCGTCATCATCATCATCATCAGCCTTTATCCGTCCACTACTGAACATAACTGTACCTATAATAAATAAAAATACTAAGATACATATGTATAGAAACTATTAGTATAAAACAAGTCTTAAATGGTGTTTTAATCTTACTTACCTCAACCAACCAAAAAAATCAAAACTGCTCAATAGCATAATAGCCGTAACTATTTGTCTCACCTATGATTTTCATATACAGTTACAATTAACGTTAAACCTAGTCTCGGCCTATCTATCTAGATTCTAGACCCATCACATATTAACATTCCATGTAATTGCTTAGCTGGACCGCCGCAAGGCACGAGATATAAGCGACCTAGTTTTTACAATATCAATTTTATCAATTAAACCACGTCATAATTTTATTAGCTGAGATAAATGGTGTAATTAATAAGCGGGTATATAAAATAAGTATTAGGTTTCTGGCTAGACATTGTAGATTATAATTTATAACAAATGCATCGTAACTTTTCAAAAGTGATATATTATTGCACATGATTGTTGTCAATCGAACTTCGTATTAAAACTCATAAAAGTACCAATACTGTCATGACATTTATTTTAATTCATTTATTATCCTAGATACTATTGAATTATAAAGTATGAAAACTATTTATTTTTTAATTTTAAAAATTGATTGCGCTTATATTTACGTATTAGAATTTTTAATAATAATAAAAATATTTTTATTCAATGTTATACATCAAAGTAGCTTATTGAACATCAAATGACTCTACTACCGGTTCCAAAACTAGTCCACTGACAAGAACCGGCGAAACAAACTCAGTGAAACTAATCTTTTCAATATTTTACAATATAGGTACATAATATTATATAATTATACATAGAAGCCTCGTAGGAAACGCATTATTCCCAAGGTGTTGGTATCTTCAATAAATTCATTTATTTTGTAGTATCCTTTACCACACAAACGTTCTTTAACAGTTTTTTAAATTTATTTATAATAATAATGATAGGTTTTGAACGTTTTCTGGGATCCTATTGTAGAAACGTATACATTGACCCATATAAGAATTACTGACCTTATGTAGCCTAAAATATGGCACAACAAGTTTATGTTTGTTCCTTGTATTTCTATTGTGATTATCGCATTTTTAACAAATTCGTTTATATTTTTGCGAACGTACATCACGTTTACAAAAATGTATTGAGATGCTACAGTCAAAATGTCTATTTATTTAAATTTCTCTCTTAATGATATTCTGAGACCCAGGCAGTAGATAGCATAGCCCGCTTCTGCAGTATGAACATTGTATTGACATCAGCGGAATGTCCCCAAAGCAAAATGCCGTAGGACATAAGACTGTGGAAATACGCATAATATACTAGTCTAGCCGTATTAACATCCGTAATTGACCTGATTTTTCTAATCGCAAAAACTGCAGAACTGAGTCTACTCGATAAGGTAGCTATATGGGGCGCCCATTGGAGATTGGCATCTAAGGTAATGCCAAGAAAGGTAGTTGAATCCACCAAGTCCATTATCTCCAATAAAAATATAACTTTGTTTCCTCAACTGTTTATAACTCCGAAATTGTGTGTAACGTACATAATTAAACCGTACAAACATTCAAAATAATAGAGATATGTAATACTTTGTTTAAATTATATTCTTATTCTTCTATACGTATGTTACTAATTACCCTTATTACTATAATATATGTAACGAAGGATAGCATATTAGACCTTCATAATATTTAGATTTGTTGTATAATAGGTCCTATTAGCGTCTGGTCGAACCCTAATCGGCTTCAACGGGTAACCTAACTACACAAGCAGCCAGCAAGCAGAGCACATTTCTCCTGGTCAGCAACGTAGCATCGACCCCGCAGGGCAGCACTCCGTCTCACTGGAGCCCGTGCAACAGCAATACAGTTCCGACTCACTGGGACTCTCTGGCACTGGCGACTTCAGCAGAAGACTCAAGATCCCACCTCCGGTGTTCGGGCCAGTTGAGCATAGCCAGCGTATGAGCGCCAGTTCTGAATCGCGCTATCGAAATTTCACAGCTTGGCGCTATACATACAACAGTAATTGAAATAATAACAAGTGAGCTTCGGTCCGACCGTGCATACCAACTTGCTCAATCGGAGATCTTCATTTGGAGCTTCCACCTATATCCCACGGATTAGTACATATTAGTTTTTTTTTTAAATTTTATAGTACCTATATTATTATTCCTTTTATGGTATTATCACAGGTGTTATTTCAATATGACAGGGAAATCTGTGACAGTCTGTTCAAATATTACTGTATTCTTTATATTTCATAATATAGATTATAGACCAACACTATAATTCTTTGTCCACTTATTGTAGTTTATTACATAATTATCAAACAATATTTAGTATTATTATTTATTGTTACATAAAAAATACAATTATTTTAAAAATCGCTGTTCGCGTATCGCTTTGACCGCATTATGCTATTCGGCCGTGATCTTGATCTCGACAGTCGATTACATTGTCAATGGCAATCACAAATCGATTGCCGCACGTGATCCATCACTAGTGCCGCCACATCACTAATGTGCGGACGTTTTGGCGGTAATTGCTTCCTTAGCGCTACGATAGCGCCATCGGCCATATTGGCTGCAGCTCTTTTTCCATTTTGGGTTATCGTTGTTTTATTATAATATGTTATTGTGATTATTGTAAACCTAATTATTGGACTTGGCAAACAATAAATAGGTACCACAACCGAAAATTCTCTAATATATATATATATATATATATATATATATATCGTAAAAATTACGCATCACCTAGACTTTTTCTTTGTACTAGTTCACCCGTTGACCTGAGCTATTTTTCCCACATCTACGAGAAACTATCTCAAAATTCTTCTCCTTTCTAATTTGATAGATATGTGGATTCTAAGATGGGTAGATCTCTACAGAAAGATCTATGTAGAATCTTCAAAAACAGATGGGAAAATCTCATTGTCTATTAATATATTAGCAAACACTGTCCACAGGCGTTTGCGGACAATCGGCCGCCTGTAACGAGGACGACACCCAGTTGTGCCAGACAGATGTCAGGTAGAACGTAGATTGTAGCCATTATTGCGCAACAATACTTAAGCCGTACAACCTCTAAAGCTGGGTTTGCATTTGTGAAGACACTGATTGTAGATTGTAAGTCTTAAAAAGATTGCAGAAGATGTTGACTTAGTATGAATTCAATTTTAGGGGCGAGTACAATATGTCCTTGAAAATACTACTACGTTAGGTTTAAAGAACCTTTTAGTAACGATCCACTTGATTGATATGCAAATTTACATACGACTACTATGCGTTTTGAACTATAAGACGAATCATACGGCAGAATAACTATCATATAATTTTGGGTGAAATGGTCCCGCTGATGAGGACTGATCGCCCGTCTGGCCTTGCTGGTGTCCCCACCCTTAAATAATAACTATCATATAACTATATACCGATTCGCTATCACACAAGGAAACACACAAAAACCACAAGCTGATAATGTTCTTGATAAAACCTTGAACGTTCGAAGGACATTAAATTGCTCGAAGGACCATAAAATGTAGTGTGTCCTTTCACTTTCACTTGTCACTTTAGATGATAATGATAATAAAGATGATAATTTGATATAAGGTTGATATCACAGAAATCATATTCATAGTTGATAGAATCATAATCATATTGATAGTTGATAGACGGGTCGATGCAATGAAACAACCGAATCCGCCGAGTGCGTAATTAACAACAGATTTATTGTCTAATGCCAATTTTACATCATTATAAATAATTGCTTACTAAACTAATACATGTACGCTGGCTCGTACACTAATGTACACGCAACTTACATAACAATATACAATTTTTATGTTAGTTGGATAGGTAAATGAACAGACGTGCCATCCTATCGTAAGAGGTCAGCGTCGCCCATGAACATACAGAAGTTTACCTCTGACTAGCCCGAGCACCTCATCCATCGTTACTATCCTGACACGTAATTTGGTATATCTCGGTGCCATTACATTGCCTGTCCTGCCATTTTCTGTCAAACGCAGCCATGTTATACTCAAGTGATGGATACAGATACAGTCCTTCCCTCTCGTCAGTAAAAAATCTTTACAGATAAATAAAATTGGATTGTCTGTTTGTAATGTTAAAATAACCGCTTTTTACTAAATGCCTATTGATGTATACACGGTACGTATGTACCGTGTGCTGTTTTGGTGTATACCAAAACAGCCTTTTTTTTCAATTTTTGTCTGTCTGTCAGTCTATCTGTTTGTTCCGGCTAATCTCTTAAACGGCTGGGCCGATTTTGACGGACTTTCACTGGCAGATAGCTGATGTTATAGGTAGTAACTTAGGCTACAAAAATAATCATCATCACTCCGGGTACGGCTGTAAATCTAAGTTAACGCGGGCGAAGCTGCGGGCAACAGCTAGTATACAATATAGGTTGCAGTGGTAATACAACCTGTCGCAAATAGGAGATAGCTTAAATAACTCACCTTCGTTTTGTTCATGGCAAGTTTTCAGTTGAAAGGTTGTTGTTTCCAGGGTCTTACTGTTTCTGAGTACACCATTAAAATTATCATTGTCCAAGTAACCAGAACATCATTAATGATGTTCTGGTTTACATTACTTAAGTAATGTAGGTAATAAATAAATTACTTAATCAATACATAACCGAATCTATCTTCTTAAGCAATTTTCATAGTTCTTATTCCATAACATGTTTTACATTATTATAGGACTGTAATAGTGAAATTTCAGCACAGTTGACGCAAGCGGAGAATAGGAAATATATATATATATATAATATATAATATATATATATATATATATATATCATCATATATATATAAGCCAGGAGTCCGTTGTACCTTCACCGTTCGCCATCCATCATTCCACGTTACCGCACTCCACTCGATCAAACCCTTGTCAACTGAGATTTAATAACATTCCTCATTTATTAATAACTACTGCTGCTGCTGCAGTACCATCTGAGATACAATTAAGTTAAGTGTACATTTAAATTATAATTAATAAATTTTTTTTTCATTGTCGTTCGCCTAATGGCGTTATATACAATAGAAAATGAAAATTACTTCTATTGAAGAAAAAAAATCATGTTCTAAGCTAAAGCTGGCGACAATCATTATATATAATATACCTTCATACTTATAAATTTATAAATACCTACATATTATAGATAAATTATACATATTACAGACACAAAACAAAATATGATCATGCTCATCACACACACATTTGTCCAGGGTGGGTATCGAAACTTATACCTTTATAACCTTCTGGTTTAGCACTCAGGGTCACTAACCACTAGTGACTAGACCAACAGGCCAGTCAAATTAATATTATTATATTATGGTTTAAGAGTGGAGGCCGCGTTCAGTTAGGTAGACGAGTGGAAAGACGGTCCCCGAGCGGTGGCGGTTCGTGTAGGCTGCGAGTGGCGACGGATTGGTGGTCTTGGCGTTCATTGAAGAAGGAGGGATATATGATTATACAAAATTTAACATGGTGATTGGCTCAGTTAGAATAGTATCGTTATCGCTGGGGCTTACTGTTTAAGTAGGTAAAAATCCTACATAACTTCTAAACCCCAGGAATGTACCTTAAAGGTCTTGAAACAAATTGAAATTTCCAGTTCTTCAATATTCTAAAATAAACATATAATAATTTAAATATATTTAATTAAAGGGCGCAGTACCATTCCATTTAGTACCGTGTAATCTCAAATAATATTTTACGATTAATAAAACGTATAATTTACAACATTCGAGTCGGCGGCGGTATATAGAACTGAGTCAGGGCCCATAGTCGGTGGTATTTACATTGTATATAGAAATATGTATATCCACTTTTAGATACATGGGGAATTCAACAAACCACAAGCCTATATGGATATGAACCATGCTGTTTATTAATTAATTTATTGAATAGGGGGGTGAACTGCCACGCCCGATGGTGAGTCTCCAAAACTAAAGCGAACGCGCGGTACGAGGACGGCAAGGAAGGCACCTTTGTACTATGTTTTTTTAATTACTCACACAGAGGTAATCTCTTTCAAATTTTATCCTACCATCATTCTCCATGAAAGTCAGCCCTAATTCGAAACAAGTTCAATCCTAAAACTGTCAATCGTCATCATCATCGGCCTTTATCCGTCCACTGCTGAACATAGGCCCTCTTCAATGAACGCCAAGACGACCTCTTCGTGCAGTGGCCGGTCCGTGTTGGATACGAGTGGCAATCATTGTTAGGTTTTTGTTTTTCCAATATAACGTTAACTCGCACGTACAATGTAACATTGGAAGGGCACTGCGGTGATCTCATCTCAGTCCTCGTCACACAATCGCCGGCTAATTGTGTAAGACGCGGGATTATTCGATCACCTACAAGATTGTGTAAATATCACGGACAACTCGAAAGACTATTTCAAATATTTTACTTACTTAGTAAGAGGTAGTGTCATGCTGCTTTGGAGCCGAATTGGGCCGGCACGACCGGGGTTGTACCCTCGCTCACATAACACCAGCATCAAGTGAAAGCTATGCCGTCGCGTTTCGTGCGGTTTGTGAGTTTTCGGTGGCCCATTAGGGGAATAAGGAAAAGGAGGGCGGTGCATCTGCGTGGCCTTGGTTATGTGGATGTGAATGGGCGTTGGCGCCGTGAGGCTCCGACTGCTCGTTTGCCCCCTGTTGACATTAAAGAAAAACTGTTTCGCTGATCTCGATATTTCGACATTCTACGAAAGCTTTGTTGACGAGACTCAAATCTTAAGTCAAAGGAGATTTTATGAAAGGTTTAATATTGGAACACTCAAGATACTTAGGAACTGGTTCATATGTTGTAGGAATTTAAGATTCGGTATTAGATAGTTACATTTAGCTTTCACGTCATCTGAAAATCATTTTTCCATTCCATTTTGACGTGATAATGTCTTATAAATTGATGAACACCGGCATCGCGCACGAAAAAGCATCCCGTTCCGCTGTCAAACGATAGACAGGCCAAAGCTTGGAAAACATTATATTTTATACTTAACAAATGTTAATACGTCAATACGTCCCCACCATGGTTCAGGACTTGTCGTGGCGGTGGGGCTCAGTAGCCTAGGGTGAGCCCAGCACCTTGGGCGAAGCCAATTGAGCCGAGGGGGCTCTTTGTACCCCTTTTATAAGAAGAGGGGACAAAAGAGCAGGGGACAAGGGGTGAGGATGGGAACCTCACCCCATTGTACTGTCCCGACGTTGGGAGGGGTTTTTATGTGGTGCTGGACAACTCCTCTGTGGAGGTGGATTCGGTCCCTTACGGGGCTGACTAGCCGTCGAGGTGCCCTGTCAGCTTAACAGATCCGGGGCACCTCACCAAGGCGGCACTGGTGGCACTCGCCGGGTTTTAGTGGGTAGAGCTGCGTCCATTTACCATCTTCCGGGCGCAGCGAGTCCCACATACCCACCTGGGGAGACCCACTCCCCAGGCGGGATTCCTCAGAGCATTTCCCGGGGTAAAAGAAAAAAAAAAACGTCAATACGTGTTTTGTGTTGTTGTGTTTATTTCTACAATTTAATAAGATCTAATTGATTTCGTCCATAATTTTCAGTCTAATTTCATTTTGTTCAGCATAAAAGGACATAAATTTTTCATCTATGATTGTTTATGACGTTATCACTCATCACGTAAAACTAACGTCCGTAAACCGATTTTACAGACAACCAAGATTTATTTTTCCGTGTTAGTTCATTATTACAAATCAAACTAAACAAACGATGGGGGAATATTTCAGAAATATCCTTTTACTGTAGGAGGAAGTGTGATTTTTTTTACTCCAACAAAAAAGAGTATAAATCCTATAATAATATAATCGTTTTTATGAGTAAAGTACCTAAGTTCATAATCGTTTTATGAGTAATACGGTGCTGCTACGGATTAAAATATTGTGTTTCTTTCCTACCAGTTGAAGTTGATTCTTAACTTGAAACGCGACTCTTCCAAACATCAATCAAAATATGAAACTCATACATTACATAGCATAAGTATAAGCGCCATATTGTTTACGATCCCAACCTGTAAGCTCCGTGTCGGGTTTCGCTTGTATTTATAAAACAACCGCAGCCCGCAGCCCGCGGGACAGGACGAGGTCATTGTTGGTCAGGTATGATTCGATATGTTTCTGTGGGCTCGATCACAGGCAATACAAAGGCCGGCAACGCACCTGCTAATGATGCAGCGGTGTGTCTATGGGCGTCACCTACCACCAGGTGAACGACTGTCCGTATAATATTAAATATTTGGTTATGACCAATGATCACAGATATATAATTCACCCCACCAAGGTTCAAGCCTTTCCGTGGCGGTGGGGCTCAGTAGCCTAAGGTGAGCCCGGCACCTTAGGCGAAGCAAATTGAATAGAGGGAGCTGTTCTTTGTACCCCTCTTATAAGAAGAGGCGACAAAAGAGCAGGGGGGACAAGGGTCAAGGATGGGAACCGTCGGAAAAAACGTCGGGACAGTGGAATGGGTGGAGTGACCATTCCACTGTCCCGACGTTGGGAGGGGTTATTCTGGGGTGCGAGACGACCCTTATGTGGAGGTGGTGTCGGTCCCTTGAGGGACTGACTAGCTGTCGAGATGCCGGAGGCGAGGACGGGAAACTTACCCCGAGTTTCCCGTCCCGTCCCGGTACAAAGAGCCCCCTCGGCTCAATTGGCTTCGCCAACAGTGCTGGGCTCATTCTAGGCTACTGAGCCCCACCGCCACGTTAAGGCCTAAACCATGGTGGGGAGTTAGAATACTTACACCTGACTTACACTATACCATACTAATAGTACAAATTTTTATAGGACTTTATAATCCACTATGTCGGTAGGTATGTTGCTTCTAACATACAAAACACCACTAGCAAAACACCAATAACTCTTCTCAATTATAACTAAAAAACATGTCATAATTACAATGGTGAATTAGAAGCCATTAGTGCACAACAAGCCAGTTGGCAAACATTTCACCCTGGCTTTGAATTATGACCGAATAATTTAGAACTAAATATATTGTTGTAGTAGTTAGCTTACAGTTCTAAATTTAAATGTTACTTTTTTATTTAGTGGTAAAAGATGTGCACTGGTAGTTTGTCATTGTTGTACACAATTAATGTAATTTTCTTTTATTGCAAATATTCAGCTTTTTCCTAAAATAAAAATGTATGTATGGAGTTTATTTAATGTAGGATCGAAGAATGGAAAAGATTTTTTTTTTTCTGCTGGATCTTTCGGCCTCTTCGATGAACCTCAAGACGACCGAACCATCCGCGCTTAACACGGAAGAAATTAAAATGAACATTATGTCAAAACGACGCTCACGTCATGACACTCACAAGCGAATGTTGACTGACTGTAGTAATTAATGATAACCGATGGTGATGTTGAATCATTAAATATCATGAGATAACCACCTCACCAATAACATTGACCTTACTAATTAAAACAGCCACACGTACCTGTAATAAATTGGTCGGATCACATGTGTAACAGATGTTTCATAAACACAGGCCCATTGGTAATAGAATTGTTGGCAGCCCTTGGTTATTTATCATTACAGATTATATCAGACTTTTATTTTAACACGCCTTTGCACTTGTAAAGTAATTAAATCGAAGACGAATCTAAATATTCTTCTTTACTGGCGGTAGGGATGCGCTTCACGCTTCACCATCTTGCTTGTTTCTCCCGTCAAACAGCTTCACTGTATTTCAGAGAGAAGGGCAAGACAGGCAGTCTAATTACTGGCACCGAGACTTGACATCTTATGTCTCAGGAATCAGGATAGGCAAAACGTCAACGATCTCGTTGACGTTTTGCCTATCCTGATATACCTTTTTTTTGCTTTCACGTCGGGAAATGCTCTGACGCATCCCGCGGGGGTGGGGGTCTCCCCCGGCGGGTATGTGGGACTCACTGCGCCCGAAAGCTTGTAAGTAGACGCAGCTCTACCCACTAAAACCGGGCGAGTGCCACCAATGCCGCCACTGGTATCCTGGATCTGTTGAGCAAACAGGGCACCGCGACGGCTAGTCACTCCCTCAGGGGACCGACGCCACCTCCAAGACCATCGCTTGCTCACAAGTAAAGGAAACATCGTGAGGAAACCTGCATGACTGATGAGAGTAAAATTCTTTGAAGGTGTGTGAAGTTCACCAACCCGCATTTTGCCAGCGCATCGGTGAACTACGGCCCAACTCCCTCCTCGCCTGATTTCGAGGAGGAGACCCGTGCCTAACAATGGGACATATTATAATGATTGATATTATTATTATATTATACAGTTGTAGCCGTACATTTCATTTACTAAACTTGTTCAAGTATGATGATGATGATGGCTGTCTCAGTGATAATTTGCTATAAGTTTTACTAAAAAGCGTTTACAAATAGCGCTTAATCGAGTACATAATTATGTAACTACCGATATTATAAGGATAAAACTTCACGTTAAAGCGGACCGGTTATCGGGTCGATCTCGCCTCAACTCCCACAGGGTCAAGTTCCCTTCTAACTTCATGATATCACTAGATAGGTTAAGTATTTCTAGTCAGGTCATGTGCATAACGGTGTCTAAAGATTGGTGTATTTTCTCCTTTTTTAAATGAAAACGCAAATTATCTCTATGTTTAATCATTATTCGTAACATTCCATACATAATGGATTATATACATAATTTAACATGGACAAAATAACAAAGTTACAAAATTTACTAGAAAAATGAACACTGTGTATATTCACAAGATCCGTAGATCTGACCTATAAAGCTAAATTAGAAACAATATTTTCCTAAAATCTAGTCGTACAAGTTCCCAAATTGCTTTTCTAGGTTTATTGTACCTAGAAAAGCAATTTGGGAACTAGACCTCAGGCATGCTCTATATGTTTACACATAATCAATGTTTCTAATGATCTAGCTGGAAGCTTCAAAATTAATGTTATTCAGAAATATGACTAAGAACCAAAGAAGTAATCATAAAATTATTTTTACACTCATCAAAAGATTTTTATCTAAATATAGGCTTACCTTAAATCAAATGATATCAAAATCAGCTTGTCCCTTTTTAGGTCTGATTATTTCAATTATTTCATACCTCTGGACAGATGTTATAGCATTTTCATATTACATATAGGTATTAAAATTTATGAATAAAGCTACCATTCCCTGGTAAAATATATTAACTGGAAAAAACTATAATGTATTTTAAATCTTATTTAATCAGCGCTAGTCAAGAAAAACTAATCGGTACATATGACAGCGAATTAGTGGAATTTAATGTATTTGTTTAAATCCATCTGTAAGTACATTAGGGCCCGTTTATTCAAATGGGCAGTTTCCGCGACCGGTGATAAATCAAACGAATGGCCCTTGCCGACTTTAATGCGCTGTATCTCAATTTGGCTATGATCAGTGATCATTTACAAACATGCATAATGGACAAACGGGACTACGGAGGGTACCACAATATATCATTTGAGTCCCCTTTATTTTTATTTTAGCCTAGTGATGATCTAGCCAGATCAACCGTGATATAAAATGTACTGACATCTGTCCTTATCAGCATCGCTTGCTCTATGTAAGAACCGTAGCGAGGGAGCCGGCAGCGTGTGTGAATCTCACCTCCATTAGATCAACTTATAGGTGAATCTAGTGTGCAAGTCCACTTTTCGCCTCATTTCAAGGAAAACCCGTACCAACTAGCGCAAAATGCGTGATGTGCATACTCACAACTCTGCAAAACTAACTTTAAACTTAAAACTTAAATTGCGTGTACTGTACAATTTACATTGCTCACTGCACAGTATCGAGGCCAAATTAGTTTCGGGGTAAGTCCCACTAACGTTTAATAGCTAAATGTAATTCATAACAATTTGAGATTATTTATGGCGGGCAATAACAAATACCCACGCCGCTCCCGCCAATTTATTGGAGCTTAAATCTTTTGGCAATAAAAAATTAAAAAGTATAATTTATTTGCTTAGTTACAGTTCTAAATTTAAAGTATATTTTTTATGAATAGGAAGATAATAATATAATATGTATGTATCAGTTGTTGTTGTTGTTGGTTACCATAAGAACAGGCACTGCCTAGTTTCCCCACCATGGTTCAGGCTTTGTCGTGGCGGTGGGGCTCAGTAACCTAGGGTGAGCGGTGCACCTTGGGCGAAACTAATTGGGCCAAAGGAGCTCTTTGTACCCCTCTTATTAGAAGAGGGGACAGAAGAGCAGGGGGCAAGGGGTGAGGATGGGAACCTCATCCCATTGTACTGTCCCGACGTTGGGAGGGGTTGTTCTGTGGTGCGGGACAACCCCTCTGTGGAGGTGGCGTCGGTCCCTTGCGGGACTGACTAGCCGTCGAGGTGCCCTGTTTGTTGTCTAGATCCAGGGCAACTCACCAAAGGCGGCATTGGTGGCACTCGCCGGGTTTTAGTGGGTAGAGCTGCGTCCATTTACCAGCTGTCGGGCGCAGCGAGTCCCACATACCCGCGTGGGAAGACCCACTCCCCCGCGGGATGCCTCTGAGCATTTCCCGGCGTTAAAGAAAATGAGGTATCTCGTTGACGTTTTGCCTATCTTGATTCCTGAGACATAAGATGTCAAGTCTCGGTGCCAGTAATTAGACTGCCTGTCTTGCCCTAGAAAAAAAAGGCACTGCCTAGTTTGGGATCAGATGGCCGTGTGTGAGTTGTCCTAACATATTATTATTATTTTTAAGTTAAAATACCTATAGTAAAAATAGTGAACTAAATTTTAGAATAAATTATAATGTACCTTTACGAATTTTATCGCGGTAGTAGGTATTGAAAGGCTTGACGACGCGCGACGTTTCGGGTATTTTACAGCAACCATGGTCACAACTCAGTCATTTATTATAATGAAAAAAATTTGCGTAATCATTAGAAAACCATGTGTGTATTTTTGTATTGATGGAGTTAGGATGGTCTACGAATAGGGTCACCATATTATCGTAACAAATATTATTTTTCAGGAACTGCGAATGTAAAATATGACTCGGTCAAACAGTAAGTCGTCGACATTCGTCTAGACGTAAAGTAAATGAGGTCAATTAATTCTATTTATGGCAATTATTTACTATTTAGCAGAGTCAAGTTTTAGTTCAAAATGTTTTACGATATTTAGCTTTTCCATTGGTATTAACATTTTAACAACCGTCTATGATTCTCGCCGCCAGCGTGTCAGCGTAATAGAGCATAGTGATAAAATTACATGCCGTCGTCTCAGTATCAGGACACTCATATTTCCCCTCCATGGTTCAGGCCTTATAGGCTAGGGTGAGCCTAGCACCTTGGGTGACGCGAATTGAGGGGGCTCTTTGTACCCCTCTTATAAGAAGAGGGGACAAAAGAGCAGGGGGCAAGGGGCGAGGACGGGAACCTCACCCCATTTACTGACTAGCTGTCAGGGTGCCCTGTTTCCTAAACAGATCCGGAGCACCTCACCAGGGGCGGCATTGGTGGCACTCGCCGGGTTTTAGTGGGTAGAACTGCGTCCACTTACCAGTTTTCGGGCGCAGTGCGTCCCACATACTCGCGTGGGGAGACCCACTCCCCGCGGGATGCCGGGATATAAATATTTTCGAAATATAATTCCTATTAGATATTATGTTGTAGGTATAGTCTTCATTCATTACTATTTAAAGTTTTCTGATTCCATTTTCATTCATAATTTAAAAACCATTTCTTCTATTTTAAAGACCAGCGACCGGTGACGAGCTACTAAGCTTATACTAGATTCAGTTTCATTTTGATTCTTTATTTAAAAACCAGTGTAGTGGCCAGTTCTTTGGCCTAAAAATTCAGTTCGGGTTAATGAAATAGTTGTATAATATGGTTTCTGCGTGCCCCGTCCACTCGTTGAAATTATTGCGCGTGGGATTGAGTGGAGCGATCATGACGAATGCCGCACATTTACACTGGCCTAGTATTTTGTAGGCCACGGTCCTTGGAATTTATTGTTGGCAATTATTGAATTATTACAGAAGTACTGTTCAAGTGGGACCTAATAATTGAAGAGCGTGAGACATTTGTGTCTACCGTCAAATTTATGAGTCATCAATGAATCGATAGTCTTTAGACTATACTGATATTAGTGGCCCGGACAGACACAACCACAGACAAAAACTATTATTAGTATTGTCCGAGGACCAAGACTTCAAACATATGTTGGACTAAAAAAGGAGGAGGATGTTTGTATGTTTCTATTGAAGTGTAAACTTCTTTAAGCGCGGTACGCATATTTTTAGATGAGATAAAATCTCTGAACTCTCGACACCGCACACGAAACGCTGGAGACGCAGTTTGACGTTTATATGGGGTTCGGTAGCTTAACCGTTTATGGCGTGCAGCCAGCTACCGAGCCTGGGCCAAAGCATTGATGTCCCAGGATGAAAAGACCAGCGCATTGAAGAAGGAGTATAACTTTGCCTCCAGGTCCTTCAAAAGAGCTATTGCTGAGGCAAAATCGGAGTACGTGAACAGAATTGGCGAGAGATTGGTTCGACTTCCTTCGGGGACTCGTGCATTCTGGTCTCTTGCCAAGGCTGTTCAAGGGAATTTTTGTAAGCCATCCCTACCATCTTTGCACATGAGGAACGACTCGTTGGCCCACACCGCGAAGGAGAAGGCCGATCTTCTAGGCACTCTTTTTGCTTCCAACTCGACTTTGGATGACCAGGGAAAAATACCACCGACGATCCCTCGGTGTGATACTTCAATGCCGGAAATAATTTTCCGACAGAGCTCCGTACGCAAAGCACTCTTTTCGCTGGACATCCATAAGTCGAGTGGGCCTGACGGCATCCCTCCATTAGTGCTACGAACTTGTGCTCCTGAGTTGACACACGTCCTTACGCGTCTTTTCCGGCACTCTTACTCATTAGGCGTCGTCCCATGCTCGTGGAAGACAGCTTTGGTACACCCGATCCCTAAGAAAGGGGACCGCTCAGACCCGTCCAACTACAGACCAATAGCTATAACTACCTTGTTCTCAAAGATTATGGAATCCATAATCAACTGCCAGCTCCGGCGATATTTGGAGGAGCACCAGCTGATTAGCGATCGCCAATATGGCTTTCAACGGAATCGCTCAGCTGGTGATCTTCTAATATTCCTAACGCAACGATGGGCGGAGGCAATTGAGAGCAAGGGGGAGGCGCTGGCAGTTAGTTTGGACATAGCGAAGGCCTTTGATCGGGTGTGGCATAAAGCACTTCTTGCAAAGCTACCATCTTATGGGCTTCCCGAGAAATTATGTAGGTGGATCACCAGTTTTTTGGCAGACAGGAGCATTAAGGTCGTTGTCGACGGTGCATGCTCGGACCTCAAGTCTGTAAATGCTGGTGTTCCCCAAGGTTGTGTACTATCTCCAACCCTGTTTCTTCTGCATATCAATGATATGCTGAAAACCAGCGGCATTCATTGCTATGCGGATGACAGCACTGGAGATGCTTTATACACTGGCCGCCCTAATATTTCTCGGGAACAAGTCGATGAGTGTCGGAACAAACTTGTGTCTGAAATC
The DNA here is from genome assembly GCA_963853865.1 of Helleia helle. NCBI lineage: Eukaryota > Metazoa > Arthropoda > Insecta > Lepidoptera > Lycaenidae > Helleia > Helleia helle. The sequence goes on from OY971425.1 coordinate 20,264,782, forward strand.
GAGTCTCTGCTGGCCAGAGTCTCGGAATGGGGGCGACTTAACCTAGTCCAATTTAACCCCAACAAGACACAAGTTTGCGCGTTTACCGCTAAAAAATCACCCTTCGTCGTTCCTCTACAATTCGAAGGCACTTCCCTAAGCGCCTCAGCCAACATTGGTATACTTGGCGTCGATATATCGAGAGATGTGCAGTTTCGTGGTCATTTGGAAGGAAAGGCTAAACTAGCCTCGAAGAAGCTCGGCGTGCTCAATAGGGCGAAGCAGTATTTCATGCCTTCACACCGCCTTCAATTATACAAGGCGCAGATCCGGCCACACATGGAATACTGCTCTGGGCTGGAGCGCCCCAGTATCAGCTCCTTCCATTTGACCGCATTCAACGCCGGGCGGCTCGAATCGTCGACGACAATGTTATCTCCAATAGGCTTGATTCTTTGGCGCTGCGTAGAGATGTCGGATCGCTCTGCATCTTCTACCGCATCTACCACGGGGAGTGCTCTGAGGAATTGTTCGGACTAATACCTGCAGCAGAATTCCACCACCGGACATCGCGGAAAAACTCCAAATTTCACCCTCACCATCTCGATGTCCGGAAATCCACAACAACTCGATTTTTACGGCATTTCCTGCCTCGCACGACTAATATATGGAATCAGCTGCCTCCTATGGTGTTTCCGAACCGATACGACTTAGGGACCTTCAAGAAAAGAGCATACTCATACCTAAAAGGCCGGCAACGCACCTGCTAATCCACTGGTGTAGCGGGTGTCTGTGGATGTCGCTCTTCACTTACCATCAGGTGAACCGACTATCCGTTTGCCCCCTCTTCTATAAAAAAAAAAAAAAAAAAAAAAAAAAAAAAAAAATTCACTGTAATCGAGTCAAATTGTGCGCTAGTTGTAGCGTCTTTTCGATCCCAATCCTAAATTTCGATAGGATCGAGTGTCAAGAGTAGGCCGGCTGATATTAATTCGGTAGCGTGTTCGAATGACAATGTATGAATATAAATTGTTGCGCAGTATGAATATGTAAATGTATACATTAAAATGTATTAAATTATTTCCGCTATCATCACCGTAACGCTAATCCTGAACTGGTGTAGACATGTTCAGGATTTGGTAAACCATGTTACAGTTTTGTCCATGTGTAAGAACTTACAATTTTTCTCCAGTTTTCGATTCAACATACTGTTTTCTAATGCTTACGCGAATTTCACTCATTATAATAAAACATTTTTTTTTTTTTTACGGATTTTATCGCGGTTTATTAAGATTTTTACAAGCCCGACGTTTCGGATACTTTACAGCAACCATGGTCACGGGAGGACTGAGGTGTCATACGTCCTATCATTACAAAGTTATTCGAAACTACCCTATGATACATCAATATTTTGGTCAGTCCTATCTACGCAGAAAGTGCTAACTGTATCTTTAATCTGTGACATATTATGCTTGGTATTTGATTTGATAAAATTAATAATGGGATCCCAAGCAGGTGGTAGAAGCCAGCCATCTTCTCTATTGAAATTAGGATGTTTTTAAGCTTGTTTTAGGCTTGTAAAAATCTTAATAAACCGCGATAAAATCCGTAAAAAAAAAAATTGTTTTATTATAATCAACACATACTACATAGCTCAACAAGTGGGGTCTATAAAGATGAACGAATAAAAACCGTAGCTAAGTCGCCATCTTCTCTCATGTTGCTAATAACACATGCATTATGTGACTTGCTTTTAGGGTTCCCTATCTAAAGTCCAAGACCCCGTTGCCTTGTCAATTCTTTAATTGGTTTTATTTTCTGTAAAAATTTAAAAAGTAATAAATTATATATTTTTTTCTATTGAATTAAAGTGTCAACTTATATATTTAAAATTGGAAATCTCTGAAAAACTAACAGTTTGAGCCGCGATTTTATTAAGAAACTAGTAAAATGAACCCTATTTGCGCATACACTCACCCTTGGCTTACCATTCACACACACCGACACTTGTTCCCATGATCAATATTAGATAGTCTTGTTAAAGATACTAGGTAGCGGGGGTAGTTGATGAGTGGATCGAATTTATATCGTTACCATAAGGAATGGAGCCTATGTACCATTAGCGAATTTATTACTTATTCATTATGAGACATTATTCTATAATGATCATCCTCAATAATGTAGCTATCAAATACAAAAAGATTTTTTTTAATCCGACTTACAGTTCCGGAGATAGATTTAAAATAAAACAAACAACTCCTCCACTTTATACAGAAATATAGAAGTATAGACACACAATCAGAATAGAACCAATCGGAAATCGGACCAATCGGCTAGTAACCACTCGTTAGCACATAAACAGAATCTAAAATATGCGTCCTTCGGTGCTACCACAACCCACGTAAATATAGGCCGAAGATTTACAACAGGCCTATTTCCAGAGCCCAGCTGTACATTGTTATAACGCTGAATCTGAGCCTAGGCTAACCAGAGCAGGTGGGAGCTATCGGATACAGCTTTCATCTGCTGAACGCGTAAACTATTTCTACATCATCAGCTCTTGTCTTGGAATATAATCTGACCGCCTTATATCAAAAATCTATAGGCATTCCAAAGTCAAAAGTACTTGATACGAAAATTATTTGTTGGGATTTAGTAATTCTTCACTGGAATTGGTAGCCCGGGTACTAGTGACACCATAATCCGCACCCCCGTGTACAAGGATACAATGCTGTTTTTTCCGTGAAACAGTTTTGTTGTTTCGGAGAGAAGGGCAGGACCGACTGTAGTCACGGCACCGAGACTTACCCTCTGCGGTATACGTTTGCTAGCCAACATGAATGAGTTGTCTAGGCTACTGGCTAGTCCGAGGTCAACTCGTTTAACCACCTAGGTATTCGATGCTCACAGTATCACTTGTTAGTTTTTTAATAAAAGCCTAACAAGGTGTATATAATATAATGTAAGCTTTGATATCAAAGTTATTGTAGTACCCGGATGTAAAAGCTTTGATGTCGATTTATAGGCATCTCTGTGATGCACTCTCACCTCTACGGTGCTCATCGGAGTTAGATGAAAGCTGCATAATCTCTTCATTTGAGTGTAATTTAGTAGACCACCAATATGTACCCGTTTAATACATTTGTACAACTACGGCAAAACCAACAGATTTTCATTTTCCATTTATAACATTCTTATTTGGCAAATTTTTAAGGGTCATTTTTTAAACAGGCAGTGGATTATAATGAAACAATTTTTACGGATTTTATCGCGGTTTATTAAGATTTTTACAAGCCCGACGTTTCGGATACTTTACCATGGTCACGGGAGGACTGAGGTGACAGATGTCCTAACGTTACAAAGTTATTCGAACTACCCTATGATACATCATTATTTTGAAACGTCGAGCTTGTAAAAATCTTAATAAACCGCGATAAAACCCGTAAAAATTGTTTCATTATAATGAGTGAAATTCGCGCAAACATTAGAAAACAATAGGCAGTGGGTTTTTGGCCTATACCCATACAATATGACCCTTCTACAGGCAACAAGTCTGTGTCCAAGGAATTATAGACGGGCATTACAGAGCAATGCAGAGATGACACTGAAGTGTTCCAGGTAGGTTTTGCTCAATTATAAAAATAGCAAAAATTGCAGCAAAAAGTCAAACGGCTCCTGAGCCGTCTTGATTGCCAATTACGACCAATGTCAAGAATATTCTGAAAACTGTTATAATTAAATGGCATGTTTAAAAATTGGCACGTGAACTATCCGAGTGTCGTTGCCATAAACATAAAGAGACTAGATTTCTGGTGCAAGACCCTGATGACTCGGAATGCGTTGCCTATTCTAAATAGCAAAAAGTTGATAACAAACATTACAGTAAATCAAAAAACGTGATATAAAAGATGATAAAGCGTAAGTGCACAATAAACTACATGCATCGCTATCACGCAACATGATGTGATCAAAAACGCCGCGCTATCACGTGGAACATCTTTATTGCAGTATCACATGATAAGAGATTTCGGAGAGCTCGGCAAGGACGCTCTCTTTAATATTATGATTGATGAGCTCTTCGCCTGAATGTTTATATTTAATTGTAATGTAGTTTAATTGAGTTTGTCTACGTCGAATTTTGTATATCTCAGAAGTAGGTGAAAACGTCATGCACCTTTATAGAAGAGAAGCTCTGGAAAGCCGAAAATAGCTGAGTGAGAAATATTAAAAGCCCTATTTGTAATATCTATTATGTCACTATTTTCACATAGGTACATGAGATAATAGATGTAATGTGTGATGGTCAAAAATTCAGTGTGAATTCGAGTCAACACAATTTCATATAACAAAAAACGCGCGCGCTGTTGTGCATGAATTAAAAAGTGGTACAATGTCGAAATTATATTACTAATAATTATTTTACGATTGAAATCTTGAGTGTGGCATTAAATGCCACATTAGCATATTATAATCGCCATGTTTTTACCTCAATCATAAAATGGCCGCCATAGACGACATCTTGGAAAGCCATCAATACGTCAATTACACATTAATTTCACCTACGATTTATGTTACAAATTATTTATGGATACAGATAATATTCTGCGTAAGTTAATAGGGAAAATATAGAAAGTGTACGCCACACTTCTTATGTAGGTTATGAAAATGAAGAATTTCATACCGTAACTGTTTGTTTTTTTTTGCTCGAAACCTGACGAAGAAGATAAAAGTAATAGTTAGGTTATCTACGTCTTGTGCTAACACTGTTGGCGAACTTAACATACTCTCCAAGACATCTTGGTCATCCAACCTTTTTCTTTAACGCCGAGAAATGCTCTGAGGCATCCCGCTGGGGAGGGGGAACTCCCCAGGTGGGTATGTGGGACTCGCTGCGCCCGAAAGATGGTAAGCTCTACCCTGTGAGGTGCCCCGGATCTATTGAGCAAACAGGGCACCTCGACGGCTCGTCTGTCCCTCAAGGGACCGACACCACCTCCATAGAGGGGTCGTCGGGGACCACAGAACCCAACGTTGGGACATTACAATGGGGTGAGCTTCCCTTCCTCGCCCCTTGATCCTCCTGCTCTTCTGTCCCCTCTTCTTATAAGAGACCGCCACAAGGCTTGAATCTTGGTGGTGCTGGTCATATCCAACCTATCAGTAACGAAATCGAATAGAATTAAGTATACATTTTTACTACACGTCCATTCCGCTAAAATGACACCGAACTTCGTAACGTTTTAAGTGACCGAATATCATAGACTAGAGGTTATATTAAACTCTATTCACCATATCCACCCATATTTTTTACATAACAGGATCAAAACTAATCCAATAACATAGCTGGTTCACACATTTCTATAAATCATACTCAATCGGAAATATTTGTTTTTTATTTACATAATTTCCATAATTTAACATATCCATAATATTTACTAATTTAATTTAAGTAACTTTACAATAAACGTCTACTATACTAATAAAATAAATGTTAGCAATAATTATTATTTTGCTATCATATATGGAACCTCATCTTCATAAGCCCAAAACCCACTAGGTACTAGAGAAAACTCATGACTTTGGTCTCCCACAGCTCGTCCAGCACTAACCACTACCAGAGATCAACTGAGTATCAGTTGACCTCTGGTAGTACCTGAGTATCATTAAATATTAAATAGTATTTTGAACATAATTCATTATCAATAATATTGTACAAATTCGTCCCTAGACGCTATTGGTTCGTCTAAAACATCGAACATTTATCCTGAATAGAGCGGCAAAATGTGTATCGTGTTTGGTATGAAAAAATATTCCGGAAAATTTGTGCTGCGACGCTGCGCCGGTTAGGCGCTCTGATTGGCCGACTGATGGCCATTGACGGATGATTGGGCGATGAGATGTACTTACAGATCACTTGTTGGTTGAATTGCCATTACGTCAGTGAAAAATCACTGCCCAGTTTCAATTTTTGGCTTTTGCACATTACTTCTCTATCTGGTTGTATGCTCGATGGTCTTCTACTACCAAATACACGATTAGCCGAAGTTCACTTTTCTCATATTCGTGGGGTCTCACTGTTCGACAATTTTCTTCGATCGGCTTGAGCTGATAAACTTTACCTTAAGCAGAGAAACTTTTTTGTTTGTTGTCGCTAGAATGTGTGGAAATGCTTTCCGCACTCACCTGGGGATGGGTCGTCCTCGGGTAGGTATATGTGGGACTTCTGGCGCTCCCCGCTACCCCCGCGGCGGTATGCCGCACTAAAACCACTGTGAATTGTCTTCAACCGCTTGAAGGGGAGTGTCCCAGATCTGACTAACAAGGGAAACCCCACGGCGACCGGCCGGTTCCCTCAAAAGGGCTAACCGGGCTTCCTCCTAAAGCACCCCCGCCGACGCCGAAACTTTTCTACCAGGGCAGGTACGCAATGCAACCTTACCCCGAGTCCCGTTAAACGCGACGCGGGAAGCAGGACGAACGCATAGCGCTTCCTCCGCACTCCCGTCCTACGTCGACGGAGGGGCCTCTTTCTGTGAAATAAAGCTGAGAAACTTGTAAATGTGGCTTAATAATCTTACTTTTCTGTGTAAATTTTAAATCTGAGCTTTACTCTGATACTGGCAAATCCTTCAGGGAGCCACTTTGGCTCTATAAGAAGAAGGACTATTAGTCTTGTCTAATAAGTACGAAAGTTTCTTCGATTTAAACTTAAAACATAGGTTTAAGTAATCGAAATAAGTGAAAATCGAACCCTGACCATTCGATTTCATATGTCAATGCTGAGACAATAATCTGTAAATTAAATAAACCTAATTAAATTAACGAGTTTTATAAAGTTATTCTAATCAACAGAATTGGAAAATCAACAGAACGTACTGAGAGTATTAATTACCTCATGCTCACACATACGCTCATGCAATCTTGAAGCATTATTATTTATTTGTCGTCGAGTTACAATAGATTACTGTTACCGATTTCGCTGAGCCGTAAATCTGAACGCACAGAGAGTGATTGTCAGAAACTAATGCCCCTCGCACGTTATAAACTATTATTTTAAAAACGATGTGACATAATTCCATGTGTATTTACATTTATTATCTATTATTGTTTATAATATTAAATAATTTGAAATTTTCAATTGTATAAATATTTAATATATTTTTCCCAGGGCAATATTATGTGAACTTTTCTTTTGGCGTATATTAAAAATAAAGATAATGTAAATTATTACGAAGTAGAACTTTGACATTTCAAGTTCTACTTCGTAATAACATCAGACAAGCGTCAAATAAACTTTTACATTATCTAGCTATAATAATATAATCTCTATTTAATTAATACACGTAGAAGGTGTGTGAAGTTCACCAAACCTCATTAGGCCAGCGCATCGGTAAAATATGGCCCAAACACCCTCTCATCCGAATTCGAGACCCGTGTCCAACAGGGGCACATGGTTTTGTCTTTTTGATTCACTAAGTTAAACAGTAAAAATAATTGGAAATTGACAACTTCACATAATTTTCTTATAGAAAACTAGAGCTGGATATGTCTTCTCGTGGTCTCGTCGTATATACCGTATATCTGTCGCATTACATATAATTCATGTTTTATTATAAATGATTCATGTTTTTAACTATTATTATTTTTATAATAATGTATAGCTTTTTTATTTTCCTCTATGCTCAAAGTTTACAGTTTGCGATCGTGCGCACGTTACGTCATATCTGTATTTTTTAGTTATGACGTTACCGAAACGGTATTCAGAGCAGGCTGGAGGTTAACAAGGGAAATATTGTTTAACTTAACTAAATTATTCTTATCAATACTCCATATGACCCAGAAAAATGATTATGATGAAGGATACGATGGGCGGAGCTGCGTCACGATCTGACATCAGTCATCGGGGGAACTCTGCCGAGCTTCATCACCGCGATGCTCGGTGACGAGTCCTGGACGTCGATGGTTTCCTTCTGCGAGGCAGTAATGTCCCAGAAGGAGGCCGACGAGCGGTTGAGAGAGCAGGTCGCCGACGAGGCCTCCCCCCGCAGGCGAAGAACAGGGGTGCATAGGAGGAGCTACTTAATGCGCCTCTAGTAACGCCCCTGTGTTCGTGTCGGGCTCAGGAAGGGAACCTGGGTCTGTATGGCACGACGTTGTGGGGACTGCTTAGTAGCGGCTGGGCACTGGGCAGTCCCAAGAGAAGTAATCTGACTTTCGCCGGGGCCAGCCTGTCGCTAAGGATCCTGTTGCCTGCGAATCCGGGATCCCCAAAAAGCGACTGAAGGCGCTCGCAGTGGTTTTAGTAAGGGTGGGCACTCCTAGATGCGAGTCCCACTTTGGGTCAGGATCTACTGAAAGATCCTGGCTGCATAAAAAACGACATATCTTCTGGACAGTATAATTATGTTCTTCTTTCATTTTCGGCATACGATCGTCTTTTGCGATATTCTGCCAACAGTAATTATCACGGGCTAATCATGTAACCTACATTAATTTTATCTGCGGGCCCTTTACTGTTCGTTGTAAAAAAATCCGACAATATATATATTTTTTTTTTAATTTTTTTTTTCCATGAACATAAACTAGTATACCTGGAACGAGCCCAGGCAACTCATTTATGTGTTGCCTATCCTGAGACATAAGATGTTAAGTCTCGGTGCCAGTAATTACACTGCCTGTCTTGCCCTTCTCTCCGAAACACAGCAAAGCTGAGAAACGGGAGAAACAAGCAAGATGGTGGTACCCATGCAGCCGGGAGCGCGGCACAGCGCTTCCCTCCCACCGGTATCTTGTTATATATCTTGTTGGCTGTAGATGACTGGACAAATAAAATGTAATCTATATTTAACATCATAAACACTGGACAACAAACACTTTAAACATTTCATCAAAAGATAATAGACCACTCGAGTTAAATAAACAAAAACTACTTTTTACAGTCTCGTGACCATGGTTGTGCGTCTGGAATGTCAAAATCTTAATATTTATCACAAATTAATATCATAATAAGTGAAAATCGTGTAAACATTCGATTTAATTTGTACGGTCTAATACCTGCAGTAGAATTCCACCACCGGACATCGCGTCTAAAATTTCACCCACACCACCTCGATGTCCGGAAATCCACAACAACTCGATTTTACGGCATTTCCAGCTGGAAAGATTTCAGATTTCGAGGATCCAGCTGCCACCTACGGTATTTCCGAAGCGATACGACTTGGGACCTTCAAGAAAAGAGCATACTCATATCTGAAAGGCCGGCAACGCACCTGCTAATCCTCTGGTGTAGCGGGTGTCAGTGGATGACGCTATCACTTACCACCAGGTGAACCGACTGTCCGTTTGCCCCCTCTTCTATATAAAACATATGATGATATAATATAAATGAAAATATTTATATTACAGTTATCGTATAGGTAGATAAGATAAATAAATTCTTATCTAATACACCCATGACCTCGGTATATATTATATTTGTATGAAAATCATGAAATAAATATTTATGTGCCATTGACGGAATTTGACCCGCCACTATTTTTATATTTTTTTCATCATTAACTGCTGTTTTATTCCCCTTAAATATAGAAGAACTTTCCTTCCAAGATATTTTAGCTTAGCTAACTTTCCTTAATTTTCTTAATAAAAAAAATTCCTTAATAAAAAAAAGAAATTAAAAAAAAAACCTATTAAACTATGAAATGCTGATTTTTTTTTCAGATAGGAATTACAGTTCCTATGAGTGCGTTCAAAGAAACAAACTATTCAGTTCATTATAATTTTATTATAGCGCTGTTCTTTCAAATTTCTTTTTCTAATATTATAATAATACTATTTTCATTCTCAAATAATTTCTCGCAAAATAAGAGATTTATCTCTGACATAAGGGACGTTTAATTAAACTGGAGTCATCTATTGAACTTTCAGTAAACTTCCACTTCGTTTCTGACAGTCGTTTGTCGTTATAATATTAATTTTTCATAAACAAAGATTCTTAATATAAGTCTTGTGTCGTTTTTATTAATATTTATATAACAATATTTTCGTATGTAGGTCGGTGTGTCACTGCAGCGATCACACACACAGACGTTTCAAGGTTCGTTTACTTTGTGATGAAATAATGATGCATCACGCGATTAAGATTAGATTTAGAATTGGAAAATTATATAAAAATCATAATATTATAACGTTTAAGAAGTTGTTTCATTATAATTAAGCACACTATATTGTTCATTATTGTTAACTGAAAATATAATTGCATAATAGTTCACTAACGATGAATGAAGAAACTTACCATGAACGCAACTTAGACCCACCCTACAGAGATCATCATCTAGTTGAAGTAAACCCCGACTCCGTCGCTCCGAACCTCCACTCAATAATGTGAATAATGATAAAATATCAAACAAAAAATGTGCCTGATACAAAATATTTCGCAACCAAATTTCTGGGTATTTCCGATCTGCTTACTGCCAAAGTAGGCAAGTTTTTTATGACGAGCTCAACTTTATGAGTTACGACTGCCATTCTATCTATCTCCGAAGGATTCCAAATAAATTTACCGAGTCCTCTAGCACTGGCATCTTGAATAGACCTTGATTTTTTTCATTCCAGGACCGCAATAGCAGTCTGTCAGTGCCGGCGCGCTGGGAGGACAGGAATCTACGCAACTATCTCAACAACCACAATGTCGGTGAGTCAAACTGAAACATATCCACGTATATCAGGCCATAAGAGTTTACTCTTCATTCGTTTTTATTTATGTACATCGGTACACTTAACTTGGCCTCTTATATCTTATACCCTATAAGTTTGACTTCGCTGTCCGTTTTGATAATAGATATTTTCGTATATTGTGTAATGTAAAATTAATCAGTTACATTCAAATATACTGTACGGAACCCTTTGTGCGCGACTCTGCCTCGCCCTTGGTCGGGGTTTTCTTAAAATCGCTAGTACGAATCCATTTATTTATTACACTAATTTAGCTAGTCTTTGATTTGAATTTCGTGTTTCAGAAATAGCTAGTCGTTGGATCGGCGGAATTTACGACTACCCCTCCAAGGTGTGGAAGTGGGGGGGAGAGCTCAAGCAGATGCACTACCAGTCGTTCTCCAAGATGAAGAAGCTATCCCCTGAGCAGCTGCAGTGGCACTGCATCGCGATGACGCCAGAACTGCTGTACAGGTAACCATGGAGTCTTGATCGTCCACAGAGTCCATTTTTATATTAGTTTGTAGGCAAACTGGCAGACGTGACACGTGATGGTAGGTGACCCTACGTCGCACGTGGACATAAACGAGTTCATCCGGCTCTTGCCCAGCCATCGAGCATATAACCGGATAGAGCACATGAGCCATAAAATTACGAAATTGGTCAGTGATTTGTCACTGACGTAATAGCAATTCAACCAACCAGTGATCTGTGATTATTATTATTATTATATTATTATTACCGCTCTATTCCGGTTATATGCTCGATTGATGTCAAGCCTAGGTCCTCCCCAGCTTCTCCGAAACACAGAAAAACGGTTTCACTGTTTGTCTATCAATCGTAACATTTTAAAAAAGTATAGTTAGTAGCTACTATTTTGAATGTAAGTCATGCGATGCCGAGGTAATAGTAATTCGCAAATGGTTGTAACTGTAATTGCATTAACACCAACTGTGCTCGTGACTGGAGTCTGGACGGGGAGATTACGATTTGGGGGAGTCGAATCGATAACTTACGGTCTATTAGACGTACCAAAATGTAATTGTAGGACATTTTAATATGGGGTTTAAGTTGCTAGACTTAAATATACGGGGCGATGAAGTTGTCTTGGTTCGAATTCGGGCTGATAATGAAGGCTATGGGTTAAAATATTTGTGCCAATTATCATTGATAATATCAACTGTCCAGTATGTAAGTAAGTCCAGTAAGCTAACAGGGCACCTCTACGGCTAGTCAGTCCCGCAAGGGACCGACGCCACCTCCACAGAGGGGTTGCCCAGCACCACAGAACAACCCCTCCCAACGTCGGGACAGTACAATGGGGTGAGGTTCCCATCCTCACCCCTTGCCCCCTGCTCTTTTGTCCCCTCTTCTTATAAGAGGGGTACAAAGAGCCCCCTCGGCTCAATTAGCTTCGCCCAAGGTGCTGGGCTCACCCTAGGCTACTGAGCCCCACCGCCACGACAAGGCTTGAACCGTGGTGGGGATGTGAAGTATCGTTGTCACACATAACAACATAATATATTTTTATACACGTACTTAGATAAAATAATCTATTTATTATATCTTTTTGGCTTTTATCCCTTTTTTTTTCTTTTACGCCGGGAAATGCTCTGAGCCATCCCACCGGGGAGTGGGTCTCCCCAGGCCGGTATGTGGGACTCGCTGCGCCCTAAAGTTGGTAAATGGACGCAGCTCTACCCACTAAAATCCGGCGAGTGCCATCAATGCCGCACCAGATCTATTGAGCTGACAGAGCACCTCAACGGCTAGTCAGTCCCACAAGCGACCGACGCCAACTCCACAGAGGGGTTGTCTCGCACCACAGAACAACCCCTCCCAACGTCGGGACAGTACGATGGGGTGAGGTTTCCATCCTCGCCCCTTGCTCCCTGCTCTTTTGTCGCCTCTCCTTGTAAGAGGAGTATAAAGAGTCAAAAAAATAATTCATGAAACTCCAAATACAATAAATAAAAATGGGCCAATACAATTATTAATAGCAATACAATTTAACATTGGCCTACGAAACCGCAATACACGAAATCGATATTCGAATATTAAGTTTTGTGGCGGGAAATGACGAAACTTGTTCGCCATTACGATACCCGCCAGATGGCGTTGTCAGCCATTGTAACAGGGGCGACACAATAGGATTTACATCAATGCTAATAAATTTTGTCAATAACCTTAGTCATCGAAGGGGAAATATTGTCCATTAAAATTTAGTAAATCTACTACAACTTGCAAGCACGTAATTTTACACTTAGTATAATAATCGGATTATTTAGGTACATATACATATACTTGATTATTTAGTTCTATCTAAGAGAGAAGAGATCTATGTATCCATTACTTATTTATCTTTTAACTATAAAAAAGGTTATTGTTATATGGTTATTTTATTTTTATATGACTACACATCTAAATGTGTTATTTGCAAACTTCCAGAATAGTATTATGAATAGTCAGTTACATATAACATCTATACCATGTAGTTTCTTTAGAAGTAGGTTGTGTATTTAAATAAACATCCATACAAACTTTCGTATATACAAATTACAATATTACCAAAATAATTTCGATTTTTCTATATCGTAACGTTAGTTTGTTTGATTATTTGTTACGCTTTTTACGCCTAAACCACTAAACCGATTTAAAAAACTATTTCTCCAATGCATTTTCAGCGAGAATCTTACCTACGCTATATTTTATTCCTACGTAAACGGGAACTACTCAAGTGAAATTAGGGGTGAAACTAGAATCGATACTAACATTATAAAGCTAAAGAGTTTGTTTGTTTGAACGAACTAATCTAAGGAACTATTGGTCCGATTTGAAAAATTCTTTCAGTGTTAGATAGCCCATTTATCGAGGAAGGCTATAGGCTATATAACATTACGCTGTGACTAACAGTAATTAAGTTGAGTAAGTTAACGCGGGCGAAGCTGCGGGCAACAGCTAGTTTATAATATGTATTTCAATAAGACTTATTTATTTAGACCTGTTTTAAGTTCGTCAATAACGTCATACATTTTGTTTCTTAGAAATGACGTAATATGAAACAGATTTCTGATAAACGTTGTGAGGCTATCTCCAGACAATGAGTAGTGAGAAGCGCAAATTAAATGTCAATCCTTTTGACCCCGTCACATCGAGCATTGTATGTATATGTGGCAAAAAGAATTATAAATGACGTTTATGGGACACGGAATGTTCCCATTGATAGGGGATTGGCCGAGTGAGGCAACAATTTTTTTCATTATAATAACTTCACATGGTCGATTTAAACGAATGATTTTTTATCAAAGGTACAACGATTCTTTAATGTGAAACTTCTATTAAAGCACCATGCCGTGAATGCCGTGACGCAAAAAGATATGACGCTGTCATCTATCTATCTATCATGTCGTGATGCCCTACTACGCTGACGCTTTAGACTCTTATGTGTTTACAACGACCCCCGTGAACTAAAATAACTTTGCATAAAATACAAAATAATCAAGAGAGACATAAAATACAAAAAAGTTCTTATCTCTACTACTAAATATTCGCATAATCATAATCACAACACATCCCTAGCTTAAATACACAACCAACTAACATAGAAATATCAGTTACATAAGAGTACACGCAGCATTAGCACCTGAAACAATTCATTTAGAAAAAAAAATTGTAACATGATACAATTGAAGCGCAAGAATTATCGTTGCGTTGTCATCAGTCATAATATGTTTGAAAATCTGATTTAAAATTGTCAAAATATTATTATCATCTCTTATCTGAGCGAACATCAACCGCCCTTGACCTGGTTGTTTTAGGTGATATCATCAACAACACTCGCAAATGTAACGAACTGAGTACTCGTAAATTTTTGGCACACAACTTATCACAATTAAATATTGTTTTTTTTTACTAAACCTTTGTTCCGGATAAGATCGGTGGTATGTTTTTTTTTCATCGTTGACTCACCCCGAGTGACTGATCTGCCGGTTCACCTGTCTTTACTAGTTAAAAATGTTATTCCGAATTAGCCTGTACGACTAGCTTTGAACATATTATATTCTTTATAACTATTATATATAATTAGAAAAAGTATTCTCATATAAGTGAATTATTGTATTCTTATGAGAATAAAGATATCTCAAACCTCATAACTTGATGAGCACTCTGTTAGATGAGTAGCTATATTTAGCAAATACTTTATAAACCTTTTAGAAATATTCAATAATATTTGTGGTTAACTCTTTCAGGTGGGCACCGCGCAACTGCTTCGAACCACGTCAGTTTATTTGTCAAACGAAACTGAGGAAGGTTCCGAAGTCGAAGCTCAATGAATTGAGGAGACGGTACCAGAGGATGGGGAAGATCAACGAGATCACAGCGCCGAGCCTGAGCCGGGAGAACGATGACCCCAGGATTAACGACGTCGCCAGCAACCCCACGCTCAACCCGAAAGCCTACGACCTTCGACCCAACCCAACGAAACCGGGACAGAAGAAACCCAACCCTATCCGGAACCACCCGAAGGCGTACAACCTACGACCCAACGAACTGAGGAAGAGATCGCGGCCTAACGCCGAAAGACGGCTCACGAGACTATTCCCAGGGTATGTACCATGGGCGTACCTAGGGGGGAGCAGGGGTGGGCAGCTGCCCCCCCTGGAAGTTGCATCTTCCACTTTACTATATGCGTTAACTTTTGAATAAACCTACGTTTATATTTTATTTCCGCCGAAACTTGTTCCTGGTGTATAATTGTCCACCATTCTTGGCTGGCACCAGCTTCAAAGAGATGGGTAGCATATATGTATAATAAGTATATGTATTAATTTCTTTTTCGCTTTTGAGTACCTTAGATACCTATTTGTGATTTTTTGAAGTCGTTTTTTTAAATATTTTTTATTTTCTACCCTTTTTAGTGCAAAACAAGTTTCAATTTAAAAGAGATTTTACTTTAATTTCTCAATTTTTTGCCCTACCCTAAACTAAAACAACTGCTAGCACCTTCAGCCGCTTTATGAGGGTCCCAGATCTGCAGGCAACAGTATCATATCAGCGACAGACTGGCCCCGGCGAAGGCCAGACAACTCCTTGCAAGGGGGGCCGGCCCGGCCGCTACTAAGCAGTCGACGCGACGTCGTATCATACTCGGCCTAGGTTTCCAATCCTGAAGCCCGACACGAGCACAGGGGCGTTACTAGAGGGGCATGAAGTAGCACCTCTTACGCACCGTTCGTTGCCCGTGGGGGGAGGCCTCGTCAGCGGCCTTCTCTCTCACCCGCTCGTCGGCGTCCTTCTGGGACATTACTGTCTCGCAAAAGGAGACCATTGCCGTCCAGATGATGATGCTTGGCAGAGACAAGTCCCCTTCGATGACTAATGTCAGATTGTGACGCAGTGCCGCCCATCTCAGTTACACCTTGAGGGTGTGCTGGACAGAGTCCAACGCCGCGGCACTATCGTGACAAACTATCACTGGCTCCCTGTCGTCCGGCACAGTTACTCACCAAAGCAAACGTGTACGGTGAGCACCTATGTCAAGACCGGACGCAGAGCAACCGTTAGGCTTTTGCTATAGGTACGGCTGCCGCACCAGGAGAGGGCACCTTCGCCTTAACGCCTCTTGACCTAGTCGGCGAACCCGTAGGATCCCGTATAACTTTAGGCTCTAGCTGAGAGACCTCCTATCCGAGACATAGGAGTGCGCCTCGCCAAGAACCTTCGCCATGAGTTCCCACGGGAGGTCACCGGCCAGAGCAGTGGCTGCCGCCAACGACACCCCCGAACCGTACGTTACCCCCGAATCACTCTTACTGCGAAGACCCGTTGCACCGAACGCAGCTGGGCCTTATTCCTTGCAGTAAGGTGACCCGCTCATATTGCACCATACATTGCCATACTCTGACAGACTCCAGAGCCTGCAGGTGGCGTGAGGTCCTCTGAGGTTCGGGGAGAGTCTGCCCAGCGCACTTTTCGCCTTCACGACTGTAGGTCTCAAAATTGAAAAATGTGGGCCGAAGGTCAGTCTCGGCGGCCTCGCAGGACCAAGTCGTACCCGATGTCCCACAGGATCGGGCCCAGAACCGACCCCTGTGGGACACCGCATTCGACTCGCCGCCACTCTACGGACCCCGACCGGTTCTCGTAGGCTACCCTCCTCACGTAGAGATACGCCTCCAACAGCCTCCTTATATACGGGGGCACCCTGAAGAAGTTCAGCGCCTCCCGTATCACACTGTGGGAGAGGTTGTTAAAGGCGTTCGCAATGTCCAGATGGATGGTATTAGGCTCTGCTTGCAAATCCGGGAATTGTCCGGCCCGTAGACAGCGGTCAAACAGCTACCGAAGGCACCCCGTCTGGACCCGGCGCCCTCTTCTTACTTGTGCGGGCGATCCGGTCTAAAAAAATATGACTTGCCCCCCCCCCCCCCCCCCTAGACCAGAAGCTGGGTACGCCCATGGTATGTACACTCCTGTACTAAACATATTTAATCTAATTAGTCATTCATCAATAGATTTACAACAATTTTTTTCGTGAAAATCACCAATGATGGTCTTTATTTGAAGTTAGACTTTATTTGATTCAAAAGCCGATGTACAACTTTGCAATGAATTTTTTTATTGTATTAAACTGTCTAAATCATACATGATTAACTAGTGACAAAAAATCACGGCTATTTCCACGACCTAGTTAATCAAGAACTTAACAGATACTTACGTCCATATTCGATACAGTTACAGCTGGAGCCGCCACGACCCGGAGGGCTCCTACCGCAAGAACGTGGAGATCCTGCGTTCCGGCCGCACCGGGCTCAGCCCGCAGCAGGTCAACAGCAGCCTCGCGCGCCTGCGTCACATGCGGGACCGGCAAGTCGCCAAACGCAGGCGCCTGCGTGAGCGGGGCGACTGGTTGACCAACGACCTGCCATTGGTCGAGACCCACGTGCGGACTTACACTATTGACAACAACATCAGCGCACTACACCCCAAGACGATCGTAGAAGAATTCGATATGATGCCGCCGCCTGCGCCAGTCGTCCTACCCAGGCCGACACGCGGGATCTGGTAGTTACACTTTAGTTAAGTATCGAATATCGCTTTAGTATTTTTATTTTGATCCGCCATCACCCCTCACAATAGTTGCAGATTGTGACTGAGATCTTCAGTTATGGAACAAATACCCCGTTATCTATAGGGTATTATGCCAAATGCTAAAGATACAAAAATTATGTATTACATGTGAGAACTTATAACTACCTCTGTTCTTCGCCTCCTTTACGCTAGAGTAGTGAAAATCATTCATAGTATACTATTTTCTCTTCGTATTTATAGCTAGTGTTAGTGCTTACACAGGGCTGGAATTAGAGGTCTATAGTTCTGTACTATATTATGGGCACGGGAGCAAAATTGGTGGAGGTACTAAATATTTTCTAAATAAAATGAAGGTACTAACTACCTTTTCACTTTTCAGTCGAGTCATTTATATTTCGAACAAATCTAAAATCATTTAACAAACATTTAACGACCAGAAAAGTGAAATGTATTCGAAATTTAAAAGTATGTTTTTAATTTATCTTGGGCCCTTTCATAGGTATCCAGGGTCATAGACACCCTCCCCTAAATCCGGCCTTGCGCATCCAAACAGTCACTCGAAATATTAATAATTAGCGACACAGTGCTACGATAGTTTTATTTAAATGAAAAATTACTTAAATAGTGTTGTTACCTTACCAGAAAAAAATTATATTGTATCAATATTTGTTCCTTACGAATTAATTATTTAAAATTGACTAATTACATCAATATGTAGTGTAGAGCTAGTCAGTAAGATCTAAGCAGAAAAATAAGCATTTATATCCATTCAGTCATGATATATGTATTTTCATATAAAATTAATTATTAAATATAAAAAATACTAACGCTTTAAAAGTTAACAAAATCGCGTCGTACGCTATTGGCATTTTATCTTACTAAATATTAGATGTAATTTTAAAACGTTCCAGACTCTAAATTAAGTCAACCGATATTAACTTGTGCCAAGATCTAAGTCCTCGCATTTAATTTTGATGGATTTATTCATCATCTATCATATATAAATTATATCCAGTCAATGAAATGTTTTAGTAAGATTATTACATGAAAATGAGAATTATTTATGTTCTCAATATGTAATAAATCATTGTATTTCCTATGAAAACAAATGTGATGTTATGTTTAACCGAAAGTATTATAGGTATACACCGATTATTAAATAGCGCCATCTACTAGAATATTTGTGAAGTTCTCTAATTTTATAATAAATATTGTTTTAACTGTAAAAATTTAAATTATTCTCATTACATCTGACAAATATTAATTATAATAACATATTTGATGATAAATTTAAAGATATGCTTAAAAATGTTGTATCCGTAAATTTTTACAATCAAGTGTAAATAGTAATATAATTCTAAGATAAAATGTAATTGTGACAAAATTATTATTATTAAAATCTTTCTGATTATATTAAATAATTTTTCCATTTCTTTGTGTTAGATTTTAAGAAATAAATAATTAATCCTTTGGCAATCTTGGTTTATTTTAATAACGCCATCTTACGTTAAGTAGCAGTACTATATGTGTAACAAGCGTAGATCACACTGAAGTAGTTCTACCAGACTCAAGATTAAGTTAGCTCATTGCTCATGGCTTACAAAAACCTCCAAATTATACGAATTCAGTATTAAAAAAATATTTATATATTTTATATATTTTTTTATCTAAATATTTTCAGTAAATATTTATCATTTGGGACTTGAATAGTTTGATAAACTCTCGTGTCAATATGTATTAATAATAATAATAATAATAATAAACCTTTATTTCAGGCTGCATAGGCCCATAGATAAAAACCTTAACCTAATTATACATAATTAATTATAAACAATGTTGTTAGTAAATAACTAACAACACCTTTGCCACAAACGTCGGGACGTCGTCGGGGTCGGTCTCCTTCAGCAGCGTGATGATGTCCTGCACGCTCTTCTTTGTTCCGTCACGCCGGCGGGACACCATCTGGTCACTCTTGCTGAGTGACCTGTACAGCAGCAGCTTGGCAGCGGCGATGTCGTCTTCACTGAAGTTCGTTGAGCAGATCTGAACAGCGGATAGCTCATCCATCACGTCCAGCTTCTGCTGCAGGAACGCCAGCAATTCGTTCGCCACAAGTTGTTGACTCATGACGAGATATAATAACGAGCGACGGCTTGCGCCGCGCTACACGTTTACTTTTATTTAGTAATAGTCAGCAGTACGTCCGCATCGATTGGCGGCCGAACGAGACTGGAAACAAGAATTAATCCACTACTGAATCCACTACTGGAATAACCTCTTCTAGCATATAGGCCTCTCCTACAAAATATACTGCTCCCAACACGTAGGCTTAAAGTACATGAATTTATAAGGAATCTGTCCATTTACAACAGGACAATTTTGTAAGAGGTAGTGCCATGCTGCTTTGCAGCCGAATTGGGCCGGTACGACCGGGATGGTACCTCTCGCTCACATAACACCGGCGTCAAGTGACAGCTATGCTGTCGCATTTCGTGCGGTTTGTGTGTTTACGGTGGCTGGGGATAGGGAAAAGGAGGGCAACGCATCAGCATAACCTCCGGTTGTGCGGATGTCTATCATAGGCGTCGGTAGTCACCATACGGCTCCGACTGCTCAATAGCCTCCATATGACATAAAAAAAGAACACTGGACCAGTCCCCAGCGCGAGTTCATCGGCCGATGTCCGAATACTTCGTGAAACGTCATTCCGGAGATGGCGCGATACCGAAGCCATGACAACCGCGCGCAAACAACAAACATGACAACCAAAATGGCGCCTATCGCGTGGTCCTTGCACGGGAAAAATAGCTTTATTAAAAACAGCAAAGGTCGATATTAGCCAAAATCATGGGCTGTAATTGAATACATGAATCCAGTAAAAGAATATTAAACTTTCGTCCTTATCCCATCTTTCCTAAAATCATTTACCTACGCCATTAATCGCTTTTTGAGTTTTATCACTTTATTGTCATACTTTTGTAGCGTTTGTAGCAAAGGCATGTTCGCTTTACTTCGAACTTTGAGTGTGCTAGAGCCGTTCTTTGATGCTCCCACTTACTAGTTTGAGTCACAGCACCATTGTAGGCATCTTTCATAATTATATCCTTTATAAGGCCTGTGCAGACGAGGTACAGATATAGACCACTTATAAATTGTATCGAATAACACACAAAGGACTAAAAGTACCCTGTACAAAAAGTCTACAAATTACCGAAGACACCGAGAAACTGGACTGAACAAAATTACGGGGGAAGTCCCCCAAAAATATAACAAACAGGTGGGCAACAAATGACCGCACACCGTATGCGTCGAATCCGTGACAAGTATTCTGTGGACATTTTTACACAATTGAGGGATGTTTATCCCATGGGGAAGAATGTCCCTCGCCTTTATGGATACACTTTATACGCATGGCACTAGATGCCGGATGGGAACTGGCTATGTGGGTCTAAACTTTTGACTCTGACAGGGTTTTCGCAGTCAGAAACCCTTAATCATTAATGATTATGTAGATGCCATCGACCGTTGTAATCGAGATGCTCCGAATCTGTCAAAGACACTTTATATTATTTGCCTGCGCACATGCTTATCACGATCGTGGTCAGCGTGTTTCCCGTATCTCAAACAGACCTACAACAAAAACGATGAACTATCAAGCACCTGTTATTGTCCAATACTTTTTTAAATTAAAAAGTAGTAAGTAGTAAGCTTCTACAAGAATTTATCCTAAAAACAATCGTGTAGAAAACATTAAGTTATAGACGATAACCGATGACCTAGTGAGGTTAAATGGAGCTTCGTGAAAACACGAAAAGAAGTTACATGATAACCGACCTGCAAATTATACGGTTCCGTACTATTGATCTATTATTTGACATTGGCTGATCCTATATTTGAGAATCCCCTGGTAGTGTTTTAATAGTTTTTGCTTCATTTTTTCTTTACATACCATGTTGCTTATACGAGTACATATTATGGCGTGCGAGTTGAAACAGCCAAAACAGCAAATTATCATGAAATCATCAAATGATAAGTCCAGACTCCCGGAACCTATTTATAATTTTGACCGAGGTTTGAAAATACGTCCGAAAACGGGAATCATCGAATGGTAATTCGGAACAGCTAATTTACCTACGTATTAAATTTTTTTTTTCGGTAATGCAAACGTACCTATTACGCCCCCGTGGCATTTCTCTACGGCCCCCTAGAGGGGCATGCCCACGTCCTGGTATAAAGTGTCTTTCTGGATTTGTACTATATCATATTCAACATAATTTAATAAATGCTTGGTAATCTAGTACACCAGCACACATATTTTGTGAAAACTGTAAACCTATTCAAAATATTGTCGCTAGAATGTCAGACGACGGAATATAATAGCGTAAGACATTAAAGCCTAGAGGCCTACATTACTTTAAAGACCCCTAAAAAGCGAATGAGGTTACATTAGCCACGTCCTAGTTGATACGTGGCGTGGCCGGCGGTTAATTGGTCGTAAGGTCCACCGCCATTAATCATAGACAATTCCCCAACACACCACAAACAAGACCATCGACAATAATTTGTAGACGACCTTTGTTTGTGGTTTTATAGGTTTTGTAAATAGGTACAATTGATGAATTGCACTTATATTAGCAAGGTCCAGCTGTTGTCGCATGACGAGGTGATGACGATGAATAGTTTTCATCAATTATTTTGACATAGGTTATACAGCTTGAAGTGATGGTAAGCTAAGAAGTCTATAAGAGCGTACGCGAGGACATATTTCATAAATCTGTGATATTTGTTAGCTAAAAAAGTGTCGTCAGCGTTTTTTATTATTCCTATCGTAAAGAAGGTCTATACGAATGGCAAACATCAGGTGAACCAACTGTCCATTTGCCCCTGTTTGCCCCCTCTACTATAAAAAAAAAAAAAAGAATCAATGACGGACAAAATTCCGGATAACTGTTCAAACGTAGTGAAATATTGTCAAGCTTTTTTCTAAAGCATTCAGTTGATTAATTAGATGCAGGATATTGTTAGCTTCAAAAGAAATATTTTTTTAGCTTCGCATGAGTGCCTCACGTGATAATTTTTTCGGGTTATCGGTAGGTATACTAGTGCTTTAAAATCTCTTACCAGTCCTTCCGTGACCATGGTTGCTGTAAAGTATCCGAAACGTCGGGCTTGTAACAATCTTAATAAACCGTGATACAATCCGTAAAAATTGTTTCATTATAATCTCTTACCAGGTAAAGCAAATTCCTTGACCCTGTACAAAGTGTGCATTGCTTTTACAACTATTAAGGCGATTAATCTTTAAATTACGCGAGCCAATACAAACACGACCTATATTTTACACTTGTTGTACTCTACCTATTATACGCTTTACTGTGTCAGCATTAGACGCCTTACACCACAGACGATTTCTAAAATAATCTCTATATTTGTAGATTTTCCTAATTATACTAATAAAAACAATATTAAACTTATGTTTGATATTGTTTAATTACTAACGAGTTTGTATTCATTACTAATAAGTATTAATGCATTAAAAACTATAATAAACAATGCATGCGACGCTTGATTTGATATCAAAGATGTCGCGTGCGATAACATGCATGCATGTGATCATATAAAAAGGTTATATGAGGTACAGTCAGTACCAATTTGGTTCAGGCCTTGACGTGGCAGTGGGGCTCAATAGCCTAGCGTGAGCCCGGCACCTTGGGCGAAGCTAATTGAGGCGAGGGGGCTATTTGTACCCCTCTTATAAGAAGAGGGGACAAAAGAGCAGGGGGCAAGGGGCGAGGTTGGGAACCTCACCCCAATGTACTGCCCCGACGCTGGGAGGGGTTGTTCTGTGGTGAGGGATAACCCTTCGTTGGAGATTGCGTCGGTCCCTTGGGGGACTAACTAGCCGTCGAGGTGCCCTGTTTGTTTATTAGATCCGGGGCACCTCACCAAAGGCGGCATTGGTGGCACTCGCCGGGTTTTAGTGGGTAGAGCTGCGTCCACTTACCAGCTAAGCTTACAAGCTTACAAGCTTTCGGGCGCAGCGAGTCCCACATACCCGCGTGGAGAGACCCACTCCCCCGCGGGATGCCTCAGAGCATTTTCTGGCGTTAAAAAAAAATCCAATGATCACACTTCATATTCTGTTCTTTGCATCGATACACAAGCAAAGCTGTTTCACTGGAACCTGAGCTCTTCGTGATGCCCAGGGAATCCTAGGTGGGTTACCGGCATGCTCTTGATAGAAAATATTAAGTGTTGCTTCCGATAAAGACAATGTCCCTGACACAAAGACAATGAAAAACCCTTAGGAAAATTCCAATAGAGAGTAAAAAGGAAAGAAGGAAAAATCCTTAAGTTTGTTGAATTTTGAAAATTTTAATTATAATAGCGGATTTATTTAACTACTGTTTACAAGTACCTATTACTAGTTAAAACGTAAAAACTTACTTAAATCATGAAACCAAGGACAAATAAAACTTATGAAAAAAACTCTAATCGTCGATTTTGTAGGAATTTTATCGTTGGAAAAACGTCCTTACGTTTTCCCGTCCCTTATTTTAATACTAGCTGTTGCCTGCAGCTTCGTCCGCGTCACTCAACTCCTATATGTCCCAACGTCATGTTATAGCCATATAGGCCTATATAGCCTTCCTAACACTAACACTGAAAGAATTTTTCAAATCGGACCAGTAGTTCCTGAGATTAGCGCGTTCAAACAAACAAACTTAACTCTTCAGCTTTATAATATTAGTATAGATTTTTACAGAAAGCATCGTTACGATATTTGAGGAGTTAAAACCACAACAATGACATTGGCAACGCCTTTCAGGACCTTCTCTTTAGTGACCGATGAAAAGGAGGTGCTTTGCGTTCATCAGACGTGACAGTGGGCAAGGACATTTAGCCTTAGCCTCGGCTATATTTAGCCCCAATGCCAATCGATCCCTCCAGATGCACTCGGTCAAGGTCGGTGACGTGTCAATGACTGTTCATTATTTATGGTCAGATCAATTTACCCAACTTTATTATATCCTCCTCTCCCTAAGGCTCCAGACCTCGGATAAAATTGCATCCTAGTAAGACAGAGGGTTGGTCCATCACCAACTACATAAAACTATTATAGCAACATGGCAGAGGAA
This sequence comes from Helleia helle, assembly GCA_963853865.1. Classification (NCBI taxonomy): domain Eukaryota; kingdom Metazoa; phylum Arthropoda; class Insecta; order Lepidoptera; family Lycaenidae; genus Helleia; species Helleia helle. The sequence continues at coordinate 20,289,702 of OY971425.1, forward strand.
CAGCAAAAGGGTTCATTAAAAAGGGATACAGTTGATGATAACGATGATTGGGTATTACGTCAGTGTGCAGTAAACATATTGACAGGCAATTGTAACTATTTGCGCCTTTATTAGGCACGAAAATGGCACAAACTGTTTGTGAACAAACAGACATCTCGTGCAGTTTAAGCTCATAAAAGCACAAATAAGTCAAATAACGCGACATGTAGTGGTGAAAATGTAATAAACATAGAAAATTGGCGGCTAATCGATTAGGTATATTAACTTTATGGTATATTCACTATATTGTCTGTGGTAAGCATTTTTTCTTTAATTAATATATTATTTTTAATTAATATTTTGAGCGCATGCACAACTTCTTGGCGCTCATTGGGGGGAGGGATTATTACTTATATTAAATCACAATAAATTATTTAGCATCGGCATCGATTTAGGATCTATTGAAGATATTTTCCATTTCATTTCTTTATACATGTATATATAATTATTAATTCAGGCTATTTCGAAAATAAGAACCAAAAACCAAAGTTTAGAACTATTCTTGAAAAAAACAAGTAAAAAACCTAGGCAAGCACTTCAATCTTATCATCGTTCCTAGAAAATATATTTTTCGTATCCAAATCAGCCGTTTCTAGGTACTAATGTTTCATGTAAATAGTGGTGGCAGGGTGGCACGTGGACGGTGGACGGTGGTCAGTACTCAGTCATCGCGCCGCGGCCGTCCCGGTCGATCCGGGCATGACCACTTAGCACAGCCATGACAGAGGATATACCAGGTGCGTTCTAAAACCATACTATAGCTAATATTAAAAATTATAATTCTAAAATTAATGTTTCTTTTTTACCAATTAGGTACCATGGACAATATTGTTATATTTACATTTAAAAAAATGTTAAATTATGTTTACAAAATATTAAGTACTGGGTAATTATTATAATATTACAGTTTCTGTAAATCTAAAAATAATTAAATAAGAATCATTTTTTTTGTTATTAATTTGAGTGGAGAAAAAAATCGTTAGTGCTGTTCTTATTTTAAATCTTTTTAATTTAAAATGGCGACGTAACATTTGTGATTGCAAATAGATTGCAAATTACTAAATAAATCGATAAAAAATCATTAAAACCTATAAAATAAATGAAACAGTCATTCGGATATAAATAATATTTTAAAAGCCACTTAATTCTTAAAGTATATTTGTTTTTCTACTGTTTTGAATTAAAAGTATCCTTCACCTAATCGCAAAATAATGATAACATAAAACCTTCGTGTGTGTAGCTTTTACAGCGCATGTCATAAAGCTCATATTACTAGATTACAGTTGTGTGCGATTTAAGACATTTTGGGCAGGATTGGTCAGTGGTCCTAGCTCCGTTGTATAATAATGGTAATTTGTGAGCGACTGAAGTATTGATTTCAGACTTCGTAACGCACTTCTTAACATACATATTAAAATTATTTTTATGCAGTGTTTTTTAATAATTCACAGATTTTTTTTAACTAAGTTAAGTACTTATAACTTAACTGAAACCGTGGTACTTATCCCGTTTTAAACACTTTTATACTCGTCTATCAGTTGGGTTGTGTCAATGTTGAAAGTACTTAAAATATTCAAAGCGACTGTAGGATTGCCAAAATTATCAACCGTCGTGATTACTGATTGAGGTTTTACAAGGGTTTTACTTATTGTGACAGGGGTGATGATAATGATGACATTACTTATTTTATATACTCATGATTTATAATACAAATTTTAATGTTAGCTCTTCTCCAATTTTGGATCCCTTATATCAACAGATTTATTAAAAGCTGTACTGTGTTACTTTACTTACGGTTACGCAAAAAACCTTTTTATGAAAAAAGATTAGATTAGATTTTATGAAAGTCGAAAAGTACGCTTGTCAAAAATAAACTCAGACTTGTGACTGCCCCAAAAGGAGGTTTGGTGAGAAGGTTGCGCTGTGCCGCGTTCCCGTCTGCCTAGGAACCACTGTCCACCATCCTGCTTATTTTTTCCGTGAAAAAGCTTTGCTGTGTTTCGAGGAGGATGGCAGGACATACAGTGTAATTACTGGAATAGAGACACACGTGTTATGTCTCAGAATGATGATGTTCATGTTCATGGGCGACGCTGACCACTGACCACCATGTGGCTCGTCTGCCCGTTTGCCTATCCAACTACATATTATAAAAAGGTTTGTTATTCGAATGTACCTCTGTACGTTTATTACCTAACCACGTTCCAAAGGTCCAAGACATTATAAAATGCCTCCACGCCAAGAAGGCCCCCGGGCCGGACATGATTTCCAACAAGGTATTAAAAATACTACCCCCCGCCCTAGTTATCCTCCTGGTTAACATTATAAACGCCCTCCTCAAGGGTTGTAGGTTTCCCGATATATGAAAAGAAGCTTCGGTCATAGGAATACCGAAGCCCGGAAAACCGCGCTCGGAACCGTCTAGCTATCGTCCCATAAGCCTAATAAGCTCGTTAGGAAAAATCTACGAAAGAATTCTGCTTAGGCGGTTGAAAACCGTCATTAGCGTAAAGAATCTTTTCATAAATGAGCAATTCGCCTTCCGCGAAAACCACTGCTGCCCGAGGCAAGTCCACCGTATGACGGAGGATATACTCAGGGGTTTCCTTAAGAAAAACAAACACGACACGTGCGCTGTATTCTTTGATGTAACAAAAGCCTTGGATAAAATCTGGCACGAATGCCTCATATTCAAACTATTCAAGTTAGGAATACCGGACAGATTATTCATCATCATCCGCGACTACCTTTCTGGCCGGCATTCTAGATATAGAGTAGAGGGCACTCTGTCCTTTCGGAGACCTCTGAGGGCCGGAGTCCCACAGGGCTCCGTGCTGTCGCCGATCTTGTACAACTTGTATACCTCCGACATCCCCGAACACCCGGCGGTTAAACGAGCTCTCTTTGCAGACGACACCGCTCTGTATATCACCCAACCCTCAGCCGCAAGGGCTTCTACCATCCTCCAGCGTGCCGTCACCGAGCTGGTTCGCAAAATGGAGGATTGATATAAACCCAGAAAGTGCCTCCATAAAATTCTCACGTAGGAGGGTCACAAACAGACGACCTTATCGTACCATGAAACCGATAAGGTTAAAAAATATTGAAATACCCAGAGTAGATCAGGTAAAATACCTGGGGGTCACCCTTGACAGGTCGATGTCATTTAGACCACACATAGAGACAGTCACCAAAAAGGCCAAATTCGTCTTGAGACCGCGCAAACAGCGCTAACACTACGCTACCGCTAGATTGCTTGGGCACCGCGCATGACCCGCCTACCTCTCCAGTGGTGGTGCATGCGAGTGTACGCATATGCAGTGTGGGAAAGGAGGGCGGTGCTGTATGCATGCATATGCGTGCACTCACACATTTGCAGTAAAGACTGCGTGTTTTGCGGAATTATTGCTAATTAAATTATAACTTAATCTTATATAATGGATTTCCTCAAAGTAACGCCTGATTCTATTAACTAAATTTCTATATATTATATATATTGTATTATATTATGCGAAGCTGATAAAACATGGATTATTCGAACTGAAAGTATTTTTTTTAATATGATCTATGCAAAAGAATCACTTTGTTCCTAAAGTTTCTGGATATATACAAACATCCGTAAAGTTCATTGAACTGCAACATGCAATGCCTACATTTACATGTCCACATTTCAATATTTAACGCTAATCACGCTAGTGCTGCGGTAAAACCGATGCTTTAAAAATGCACACTAAATTGATGCGTGTGCATTGTTACGGAAGCCTATTATAAAGGTATAATACATAATATATAATATTATAAATGTGACTGTCTTACGTTTAGGTAGACGAAGTGTTGGTCGGCCCTTAACCAGATGGAAAGACGATCTCCGTGCGGTGGCCGGTCCGTCTTGGATGCGAGTGGCAAGGGATGTTCAGCAGTGGACGGATAGAGGCTGATGATGATGAATCTGTTCGTGTGTCAGCAAAGCATAATATTTTTTTTCAAGAGTGTCAGACTAAAATTACGGAACTCTTAAAACCCCTTGGGCTTCTAACAATAAAACTTGTATCAGACCAATTAATTACTCTGAATGTTCAGAGTAATTAAGAAAACGTAATAAAGAAATGTTTTATTTTTATGGACACAATAGTCACGAAAACTCTCAGTCTCAAGTACAAGGGCGAACAAGGTTACCTGTGTTAGGCCTTCTACTATATTATGTTTTACTACTTTAGAAAAAACCTCAAAATTAAAAGTGTAAAATCAAAACTGTTTATAAAATACTAAAATAAAACAAAAACAAAAATATATTTGCTTAACTTTTACACGAATTTCATTCGTTTTACGGATTTTATCGCGATTTATTTAGATTCCTACATGCCTGACATTACACTTTTAGCAAACCTGTATGTATGTAGGACGTTCCTACATACTCTTTTACAAGCTTTATGTATACAACAGCGACATCTAGTTCCGTTTAACAAACAGTCCAAATACCCTGATCAAGACTAGATGGCGCTTTTCTGTATTACATGAAAAATAGATCGCGCTATAGCTTTGCTTACAGTGAATGTATATGGTATTCACAATTTCATCTTGCAGTTCATGATGATGATGATCCTATATCAATTCTATAGGACAATTTTTTCACAGTCTCAATTTCTACGGAAATATCGACTGTAGTAAATGTTGTAGTGTAATAAGTAATTTGTGATATGGACTGATATATAAACATTATTAACTATAATAAAGTGTTTAGTTAATAGTTATCACTTATTAGTAATTACTAATTATAATTAATAATAATAAAAAAAATATAAAGATACTAGATAGTTAGAACTTAAGTACTACTTAGTAATTAGTATTTACTTACTTAGTAATTAGTATATGAAACTGTAATAATATGTATTATGTAAATATGTACTAGTGTAGGTACTGTGTAGTTTGACTGGTGAGGCAGTGATCGCCGATCGGATATAATAATATAGTACTTACCTTCACTAATCGCCATAATGTTTCGGAAAATTTCAGAACTAATTAGTAGACGACCTCTGTGGCTCAGTGGTGAGCGCGTTGGCGCTCAAGCCGGAGGTTACGGGTTCGAATCCCGCCAGGGAACAAAAATATTTTCTGTGTTCCTGGGTCATGGATGTGTATTATATAATAAAATCTTAAATATATGTATAGTATAAAAGTATTAAATATATTTTCGTTGTCTGGTACCCGTAACACAAGTTCTTCGAGAACTTACCACGGGACCAGATTGACGTGGTGTGAAAGCGTCCATAGATATTATTATTAATTAGTAATTTCTGTACGGAGTATGGACTTTACTATCAACAGTATCAACTATGTTTTACCGTAAAAATTGTTTCAGTATAATGAATGAAATTCGCGTAAAAATTAGAAAACAATATTACTCGCTGATAATAAGTTTATAATATTATACATTATTATAGATTACTAGCTGTTGCCCGCAGCTTCGCCCGCGTTAACTTTTAAAATTTGAGGGGTTGACCACCCTTATCACTTAGGGGTATGAAAAATAGATAGTAGCCGATTCTCAAACCTACTGAATACGCATATAAAATTTGGTAAAAATCGGTAAAGCCGTTTCGGAGGAGTACGGTAACTAACATTGTGACATGGAAATTTTATATATAAGAATATTATAAGTGACATTCGCGTAACAAAACTTTACTTGAAAATTGAGATATTACTTAGTGGATAATACCTACTGAGTGTTTTTTTTTCTGCTCTCGCTGGGGAATGCTGTTATGCATGTCACCCTCATGCGCGCAAAGAAGTTTCACTTCAAAAATTTCGAAATACAAAAAACGAGAAGTATAAATTTACATATGCGATTTGTAAATTTATGTACAATTATGATTGGTTTAAGTACTTACCTACTTGGATTTAAATGTATTTTTTTTTATTCTACGGATCCCCATCGCCACTTCTCAGTCGGTTTTCAAGTACCTACACTACCTACACGTTTGTTACACGCATTTTATCTGACCATTTAAATAGTTTTTCACACGAATTCGGGTACCATAATTTTCCATAGACCTTATCGCACATTTTATTTATGGTAATTTTATAACCTCGGGTCCTTGACGTCATTCAAGAAGGTCAAATGAACTTAATAAAAACCCTCGTAGCCAGGGGTGATTGATGATAAAATTACAAACGAAACGAAAGCAAAATCATTTCGTACATTGCGTTAAAAACCTAGAGGTCAAGAAATGTTAGAAATATTAAAATGAACTTTGGCGAATTGATCTTACTAATAACATATTATTGCAATAACTAAACACGGGAAAGTAATTAATAATAATAAATGTATCTTGGCTTAAGTTATTATATACATATACAGAAACACTAGCTTTTCCCTGCAGTAGTGCCCACTATAAAATTAAGAAAAAATATTACTCCAAATAAACTAGCCTATAACGTTAATATAAATAGCCTACAACGTTCCTTAATAATATAAATAGCCTAACGTTCCATAGCTTAGCAATATAATTTGTTTATATATACTCTTTCCTACAACGTTCCACTGGGCTACCATTTACCAAATACAACTTAATAAAAAACAACCTTTAACTTATTTTATCGCGGTTTAGGGAGGCCTATGTTCAGCAGTGGACGGATAGAGGCTGATGATGATGATGATGATGAAGTGATAATCGCGTAACAATACAATGTCTACCAAATACAAAATTACTATCCAAATCCGACAGGACGTTCCGGAGATTAGATCCCCTTGCTGCTGACAAATGAGTAATGACATGATAAAATAATGAAACAACTTTAACGGATTTTGTCGCGGTTTATTAGAATGTTAAAATGCCCGATGTTTTAAATACTTTACAGCAACCAGGTCACGGGACGCGGAAGGACCGACCATGAATGTTAAAGCTAAATTCGCGTGAACATTAGACAACAATATCATATATTTTTTTAAGCCACAAGGATGCAAAATGCATTTGGGGCCTTATGGTGATTACCGACGCCCATAGATATCCGCACAACCAAGACCTACGCACCTGCGTTGCCCTCCTTTTCCCTATCCCCCCAATGGATAACCGAACCAAAACAACCGCACGAAACGCGACAGCATAGCTGTCACTTGACGCAGGTCCTGTGTTATGTGAGCGGAAGGTACCACCCCGGTCGTGCCGGCCCAAGTCGGCTGCAAAGCAGCATGGCACTACCTCTTACTGATAATTAGCTTATTGATGTGAAACGTCTCTTTCTCACCAGACACTGGCGCCGTATTCACGTTTGGCAAGTCGCACTTCGCTGACAATGAGCCGAGCCACTTCTTCATCAAGAACGACCCCATCGTTGCCATCTCGTGCGGGGACGAGCACAGCGCTGTGATATGCCGTAAATATCTCGTCATTATTATCAAAATCTATCCGACCATGGCTAAACTTTTATTAGTTAGTTCAAACAACATTTGGTCTTAAGATAACATTGGGTCTTAAGAGACCCGTCACCCGAGACTCCATAGAGAGGTCCTCAATATAAACATTTAAAAACGTTCCCGCAGTTCCCCTCCTATGTCGCCCCAGGGCCTACAACCTTCAGACCTCCAAATTATTGCTTAGAATTATTAAATGTGCCCTCGATTTTCTATTTGCTTGTAATAATAACCATATCTATACAATTCAGAGAACGGGCGCGTGTTCGTATTCGGAGCAAACACGTGGGGCCAGCTGGGCCTGGGTCACACGGACGCAGTGAACCGGCCCAGCTGCGTCAAGTGGCTCAAACCGCAGCGCGCGCTCTACGTCGCCTGCGGACGAGCGCACACCATCTTCGTCACAGGTAGGTGGCGAACACGTGGGGATCTGCACCCTGCCTGATACAATAGCTTTGACTTACGGCTTCGTAAGAACATGTTGTATGACCGCATACGTAATTAACGGATTTGGTAATTTCAAAATCGATTTGGTAATTTGCATTGCAGTATGAAACGAAGATTCACTAGGTACAGAAATCAAGTTGACCACTAAGTATCAAATTCAAAATTACACATAATATACATTTAAAGTTGCATGTGGTATGTTGCCTGGACCCTACTGCCACATAACCAGACCCAAAGATCATATTATGTTCTATAGCCACTGGTCCGTGTTCCAGACACGCACGCCATCTACTCCGCGGGCTGCAACGACGAGGGGCAGCTGGGGACCGGCGACCTGCAACACCAAAGCGTGCCGCAGCCCGTGGAGCTGCCTCACCGCGTGTCACAGGTGTCCGCCGGCAGCGACCACACCGCCCTGCTCACCGGTACGTACCGCCCACTCTGGGCAAACGCCATCTCCCACTAGCCTGGTCAGCGCGATCAATTTTTAAAATATCATACAATGTCTTATTCCATCCTAATGACCAGGATACCCAATAGCTTGAGAATGATTATAAATAAGTATGCGTTATATTACTTAGATCTTTTTCTTTTCTTTACGCCGGGAAATGCTCTGAGGCATCCCGCGGGGGAGTGGGTCTCCCCAGGCGGGTATGTGGGACCGGCTGCGCCCGAAAGGTGGTAAGGTGGACGCAGCTCTATTCACTAAAACCCGGCGAGTGCCACCAATGCAGCCTTTGGTAAGGTGCCCGGATCTGTTGAGCAAACGGGGCACCTCGGCTCAATTTGCCTCGCCCAAGGTGCTGCGTTCACCTTAGGTTAGTTCCCCACCGCCACGACCAGGCTTGAACCATGGTGGGGATATTACTTAGATCTACTCAAACCTTCTTATATTAACACAAATCTTGTTGGTCTTCCTCAGGATATCTTTCGTCTTGAATTACGTACACTCGAAGTTAATTATGTCAACTCTTCAAATATCAATTAACGTAATATTTTGGTCGACGCTGTTCATTTAATTGTGAAAAATTGTAAACTGCTAAAAAAGGCACCTTAACAGAATTAGCCAACGTAATGATGATCGAATGATGATCTTTCAGATGAAGGTAGAGTGTTCGTGTGCGGCTCCAACTCCGAAGGTCAACTGGGGCTGGGAGAAGAGACCAGGTCCTGTACGAAGTTCACGGAACTCAAGTTTATGGAGAAGATTGCCTTCGTCGAGTGCGGATACTATCACACTGTATTTATCACTTGTAAGTCTTTTTTATGACATTCATTTTTTAAGGGCTAGGCCCACCACTCGTTCCCACCTCTGCTGCTGTGAAGCCAGGATCGACCAAATGACCCTTTGATCTTAGGGCGAAAGATATGTTAAACTGCCTTGGGACCTCTGACAATTACCCTCATGTTCGATCTAAGATTTTAAATTAACATGGTTCTTTTCACTCTTAGAACTATTTAAGGTTGAAAAAGTCGACGGCGCGAACTCTAACTAAATGACTGCTATCTCACCTAACATATTACTGGAACACGTGTGCTAGAATGAAATGCACAATGATTCATTCCTAAAATGTCCTTTTAGCAAAACAGTTATTACAGAAAAACTATTAAGTGTATATTTTTAAAATAAATTTATTTCAACTTTTGAATAACTAAACTATGTCTGTACGGGCTTTATTTTTGAGCTTTCGAGCTCCGTATACTATATTATATTGTCTCCCAAAGTTGAGCTAAAATCAGTGTTGAAATACAAAAGTTTAGAAGCTGGTATTTTTTTAATTTATATTTTTTTACGATTGTGGGTACACACCGATATATCTATATCTGTGTATACCCACAATCGTAAAAATATTTTACGATTGTGGGTATATCATTATTATCTAATAACGAGATCAATTTATATTATCCTTAATTGTTTATGGTCAACGTCAAACATTGTAGTAATTACTGTTCTGCGTTTGTATGGAAAGATGAGCGACTTGTGTATCCTTAAGACGAGATATTAGTAGCAAGACATTCGTAGACAATGTTGAAATTTTTACCTCTGTCCCGTTTGAAATAGTTGTAATAATTTAACTTTCAGCAAAGGGTGCGGTGTTCATAACGGGCGATAATGAGAACCAGAAACTGGGCATTCCCACGGCGTCGATTATATACGTGCCCCAAGTCCTGCCCCTCAGTATTGACATCAAGAGCGCGTGTTGCGGCGCCAACCACACCTTCCTCTTGTCCATGGACGAGACCAAGATACTCGGGTTTGGCTCCAATGAGAAGGGTCAGCTGGGAATGGGGCAGGTGACCAACGTGACTGAACCCGCGGAGCTAGACTTGACCATGTTTGGCGGGCATCAGCTTAAACTGGTCGCGTGTGGGGCAATGCACACCGCATTTGTTACGGGTGAGCGCTGGAGTTTTTATTACCCGCTTTGGTGACATGTGAAAACTGAATATACTTTTTTGTTTAGAGAAATCAAGGTAGTATTATTTTGAACATGAAACATTTTAAGGAGGCCTATGTTTAGCAGTGGACGGATAAAGGCAAAATCCAGCCTTTATCAGTTCGCTGCTTTGTGTCTATTCTATATAGTCATCAGTGTATCAAAAATTTGAGTCTATATAGTCTATAGCTCACCTGATTTTTTTTCTTCATTTAAGACATTTTGTGAATAACGCTAACAATACCGACAAAAAGTTTAGAATATTAGTATTGCTCCTGGACACATCAGTTCAGACCACACGGTAGAAATTCAAAAGCTACTAGCATTTACAGCAACATACAATAATTCAGTCTCTTGAGTATTTTAAGATAATATAATGTATGATGTAATGTGGAAAGTGTTCAACATCCACAATCCACGTCGAACTTAAGGTGACAAATGTTAGGTGGCTGCTATATTGCTTCTTCAATAGTTCAGCAGCAACATCCGCATGTCCTATGGTGGATGTGATCATGATTAATGTATTAACATAATTAGGTCACATCGTCATCGTTGCAGTGTCATCATTTGAAATATCGATATTTATACGACCATTTAAATTACGACATTAAAATTAATATTTTTTAAACCAACAATGCATTTTCAGACAATGGCCTCCTTTACATGTGTGGGGAGTCGAGACACAACAAGCTTTGTTTGGAGGAAGTCGACGACGCCAACAATGCAAACGAGGCTATACCCAATCAATACTCGCCGAAGCGGGTCACAGCTATGAATGGGTTCGTAGTAGACAACGTGTCCTGCGGCGGCTGCCACACTCTACTCACGGCCACAAAGGGCTCTAACGCCGATTTCACTAACAACGATTTCAGTATAGTTTCCGAGGAAAACCGACAAATGTCCCTCACTGAACTCCCGCCTCTGCAAAAAGTTCCATTCGTCAAAGATATTTCGATAGAAGACGTCAAAAACGCTAACGTTATTAAAAACAAGAACAGAGAGAGCGAGAACGGTAACGACGAGTCGGGGTCTATAAACTCACTGGAGGCGAACGTGAGCGGGTCCCACATCGTCAACATAAACGACCTTGAACCAGAGAATACCAGCCTACACGACGTACCAAACATTACCGACGAAGAGACGATAAAATCCAAAATCGATACCAAAATAGAAGCTGTGTCAGAGATGATTAAACACGAGACCGAAAACGTGGAACAGAAAGTCGAAGATACAGTCAACAAATTAGAAGAACAAGTACAGGCTAAAGCGGAAGTGGTAGATGAAATTATCAAGAAATCCATTAACAGTATAATTCCCGGGGAACATGGTGAGGAGAAGAAAGTTTTAAATGTACCCGACAAAATAGCTGAAATTACAAATTCACCGCCGCCAAAGACGCCGATAATACAAGATCTACTGGACATTCCGGACATAACGCAGATGAGTCCAGATTTGAGCAAACATAGTGATGACGGCCAAAAGAGTGACGGAGGCCAATCGGAAAATGAAACTATACCCTGTGCTTCGGACAAGTCGAGTCCACAAATGGGCAAAACTAAAACACAGGCAGTAATACCGATAGTACGAAGTGATGATCATATCGACTCTCAAGAAAACCACGAGGATTCAGACGTCGTTGTCAATAAGTTAAAAGAGAAGGGGCGTTTCGCAAGATTCTTTCAAGCGATAAAAGATAAAGAGAACTCTTGTATTGGAAAAGGAAAAGTCATCGAAGAAAAAGTCGTAGGTAATCCTAATGAATATTAATAGAAATATGCATGTTTCTTTTTTACTATTTGATTACCTGGTAATTGGTATGCCCATACTATCATCATCATCATCGGCCTTTATCCATCCACTTCTGAACATAAGCATTCTTCAACCCATACGATACCTATTGTTTTTTTTTAATATACTTCCGATTTTTAAATTCTATAAGTAGTTTTTTTTTTTGCAGAAAATGTGCACAAAGGAATCGAGACCGCGGAAGAAAACGTACACAAAGTAGAAGAAAGAATCGAAACGGAAATAAGAAACCAAACTAATTCACGAACTTGCACAATTTTATAAGTTTTTAATCAGCTCATATCATAAGGAGAGTTAATGTCGATTGTCTTTGTTATTTAATACAATAAAGTTTATATCTTACTATTAATAAAACATACAAAAGATTACTTTGTCACGATTTATTATATCAGTCTAAGAGTACAAAATCACAGAATGGTTGATTAATACACTTATATAACGGCACTAATAAAAATGAATACTGTCTTCTTATCTATTAATATACACCGTTATCAAATAACTCTTACATCATATACCAACTATATGGAGAACAAATAGTTCGAGCTGTTGTGTTTATGGAAGTTAATTTTTGTGTTGAGACGTAGTATATCTTTTAATTTCTGGCATATCTCAAAATTAGCTTTATTGTCATGAGCGTCAGCTACCCAAATACCTAAAAACATTCAAAATGAAAAATCAAAATCATTTTTTTTTTCATAATAGCCTACCTACCAACAGAGCATCTTTTTGTAACTAAGTATTATTATTATTATTATATATTATAACTAATTTTACATGTTGTTATCCTGAAATACCTGGGAGGAACGCCCTATTCCCAACCACAACTTGGGAATAGGGCGTTCTTCCATAAAATCTTTTACTTTATAATATCCTTTACCACACAAACGCTCTTTAATGACTTTTTAAATTTCTCAATTGTAGGGTTTTAATCATTTTCTGGGATCCTATTGTGGAAGCGTATACCTACAGTTAGTTGTGTTTAAGAGGATTGCTTACTTTTGTGAGTCTAATCACTGGTTCATCGAGCCTGTGTCTATTCCGTATATCCCTACTATGGATGTCACTTTTTTTTCAGAATTTACTTATGTTTTTCAGGACATATAGTAATTTTTAAGTTGTATTGCGACGCGACAGTCAGAATTCCAATCTGTTTAAATTTGTCTCTCAAAGATTTACAGGGGAGCACTTGTAAATTGCATTAAATTCCTATAACAATTAACATCTCATCTTGGCATTCATCGAAAGCACAGTGGACGAGAAAAGGTTGATGATGATGATCATGTTCTTCTTCGAAACTGCAATATGCAATGTGAGGTCGAAATATGATCTACCAACATCAGTAAAGAACATAAAGAAGCTTGCTCGAAATCAGACCTTAGTGCTTAGTAAGGACTAAGGTCCATATACCAACCCGACGCCAGGAGGCCGTGTGGTCGAACACTACACGGTTAGCGAGGGGCAACCCCCCACTTTTACAAACCAAAAGTGAGCCAAATGGGCTCACACTAATCCGATGTAGCATTAGGGCCTTCGGGCCGTTAGTATAGATCCATCCGGAAAAAAAAAGTCCATATAAACGTAGCCTATTCAGCCACACGAGGTGATAAACGTGTCAGTAATCCTGTAAGCCTGTCCTGTCCTGTCTCCTTAATAACAGCATACTAATAGCTTTAGACGTAGCTTTAAATGGGCTTACAGCTTTAAGTCAATGCCACTTCTTATACAAAGTAATATTATTGAGGTCAACTTACCAATTTTACTCTTTGCCCTCACATTTACGACAGTGCCGCAAATTGAGTCCGAATTCTCAAAGTTTTCACCGATCAAAAGTAGTACCTAAAATGTATATATTTTAAGTAATCTAGGTCTATTTAAATTAAGCTTGTCTAAATTTTGCAAATACAGAAATTTGTTAGATACAAAATGCATCAGTTCCAGGGGTGTATAAATATGATTTCAAATAAATTCTTAAGCCGACTTTTCCATTATTTGGGCACTCGTAAAAAAAATTACCACAGGACTTGACTAACGTAGCGTGATTGTTCATTAATATTTATTATTATAATATAATTTTACTAGTGGCACCGACAGACGTTGTCCTGTACAAAATATTTTTTTTTGTGAATCTAAACCATCCTCGAATCCCCTTGAACTCATACAAAAAATTTCATCAAAATCGGTCCAGCCGTCTAGGAGGAGTTCAGTGACATACACACGCACACAAGAAATATATATATATATATATATATATATATATATATATATATATATACTAGTGGACCCGACAGACGTTGTCCTGTACAAAATATTTTTTTTTGTGAATCTAAACCATTCTCGAATCCACTTGAACACACACAAAAAAATCATCAAGATCGGTCCAGCCGCTTAGGAGAAGTTCAGTGACATACACACGCACAGAAGAATTTATATATATAAAGATGAATAAACCGTGAAACTCTGAAATCGTGATCGAAAAAAACAGAATACTCACTGTATACAGCCAAGTGTTGTCAAGGCCTCCCCCCGTTATACCCCGTTTCTTCTCAAAGCCGATCAGCAACCGTCCTCCATTCCTATTGGCAGTATCTTCCCACATGGGGCGTATGTGGTCTTTGAAAACAGCATAATCTTGCCCGAAAAGGAGCTCCGATGGGCTTTTCATATAATGGTAGAGACTGGAAATATTTATAATGGACGTTTTTGTGTTGATTGAACGAAACTTATGTCTACTAGTGATTGGATGAGGGCTGAAAAAGTTAGTGATGATAAATGAAAACAACTGATACCTAGATAAAATACTTTCATGGACCATTCCAACTATGCCCCTAAATTTACGACTTGTCCGTAAGTTTGCCGTAGCTCAACGTGCTATGGAGCGTGCGAGAAATCCGCCAGAGAACTAAGGTTACTGATATCACGCAAATAATAAGCTCGTTAAAGTGGCAGTGGGCTGGTCACACACTCGAACGGATGGCCGATGGGGCAATAAGGTTCTAGAGTGGAGGCCACGTTTAGGTAGACGAAGTGTTGGTCGGCCATTGACCAGGTGGGAAGACGATCTCCGTGCGGTGGCCGGTCCGTTTTGGATGCGAGTGGCAAGGGATCGGTAATCTTGGCGTTCATTAAGGGACCACGTAGGCCATATACAGCGATGGACGGATAGAGGCTGATGATGATTCTAACTATGTAGTTTATTTTGTGTGATCAAACAAATATCTCAGCACTATCTTCATAAGCAAAATCACAAAATAAACCCACCACCAAAAATCTTCAACTGTATCGAAGGTTGTCAGTTTGACCTGATTTTCTTCCCAGCTCTTCTTTTGGTTTGTGAACATCCAAAATCCCCAAGTATTTTTCAATGGATGTTTCATCGTATGCAGTGGAATTTCAATTGAATCGTCCTTCGAGTTGTCAGTTCTCGTCTGAAGACACAACATTTTTGTATCACATTAGTATAATGAGAACAAAGGTAAGAAAAGTGAAGTGGCGATGAGTCGTTCACATCAGAAGAACTGATATTCCCCCAAGCACCGGCTTGGGGGAATTAATAGGACGTCGGGGTCGGGCGTTTTTGCGTTTTTTTTAATGATTATGGTATGTAAAACAATACACTGTGTGTTTATTGAGTTCTTTTTACTGCTCCCGTTCAAGTGAAGCGACCACTGATACATGTACCATCCAAAAAATAAGTTAAAATTAAAAAAAAAAAAAGTCAAAATAAGTAAAAGGGGTATGTTCACTAGTGGACCGATAGAAAGTGATGTTGATGATTAATAAATTACTTATAAAATATATATAATCCAAGTACCATTTATAGTTACCATTATATTGATATAATCATCATACAATTTGTATGACATTGATATAATTAATAGCTAATTATTTTATTTAATAATTTAATAATCTAGCTAATTAACTAAAAATGCATAGTGCGTACGCTGCCACGAAAGTGATAACTCGCGCGAATATCACGCGAGTAATCGCGCGAGTACGCGGCATCGCGAGGAGCAGGACGATGAGCAGCGCGAGGAGCATTTTGTAGCCGGCCCATAAGATGGACGAGTAATTTCACCTCACGAGATGGTAAGTGATTAATACTACCTACAAAGGTATGTCTAAAACTTTGTGCGTCGCTTACTTTTTTATTTAAGAGACCACTTGATTTGATTTGATTAACACAGTTGTATTTGTGTTTTCTAACCGGTGGCAGGGATGTATGTACCATCACTTACACCACCTATCGTCGCAGGCTAGCCAACGGGAGTTGAGTTCACTAGTCTACAATTACGACGTGTGTCGACTGTCGAGTGAACTCATTTGAATTCGTCTGCGACCACCACTTACCACCAGATGGTAAAAGTGTATTTAATACTAACTAGTAAGAGGTAGTGCCATGCCGCTTTGTAGCCGAATTGGGCCGGCACGAGTTATACTGTCGCGTTTCGTGCGGTTTGTGAGTTTCCGGTGGCCCTTGGGGAGGATGGAGAAAAGGAGGGCAACGCATCTGCATAACTTTTGGTTGTGCGGATGTCTATGGGCGTCGGTAATCACCATAAGGCTCCGACTGCTCGGTTGCCTCCATTAAAGACATTTAAAAAAACTGATCAAGTTCAAGATTTGTTCTTAATATTTCTATGCTCAAGGTATTAGGTACATTGTACTGGGATACTCTCTCGATTACTTCATACAAGTACACTTGTGCGAGCCACTTATTTTAGTCAAAGCTTTGTTATAAATAACAGAGTCCGTCTGATAAGATAGCCTCAACTGGCGTCCAGTATTTGCTTGTGATCAATTGTACTTTGACTATACTGATATTTACCGTATACACTTCCTAACGACCTATTCATGCTACAAATGTGTTCTGCGAAGACTGTGAAGTAATTATAAACAATTCGACAATTATTTTATTTATGTTAGCAGCTTTGACTATGGAATGTCGTTAGCAGATAAGGCGACGGTCAGCTAGACAGTAAGGTACTTCGTGCAGGATTGCAGGTTCGAATCCCGTCAGGGACAGAGTACAGACATATACGTGACAATACGTGACTTTAATCGACCATTAGGGTACCTTTCACTCAGATTCAAATGTTCACATCATTGAGATCTGTATAGTGTAAGTACCTACACCGTACATGTATATTTTTAATAAATCCAGTTGAAGTTTTCTAAATATAGTAACACTTATCGTAATTAGTATGTTCTTTACCTTCGTCCTTTACCTTATATCCTTTTGGTTCCACATGTATCTTTCTCTAGAATACGTAGAATCCTGCCGGCCTACTCTTGACACTCGATCCTATCGAAATTTAGGATTGGGATCGAAAAGACGCTACAACTAGCGCATAATTTGACTCGATTACAGTGAAATTTTATGTAACTAATTGAAATCGGGATTTCTCGATCTTGTTCATACATATTTCCTTAATTCGTACTCTTGACGTTGACGTATCGACTTCGAAATTGAAATTGGGTTCGATTTTACACAGTTCATTGTTCAACAAAACTTAAGTTTTTAGTGTTCGATTGCGATGTTTGAAGTGTTTTTTATTAAAATTATGGCACGATTGGCACTTCTTTTTGGATATATTAGGATAGATCTAAGACAAAGGCGAAATCTAAGAAGAATGGCGCGGTATATGCCAATAATGCGTTCACCATGAGTGATGTATTGCCTCAGCAAGGAGCTTTGAAGTTGTTCGTAGCGATTTGGATTTGTATCTACTATCTAGTATCTAGTATCTACGCGTTGTAAGGTATGTCAATAGAAATATCTATAATCTAACCTCTTCTATAGTTCATCTTTTCTCTTTATTTACGGCCTATGTAGGATACATAAAAAATATATCTCAAATTATTTTATTATTGATTGGTTCTACATTGTTCTTCATATTATGTGATACCTATCTATTAGACAAATAAAAGTGCTAATTATAATAATCTATTTGACTTATTGAGTTACATATATTTGCATTATTTTATGAAAACTTCCAAATAACATCCGTAGGAAGTGCTATTGATGGTACAGAGGTTTTATAATAGAAAAGGATTTCACTTAAGAAATGTTTTAATTATAAGTTGACTCTTGGATTCTGTAATTGTATAATTTAGTTTTAATAATGCTCTTTTTTATTCTTTTTTTATTTTATTTTATTTTTTTGTTTACTATATTTTGAGCTATTTTGAAATTTGATGTCTATTCATTTTTTTTTTTTATTAATATTTTATGGCCTGGTTACGAGACCTTTAAGCCAAGTCAGATTTTTGGGCACAAACTTTTATCCTTTAATGTATCAATTACACTTCACTGATTTTATTTTATTCTATTACATATTTAAATTTTCACTACGGTATTTTTTATGTATTTATATAATGCACTATAACACTTTTTGTTTTTCAGCAAATCACACAAGTGGCGGCGGGAGGTATCACTAAATTCTATTATTTCGCTTGCCATTATTAGTCTTTGGAAAATAAACATTGGATTTTGACACTTGAAGAAAATGTGGTCAATGTCGGCGATCCCGTTGTTACAGAAAGTACAAATATTATTATTTATTATCTTGAGTCTTGCTAGGTGTGAGGGAGCAGTGTTATGGCCAAATCTTAATCTGTTGATTGTGGTGATGTACTCACGGCTAGCTATATCCAACTCATCATACCAGGGTTTTCTCGGTAAATTCTCTTGAATACTTCCGTACCATTTTCCTTTATGTTTTTGATCCTCTTTCCAGAAATCTAGCCACAATTTTTTTATTGAGATATTAACATTGTAGATGTCTATTCAAAATTGCGCGTAAGCTTTTTTTTATAGCAGCAATACACATTATGCCAGAATGTATAATAATTTATTTTGCTTTTAATGCTTTAAAAAAATAAGTTTAGGTTTAATTTAAGGAACTACATTATATTAGATAATAATTAATTATTGGAGACATATTTTAATAAAAAAAAAACATAAACATCATAATATGTTGAATTTTATTTTGTTATTATATTTTATTATAATGGCCACATCGGTCATCGATTCCAATTTCAATTCAATCGTAAACACGATTTGTTCAAGAGTACCAATATACTCCAGATTGGAACTGGAACTGGATTGAATTCGTATTGTTGTGAGATTGGAAC
The DNA here is from genome assembly GCA_963853865.1 of Helleia helle. Classification (NCBI taxonomy): domain Eukaryota; kingdom Metazoa; phylum Arthropoda; class Insecta; order Lepidoptera; family Lycaenidae; genus Helleia; species Helleia helle. The sequence goes on from OY971425.1 coordinate 20,308,977, forward strand.
TGCAGTCAAGAGTAGACCGGCTGGTATCATTTTTTTATCAATCCCAACGTACTTAACTAGTTATCAAAATATTTTGCTGACTTCTTTTCGCTGTCAATTTTCGATGATTCGAAGATTTATTTTCACACAACAAACAAATCTTAATCTTGTTATTAATGTAGGTACTCACCATATCGTAATTTTTTCCAACCATTGCTGGCGGGCACAGAGTACTTTTATATCTGGAGGGTTTGTTATCAACATACAACACTGGCCACTATTCACACGATTTGATTCCTACACTGCTGAGAAACGATTAAAATTTGAATCACAATAAAGAATTCACAACGACATTCCTTGCTACAACGGAAATCCCCGAACACGATTCAGGGATGCCCGTGTGAAATAAAAAATATTTAATGATTGTTTAATGTTTTAAATATGTAGGGATGTTGACATTTTTTATAAATGTTTATAGATCATTTATAAATATCTAATAGAGGCGTAAATAGGCGAAAATATTAACTTTTGCTTAAATACGTCTAATACCTATAAAATCTTGCATTTTATAATGCATTTTGAATTTCGCTCCAAAACGCTAACACTTGTCACGTGACGTCAAATGTTGTTAAACATCGTAAAAATGATAAAATGATTATAGTTGTCGTTAATAAAAAATGGCTTTTAAGTTTTATGTGTGTGTACACTGTCAAAACGCCTGAAAATTAGTTTTTACAATATGTACTGCGTACGGAAAATGGTGTATAAAAGTACGTCAATATTCTTCCGCTTCCGCTAAATAGGAACAGGTGTCGTCATTTCCGTTTATGATCACGTGACCTATTTTAAATTTTGTAACATTTTATTTATTAAATATCAATTTAATCAAATAAAAATAAGGGAAAATATTGTATTTTTTCAGAATTCTATCATAGAAACTACCAATTAATATCAAAATTATATTTTTATATGAATACTGTCAACATCCCTATTACGGTCATTATCAGTAGGTATCATATTAATATAACATTATATTATTTATATTTATATATTAATATAACAATAAAAAAGAGAGGTGTCAAGGGACACCCGGATGGAATGAAGTTCCTTTCGATTAATTAGTGAAGGAATTGGAAAAAAACCAAAAAAAAGGTAAAGACCTATTAATAAAACAGATTACCAACAATTTTTGCAAGTTAAATTAAGTCAACTGTAGGTACGTGGAAAACTACTTAGGAACATATCAAATTTTTCAAACATGTTTAAGGTTGAACTAGTCATCGGCACGAACTCCAAAAATGATTACTATTTCACCTGACATAGTGCGCGAACATGCGTGCTAGAATGAAATGCACAATGATTCATGCACAATGTCCTTTTAGCAAAACAGTTATTATAGAAAAACTAATAAGTGTATATTTTAAAAATATTTTTTTTTAATCTTTTGAATAACTAAACTATATCTGTACGGGCTTTATTTTTGAGCTTTCGTGCTCGGTATACTATTTATTTACGCCCAAAGTTGGGCTAAAATCAGTGTTGAAATACGAAAGTTTAGAAGCTTGTATTTTTTAATTAATGTATATTTTTTTTACGATTTTGGGTACATACACACATAGATAACGACGAAATCAATTTATATTATTCTTAGTTTTTCATGGTCAACGTCAAACATTGTAGTTATCACTGTTCTGCGTTTGTATGGAAATATGAGCGACTTGTGTAACCTTAAATTGTATAATTCTTAAAGCACTTATGTAAATCTGCCAATAGATGGCGTGGTACATATGTATAATTATTTAGTTTACATAAAACTGCCAATAGATGGCGTGGTACATTTATATGTAATTATTAAACGTTTCTGTGAATTTACCAATAGATGGCGTTGTTTAGTAATTGCATCGCGCTATTGGCTTTTATAATAAACTCACACACACACATTGTGTGTGTGTTTATAGACACACACTATAGCAAAAGGTGTCGTGCCAACTTTTCGTCTTAATTTATTCCGTCTAGCCCCCTTTCGTAACGTAACGCGCGATAAGGAACTACGTTCCAAAAAATCCATTAAATCATACTACATGTAAACACTGGTAACATAGAATATACGAATTTTGGAATGATTATTAATTTAATTAAATAATAATTTGGTGTAGTTAATGAACAATTATTTTATTTGTTTATTTATTTATTTATTAGGGATAAAAAAAAAAGTATGAATTAAGTCTATCAAAAGTTCAGCTGGGAATGATTCTTCATCATCAACAACCTATCTAGAAATAGTTATAAGGTGTAACTTGTAAGATAATTCCTGCTGCTAAATATAATTTTCTGACGCCACGAACCTGCATATATTTTCTAATTCCATAGTTTTCCCAGAAAAAACAGGATATGTTGCAGAGATCTGCCTCGTCGTATATGCATTACCATATTTTGTTATTTTTGCAAGATTTCCTGTTTTGAATCATTGCAAATCATATTTTTTATCATCATATGCGGGAAAATCGCACTTATTGTAACACTAGCTGTTCGCCGCAGCTTCGCCTGCGTTAACTTAGATTTACAGCCGTATACGGATTGATGATGATTATTGATTATTTTTATAGCCTAAGTTACTCCTTATAACATCTGCCAGTGAGTCCCATCAAAATCGGCCCAGCCGTTTCAGAGATTAGCCGGAACAAACAGACAGACAGACAGATAAAAATTGTAAAAAAGGCTATTTTGGTATATGTCCCGTGTATACATCCATATGCATTGAATAAAAAGCGGTTATTTTGATGATAGAAACAATTCTATTTATCTGTATAGATTATTATTTACCCAGATTATCCATTTCATGGATTGATTATTTGTGAATAGAGAAGTAACGTGGAGTGCAGAAGTAATTTTACCATCTATAAACTACACAAGTTGCGATTTATCTATTCTTCACTACTTTGACCATATTGTAAGAAAAATAAATAAAACACATTTCTTTTTATATATTTTTTTATGAAATACCAAAATACTCTTGGCTGATAACCACAAATGCCAAATGGAAAGTTACAGGGTGAGTTCATTATATGGAAAGAAAATAACAGGTGTGTACATATCATAAATAAATGGTTAAAATGTTAAAAACAGTGTGTCACTTGCTAATTTAATCTTAAATTGATAGTCTTATATCTAAGCAACCAGACAGCGCATGCGTCTTACACAAAACATCAGACTTTCGTTTTCAATTGCCATAGAATATTTGAGAGTGAAAAAATAAACTCTCACTTCAATACAAACATGAAACGTTAACGTAAATATTACTTCTGTTAAATAAAAACATTTTCTAAACTAGCTATCAACTACAATGGGGCAGTGTTTGAATGCTTTTACATTTTTTATATATAGAGGCTTCTTTATTATCAACCGAGTAGAGTTCACAATATATAGAGCTGCAGTTTGATGAAAGGAGTTAGCATTTTATTGCTAAAATCACCTTTATCAAATAGTCAGCATTTTCCTTTGCTTTATTTAGTATCTATTTTTTTATATTATTGTTTGAGATCAATGTTGAGACAAAAATTGCAAACTCCATACTAAAATTAATTTATTATAAAAAAATATGGCTTCTTAATTTTATAATAACACATATTTTTTTTTAATAATCCATCATTTAACTTAAATACATAAAGATTGGTTTAGCAAAATCATAGTGATACACAACTTTACCAATAGTTAATTGGTGTATGTATTTTAGGTTTGGTTGGGCAGCACATGTATTTCAAGTATAACTTATCAAACAGAACATGATACTAACTAATAAAACATCATACATTGACAATGACAATTTCAAATGTAACATTTAAAAACATACATCACCACCACATTGTAGTTGTTTCACATATCAAGTGACTAAACTGTGTATAGATTCTTGGTAGCAGAACTGTGTTTGACCATCGTTTCTCTATGCAGTTGGAAACCAATTTTTCCATGAATTCCAAGCTGCTCTTTAAGTTTTCTTCCAATTTCCAAATTGGCTTGTTGCTTTGATTGATCGGCTGTCCATATTGCTGAAATGAATATATTTGATAATAACGACATTAGCATTAGGATTATTATATTTTAAGACTATTACAAATTAAATATTTTATTTTCCATTTTAAAACAAACTATTTAGAGTAGTTATATAGTTCACAGAAGGGAGGCTTGTCTGTACAGCAGCTTTGTTTTGGAAAAGTTCGGCTTTTGGCATTGAGATGTACCATTTTGTGTCAATGTAGGTTAATTTTTCCTTTTTACTATAAAGAGGCTAGTCTGTCAAGTTTGCATATCTTCATAAAATATTAAAACCTGTGTTTCCTTACCTATTTTATCAAGTTTTGACCGTACATTTACCACAGCCCCACAGATTTCTTCAGAGTGATCAAAGTTTTCACCAATCAGAAGCAGGATCTGCAAATTATATGAACAAAATCAATTTTGTTTTTACACTATTCACTTTGTAAGATATAATATTTCAATGATGTAATAAACAAAGAATTTTCCCACATCAACAATTATTATAAAGGTTTCAAGCTGTTCAACTAAATATGTGACCTTGCTTTAATTATTATAATATGACTAGCTGTTGCCCGCAGCTTCGCCTGCGTTAACTTAGATTTACAGCCGTACCTGGATTGATGATGATTATTTTTTTAGCCTAAGTTACTCCTTATATCATCAGCTATATTCCAGTGAAAGTCCCATCAAAATCGGCCCAGCCGTTTCAAAGATTAGCCGGAACAAACAGACAGACAAAAATGGTAAAAAAGGTTATTTTGGTATAATTATGTCTCGTGTATACATCCATATGCATTCAATAAAAAGTGGTTTTTTATTTATCTGTATAGATTAAAATGTACACTAAATATCAAATACTTTATAAATATCATGAATTTGGCTATCCTATAAGAGAATCCTATGTTTAGCAGTCGCCATAATCAGCAATAGCTTTTTCTTTCGATATTTTACCAAAATCAGAAAAAAATTAACAACATTAAATGTTCACATTCCTCTCAATATTATAAAAACTAAGACATTTGAAATTAAATTAAAGGTCACAAGATGAACCTTTTTTTAATCATCATTCAGCCTTTATCTGTCCACTGCTGAACATAGGCCTCCTCAATAAATGTCAAGATAACCGATCCCTAGCCACTCGCATCCAACATGGACCGGCCACTGCACGGAGTTGGTCTTCCCACCTGGTTAATATTCAACCAACACTTTGTCAGCATGTATATATTTTGAATATTACCTACATTCAAACTTACATCAACATAACATCTTTATTACATTCAAATAATAAATGTATATAAATCTAAAACATACCACATCAAGCCAAAACCGATCCAAGTCGGAATTCCTTTGTTTTTTCTCAAGATTTATCAGCCATCTGCCTCCCATTTTATTAGCATCATCTTCCCACATGGGTCGGATACCTTGTTTGAACACTGCATAATCATGGCCTTGACGTAGCTCTGATGGTTGCTTAATGTGATGATACAGCCTGTAACAAAATAACTATTTGTGTACTCTAATCATTAGTTAATGTTGTGTGTTCAATTATTTTCGAGTTTGATACATACTTTTCTATTTTTATGAATGAATGTTCTTTATTGTGCACACAAAAAATAAACATAAAACAATAAAATTTAAAAACTTAAATGTGACAACACAAAGGCAACTTTAGGCAAATTTAAGTGTTGCCTATCCTGAGACATAAGATGTTAAGTCTCAGTGCTAGTAATTACATTGCCTGTCTTGCCCTTCTCTCCGAAAAAGAGCAGAACTCTTTGACGGGAGAAACACGCAAGAGAATACATGCAGCCGCAAGTCGAACAATTTTAATGTATACTCTTTATTTCTTTTTAAATGCATTCAATATATTTGTTATTGCAAAAGAAAATCTTTTTTTGAGCTTCTTAAGGAAATTTAATACTATAGTCTCTTTTGTACAGTAGACATATTATGATGCTATTTAAGAATAGTAATAATAATATATATTATTCTTTGTAGCAGAATATTCGTTAGGAATATCTTCAAGATTTTTATAACAAAGATGTATCTTTTACTAATGTTGTAATTGACTTGTATATTTATGGATAAAACAAAGTCAGCACCGGTTTTTCGTGTATTTCAAAATACTTATTATATTATTATATCTTACCTCCAAAAGTCTTCTACTGTATCAAAATTAGTCAACTCGATTTGATTTTCTTCCCATGTTTTTGTTCTATCGTTATCGTAAAACCAAAGACTCCAAGTATTTTGCAGTGGATGCTTTATCAAAAATTCTGGAGGAACTTCAGAAGCATTACTGTTTTTGGTGTCGGTGCCCGCCGAGCCCTTGAATACACAAGTCATATTATAACCTAACTAATAACTTGCTTACTGCTAATGAGTAGACACCAAGTAATTGTTCTTATCTTTGAAGAGACTCTAAAGGTAGATAGATGATTTGAAATTAGTTTAGTAAGTGCAATAAAAGTTATTTAAAGTAAATTTTAAAGAAATTCCACAGTGAAAGTTACTCAAGCCACATCAGCAGATATGGTTTATAATTAGGTATAAATGTTGTATATCGACGAGAAATAAGGTAGATGAGTATTTCCTATCATCGAAATTAATTACGATCCTACCTCTACTTCCTCAGCGTTATTTCCAGCCATGTCACAAAAATCTTTCGAGGTAGACTTTTTCGAAAAGACAGCAAGTTTAGTGTTACAAGCTTTGCTTACATAGTTTTTTCCACAGATAATAATCTACTAATTGTGTTTTGATACAATGATCATAATATAATAAACCTATTTGATTACAATAATTCGTTAATATAAATGAAATTTCGATCAATTTCAACTTAAAAATAAAACACTTGTAATTTTTTTGCCACCGATTCAAGCACTTTTTTGTGAGTGCTCGATTGTGCGAAGCGTTGCTGTAATAGGGATGTTGACATTTTTCATAAATGTTTATAGATCATTTATAAATATCTAATAGAGGCCTAAATATTATTAACTTTTGCTTAAATACGTCTAATGCCTATAAAATCTTGCATTTTATAATGCATTTTAAATTTCGCTCCAAAACGCTAACACTTGTCACGTGACGTCATATGTTGTTAAATATCGTAAAAATGATAAAATGATTCTAGTTGGCGTTATTTAAAAATGGCTTCTAAGTTTTATAATTGCTGTGCCTATGTATGTGTATACTATCTAAACGCCTGAAAATTAGTTTTTACAATATGTACTGCGTACGGAAAATGGTGTATAAAAGTACGTCAATATTCTTCCGCTTGCCGAACAGGTGACGTCATTTCCGTTTATTATCACGTGACCTATTTTAAATTTTGTAACATTTTATTTATTAAATATTAATTTAATCAAATAAAAATACGGGAAAATATTGTATTTTTACAGAATTCTATCATAGAAACTACCAATTAACATCAAAATTATATTTTTATATGAATACTGTCAACATCCCTATTGGAACATCAATATTGAACATTATGCATATGCCACATAATTGATAAATGATAATGCGTGTTAGTGCTGTAATTGGAAAACACACAGTGATGTGCGGCACTGAGTCGTATTCATCATCATCATTATCATCTCTCTCTCTCCTCTACTCTCGGACTCTATCCGTCCACTGCTGAACATGCTTCACTCAATAAACGTCAACACAGCCGATCTCTTGCCACTGATCGCATGGAGATCGTCTGACGTCTTCCCACAGAAATATATCGAGATAGAAGTACTAAAGAGTGTATGTACCTCGCCTGGCAAAAAGACGACTCGACGACTCCATTGTTCGTCGCGAACTTTAGTATACTCCCGACCGCGGTCAGCATGCGACGTAAGGTTTTAAAAACAAAATGACTCGTTGTTCAATAATTAATTGTTCAAACACTACCAGTAAAATTGGAGCTGTTAATGGAGGTATTTCCTTTAACCAGTAAGTTCTATTTGTCCTAAAAAATCTGTTATTAATTTTAAAAATCATTTATTTTACTATTTTCATCAAAACAGTAGCGGGCGATTGTGTCTAACGCTAGTTTTCCATTGCGGCTTTTAATTGACGAGCCAGACTTGGCGGGCGTTCAAAACCAGCGATGTAAAATATGCTATTAAAACTGTCATATCACGTTGAAGACGATTTCTCATTTTTACTGTCAAAAGTGCTGTACCTACACTGCGATTTTCTTACTCGATTAAAATCTATTTTGAAAGCAGAGGAAATGATAATTTCATTTTATATTATTATGTAGCTATAATGTAATGTATGTAAAATGTAAAATAAAAATAATAAACTTTTATTTTTAGCATTTTTTAATGCAAAACAAATATTATTGAGAAACTGGTTATGTATTGTTTTCTAACTGGTTATGGCTACTTCTATATTACAAGTATATTTCAGTTTTCCGAATGATCCTTATATAAAAAAGTGTGTGTGTACTTATGTACACGCGTTGGAAGTAATACTCCTTAAAGAAAAATACATAGTACAATTTCATTATACTGTAACCTTTATGCTTATTGTGTAGTTAAAAACTATATCTTCTTTTGACGTCTATACTGTCATTATGTGAATATTTTTATATAAAATAATGTTGACTATAGCTAACTTCAGGGTGTCGGTTTTTCGTGACTCATCATTTTTCCCTAACACGCTAAAAGAAGTATAACTCCAAAAATAAATGGATTGTGTTTTTTAATAAACCAGTTAATTTTTCTACAACCACCAGTGATTATTTGTAGGCCTATTTATTCTCCAATTATTGATTTATGTGATATAGTTTTAGATTCCGTATTTTTGGATTCATTACTTAAATAAAAAAGTGGCCACCGTTTGCCGTTTAGATGATTAAGCTAAAAATAAGCAAAATGAATGAATATGTGACAAAGACCAAAAGTTGAATCAGAAGGACTACAACTATTATCACTGATGACTTTAAAGAAATTGATTGGAATTTAAAGAAATTGGTTTATTAGAAATTACAATCCCTCTAATAAGGGCGCCAGTGGACGGTCGGTGCCCTATCTATATTATCTAATCAAATCAACATTTTAATTATCAGTAATAATAAAAAAACAAGCATTTAAATTATTACACGTTATAATATAGTCTATAATATACATATATTACTACTAATCAATGTATAAAAATATAGTATATCGTTCATAGCACGCTATCATTAAATAGTTTATTTGAACAGTACTACTCATAAAATCGGTGCCATGTTATAATCGATCTGTGAATCGATACTTTTGAATTGTTTTCGCGCGGCTTATGTGTTTCACATCACTAAATTACACTCGTGACGTCATCGTACATACGCAAAATGTTACACGCTCGGTCCCCATACAAATTACGGAACTCTTTACTTCTATCTTGATATAGTTCTGTGCGTCTTACCATCTGGTTAATGGCGGACCAAACACTTCGTCTACCTAAACGTGGCCTCCATCTTGAACCTTATTTCCTGAATGTGTGAACAGACCACTGCCACTTCAAGGAGCTTATTCTTTGCGTGATATTGGTAAAATTAGGTCTCTGGTGGATGTCTCCGTCACATTATGCTCTGTAATTTGAAAACACAGTTTTTTCAGCATTTTTCAATAAAAATGTAAACGAGAAAAATCTCTGCAAGCAAACAAACATGGTATTGCCAAAGTAAAAAATGTTACACCGCTGAAAAGTGAAAAGTCAAAACATGAAAATTGAAAAGTCAAATGTCATTTTATGAAAATCTATGTTCTGTAAAAAAGTGAAAACTGTATGTACATATTTTTATTAAATTATATATATTGAACGCTTGAAAGTTCTACAAGATTATCTTGCCGGTTTACCTAAAATCGAATATTAATAAAATATCAAAATGTCAGTACAAACAATATTGTTAGATTTTTCTATGGATCCTGCTCGTTTAGGTGATGAAAGTGGACAAAAAACTGTTTTCGGACAATTGGAAACAGTGCTCAAGGATTACATTCCGAATCTCATATTAATAACCGATATAAAGGTAGATGGTGGGTCACTAAAGCTTTTAACCGGGAAAAGAGGTGCAACGGTTTCTGTAAGATTGTTCGACCGCGGCCTCGTCACTGTAAATATCGAATATTATAAGGAAGACACTGACGAACCACTAATTACTTTCAAGGTTAGCTCAACTTGCCAGAAATAGATAATTACATATTAGTTCCAAAAAATAATCTAGACATAAATTGAGAATAATATTCAAATTTAAATATTGTCATTAATCATCATACATTCAAACTTATTTAGTTTACTACAAATAGTATGGCAATAAATAAATCAGTAATTTTTAATAGTAGCCTATTTTATAGTCATTTTTATAGAAGGTTGAGTGTTAAGTCTTGTTTTAGTGTTCAAAACTAATGGAAACCTCTATTAAAAAGTCTTTGGAGTGCCACAGGCTAAAGCTTTTTCCAACAATTAAAAGAGGATATAAATATGATGTATATTTAACTAGCTCAGGTTGGGTTTTTATAAAAGTATTTCACTGTAATAATTCACATTTAGTGCCCAGTTATGTGTTACTAAGACAGTTGTCATACTTACCTTTTCCCTCTTAAATGTCCATAAATTTTAACAGTTGTATTATGATATCAAAAAGTTATGCCTGATCATATTACTTGTTGAAACTGGCCTAATACATGCAATATGCTAACCCAAACATCCAAATTTACAATACACTTTACTATATTCATATTACAATGAAATACTAAGAATTAATGAAGCTATTAAAACTTGTACCTACATATTATAATTTATACTAATCTTGGTAACACAAAGTGCCACATCAATTTGGAATTCTTTTTTTTTTCCTATTATAATTTACAATATATTAATTATTAATTTATATTACATATTTTAACATCAGTAATTTGTAACATTTATGTAATTTATTCAATATTACGCTATTGATCATACACAAATTCAGTAACATAATTTTTGATGCATTGATATATACATCAAAAAGTATAACAATTGAATTTATCCTCACAAAAGTATTTTATATTATTATGCATTATAGTGTTATAATGCATAACATTCATTTAATAATGTAGTTGATATGCATGTATTTGTTAATCAGTTTTAATTTTCCAGTAAACACAAAAGACGCTCAGCCTTCTATTAGAACAGGGTTCCAAATTCCTACAGCATGTTAGTTGCCTTTTGTTATTTCGTTGTCCTTTTATGAATATTTTATTTTGATAGTCGGCGAAGATATTGGAAAATAAAATGAAAAAATATATGGTAGCCATAAATTCACAAGCGCTCACGCCCATTAAGAGATGTCTTTTTGGCAGGTATTATCCAACATCAGGTAAGCCTTTTTTTTGTTTAACAAATGTTTATAACATTTTTTGTGATGTTAAACATTCTTCAATTACATTTACGATTAAAATAATTTCAACAATTATAAATTTTTAGACCACTTTGTCACTATAGCATATCAAAAATGCTACTATTCTTCTCATGTATTTGCAAGTGCAGGTACAGTAGTGGTATAAACCCAATAATGATTTTAGTTTTGGCACTGGTAGGCTTAGACATGCCACTAACCCCACCATGGTTCAGGCCTTGGCGTGGCGGTGGGGCTTAGTAGCCTATGGTGAGCCCAACACTCTGAGCGAAGCTAATTGAGCCGAGGGGGCTCTTTGTACCCCTCTTATAAGAAGAGGGGGCATGGGCTGAGGATGGGAACCTCACCCCATTGTACTGTCCCAATGTTGGGAGGAGTTGTTCTGTAGTGCGGGACAACCCCTCTGTGGAGGTGGCGTCGGTCCCTTGGAGGACTGACTAGCCGTCGAGGTGCCCTGTTTGTTTTCTAGATCCGGGGCACCTCACCAAAGGCGGCATTGGTGGTACTCGCCGGGTTTTAGTGGGTAGAGCTGCGTCCACTTACCAACTTTCGGGCGCAGCGAGTCCCACTAAAACCCGGCGTTATAGGAAAAAAAAAAAAAAAAGACATGCCACTAATCGAATGCTTACTATAATGCTTATCATGAAAAAGCTATTCCTTAATACCAGTATAGTATATTATATAAGATTTACTGATATGTTAATAATCCACTATTAAAGAGGAGAAACAAATAAATAAAAAACATAAATACTATGGTATATTTTATTTATTACTTTTTACGACATGTTTAAAAGACAGACCTAAAATGGATCAGTGAACATTTCATGGACTACATGAGTATTGTTTTTCAGATGAGAGATTGTTGGAATATGATATTGATGCGATACTTTTTGATGAGCAATCACCGTTCCAAAAGATACAAATTGTTCACTCAAAATCTCTCGGAAACATGTTGGTGCTGGATGATTTACAAAGTAAGTGTTTTTTGTGTGTAAGTGGACTAAAGCAGTGGAAAGCGCCAGTAGGCACCAATTCCTACGATGTTGTCTCAGGATAAGTAACACATGAATGAGTTGCCTGTGTTGTTTTTATTCATAGGCGGCATTGACCACTCACAATCAGGTATCTCGTTTACTAGTTTGCCTATCCTACTGATATAAAAAAAGAACTAATATCATAGAATCATATTTAGCAACATAGCTATTTGATATTCACTCATATTAAAACTACTTGTATGCCTTGAACAAACCGCCAACCAAAAAAAAAACATAAGAAAGGCTTGATATTTAAATTTGATAATTTCAGTTTATAGCACTAAATAAGCACTAATTATTGCGCTTTAGCTTTAGTTCTATACCATGTTAATATAAGAGTTTCAGCCTATGAATAAATAATTAAGTCTTATTTATTCATAGGTTCAGGGAATACACACATACACACAATAATACAGCTTAGTTATTAAGCTAGCAGTGTTCTAATTTTACGCCAAACTATGAGAGCACTAAATAAGCACTAATTATTGCGCTTTTTTTAAGCACTTCAGCTCACTTTGCCATGTTAGCTTAACATAATATGTGTTGATATTAAACATAGAGCTAATGTCATGCCAATTACACCTGGCAGTTACCAGAGTAACTAACAGCTATTTGACTAATAATAATTAATTTAATTTTATATTTACAGACATTTCAGAAGCCGATCTCATTTATACCGAGACTTTGATGCAACGAGGGCGGGAGAGTTACGAGGGAAAAGAGATTGTTATACTAGGTGAGTTTGTTGATGACACTATTATTTCGTCTAGTGTCTGGAAGGAACCTAACAAACAAATAACATGTGAGTCATGTTGTTTCTTCTGCAACTTTGGCAACTGCAACACAAGGGCATTACCGTTTCTAGGCACAGGGCGTAAACGCTAGAGAGAATCAGAGGTTATGAGATGAAGCATGGCATGGAGGATGTCAAAAGGCGCAGTTTTAGATGCTCTTAGATGTTGTATACAGCTAGTTATATGTTACGGCATTGCCGAGACCTTGCCCGATTTGCGGGGGCTTGGACCAAACTAATCTGCAGTTTTTAAAAGTGAAAACTTCTTTGGCGCACCGCACACAGATTTTTGTAGGTTTAAATGAGGCTGAGCCGTCACGCTCGGAGGTGAAAGGCTCAATCGGGTGAACTCGGGATCGTCGAGTGGCGAGTGTGCCTTAGCAAGAAAGATACTATCGCTGCGTAACTTCACAATAATTTTAACATCACTGCTGTTGAGACCGATTTAAAATTATATACGAAATAAAATCCGAACTATATATTAGGTACTTTGAAGTACAACCGGCGTGATTTAATTACGTTACAGTGACATCTATTGACACAAATTGAAACCTTTTCTAAGAAACGCAATAATAATATAATTAATTTGGTTTTCACTTCTATCGGCAGTCCCTATACCCGGTTAGGTTTTTTTTATATCTAGAAGAGGAGGCAAACGCACAGTTGGTTCACGCGATGGTAAGTGATCAGCAACATCCATAGACAACCGCTACACCAAAGGATTGGCAGGTGCGTTGCCGAAGACGCCGACGTTCCTATGTACGGACTTCGTGAAGGATAGAAGCACATTCACACAGCGATAAGTGTAGGAATAAGTCGTTGATTTGTTGATCTAAATCACAAATGGTTTTGACCAGGCAAATGCGAATCATTGTCGAGCTGTGGGATCCGTAAAAAGTGGTTTTTATGTAAAACATGTAACAAAATAAGAGTATTTATAATTTTTCCTAGGTTTATGCAGTGCTAGCTTGTCAACGAGAAGTATCTTTAGTCGAACCTAAAGTGACCTTCACCGAGCTGATAATAGAATAAACCTTATTTTTTAATAAATTTCGTATATGTATTAGAAAATATATTAAAAATGGGTTGCCAGGTATAAACAGGTGTTGTAAATAATAGACAACCTTATGTCTGCACATTCTACATGTTTCATACTTTAAGCCCACTATAAAATTTTCTTATTATCTTGATGTTGCAAAATTTTATAAAAAATCATTTTTCAAAAAATATGCTGTCCAGGATTTTTTTAGGCAACTCATTTTTAATATATTTTGTAACTAGCTGTTGCCTGCAGCTTCGCCCGTGTTTCTCAACTCCTATAAGTCACAGCGTGATGTTTTATAGCCTATAGCCTTCCTCGATAAATAACGTGTCTAACACTGAAAGAATTTTTCAAATCGGACCAGTAGTTCCTGAGATTAGCGCGTTCAAACAAGCAAACAAACTCTTCAGCTTTATAATATTAGTATAGATAAACGAAATGTACTATAAAATAAGTTTTATTCTATTATCAGCTTGGTGAAGGTCGCTTTAAGTTCGTATCTCCTACTACTTGTAGTTTTTGGTTTGAGCGACAAACTGATAGGCTGTTTGAATGGACCCCTAAAAAGCCTTTTCCGTACCGAGGATTCGACTTCCTCGTGACAAAATGGAACGTTCATAGGATCCCTCCCTTACCCGTTTGTCTGTTTGTCAAAACAAAATTTATGGGATTACTTTCCATTGCCATAGAATCATGAAATTTGGTTAGATTGTTATGATATATAGATGATGATGATAAGTAAAGGAAAAAATCCGTTAATTTGTTGTTACTACATTATACTACATTAAAAACACGTTTAATGGAACCCTCGGCGCGAGTTTCTCTGGTTGTTATACACAAATATGTGTTTTTTATTTTCGGATGGATGCTAATGGCCCGAAGACCCTAATGCTTCGTCGGATTAGTGTTAGCCCATTTGGCTCACTATTGGTTTGTTAAACAAACTAGGCCCCCCACAAAGGACTGTTGTAATATTTATTAGGGGGCGTCCATTAATTACGTGAGGTTTTCCAGGGGGGAGGGGGTCGTGCAGAATCTCACCCAAACTCACGTGGGGGAGAGGGGAGTATCACCAAATATCACGTAATTGAAGTGAAAACTTCTTTAGCATCGTTGTGATTTGAAAGACGATGAAACGAAAAAGCGACAGTAAAAAGAGACAGACACATAAATTCATAAGATTTGACGTGAGAGAAAATGAGATAGAAAGCATTAAACAATGTTTCATATGTTCGTGATTTTTGAAGGTTTTATTTCTACATCTCGAATTGGAGCGAGCCAAATCTCACGATATTTTACGAATGGGAGAGGGAGGTCAAAAAATCTTCAAAGTCTCACGTAATTTATGGATGTCCCCTTAAAGATATACAGGTATTATGGGACCCTGCGCACTTGCCCAGAAAATGGAAAAGATGGGGCAGGTTACACGGTGGTTGTGTGATTACTATCGCTTGTGGTGGCTACAGGCGGCGGGGACGGCGCTTTGCTGTACGAGCTACTGAAGGAGAGGCCCAAGTTCGTGTGGATGTTGGAGATAGACGAGGTGGTGATGAAAGCCTGCAACAAGTACATGAAGTCCATCTGCGGAGACGTGCTCGAGCAGAGGAGGGGACCCAACTATGAGGTGTGTAGCGATGACGTTTGAAAGATTGTTAATGGCGGCGCGGTATGATTTTTTTTTGACAATATTTAAATGAGAGCTATACACATGAATGACATAAATGAAAGGGTAGTTTGCGACGGTTGGTGTATGGACACTATCGTAACTTCGTTATAAAATTTATACTTTATACTTAGCATTTCATCGTATGTATTCGTAGCAATATTTTATATTTGGGCAATAGAACTCACTACTCAGGGTTTATTATTAGTTCATGTGCTCAGTTGCTAACTGATTTTGATGATGACGGCTGATAGCATTCGCCGGGTCTTTTGTATGTAGTTGTTTCTGACTGTGAGAACGCAGTCATAGCAAAGCCGAGTTCCAGGATATATGGAACAGGTCCATAAAACAACCTAACTTCATCTGGCTAATGGACGAAGTCTAAAGGCTCAGTCCGTTGTAAGTTTTTGTGTGTCTGTCTGTGTCCTTTATGGAGTCTCCGTCCCGTTTTCGAAAAGACTGGGCAATAATGTGAGCGCAGGCTTCTAAATTTTCAAAATCGCGGGATCGACGGACTAAAGCAAGGTCATGTCCGAATGGTGTGATTGTATATTAAGGCGGTACACTGCATGGGAGTAAGAAAGTTGCTGGCAATAGTGACGTTCCTCGGCCGATGCAGACGATATAAGTTTGGATCGGGTACGTCACTAGCAGCCTTTAAAGTGACGTACCTACCGCCATATCAGCCGTATAAATGACATGGGGCCCTCTGGCTATAAGGGCCCCAGTAGTGTCCCCAGTGGGTTTAATCAAAACTCTAAATTCTATTTTAAAAGTTGGCCCGTAATGACAATCTAAGCCTCTGGGACTATGCGACCAACGGATTAACGTGATTTGTGGCTTTTTCAAAGACCTTTCGGACTTCACGATAATGTATTTTTTTACATCTTGTATCAATGGATGCCTTCACACCACGTCAATCTGGTTCCGTGGTAAGTTCTCGAAGAACTTCTGTTACGGGTACCACACAACGGAAAAATATTAAATACTTTTATACTATACATATATTTTAAGGTTTTATTATATTGTGGCGAACCTGAAAATGATATAAAACCTGAAATAAATAAAAAAAAAACATTCTCCACAATATAATACACATCTTCACACACACGTTCGCAGATTCTAACCCGCTATCTCCGGCTTGAGCGTCAACGCGCTAATAATTGAGCCACAGAGGTCGTCAATTTATTTAATAATAACATATTCTCAGATAATAGTCGAAGACTGCATGCTGACGGTGAAAAAGTTGATGACCGAGAACAAGAAGGTGGACTACATATTCGGCGACCTCACCGACATACCCATCTCGGATGCGGACTGCGGCGAGCTGTGGGAGTTCATGATCAACATACTGGAGGCCGCCTTCCAGATACTCAAGCCCTCCGGCAAGTTCATGACGCATGTGAGTGTTTCATGTTCAATATCGATTATACTATTTTTTTTAATTTTATTTACCAAATAAAAATACAATAAAGCAGAGATCAAACATTTTAGCAGCAAAAAACCACATAGGGTTTGTGTGCTAAACTTAAATATAAACCACAAGTGCTAAACTTAAATATAAACCATTTAAAACTTAAATGTACAACAAATTTTTCGATAGGTACTACGCGCTAAAGTTACTAAGAACCCCTTCACACTAGCGTTTATTCAGCGTAGAAGGGTAGGCGTTTGATGAGAGTATGCGCAAACGCTAAACGGCGATGATGCCACGTTAGTCAATTCAAAATATTTTTATTTTATTGGTAACAAACTTCACGTAAACCATCAATAAAAATATATAAATCATAAAATTAAAAAATCCACTAATGGAACAAGTAGTACCTTTGTACTAGTGTTTATTATCACTATTTCAATGTATGTTTTTCGGTATAAGTACATAAATTATTAAATAAATAAATAAATGGAAAAAATAAACTCGTTTGGAATGCAAGCTCCCCCTAAAGATAATGACTATTTATGACGTCATTGACGTGTTGCGGCGTTTTCAGTGCAGTAAATTGGACGTTATGGGGTCAAAAAAAATAAAAATCATATAAATTTGCTGTTATGACTATGCTGGGCATAGATGTAAGCGTCAAGTTGTCGCGATTTTTGCACTACGCACACGTTTATCGAACGCCTACGCTAGACAAACGCTAATGTGAAGGGGCTCTTAGCGGAGGCCGTAAGCACCCCTAGTTTCCTCTACAGTTAATTGGATGTCATGTGGTATATATAAAATGATCATATTAATTTATTGTCCTGTGCGCCAGCAACGAATGATTGAAGAAGAAAATGCACAATTAGTAAGAAAAAATAATTCAGTCAGCCATCTTCGTACTCATCTTCGTATTCTGAGTGTAATTATCGGTCAGTAAATATATGCTTGTTTGTTCCATCTTACGTAGCAGTCGTTTAAAGAAATGGCGGGACAGTATCCATGCGGATGGGCGCGCACAATAATAATCGAAACGCGATCACTTCGGAGTTACAGTCAATAAATATTATGTTGCAGGGAAACGGAGCCACATCAGCGGATTCACTGGAGATGTACGAGCAGGTCCTGTTAAAGATGGAACCGGCGGTCACATTCCACAAGACTAAGGCCTTCGTGCCCTCGTTCTTCGAAGACTGGATCTTCTACCAGATCGCCTTTAAGGATAACGGGGACGAATAACACGTAACCCACAGTTCCTTCATACAGTCCGGATACGCGAGCTGACGCTGGTATGCAAAGACGGCAGCTAGGTATTGTTTGAATTGGTGTGATGTCTTCTCTGAAAGGTGCCTGTATGTTGATTTTCTTAATACACCAGTCTCCGGGTTATAGCGTAAGACGCAAGATTTGAATAGAATTAAAAATAAGGCCATCTAGCGTCTGAGAGTACTTTGTGTTATGAAGTATCTACTCTCAATCACTAGCTGGGTGGTAATACAATAAAATCTGATCACATATTGTGAAGTATTAAATTCGTAGCATTATCCTTAATATAAGTTAAGGCTGTGGATCTGCAAATATGGTTTCTCATTTTTATTTGGATAGTATAATAGTAGTATAGTTTATGATAACTGCAACAGTGATGCAAAATTCGAATAAGATTTACTTGATAATGATTTGTTTTTTGACCATAATTATATTATATTGAGAACATTTTTACCAAAGGAATGAACAAGTCGGCTCTATTTAGCCGTCCTTCTTACTTTCAAAACCTACTTTAAAACCATAAACTGTAAGTTAAATGAGGCCATTTTACAAAATGTAGAAATTCTTAAGTGAAAAAAATCAGTAAATAAGTTGTCAGAACTGCTACTATGTAGTTTATAAGGATAATTATTGCCGAATACATTGCCATTGTTTTTAGTTTCTTTAGATTTAAAAAAATCAAATTGACCACAAAAGAGGCTTTAAATAAAAGTATTATAATTAACCAAAGATAAAAAATACAGTATTAGTTATAACAGCTGTCGCCTTTGCATTTTCCATAGACACAGTGATTAGTTTTAAATGCACTTCATATTTATTATAAATCTTAAGTCTAGTCCAAGTGAAGCTAAAGAAAAATATAGACTGTAAGTTAAACATTTTTTCAGCTTTTTGGTTGTTTATTAATACCTGAATGGTATAAAAGATTTAATTTGTAAGAAAATGCTACTTTTTTTCTATATTAGTAATAGTTTGGAGAAACATTTGAACAATGTGAGTCATGAATTTGATTTATTTTAATTAAAATTAGTAAGCTTGATCTGCCATTGTTTAGTTAAAGATAAATAGTATTTAATACCTTCCCAAGTACAATTATTTAAATTTATTGTAAAATACTTTCAACTAGTCTTCAAATAAAAGATAACATGAAAAGGCGACCAACTTTTTTTAAATGTTGGGAACATAGTCAGTAACGTAAGATCAATCCGTTGTGCAAGAGAAGCCATTGTTATGAAAAATTAGCATTTTGTACTAATATACCTACAAATATACAGCTGTATTAGAACGAGCTTTATTAGTCATTAGTTTATAACACTGTTGTTGATTTGTTTACGATTATATTTTGCTTTTGTGTTTTTAATTAAATGTTTTCAAACTAAATTGATTTTTCATTCTTATCTATAGCAACAATGTAAGGGGGAAAATCGACCCTATTATTTTATACTAATATCTTATATCTTTAAATGAGCAATTCTTGTATATATATATATATATATATATATATATATATATATATATATATATATATATATATATATAATTGGAATCTCGGAATCGGCTCCAACGATTTTCATGAAATTTAGTATATAGGAGCTAGCTAGGAATTATTTTCTAAAAATAATTCCTAGCTATATATAGCTAGGAATTATTTTTAGAAAATGTAATTTTATTAAAAAAATACCGAGCGAAGCTCGGTCATCCAGGTACTTATTTATAATATGTATTAGTATAAAATAATAGGGTACTCTTTAGAGTACCTATTTTAACCCAGGCAGTGACAATAACCTACTTACAGATGAAACTGGAATTGAATTTGAGAATGCAGATGGGATAATCTAGATTCTAGATTATAGTGAGATGTCCTTACTCCTCATTATAAATCCTGTGTCCTTACAGTAAGTCATAAGTATTATACAGCTATGACAAAAAGTTAATCGGCTCTTATAAAATAATAATTGCTTGCCCATAATATAATATGTAGGTCTAAAGCTCACTCCCCACCATGGTTCAGGCCTTGACGTGGCGGTGGGGCTCAGTAACCTAAGGTGTGCCCAGCACCTTGGGCAAAGCTAATTGAGCCGGGGGGGGGGGCTCTTTGTACCCCTCTTATAAGAAGAGAGGACAAAAGAGCAAGGGGCGAGGACGGGAACCTCACCCCATTGCACTATCCCGACGTTAGGAGGGGTTGTTCTGTGGTGCGGGACATCTCTCTGTGGAGGTGGCGTCGGTTCCCTGAAGGGCTGTCTGGCCGTCGAGGTGCCCTGTATGTTCATTAGATCCGGGGCACCTCAATAAAGGCGGCATTGGTGGCACTCGCCGGGTTATAGTGGGTAGAGCTGCGTCCACTTACCAACTTTCGGGCTCAGGGAGTCCTACATACCCGCCTGGGTGGGTGGAGACCCACTCCCCGGCGTTAAAGAAAAAAAAAAAGGTCTAAAGTTCACTGCAACTACAAAAACTAAAAATTGGTTTATTTATAATACATGTTATTAATAAATGTATTTGTTATTTTTAAAGTATTGTATATTGTAGGACTTATAAATGAAATATAGTAGTATAACTTCATAAAATATATTCCTTAATAATATACATACAATGTTCTTTCACTTTAATTGCAACTTGTGAAAGATTTAAAGCTTTAGCAGATGTTTGCTTGAATATAAGTGCCTCCTTATGCCCTTCAAGTAAACTTAACGTAAACATGACATAAAATAGAAAAATAAATCTATACAGATAAATAAAATTGGAGTGTCTGTTTGTAATATTAAAATGACCGCTTTTTACTAAGTGCATATGGATGTATATGTCGCAGGGAATTGTAAGGTAACTTAGTAGGTATATTAATAAACACAAAATAATCAACAAAACAAGATTTATATGAAATGAGAGAGATGCGTGGCTCGATTATATTCCGCAGTATCCACTTTATTGACATTTCACTGATTTTATATTAGTTTTTTGTCATATCACTAGATTTGTTTAGTAAGAAGACGTCGGAAATAAGAATATTCAACATCCACCGGGATTTCGTGGTATTACTAGGGATTTTGTGAAATCTCTGATTTCCTCATTTCCCTACGACTTATACACGGTAGATACCAACATAGCATTTTTTACAATTTTTGTCTGTCTATTTTGACAGGACTTTCACTGACATATAGCTGATGTTATAAGGAGTAACTTAGGCTATACAAATAGTCATCATCAATCCGTATCCGGCTGTAAATCTAATTTAACGCGGGCGAAGCTGCGGGCAACAGCTAGTTTAATATACAATCATATGCTGAGAGAATTAAAAGTAAGTATATATTATAATTAGGTGAAACAAACTATTCAATAACAAATGAAACAAATTTTTTCATGAATTTAATATAGAGGTTATTTACACTTTACAGATTATTCAGAAATATAGATTATGATTAAGGTTGAACAAGTCGACGGCATCATCTGACATAGTGCGCGAACATGGGTGCTAGAATGAAATGCACAATGATTCATTCCGAAAATGTTCTCTTAGCAAAACAGTTATTATAGAAAAACTATTAAGTGTATCTTTTTAAAATAAAAATATTTCAACTTTTGAATAGAACTATATCTGTACGGGCTTTATTTTCGTGCTCCGTATACTATTATTTTCGCCCAAAGTTGGGCTAAAATCTTGTGTTGAAATTCAAAATTTTATACACTTATTTTTTAAATGTATAATTTTTTTACGATTTTGGGCACATACAGACATAGATAATGACGAGATCAATTTATATTATCCTTAGTTTTTGATGGTCAACGTCACACATTGTAGTAATTACTGTTCTGCATTTGTATGGAAACATGAGCGACTTGTGTAACCTTAATAGAACAAAATGTTATTACATCTCTTGTACAAAATGTAAAAGATAAAAAGACTATATACATACTATATCTCCAATCTATTATATGCTGTACAAAATGGCATTTTTTAAGATTACTGTGTAAGTTTAGACCAATATTAAAACCAGACATTTTAATTTAGTGTTTTGATCTGCATTACACACAGATAAACTTAACAAGTGTAAGTTATTGTAAGTAAAAACAGCACTTACTTTCCTAGGTCGATTTATTGATCTGCACAGCAATTTCAAAGTTAAATTTGAATTTTGTCTATAGCCTGTCACAGGAACCTTGAACTCAATACAAATAAGGTGACTAAGGGAGGAGGTCCTTTGATCGGTTTAGTACATTCAAATATAAACAGGCTATAATGCTGTCCGTACTTGGTTAAGATGAAGCATATATAAATGATTGACACAAGTATGTCAACATTTAACTATGCACCTCTGCATGCACTATTTTGTATTCAAGGCTGTAGTGTGGAAAATTTTGGTGTGCTAGTTATAGTAGAAGCATATGAAATAATTACATGATCTATGGAATATTATTCAGCCTGTCGTAATCTGGCTAGCCTCTGAGTGAGTTCATCTTGTTCTTGAGATACTACAGTAGCTGTACCCACTGATGTGCTTGGAATACCAGACGGTAATTCCATGTTAAGTTCCAAACTGAAATTATAAAATTTTACATCAATAACTAATATGTGGCCTTATAGACAAATTATAAATATTTAAGGTGTCCATTGAATTAAAATTATCAGTTATATAATAATAGCACAAATATATTATATACTATATAAGCTTTAACTTTGTAAAAGATCTGTTGCATATATTTTTATTAAAAAATTTACCATTAAGAATCTAATAAATGTAGTTTAAGTATAAATAAATTGAAAAATATAATAAGATCATTGTCATATTTTATCTATTCCTGACAGAATAGTAGTTTTCAGTTTCAGCCCCATTGTGAAAATGATTGAAAATGACAATTCTCTATACTTTAAATACTTTCCCGATAAACGGCATTTTGAATTCTATTTTATCTAGTAACTAAGCCGATTTAAGTTTTGACAAAAATATATGTTATTTAACACTCCATCATCTTAATATTTCGGTTGTTCAATTACTTACTTATATTTTTCTGCATTAAAAAAATTGCAAAGATAGGTCAAAATTGAGTTGAAAAACCAATTTTATTTGAGTAATATCAGATTTTGTACAATGAAACTTACACCATAATAAACCTTGTAGAAAATGTGATTAAAAACTGCCGTCATAAATTATTTCTTTATGAATCCCTCCCTTCAATTAAATAAATATGTGTTTTCCCTCGCTGCCAAAGCACTCGACACGGTTTCGAGCTCCATACTAAATTCAGTTCTCAGACAGCCCGCCTTAAGTAATTTTTAAACTTTGATCAGAATTATTACTGACAATATTCTATTCAATATATATAACTACTACCATATATACTAACCTAGAATATGATATATAATAACATGTGTCAAACTAATATATCCACTCTCATTTGACAAAAACTTTTGACATCTAATTTTTAAAATATTTACATACCCAGCCTCATCTGCTACTTGCTGTAATAAGTTATCAACATCTCCCTGAGGTACAGTTGTGGTTGTAGTTTGTGACATTGCATTCTCCATGTATGACGACTGAACATCAAGATCCTCAAACTGACTCTCGAACTTGTCCATCAATGTGGATATTTTTTCTAGGTTCATGGACTTCATTGCAGCGTCCATAGCCTTGACGACACCGGCCATAGAATTTGTTACCTGAAATATAGGTACACTTACACTTAATATGTTTTTTCAGAGTAAATGACATTAATAAAACATACAATTTATTTTTATCAATTACTAGCTGTTGCCTGCAGCTTCGCCCACGTTAACTTAGATGTACAGCTGTACACGGATTGATGATGATTATTTATCTATGGACGGGCGTAGGACTTCACTAGATAGTATAAAACAAAGTCGCTTTCTCTGTCCCTATGTCCCTTTGTATGCTTAAATCTTTAAATCTACGCAACGGATTTTGATGCGGTTTTTTTTAATAGATAGAGTGATTCAAGAGGAAGGTTTATATGTATAATAACATCCATTAAATAGTGGTGAAATACTGTTATTTTTGAGGTTTCTAATGTGATGTCGTAAATAAACACATTTTAGCACTTACAATGCAAACGCTGGATGAACACTAACATATAGATCAATATAATGTATTACATTATTGTACACCTTAGAAAGATCTACAAAAAAATACGCGATGGCATATGTGTATCTCTTAAGGATAATATACTATATCCATTTGAATACTTACAAAATGGGCAATTATAAAACGGTAGTTGGAAAGCTATTTACACAAATGTGGTATTAATCCTTATCATTTTAAATATGTTAGTTAGCTTGAGCATTTCATGAAGTTTGTTTTTCCCGTTTACACCATGCAAATGAAATGCATGTCTTAGAAGATATAACAAAATCAAAATAATGCAACACCGTGATTTCGACCGAGCCGCGCGAGCCGGGCGCTCCGCGATGCCGCGCCTCGCGCCCCGGTTCCGGAAGTTAGGATAATAATTATTATTGTATCAATGTAATATGGTAGAATTGTGTATCCTAAATATGCCTACTGATAAGTCCACGATGGCATAATATGTCTATATTAGTTGAATATAACATACTACCTATATCCATTTTAATATTTTAAAAATTGGCAATTATAAAGCGGTAATGTAAAAACTATTTACAAAAATACGGTATTAATCACTTCATATTATACCTTTCTAGTAGTTAAAGCAGTTTGTACCCTGCTAGAAACAGCATCTACTCGTGCTGACATTCGCAAATAATTTAAAGCTTGATTCTTTTGTCGTATAGCATTTTCTGCATGTATTCGTGCTCCTTCCATGTTACCTTTTTGTATTGCCTTTTTTGCTTTCTCTTTCTCTAGTTTTTCTTCTTTCTCGCATTTTTTCGAGTTTCTCTCTAACTCCTTTACAGCAAATTTTAAATTAAACAAGTGCTCTGATATCCGAGTTAAGATTTTATTAAAAAAAATATTCTTTATTTATTAGAATGCTAAAGTTTTTAGGGATAAATGGAAATTTTGTGATGTTAGCGCTTATAAACAAAGGCTTACAGACAAAATTATCTCAATGCAAATGAATAATAATAAAGATACACAATATGATGAATAATTTAGATCTAAAATTGTACTGTTTAAAAGGATACTCTCCATAGCAGACGAAGACATTTCGTTCCCCAGTTTGACGACTTACAAAAAAACTTTATGCAACAAAAACACAGGCGATTGCCTTTTAATTTTTAAATTGATAACTTTTTATGTTTAAGCAACAAACTGAAAACAAAACTAGCAAAAGTAATATTGTAATGAGTCACAAAATACGCAAGTTAGTATAGATAAATGACAATTGACAATCTCGATAACTATTAACTTAGTACCAACTTAGTACATAATGCTCTGTAGTCTGTGGCTCACATTTGACATTTAATGCCGCATTTACACATTCGCGCGAACCGCGAGGCGAATAACCTGTGCGAATAACGAACTGACTGTTTACACTTTACACACTCAAACTTATGTGTAAACAGTCAGTTCGTTATTCGCCTCATGATTCGTGAGTTCGGGTTGGGAGCGGTTTGTCGGCCGCGATCAAAGGGCACGAATGGCGAACACGAACTTACTGTTTACACATTCACCTGCCTTGAACAGCTAGCGCCCGACCCAACAGGACGTATGCCCGACAAAATGGAATGGATGGAAGTTCAAGTTTAGTTTAACTAAATATCGTTTTATAAACAATCCATCATTCACTAACAAACGTTTTTACGTATATTAAGACATTTTTGTTAAATAATTTGATTAACAAAAATATATTTATGATGGTATATACAGCTTGGCAAAAAAGAGTGTGGAAAAAATGAGGGCGCCACTTTCACTTAGGTCGCATTATAATATGGGAAATCAGTAAGAGAATTTAATCAAATCCGTAATAATAAATGTGAAACACTAAAATTTACTCAAAATCTAGTATTTGTCGTCCAAGTATTGTCAACATCATAGGTTTCCACATTTTCCATTTAGTAAAATATTTAGTTCCACTTGTCACCACGTCATACTCTTTTTTGCCAAGCTCTTTTCTCTTTTAGAGATCTACAAAAAGTTGAAAAATTATCATCATCAGTCCGTATAAGTCTGTAAATCAAAGTTAACAAGGGTGCTTATAGTATTAAATAATATAAAAGTATACTATTATTATTACATAGTATATAAGAAAGTCGCTTCCCATCTGTCTGTCATGAAAATCCGTATGCTTAGTTCTTTAAAACTACGCAACAGATTTTCATGCAGTTTTTTTATAAATAGAGTTATTCAAGAGGAAGGTTTATAATAATATGTATATACATGCATAATATAGTAGATAAACACTGATAATTTTAGAGGTTTCGAATGTGATGTTGTAAATAAACACATTTTTTTAGCTAACTAGTTGTATACATATAAAGACATTCTGTAGTATTTTTAGTATCAGCATTGCACCCTTGCAACACATCTGCATAATCTCTGTTTGTGCAGATGTGTATGGGCGTCGGTAGTCTAAAGTTTCGACTGTTCGTTTGCCCTCCTATGCTATAAAAAAAATATAGAAACGCAGATACGGTGACAGTTTTTTTTTTCTTTTACGCCGGGAAATGCTCTGAGGCATCCCATGGGGGAGTGGGTCTCCCTACGAGGGTATGTGGGACTCGCTGCGCCCGAGAGCTGGTAAGTGGACGCAGCTCTACCCACTAAAACCCGGCGAATGCCACCAATGCCGCCTTTGGTGAGGTGCCCCGGATCTAGAAAACAAACAGGGCACCTCGACGGCTAGTCATTCCCGCAAGGGACCGACGCCACCTCCACAGAGGGGTTGTCCCGCACCACAGAACAACCCCTTCCAACGTCGGGACAGTACAATGGGGTGAGGTTCCCATCCTCACCCCTTGCCCCCTGCTCTTCTGTTCCCTCTTCTTATAAGAGGGGTACAAAGAGCCCTCTCGGCCTAATTAGCTTCGCCCAAGGTGCACCGCTCACCCTAGGTTACTGAGCCCCACCGCCACGACAAGGCCTGAACCATGGTGGGGAAGCGGGCAACAGCTAGTAAACTATATTTTTATACATTACGCGATATATTATAGACTATATTATAACGTGTAATTATTGGATTATTTAATAGCTTGTTTTTTTTAATTATTGATAATTAAAATGTGGATTTGATCAAACAATATAGATAGGACGCCGACCGTCCACGGGCGCCCATACTAGAGGGATTGTGATTTCTAATAAACAATCAATTTCTTTAAAGGCATCAGTAATTAGTTGTAGTCATTTTGATTGTCCAACTTTTGTTTTTTTTGTCACATAGTGTCATTTTGCTTATTTTTAGCTTCATCATCTAAACGGCAAACGGTGGCTACTTTTTTATTTAATTTAATAGTAAAAAATCCAAAAAATACGGAATACAAAACTATATCACATAAATCAATTATTGGAGAATGAATAGAACTACAAATAATCACTGGTGGATTGTAGAGAAATTAACTGGTTAATTAAAAAACACAATCCATTTATTTTTGAAATTATACTTCTTTTAGCGCGTTAGGAAAAAATGATGAGAGTAAATTTTTACGATGCGCGCGCACACCGTCACGAAAAACCGACACCATGAAATTAGCTATAGTCAAAATTATTTTATATAACAATATTCGTGAGCGACAATGGCCTAGTGGGTACGGGCTCGGCCTCTTGAGTGAGAGCCGAGAGGTCCGGGTTCGATCCTGACTGGGGGGGGGGTCTGTAACACCTAGAAATGGGTTATTCTAAATTTCTATGTGCACCTAACCATGAGACCATCGCTTTCTCACCGGTGAAGGAAACATTGTGAGGAAACCTGCATGCCTAATGAGATTAAAAGTCTTTGAAGGTGTGTGAAGTTCACCAACCCGCATTGGGCCAGCGCATCGGTGAACTATGGCCTAAAACCCTCCTCGCCTGATTTCGAGGAGGAGACCCGTGCCCAGCAGTGGGACATATAAGGGTTGATTTATATTATATATTATAACAATAATCACATAATGACAGTATAGACGTCAAAAGAAGATATAGTTTTTAACTACACAATAAGCAAAAACTACAGTGTAATGAAATTGTACTATGTATTTTTATTTAAGGAGTATTACTTCTAACGCGTGTACATAAGTACACACATACTTTTTTATATAAGGATCATTCGGATAATTGAAATAAAATTGTAATATAGAAGTAGCCATAACCAGTTTCCCAATAATATTTGCTTTGCATTAAAAATGCTAAAAATAAAGGTTTATTATTATTATTACATACATTACATTATAGCTACATAATAATATAAAACGAAATTATCATTTCAACTTAGCGGGCGTTCCGCTAAGTTTGGCTCGTCAAATTAAAGCCGCAATGGAAAACTAGCGTTAGACACAATCGCCCGCTACTGTTTTGATGAAAATTGTAAAATAAATTGTTTTTTAAATTAGTAACAATTTTTTAGGACAAATAATACTTACTGGTGAAAGGAAATACCTCGATTAACAGCTCCAATATTATTACTGGTAGTGTTTGAACAGTTAATTATTAAACAATTTGTCATTTTGTTTATAAAACCTTTCGTCGCATGCAGACCGCGGCCGTCGATGTTGAAGTAGGCATTAGACCTTCATGGTAGAAGGTCTATGATATGTTCTAATTTTAAGTTAATAGGGATGTTGACATTTATAAATGTTTATAGATCATTTATAAATATCTAATAGAGGCGTAAATAGTATTAACTTTTGCTTAAACACGTCTAATGCCTATAAAATCTTGCATTTTATAATGCATTTTAAATTTCGCTCCAAAATGCTAACACTTGTCACGTGACGTCATATGTTGTTAAACATCGTAAAAATGATAAAATTATTCTAGTTGTCGTTAGTAAAAAATGGTTTCTAAGTTTTATAATTGTTGTACGGTGCCTATGTGTGTGTACACTGTCAAAATGCCTGAAATTATTTTTTACAATATGTACCGCATACGGAAAATGGTGTATAAAAGTACGTCAATATTTTTCCGCTTCCGCTAAATAGGAACGTGTTACGTCATTTCCGTTTATTATCACGTGACCTATTTTAAATTTAGTAACATTTTATTTATTAAATATTAATTTAATCAAATAAAAATAAGGGAAAACAATGTATTTATTCAGAATTCTATCATAGAAACTACCAATTAACATCATAAATATATTTTTATATGAATACTGTCAACATCCCTCTTTTGAATATGACAATCTGTTCTGCACATGTGCAGCAGAGTATTTATTATTTAATACACTTCATGTTCGACCGTTGCTATGTATGGTTGGTAATAAGATAAGTTTATAAAGAGCAGTGTTTGAGATGATGTCATAAAATAATGTAGAGACAGAGAAATAAAATGTATTACAAAAATCTCCTGGTCTAATTAATCACCTTCTAACAGTCGAGACGTCTTTTTGTCACGCTAGGTACATACACTCTTTACTTCTATCTCGATATATTTCTGTGATACCAACTTATTTTCTCAATATTCTAAAATATTTAATCTCCATCGATGGCTAAAGCTGGCAACATCAATTGTAATGTTGGTACTACAATAAACAATTGGCACAATTCTGGTAACACTTTCAAAATTACAAAATTAAAAAATAAAAACAGACCAAATGAAAAGTCATCCGAAACTGTTTTGGTTTTGGGAAGCGGAGAAAGAACTTTAATCTAAATCCCAAATATTCTTTGCAATCCTTTTACATATTAGTATACAAATTTACATTTTTTAAAATAAAGTGCTCTTCTTCACAATATTAAATCATTATTTCCATTGTTTGTGGATTGTGACAAATATAATTTGTTTCGAATTGGGAGAGGACGTTCGCTGGGCGTAAAAGAAAATGGCGTGTGCTACTCTTAAACGAAACTTTGACTGGGAGTCTTCTCAAATACCTGCTAAGCGGCGAAGATGTGCTCCTTTTTCCAAAAGCCCTGGATTAAAAGTAGAACCGAAAGCCTCTATATTTGGCGAAACTGTTAGTGCACCAGCAAAATTAAGTCCAGGTTTGTTTATTTTTTAATCATGGTATTAAGATTACTGGTTTTCGTTTTAAATTATCTGATTTTGTCTTACTTTCCTTTAGATGATCGTAATTATGTATGTACACGTGAGATGTATATAATTCGCCATTGGTGTTATTTAAATATCATTTATATTATTTTTATCGTGTCGGAGTGAGATAGCATCAAACATATGTCCGTTATGTTCTTTTTTTGTTAATAATAAAAAATAAAGCAAAACCAAGCATCAGTATGTACCGATGTAATGGACTCAATGCAACTTAAATATTCTTTAGTGCATTGAACCATTCTTGTTAGTTGTTGCTAATTGTAAATATTTGCGGATTCATCATTTCCAAATATATCCTTATACTTTGATACACTATGGATATCAAAAATATATTACATACATACTTCAATGAGTGAAATACTTAATTGTTACATATTCTAAATATTTTAACTATTTACACAAAGTATACATTATTCAGGATTTGCCCATTTCTTTTATATAATATATAAATGGATAAAAAAAATGGGATCTTCAATGACTTTTTTAAACTAATGATATCTATATAATATTCTGACAGTATTTTCAATCTTTGAATTACATGTTTTTATTTAAATATAGCCTTGTCTACATTATCCTAAGTTTACAGCCGTTTTTGGACTGATGATGATTATTATTTTGAAAGCCTAATTTATATTAATATTTACATATTGAAAGATGGTCAGTCGTTTTGTTATGAAAATGTAACAAAGAAAGTCACTTGTATTTATAAAACTAACGATTTTATGTTACATTGTTTTTCCATCAACTCCTAAACTGTAAATTTAATGAACTTTTGCATATCTTGGCCCAACTTAAGAGATAAATAGTTTTAGAGAAGCTAGTGTCTATTGTAAGACAATGTCTGCCTAAACCACTTGTAAATTACATAAGATCTTAAATTAATATGGATATTTCCACTAGTAAAATTATTTAAAACCATTTATTTATAAGATTCTTACCACATATTTCACTTTCATTTCACGGAGCTTGATATTCTAACGTTGTCCACAAATGTTTCACGAAATGAACGTGAAAAACGTGGTAATTATCCAATTTTATATAGTTTCAGTAGTCAATCATAATTTTGAAATCTGAAACAGTATTCCCCAATGCATTTATAACTAATGCTTTTTTAACCGACTTCAACAAAAAGGAGAAGGAGGTTTTTTTTTATGTATGTACACCAATTTCTTTACTTGAATATGAAAGTAATTTAAGTTAATGTTCTTTATATTTTGTTATTATTGG
Source organism: Helleia helle (assembly GCA_963853865.1). Classification (NCBI taxonomy): domain Eukaryota; kingdom Metazoa; phylum Arthropoda; class Insecta; order Lepidoptera; family Lycaenidae; genus Helleia; species Helleia helle. Next base: position 20,340,936 of record OY971425.1, read on the forward strand.
TTATCTTATGTTTACTGTCTATATTAGCAACCTACTTAAATTACATAAGTTTTATACATTTTGACCCAGTTCCAGTTTTTATCATTTTGTCATCATATTATTTTAATCAATAAGAAATACACAATTTCATATTCTACTTTGTACTTCTGTGTTTATTTCTAGAGATAACAATTAATGATGACAATTTTTTTCCTCTCTAAGATAAGTTTGCATAATTGACTTCCTGAGACTGGTCATTCAGCAACCAGACTCTTATTTTTCCATTTTTAGAGTTTGTTGTAGAAAGAACATTGTGTAGAATGTAAATGGTTTACCCTTAGCTTTCTTAATGAATAAGCAGATGACTTTTTAGCAGATCAATTGTGCGACATATTTTTCTAAATATAAGAATGTTCTCATTAATTTTTTAAAGAATTCTTTTTCTTTTATTATAGGAATATAGTAATTTTATGTCATTTATTTTATTCATTGTCCATGAAAATTAAAAATATAGTAATTATATTATTACTACTTTCCAGAACGCATGGTTCAAGAGTTGTACAATGAGATCAAACGACTAAGACGGCGTCGTCAGCTAAAAATTGCTTCAGGAGCAAATGCTTCTTGTTCCTCTTCCAGTGGCAGCGAAGGAGACTCCTCTCCAACTCACCATTCATTCTCCACACATAATCAAAATGTTAACAAAGCTCTGTTCACATTTAAACAGGTATTGTTTTTATTTTCCTAATTATTTATATATTTAAATATTATCAACACTAATCTTGTCATGTAATTATTATCAAAACCTTGAGAGTATTACCTAGTTTTTTATGTCTTGATTACTCTTTCTTGTCTTGTTTACAGCAACCATGGTCACGGGAGGACAACCATGGTTGCTGTAAAGTATCCGAAACGTCGGGCTTGTAAAAATCTTAATAAACCGCGATAAAATCCGTAAAAAATTGTTTCATTATAATGAGTGAAATTCGCGCAAGCATTAGAAAACAAGATATTACATTGCTAATTTGTTTTTTGCTAAAATTGTATAGACAAAGCTCCCAATGAAGGTCCCTCAAAGAAATACCAGCCATGTAAAATGAATGAAATGAATTATCATAGTACTTTTACTTGAATATCACAATAAATGATTTTAAAGTTAATAACAGTTATTTGAGCAACAAAATTATTAACCGATGGTAGGTTATACCTCCATTCTCTCGGTTTACTACAAAAGAGGTTTTACAGTTTAAAATGGCACATTTTGGTATTTTTTTTAATATATTTGACAAAACAACTCACCACCTGCGCAATCAAACACAAACTAAAGTCAAGGTTTTTTTTTCACAAACTTCGGTTTTTACAAACTGTAACGGACAGGTTGTGGTATCTAGCCTTCTCATTATCTGTGGTTAAGATACTTAAAATCATAAAAATGTGTTCCACCAGCAAACATTAAATAGGCACTGTTCATTAAATTAAAAAAAATGACATTCATATTGCTTTTGATTTGTTTTCTGAATTTAATACCATTATACAATATCGTGATTAAAAGTTGGTTTTAAAGTTATTTCATTATCCAAAAGTTATTTTGAGTGTGTATTTTGAACAAAAAACGCATAAATATTAGCCATCTCTATTTACCCATGAGTCTATAGATATGAGATATGGGGTTAATAGAAAAATTCTGTAGGGTTGACTCATTTTAACCAATTATTTCAGTACATTTAAAGTAAAAATTATGCTATGTAGGTAGATGAATATATATTTTTAAGGCACTAAAATTTATGTGCTTACAGAAAATAAAGACATTAACTTTCTAATTAGCCTTACAATTGTACACGGGAATAAAAATAATAAGCATCTAGTAATCATATTACTTTATACAAATATATATAATACAAATTAGTTATATAAGCTGACCCATTGCAGTAAAGGTCTAACAGCAAACTGAAAAAACAAATGGATGTTTATAAATAACTAGACAAGAGCCCTTTTATGTAATCAGTCCGAATTGATTGCGAGCATCAACCATATTTATTTATGTTTGATGCTCGCAATAAATTCGGACGTTTTTCGGAATATCATATGAAATTTGTTAAAATACTTGTCAAGGGGTGGCACTTGTCCACAGTGTAGTGTGGGAGTGAAACGTGATTGTCCATCCTGCTCCTCCTGGTGTCCGCCGTATAAATATCTCGGGAACGCTCGAAGCTAATCAGTTAGACACAACCGACGCCAGGAGGCCGTGTGGTCACAGACTGCACGGTAGGCGGGGGGCAACCCCCCAATCAAAAGTGAGCCGAATGGGCTCACACCAATCCGTTGAAGCATTAGGGCCTTCGGGCCATTAGCATAGATCCATCCGAAAAAAAAAAAAAAAAAAAGAAGCTAATCAGTTAGATATTCTTCACTCGGCCGACACGTACTGTGTCACGACACCGTGTCTGCGTTCAGCATATAAATACTTTGGGAGCGTCCGCTGCTTATCAGTTAGACGTTCGTCGCAAAGCCGGCACAACTCCCACATAGTCTTATTAAGATTTTGAAAGGAGTATTTCTAGAAACAAGTTTTAACCGTAATGGTATTTTAATTTTCATGGTACTAAGATGCTCCTGCGAGAATTTTTCATTTACGCTAATTTTCTTTTCTTCAGTATATAAAGTTAGACGGTAGAGTTCTCGCTGAAATATAAATCGTCCAATTGTTGTGAATTTTCGTATCGAGGAATCTTAATTTCTTCCCCAATTTCTTCCTAATCTAATGTCTTCTAAATAATTGTTATCGTAAAGAAATGTATTTGCAACTTCTATACTAGGTATTGTGATTGTGTTTTCTTCTTTGATCTTCTTCAGTTCCATTTATGTCTTGGTCTTTTTTGTCTTGGTTTTGAGAATTTGGTAAACGTTCTGGTATTTGCATATTATAAATTATTTCCTCAAGGTCTCTATAACATCAGTATGAGTAATATCTAAGCCTCTTTTTTCTTTTACGCCGGGAAATACTCGAGAGGTGAGGCATCACGCTTACTCCCCACGTGGGTATGTGGGACTCGCTGCGCCCGAAAATGGTAAGGTGGTCGCTCTACCCACTAAAACCCGGCGAGTGCCACCAATGCCGCCTTTGGTGAGGTGTCCGGATCTATTGAGCAAAAATCCTCGACGGTTAGTTAGTCCCTCAACGGACCGACAACAACCCACCTCCACAGAGGAGTCGTCTCGCACCACAGAACAACCTCTCCCAACGTCGGGACAGTGCAATGGGGTGAGGTTCCCATCCTCGCTCCTTGCCCCCCCCCCCTGTTCTTTTGTCCCATCTTCTTATAAGAGGGGTACAAAGAGCAGCTCCCTCGGTTCAAATTGCTTCGCCCAAGGTGCTGGGTTCACCTTAATAATAATATAATCTATACTAATATTATAAAGCTGAAGAGTTTGTTTGTTTGTTTGTTTGAACGCGCTAATCTCAGGAACTACTGGTCCGATTTGAAAATTTATTTCAGTGTTAGACAGCCCATTTATCGAGGAAGGCTATAGGCTGTATAACATCACGCAGTGACTTATAGGAGTTGAGTAACGCGGGCGAAGCTGCAGGCAACAGCTAGTATTAAATAATATAATAAATCATTTATTTTCAGGCACCATGGCCCATAGATATACAGGTTCTGTCGTAAATAATGGATAATCCGATGTCAGGCTACAATAAAATCTAGTTTTTACGTCAGTTTTACCAACAGTGTAAAAATGATGCATACTTTTAGTTTTTTTCTAAATTTTTGCTCCTTTGATCATTCAATCGGTTGCCATTTCTTTAAAATTAGGTATTTTTGTGTATTTTTTTTGGCATCGTACTCCTAAAGACTTGTTTTATTAAATTTAATTACATTTATAGCCGTTATCGTAAAATATTATTAAAACTAACATTTTAAGTAATTTTTTCCGTTTTTTTGTAATTACTTGTAGTTTTGACCCTTGATTGTGAAAAAAAAAGTATGGTGCTATAGCTGTCCATTATCTTAAAAACATGGCTAGTATGTGTAGATTCTAAAAAGGTATGATAGTGGGTACCTTAGCAAATAATATTAGCTCCAGGAGCAAAATAACTAAGCTAGGTCGGGATTTCAATTTCTCAAGTAATGTCATAATTTTCGTGATTCAAGCTATAACACACCAAGACATGATTTTATTCCATTAAATAATGCAATTTTAATCTAAATAGTATCTAATCATCTGTTAATTTGCATTCGTAAAAAATACATGCGACTATGTGTAACCAGTTACTACAAGTTTATTCCAAATTCAAAGGGATCTTCAGGTAAATAAAACAACAAAGACGGTTATACAAAGGCCTCCTTGCGTGTTAGAAGGACATTGATATTTATTGTTAGTAAGAGAAGCATTACAATAAAAAACAAGGTTATTTCTGGTCAAAACATTTATTGCTTCGATTACACTAAATGTTCAAAATGTCCTCCGCGTGCAGCAATGCACGCTCTACATCTCCTAATGAAGGATCATTTAATCCGGCGTCCATGGTCAGCTACTTCAATTTTACGAGCCGCTTCTTGAATACGCGCTCGCAACTCTTCTATTGTATTTATTTCTCGGCTGTATACTTTATCTTTCATACAACCCCAGTAAAAGAAGTCCAATCGGTTTAGGTCTGGCGATCGTGGTGGCCATAAAATTGGACCCAAACGCCCTATCCACCGACCGGGGTACTCATTGTTTAAATGGTTCCGCACAGAAACAGCGTAATGCGCAGGACATCCATCATTCTGTAACCACATCATGTTTCGAGTTTCGAGTGGCACATCTTGCAGTAACCCGGGTAACGTACTTTCTAGAAAATTTAAGTAGATTTCCGCGTTTATTGTCGCTGGCAACTCATAAGGACCTATGATTTGCCCACCAATAATACCAGTCCATAAATTAATTTTAAATTGATACTGCGATCTGTCGGCGCGTATCAGTCTGGGGTTTCGTAGCTGCCAGCTGTGTAAGTTGTGGAGATTCAAAAATCCATCTTTTCGGCACGTTGACTCGTCACTCCATAAAATTTTGTTAAAGAAATTTGGATTTTCTCTAATTTTTCGTAGCATTGAACGACAAAATGTAACTCTTAAGGTGACGCCTCGGTAAACAATAATTCTAAAACCGGGCAGGCGCGCCCCGCACCCCGCACACAGCACATCCCGATAAGTAACGTAAATATTGCAATTTGCGAGCTATCGCGCGCCATGTGTAACATCGTAGACGTATTGGAGTTGTCATTTTATATATTTTTAATTTTGTTTTTTTGTCATATAAACGTCATTTTGTATTTCGATAAATATATTTCATTTTATACTTTCACTAGCTGTTGCGCCGCAGCTTCGCCCGCGTTAACTTTTAAAATTTGAGGGGTTGACCACCCTTATCACTTAGATGACGAAGCTGGCCCTCCTATTTTTGACCGAGACTCAGATATCCTCTCCAGCTGATACTTCTTATCTCTCCTGTTCGGGGTACAAATGAGAACACTTTTTTGTACCACGAGCTGGACGTACGCGCGTACGTCAGAGAGGATGTCTGCTCTCATCGCCTTGGTAGTTGAAGGGACCTCTCCATCCTATGGTTGTGCATCGTGCATGACCATCCCCGCGTCTATACCTCCCTATATAGGTCCCACAACGGTAATGATAAAACCGATCGACTAATGTAGTACATCCAAATGGCTACAGATTCCGTGCTACAACAGATCCCATCCATAGAGATCATGATACTTGGTGATTTCAACGTTCATCACACCAAGTGGCTCGACTCGACTTGGCTCGTTGGACCATTATCTGATCCGAAGTTCAGTGCCAGTTGCAAGCCCATATCACGGCTTCATTTTTCGGGCTGCCGCTGTGTTTGGCACTATAGGTCAGCTGATTGGAATGGGATGCGATCCTTTTTTGCATCCTACCCATGGGGGCGAATTTGCTTCTCGCTGGATGACCCGGACATCGTTGCCGATTTTGTTGCCGAGATGGCGCTATAAGCCATGGAGCTTTTCATTTCAAGCTCTGCAGTGCCTATAGGCGGCAAATCCCAGCCTTGGTTTGGTCAACTGTGTAAGATTGCTACACGCCATTAGCGGGTAAGCTACCAAGCGTGGGCCAATGGATCGATGTTCCAGGATGTAAAGACCAGCGCATTAAAAAAGGAGTATAACTTTGCCTCCAGGTCCTTCAAAAGGGCTATTGCTGAGGCAAAAGCGGAGCATGTAAACAGAATTGGTGAGAGATTGGTTCGACTTCCTTCGGGAGCTCGTGCATTTTGATCGCTCGCCAAGGCTGTTCAAGGGAATTTTTGTATGCCATCCCCACCATCACATCACATGACTCGTTGGCTCACAACGTTAAGGAGATATCCGATCTTCTAGGCTCCCTTTTTGCTTCCAACTCGACTTTGAATGACCAGGAAAAAAACCACCGACGGTCCCTCGGAGACTGGTACCACACCTCAATGTCGGAAATAATTTTCAGGCCGATCTCCGTGCGCAAAGCTCTCTTTTCGGTGGAAATTCATAAGTCGAGTGGGCCTGACGGCATCCCTCGGCTAGTGCTACAAACTTGTGCTCCTGAGTTGGCACCCGTCCTTACCCGTCTTTTCCGATACTCTTATTCATTAGGCGTCGTCCGATGCTCGTAGAAGACCGCTTTGATCCACCCGATCCCTAAGAAAGGGGACCGCTCTGACCCGTTCAACTACAGACCAATAGCTATAGCTTCCTTGTTCTCAAAGATTATGGAAACCATAATTAACTGCCAGCTTCGACGATATTTGGAGGAGCACCAGCTGACTAGCGATCGCTAATATGGCTTTCAACGGAATCGCTTAGCTGGTGATCTTCTAATATTTCTAACGCAGCGATTGGAGCAGTTGAGACCAAAGGGGAAGCGTTGGCGGTTAGTTTAGACATAGTGAAGGCTTCCCGAGAAATTATGTAAGTGGATCACCAGTTTTTGGGCATACAGGAACATCAAGGTCGTTGTCGACGGTGCATGCTCGGATCTCAAGTCTGTTAATTCTGGTGTTCCGCAAGGCTGTGTACTATTTTCAACCTTGTTTCTTCTGCATATCAATGATATGCTGCAAACTAGCGGCATTCAGTGTTATGCAGACGACAGCACTGGAGATGCCCTATACACTTGGCCGCTCTAATTTTTCTCGATAACAAGTTGATGAGTGTCGCAAGAAACTTGTGTTTGAAAACGAGTCTCTGTTGGCCAAAGTTCTGGAATGGGGGCGACTTAACCTAGTCCAATTAACCCGAACGAGACACAAGTTTGCGCGTTTACCGCTAAAAAATCGGCTATCGTCGTTTCTCTACAATTTAAAGGCACTTCCCTAACCGCCTCAGCCAGCATTGGGATACTTGGCGTCGACATATAGAGCGATGTGCAATTTCATGGTCATATGGATGGCTAAACTAGCCTCTAGGCTAGTTTAGCCATAGCCTTTTATCGATCACGCCGAGTTTCTTATAAAAAACTAGGCGTGCGGATAGGGCGAAGCATTAGTTCATGCCTTCACATCGCCCACAATTATACAAGGCGCAGATCCGGCCTCACATGGAATACTGCTCTCACCTCTAGGCTGGACCACCCCAAAATCAGTTTCTTCCATTTGACTGCGTTCAACGCCGTGCGGCCCGTATCGTCGCCGATAGTAAGGTTCAATCAACTTGATTATTTAGCGCTGCGTAGAGATGTCGGATCGCTCTGCATTTTATCGAACACCGACTATCTGGTTGCCCCCTTTTCTATAAAAAAAAATCTACCGCATCTACCATGGGGAGTTTTATGAGGAATTGTTCGGACTAATACCTGGAGCTGAATTCCTCCACCGGATATTTACCAAATTTCACCCATACCATCTCGATGTCCGAAAACCCACAACAACTCGATTTTACGGCATTTCCTGAATCGCACGACGATTAAATGGAATCCGCTGCCACCTACGTATTTCTGAACCGATACGAAAGGCCGGCAACGCACCTGTTAATCATCTGGTATAGCGGGTGTCTGTGGATATCGCTTTTCACTTACCACCAGGTGAACCGACAGTCCGTTTGCCCCCTCTTCTATCTATAATCAATATTTATAAATACATAGTAACAAAAACTTATGCGGGCAAGACATTGAGTAACTCTGCGGTAATTCGGTAAGGTGTCTTGATTTCTAGAAGATACAAAATAACTTTGGGCCGTTAGCATAGATCCATCCGAAAAAAAAAAGAATTTTTCATACGTGCCCTTTTAAAAAGTTAGCCGACATTTCTTTATTTCTATTGCAATCAGATGACGACTCGCATTGTTTTATTCTCCTAACATTGTTCCAACCATTGTTTTCTAAAATATAATAAATATTTAAAATAATACCACTTAATACTTATCAGAATATATTTTGACACAAAAAGAAAGTGAAGTTAAAATTACCTATATTTATAAATTACAAATAAATATTATGATGTAAACTTTAAACCTCTTTTGTGTCATATTTTGACATTTTGCTAACAAACAATTCAGACATTTAATAAAACCATTAAATAAATTCGTGAAATGAACTAGCGAGGAACTGGCACAGACCCGTCGCTGACAATAGTCACGAGGGGACTCAGCGGCTTGAGCGGGACAAGGCCTTCATACATACGCTGCTTATAACTAAAAGACGTTGTTATATTATTGCGTTAAAAACGATAATTGGAGAAATTCATATGACAATTTTAAATAACATGTATAAACTCATCTACAAAGAAAATTAAGAGGCTTAAACCGGACCCGTTTGCCCATAAGATGTGAATCTGTTTTTAATAAGAGGTATGTTTGATATTTTTTTCTCTGTTACAAAAGTTACGTAATCGTGTTTCGAAAATTAGAAAAATAAGGCTTATATCATGAACTATCCAGGTCACCAATTTATATTTTCATGTGTTTTGGAATTACTGAAATAAATTGAAATTATTGATGACAAAATTACCGAGGCGTTCTCTTAATTCCGAGTCCCTTGGCAATAATGTTTGAACCCTTTGGTAATGATAAGGGTAGAGTTCGTGCCTTTTTAAAATTAGTTTCACTGATTGTTTATGATATATTATATGGCTGATTGTAAATGGACAGAAAAAAAAAAAAAAAAGGAATTTTTCACCAATCCGACGCCAGGAGGACGTGTAGTCGCAGACTGCACGGTTTGCGCGGGGCAACCCCCAACTTTTACAAAGCAAAAGTGAGCCAAATGGGCTCACACTAATCCGATGTAGCATTAGGGCCTTCGGGCCGTTAGCATAGATCCATCCGAAAAAAAAAGAATGTTTCATACGTGCCCTTTTAAAAACTTAGCCGACATTTCTTTATTTCTATTGCAATCAGATGACGACTCGCATTGTTTTATTCTCCTAACATTGTTCCAACCATTGTTTTCTAAAATATAATAAATATTTAAAATAATACCACTTAATACTTATCAGAATATATTTTGACACAAAAAGAAAGTGAAGTTAAAATTACCTATATTTATAAATTACAAATAAATATTATGATGTAAACTTTAAACCTCTTTTGTGTCATATTTTGACATTTTGCTAACAAACAATTCAGACATTTAATAAAACCATTAAATAAATTCGTGAAATGAACTAGCGAGGAACTGGCACAGACCCGTCGCTGACAATAGTCACGAGGGGACTCAGCGGCTTGAGCGGGACAAGGCCTTCATACATACGCTGCTTATAACTAAAAGACGTTGTTATATTATTGCGTTAAAAACGATAATTGGAGAAATTCATATGACAATTTTAAATAACATGTATAAACTCATCTACAAAGAAAATTAAGAGGCTTAAACCGGACCCGTTTGCCCATAAGATGTGAATCTGTTTTTAATAAGAGGTATGTTTGATATTTTTTTCTCTGTTACAAAAGTTACGTAATCGTGTTTCGAAAATTAGAAAAATAAGGCTTATATCATGAACTATCCAGGTCACCAATTTATATTTTCATGTGTTTTGGAATTACTGAAATAAATTGAAATTATTGATGACAAAATTACCGAGGCGTTCTCTTAATTCCGAGTCCCTTGGCAATAATGTTTGAACCCTTTGGTAATGATAAGGGTAGAGTTCGTGCCTTTTTAAAATTAGGTTCACTGATTGTTTAGGTATACCAGTACGACGCGAAATGGCACTTATGGACGTACCAGGGTCTTCCTCCACTAATTCCAACACTTCAGCTGGATTGTGTCGTTGAGGTCGTCCTTCTCTGGCTCCGCCAATACCGCTGCCAGGAAATCTTCCTTCTGAGAATGCATTGCACCCTAATGAACACTCTGTAGTCGGGATGCAGAGCATTTGGGTATCTTTCACGATAAACTGCAGCTGCTCTAGTAGCGTTGCCGTTGCATTCACCGTAAATGAAATGCATGTTTGCATATTCGGCCGGAGTGTATTGTTGAGGCATTTCTCCCACAAATAAACAAAAGCAAACTCAAAGTCCGTTAATAGAGCACAGTTGTCAGGGTCACACGTTAACAAGTTCAAAACAGAAGGCAAATCAAAGTCCAGTAAGAAAGCAAAAACGGTTAAATGTATATACACAAAAAACAAACGTACGCATGCGATAGTCAAAATCACACTGAGGTCTGGGAGAGATTCGCGCCTTAAGGATAAAAAACCAAAGCTGTCCTTCTCACACGCAAGGAGGCCTTTGTATAACCGTCTTTGTTGTTTTTTTTACCTGAAGATCCCTTTGAATTTGGAATAAACTTGTAGTAACTGGTTACACATAGTCGCATGTATTTTTTACGAATGCAAATTAACAGATGATTAGATACTATTTTGATTAAAATTGCATTCTTAATGGAATAAAATCATGTCTTGGTGTGTTATAGCTTGAATCACGAAAATTATGACATTACTTGAGAAATTGAAATCCCGATCTAGCTTAGTTCTTTTGCTCCTGGAGCTAATATTATTTGCTAAGGTACCCACTATCATACCTCTTTAGAATCTACACATACTAGCCATGTTTTTAAGATAATGGACAGCTATAGCACCATACTTTTTTTTTCACAATCAAGGGTCAAAACTACAAGTAATTACAAAAAAACGGAAAAAAAAACTTAAAATGTTAGTTTTAATAATATTTTACGATAACGGCTATAAATGTAATTAAATTTAATAAAACAAGTCTTTAGGAGTACGATGCCAAAAAAAATACACAAAAATACCTAATTTTAAAGAAATGGCGACCGATTGAATGATCAAAGGAGCAAAAATTTAGAAAAAAACTAAAAGTATGCATCATTTTTTCACTGTTGGTAAAACTGACGTAAAAACTAGATTTTATTGTAGCCTGACATCGGGGTTACCTCCACTTATCGGATTATCCATTATTTACGACAGACCCTGTACACCTTACAGACTAACATACATATATTATATTATTATTACATAAGTGTTAGTATAAAAACCTTAAAATTATATACAGTGTGTTAGGTATCGGATTTCCGATAATTGACACACGTATTGTACGTTAAATTTTATCGACAAAATACAATACAAAGGGGGGTCTCAACCCTCACCCCTCTGAATTACAGCCATTTTTAAATTTAATATCTTGTATTTTGACGAGTTCATTAAAACTCATTGTTTTCATGTTTTTATGTCGCTCACATGCACTATAATAGTCTTGTTTGAAAGATTATCATATTTGCTAGCATTTAAAATAAATTTTGTTAAGAAGTAATGCAAAATAATCTACGAAATACCTTGGTTTAGTAGAAAAACTTTCGCCAATTTTTTTAGTCAACATGCGCTACCTATAAAACCAGCCCTTTTACACATTGTTTTTTTCCATTTAATATGTTCGCAAGGAACTGTGCTAACAAATAAACATCACATTAATATTACAATTCGCGATCATAATTGAAAAAAAGTTTCTAACAAACACGTCTCAAAATTACAAAAAAATAACACCCTAATTAGGTTGTAAAAAGCAGGTAACATACCATTGGTGTGCGAGCGAGAGCGGTATTTTTATGTTATGGAGGTGTGAGGCAGACAGAACTACGTACTAGTGAAATAAAAATCAAAACTCTAGTTAAACAACGATTTTAATTTACAATAATTGTTCAAAGTGCCCGCCATTATTTTGAATGCAGGCGGCTGCCCTTAATCCGACTTGTTGCGTGGCTCTTTCTAGCATTTGTCTGTCGTTTCGTACTTCTTCAGCAGCAGTCATTATTCTATGTAGAAGCTCCTCATTGGTGTTTGGAACCGGCTCTCGTAAATTTGGCTTCGTCGGTCCACAAGATACGACGTAATATGTCCGGCTCCCGTCTGATTCGCCGGTTTATCCACGCACAGAACACAGCACGAGCGGCATAGTCCGCATCAATAAGGTTTTGAACTTTTTTAAAGTGGAAGGCATGTAAACCTTCATTTTTTAAAACTTTCCATACTGACCAATGTGAGACGCCAAGTCTCCGAGCAACTAGCCTTGTACTAAGGCGTGGATCGTTCGCGATCAGTCGTAGAATTTCTTCTTCTTCTTCAGGTGCTAACAGACGAAATCTTTCGTGTGGCGCACCCTGAATTCCATGCTCGCGAAGCCTCAAATGAACATTTCGCACCTTTAAAGCAAAACCGTGACTAAACGAAATTATGAAATTTTATAGGGGAGCCAATATTAGAAAATAGTCACTGTTTTTTCTAAATAAAATCTGAGTTCAGGGTTTTTTAAAGTATTTAATGAGTTTCTATGATAGATCTCTGTTTCTATTATGACATGCCATTTAAAATTTTTTTTTTTAATATTTACAGCTTTATTTATTTTGATTTATATTATTATAGTAACACTTTACCATTTTTTTTTTGTTCATTATTGTATCTTACTATGAAATCACAGTGTAACTAATGTTACTAAATAAAAGAACTATAAAAACTTCATAATTTAACAATATTTTAATACAATTAAATTAAAAATCATAAATTGTTCATTATTGCAATGTTACACTTAATTAATAAAAAACATTCAAAATTAATAATCATTTATTACAAAACAAAGAGAGATCCATACAATCACTTGGAATAATTATTATTTATCAATCAGTCTTAAGAAAACTGTACCTTTAAATCACAGCTAGTCCGTCTCAACTTTTAATTATCTTATGCTATAACATTTTAAAACACTTTGTCTAGAAACAAAACAACTTGAAATAGGAATAAAAAAAAGAAAAAAAAAACATAGTAATAATCACAGCCTTATTTCTCTATCCACGAAAGGTGATTGAACTAAAAAAAGTAATGTTCACTTATTATCACTTACTTAATAAAAAAATGAGTCAAATCTATTGACATACCTTATAATATTTTTAACAAAAATAAACAAAATATCTTTAAATAACTTAATATAAAGACATTCTCACAAAATTGTGTTCATAAATCAATAATAATCATCAATATAATAATATTAAGTAAGGCTAAAACAAGATGTTATTGTAATAAGACAATGCGTAACTTTGTGGTATGATATTACTATTAATTAAGCTTTTTAAATCGCAGTTTTTTCTTTCACTTAACTTCAATCTTGACTGATATAAAGGCCTTAGCTGGAAATTTTGAAGATTAGTGCTCGTACGTGTTCGCGACGAACGATTATTATGGAATTTTATTTCTTTGAAATCTGTATCTAAATAGGAAGTTTTATAATAAATGCTAATGTGGTTCGAATCTTCAAGTTTTTCAAATTTAATTATCTTTATGTCACTTGTTTTAACTGTTTCTCCTTCAGTATTTTTTGAAAATTGACCACCGCATGCCTCTGTAAGATTTTTTATATCAACGAAATCTGAATAGCACATTTCAGTAACATTGTAGGGATTGCCTTTCTTTCGTGCAGTTCTGATTATGGTCACGTATTGATCTGGTGTGTACACAGGACCAGAACGTAAGCACTTTGTGACGGCTTTTTCTATCACAGAGTGAACAGAGTCGTTTTCGTTTTGTGTATGGCCACTAATTAAATATTTGTGTGTAATGGACTTTATTTTAAGAACAGTTAAGGCATATACATACATAGAGAACATAAATTTGTTCTTTTGCTGGCCACAGCAATTATCAGAATAAAATGTGATTTGCAAATTATTATCATTTATTTCTGACGCCCTCTTTGTCAGATATTTCCAGACACACGTTGCTATTTCGTTAGCTCCTCTAAGTGCTTCGACCTCGCTCCAAACAAAACAATCACAATAGTCTTTTGCTAATTCGGTTATTGTAAAATTACAAACATTGAGCTTACATTTGTAATATAAGGTAGATACATCTCCTTTCGGTAGAGGCAGTACTGCCTGGAGGTCATAACAGGCAACAATGTAGTTTCCCTGGACCATTGTTTTGTCGTTTGATTTTTCCTGGCGACATAATTCTTTTTCAAGCTGGTGTTGGTCATATCTGGTCTGTAACTCTGTTTTATTAACAGCATTTTTAAAGCTAATGCATAGTTCGCACTGGTCTTTTTTAGGTGTGTGAAAGCCGATGTTGTAATCTTCATTTAATACTCTCCTGTAGGTATGAATTTTAGCAGCTTCAACACCATCATTCAAGCATTTCGTTTGGTAGTCGGTATAAAGATCTGTAATGCTTTTACCCCCATCAATAAATTCACGAGTCGTTTGCTGTCTTAGGTAATGGGATTCTATTCTTGGTATTGAGTCTATATGGTTTTTTATTCCTGTAATAATATCTGACCTTATTTTGTATTGTTTCCCGTGTTTACCCCTTTTTTCTTCTTCAACAGTTCCCGCTTGGTTCTTTTTTGCTATAACAGTTGCAATAGGTCGATTATTAATGGCCAATGTGTTCCTAAAGAAAAGTTTACAGATACGATGCTTAAAATTGTTGATTTCGAATGAAAATGAATGTTTAGGTCCTCTATTACTATTATGAATTTTATATTGATATTTAGGTTTTATAACATCAATACACTTTGCAATATAATCTCTTTGTCTGGATAAATCTCCCATTTTCCAATAATTGTCAAAAATAATTTCTCTGTCTTCCTGTTTGATTATTTCGCTGCACTTTAGTCTACATTTTGCCCCGCATGGTGGTCCTATCTGCTTCTTTGGAATGACTTTTTTAGACTTAGACACAGTTCTATATTGCTGACCACTATTACGAAGTCTTTTAGCATCTTGCCTCATGGATAGCTTTTTAAAACCTTTCCGCCTTCGTTTGATCGGAGTTCTGTTTTCTTCTGGAAGATCCAAATTATTTTCTTCAACTAGTGGCACAGAAATACTACTTTGAGGCGTTGGGCTAAACGATACACGCTGTGGTGGGGTTTCCGGTATGTAATCAGGATCACAATCTGCTTCATCAGGGGAAAAATCCTTACCCGATTCAGACGCACTAGATGAAGATGATGAGGTTGATCTTGTTGATGATGAACTCGAAGATGATGTTGAGCTAGTTGAATGGGATCTTGCTCTACTGCTAGGACCTGGTACAATAACATCTTCTGAAGCTTCTGGAAAACCAGTACCGTTTGTCATTTCGTCATCAATTGGATGAGCATAACATTCAGCTTCCATAGTCTGACTAGCGTAGACTGAGGACAGTGGTAGCGTTTGCTCTTGCAATAAAGAAGGAGATCTACAAGTATCGGTAGTTACCAGGTTTGCATCGCGTGAAAAATTATTATAAAGATCGTCCATGGATATTTGCTTGGGATTTTCTGTGTTTACAAAATGTTTTTTAGACTCCATAGCTTCTATAATGCGTGACAAACGCGGGTTTCGGTAATGTGCCATGACCTGAAGCAAATAGTTTTATTATTTTTATCAATTATTAACATAAAGTTCATTTTAACAGGAATACATTTAGTTCCTATTATGTATAACTTTTATTTATGTTAGTAGTAAAGTGATACTAAAACAAATATGTAATGTAACATTAACAATTTCATACATTATGGAGTCAATTTAAATATTAAATGGAGTTTAAACAAAATGTAATATTTTACTTCTTAAATGTTTATACAAAAGATACCGTGCTTAAAGAAATAAACCGTGACTAACGTAAATATACCACTAGTGTAATTAAGTGTATGATTTAATTTACTCATAACACATGGAAAAACTGTGACTAAAAAAATTGTTACACTCTAGAGATAAACCTTATTGGATTAATCTCTAAAAAAATAAACGCAAACTGTGACTATACAAACTGTAACATTTCATCAATGAAATTGAATTATAAATTGCGTAATTTCATAACACGAAAATTGCGTCTAAACAAATTGAAACACTTTACCTATTTAAAAAAATCAACAACTTACCTTTTTGTGACTTCGAGCCGTGTTTATCCAAATAATCACACTGTTGTTACAAACTTCCGTCATCACTTTACCACGATCATGTTCTTACTGGTATAGACACAATATTGTATTTATCGACCCGATCATAAGTCGGCTTAGTAACGCTTTGATTTACCGCTAGATGGCGCAAAACACAAAATTTTGCAGAAACACAAAGTTTATCTTGTAGTTTACATTTATTTCAGATAGATGGCATTGGTACCTCAATTAATGAAAATTTTCGTTTAGTAACGGTTTTACTTTTAAGGTGCGATTTGTGAAAGTTCGAGCAGCAGGTAGCCGTCGTCTTGGAAATCTTCTCCGGTATTCCACAACGGCAGCAGCAGCGTTACCATTGCAGAAACCATACACGAAATGTATGTCTGCAATTTCTGCAGCAGGAAAAGCCATGGCACGTGATGCAAATTCAAGTGTAAATCGGTTTTGTAGTTGTCGCAACGCGGGGCGAGGGATAACTGATAGTCATTGAAACACCAAAACACAAGGACCACATTATGTAGTTTTTGTCTCACTCACACTTTCATAACATAAAAATATCGCTCTCGCTCGCACACCAATGGTATGTTACCTGCTTTTTACAACCTAATTAGGGTGTTATTTTTTTGTAATTTTGAGACGTGTTTGTTAGAAACTTTTTTTCAATTATGATCGCGAATTGTAATATTAATGTGTTGTTTATTTGTTAGCACAGTTCCTTGCGAACATATTAAATGGAAAAAAACAATGTGTAAAAGGGCTGGTTTTATAGGTAGCGCATGTTGACTAAAAAAATTGGCGAAATTTTACCAAGTTTTTCTACTAAACCAAGGTATTTCGTAGATTATTTTGCATTACTTCTTAACAAAATTTATTTTAAATGCTAGCAAATATGATAATCTTTCAAACAAGACTATTATAGTGCATGTGAGCGACATGAAAACATGAAAACAATGAGTTTTAATGAACTCGTCAAAATACAAGATATTCAATTTAAAAATGGCTGTAATTCAGAGGGGTGAGGGTTGAGACCCCCCTTTGTATTGTATTTTGTCGATAAAATTTAACGTACAATACGTGTGTCAATTATCGGAAATCCGATACCTAACACACTGTATAACCTTATAATTAAGCTATAGCCCCACCACCACGACAAAGCTTGAACCTCGATGGGGAGTATTATAAGCCTAGTTTAGCAGATAATGCACATATTAATCTCAATGTTCAATGCCTAACTACAGGTAAAATAAATCTGAGAAGTCCATATTTTCCTTCTGCATAAATCCTTGACTACTAAATGAGCATGGTAACGAATACTATTTATTATCTAATAGTGTCTAATTTCAGTTTCTACAGTTTCTCCACTAGCATCATCAAACAGTTCTTCACACATAATATTTGATATCCCATACCTCTCTGATTTCTTTTTGGCCCTGCTAGATCTTTCACACTTCTCGGGGGAGTCATAAGTATCCTTCATGCTCACTAGACATATAGGTATGATCTGAATTATTTGAAGTTTCATGCGATGTATATTCATCGGTGGCTACTTCATTTGAAATTGGTCAATTTAAATAGATGCAACATCGTTACTTGTATCATCTTGGATTGTAGAGGTGTTCAGTTGATAGCAAATGTGAGCTGTGAAGTTGAGGTGTATTATCTGCAATATCCTCCAGATTTAACGGAATATTTGTGGTCAGAGTTGAGAGCCAGATAGATGCTTAATTACTGGCAGACTAGCTTAATTACTGGCATTTTGAACAGTTACGACTTTTCCATATGCTTCTTTACACAAACACCCGATCTGTAAATGTGTAAAACACGCCCTGTAGGGCTAACATGCGCGCACGACAAAATTTTGTCTACTCGTTTTCTCGTATTACTTATATGAAATAATACGAGAAAAGGCGTAGACAAAATTTTGTCGTGCGCGCATGCTAGCCCCACTGAAGCTCGGTATTATCGTCGATATACAGGACATGCCCTAAATCAATCTTTACAATTAAAGAGAGTGGATCGATCAAAACGCCTTCTGTCGCGATACGCAGGTCAAAGGCACAGAAATATCCTCTTGACACTGAATGTATTATATTCGTTTGATTAAGTGATTTTGCATGCTAATCAATCATTTCAACGTCATCTTTCATAGATCTATTATTACAAACAGTACAAATCACAGATGTCTTTTGTTTGATTAAGTAGTAAGATTAGGTTTCAACATTTTTAAACGACTTCGAAAAGGAGGAGGTTATAATATGTTCGTGTGTATTTTTTTTTTTTAATGTATGTTCACCGATATCTCTGTCAATTGTGGACCGATTTTCAAAATTCTTTTTTTATTCAAAAGAGTTCTCTTCTGAGGTGGTCCCATGATAAGGAAACCAGGATCTGATGATGGCATCCCAGAGAAATTGAGGGGAACTTTCGAAAATCGTAGGAGTAACTAGTGCGTTTAATATTTTTTTAATTAAGCATTTTAAAGCACTGCAATTTCATGAAGGTCTTGTTGATCTGATGATGGAGCTGAAAGACAGTCGAGGGAACTCCTCAACGATTTACAGCAGTAACCTTGTGTTTGGGCTTGATTAATTTGTATTGATGAGAACTTTACACCTAGATTAATTGTGTCTATCACACATTTCAGCAGTTTACAGTAGCTACCTTGTGTTTGGACTTAATTCATTTATATTGACGAGAACTTTGCACCCATATAGGTTATAAGTGTCATTACAGGTCTGATGATGAAGACCATAGACAGTCGAGGGAACTCCTCAACAGTTTACAGTAGCTACCTTGTGTTTAGACACAATTCATTTATGTTGATCAGAACTTTGCACCCATATGGGCTATAAGTATCATTACAGGTCTGATGATGGAGACCATAGACAGTTGAGGGAACTTCTCTACGGTTTACAGTAGCTACCTTGTGTTTGGACTTAATTCATTTATATTTACGTGTACTTTACACCCATATGGGTCATAAGTCTCATTATAGGTCTGATGATGGAGTATAGACAGAGTGTAGACAGGAGTATAGACAGTGGAAATGCGTTTAACAGTTATATCCATATTTCAGACAAATAAATCGGTTATCGAATTTCGGAATCACAAAAAATTAAGAAATAAAAAAATTTTTAATGCAAATTTAAACCCACTTCAAAAAGTAAAAAATAAACTAAAAAGTAATAAAATAATTGCGTTTCCTAATTTTTTGTGCCTAGAACTTATAATCAACTTGTTATTTTACTAATTACAATCTTTGCGTTTACCATGTCATTGTTGTTACTTTTGGAGTCGGTGTCAGCTAAGTTAAATATACCGTACAGCACCAAAACCGTCGTCAGTCACCGGTATCATATTTGTTGCTGTACCTACCTACCTGCCTTTGCTGATACCAACTCCAATAGTAACAACATTGACGTGGTAAACGCAAACATTGTAATTAGTAAAATAACAAGTTGATTATAAGTTCTAGGCACAAAAATTAAGGAAGCGCAATTATTTGATTACTTTTTAGTTTATTTTTTACTTTTTGAGGTCGGTTTCAATTTTTGTTTTAATTTTTTTTTTTCCATAATTTTTTTTTTCGTCAGGTCGAATTTTTTTAACCTCGATGTGTACTTGAATTTTTTTTGCATATAAATAATTCTCAAATGGTGGTTATTCCAGGTGCATTTGATCTGCGAGCGTATGCTGCGCGAACAGGAGGCGGCCCTGCGAGCGGAGTACGACTCGGCCCTCAACATCAAACTCGCAGAGCAGTACGAGGCTTTTGTCCGCTTTAACATTGATCAGGTTTGTCAATAATGTTTAATACTAGCTGTTACATGTTATAATGACGTACATTTAATCTGCCTTAGTTGACACAATATCATGTCTATCTAATATTAGACATATAACAAAATAAATATAAGAGTAAATTATAGTAACATTATAGAATAGCAGCATGATAGGTATACATTAAATTGTGTGTAATAAATAAAATATTGTGAAGAATGTGAAAAACCAGTGAAGGAAACATCGTGAGGAAACCTGCATGCCTGATGAGATTAACAAGTCTTTGAAGGTGTGTGAAGTTCACCAACCCGCATTGGGCCAGCGCATCGGTGAACTGTGGCCTTAAACCTTCCTCGCCTGATTTCGAGGAGGAGACCCGTGCCCAGTGAGACATAAGGGTTGATATTATTATTATTATATTTATATTGTGATACAGGTACAGCGCCGGCCTCCGCCGTCCACATGCATGCCTTTAGGAATGGATACGGAACACCACATGCACCAAGATCTTGTACCCAGCTGTAAGTGACATCTTTATATTATTATTACTAATACTTTAAAAATTTCTTTACTATACATTAATTGTTATTTTATTTTAGATCTGTCGTAATGGCGATGCAGCTTGCAGCATAAATTTGCAAATATATCAAGACAAACATATTTTGGTATATGTGAAAACTATATGCGGGAATATGTAGAATATGTTAATGACTCAATATGTACATTGTGATTGCTGGTGGGACTCCTGTCGACATCATTATAATAATTAATATTTCAGACACAGTATTACGAATTACAATATATTATGACTTAAAAGTACATTGAAGATTGTATGGAACCTCTGAGTAACTGTAAAACTACTTGTTGTGTTAAAAATAATCGCGTAGAGTCAAGTTGGCACGAGCACAAACAAAATAACTCCTACTGAATACTTTGAGACACTATAATATGTCAATAAAATTATTTTTACATTATTTATGATTATACATATATGTATGTATGATATATTGCTGGTATATATTTAGTCGCTGCCGATTTAACATATTTTACGCCACTAGCATATCTTCCAATGTCCTTTGCTACACACATTACTAATTATAATAATGTAACAGCTGTGTCCCCCGGATTGTTCATGCCACATTAATTATAAATTTAGCTTATAATGCTTTAGATAAGATTTGCTGGCATAATTGTGTTCATAGACTGAGAACCACATGTTTAGCTGAGAGATGCAGCTGAAGCTGACTGGGTCAAATATAAAATCCATGTTTTTTTTATATGACAGATGTGATACAATGTTAACTTATTATTTCAAAAATGTGAACGCCTCTAGTTAGTCTTAGTATATCTAACAGAAATAAATTCACACAGAGTGCCTGTAAAAATCGTTCTCATGTGTTGATTGCAAATTAGTCATAATTTTTTGTTTTAATTTTAGTTTACTTTTTTAGTGTTGTCTAAATATAGTTTAAGTTTATTTTTTCTTCCAAGTTTACTCCTATCAATGCACTAGACTGGTGTAAAGTAACATTGGTAATAGTCGAAATTTATAACATATTCAAAATTATTATTACATAACCTGTATCGGAAACAAATTATTGAACTTCATTAAACCGGAGCAATGATTTATTTGAGATATCGAGAGCTTGGTATATATTTATTTTGTAAGTTATTTTATTCTCAGTCGTGTATATGTTTGCTATACGACAAGTACTGAGCTGAGAATATCATGTTTTAAGCATTATTGGGCTTTTTTGTTTTATACTACTTTTAGTTAGGAAATTTTATTGAATAAAGACAGGATATGATTTTGTTACCAAGCAATTATTCAATAAAACAAATAGGGTAGGTCTTTTTTAAATTGTATTATCAGCTCATTATTAGTAGGTTATTGGCGTTTAAGAACTGAAAATAAACTAGCTAAACACCACTACATTGGTTTTTATTTATCCTTTGTCCTAATCAGTTATTGCAAGAAACATCTAGGAAAAATGTTTGGGGGAGAGATTAGAATTTTGATATTTAGTTACTGCAGTTGGTGGTCGGCCGGGTCTGGAGGTCATCATTTAAGTTCTCTCGACCACGATTAAATTCACGAAACCAATAAGTAACTGTTGCTAACGCAGGAGCAGACTCCCCAAAAGCAGCTTGGAAATTTTCTTGAGATTACTTGAAGGTTAACCTTCGTTTATAATCATAAAAATTCATACCTAGCACGAAAAGCTTCCCGTGAGATGTCCATTGTTGCAAACAAAAGAAGAGTGACAGATAATCTTTAAAACATAAATTAAAAAAATGGAGACGGGAAGTGTCATTGCGTGCGGTTGTGTTATTTTGGTTTTCCGTTAATTTGTAACGTTGCGCTTGCACGTTACCTAAATTTAAGCTGATAATTAATATAGTGATAAGTTTTAAACTTAACACTACCAATAAATAAGCGCCATCTATCCTTGACTGACGTTAACGATTGACTATTGACCTATTGACGTTATATTTCTAATTGGCTCAATAGAAGTCGTTATGAAATCCGATAATTGTTTTGTAATAGATATCTCTCATAAATAAAATCAAATTACATGTTATAATTAATAATCATAAATCTAATAATTTAATCTAATCTTTAAACTAAAATAACAAAATTTCTAAATTAAAACTTAACTAATAGGGATGTTGACATTTTTCAGAAATGTTTTTAAATCATTAATAAATATCTAATGGAGGCCTTTTTTTTTTGTTATCGCAGGTGTGTGTGTAACTGGTGACGTCATTTCCATAGGGATGTTGACAGTATTCATATAAAAATATAATTTTGTCGTTAATTGGTAGTTTATATGATAGAATTCTGAAAAAATACAATATTTTCCCTTATTTTTATATGATTAAATTAATATTTTATAAATAAAATGTAACAAAATTTAAAATAGGTCACGTGATAATAAACGGAAATGACGTCACCAGTTCCTATTTAGCGGAAGCGGAAGAATGTTGACGTACTTTTATACACCATTTTCCGCACGCAGTACATATTGTAAAACTATTTTTCAGGCGTTTTGATAGTGTACACACACATAGGCACCGTACAACACTTATAAAACTTAGAAGCCATTTTTTATTAACGACAACTAGAATCATTTTATCACTTTTAAGATGTTTAACAACATATGACATAACGTGACAAGTGTTAGCGTTTTGGAACGAAATTTAAAATGCATTATAAAATGCAAGATTTTATAGGCCTTAGACGTATTTAAGCAAAAGTTGATAATATTTAGGCCTCCATTAGATATACAGGGTTACCTCGTAAGTCGACCTAGATCCTTTATGGGGTTATAGTTTAGATCATTTCTGACAGATTTGACTATGAAACACCCTATCCTAAATCCAATGGTTTTCAAGATAATCTAATTTTAAGTATTTTTCATAAAATGTCCGTTTTTTGCCTTTTGTTGTATCTTTTTTTTGTAATCTGAGCCTCTGGTATGTTTGTTTATACGTTTTATTTTAGAAGATGAATTGTTCTATCCATTTCAATTTTAAAAAAATACAGTTGCAGAATAAAATGAGTCGTGAAAGATGGAGAATAGTGAAAAATCAAACAAAAAAACCTAAGATGTGTTTTTCTTTAAGGGACACTTAAAAAAAAATCTATGGAAATCTATTTGCAGAGGAGCTTCAAAATATCTACATTTTGTCAGCTATCCAAAAAGGTATAACATTATAGGGTAATAACTGTTTTCATTACAAAAAACTTAGATGATAGCCTCCCCGGGCATTGTAATAAAATTATTAGTTAGTTCTAAAAAATGAAACAAAACCACGTAAATAGTGAATATTTATTAATTGATTTTACAGTTCATGTTCTACATGTCCTCCTCTGTTTCGGACACAAATTCTCATTCTTTTTCTTAAAGCACTTTTAACGACTCCAGTTGTTAGTGTAGTTCGCATTTTATCGGCTGCATCAATAATTTTTTGGCGTAAAACTTCTACACTCGTTATGGGATTGGGGTCGTCATACACCAAAGTCTTTCCCAGTTCTTTTTTGGATTTCCGTCTGCCTTTGAGGCCCAATAATGAGCATTGTGGTAATTTGTAATACCATCTTTGTCAAATTTGGAATCAGTCCACAAAATGTGTTTGAAAAAATTTAGGTCTTCTAAATCTGCATGCAGCATAAATCTGCAGAAATCCAACTTCCTCGCAAGATCAACAGGATCGCCTTCTTCGATGACTTGTACCGGTGTGTGGGTATAAACCAGCTGTATGGACGGTGAACCACACTTTCCACTGCGAGCATCCAAGATCTCGGGCAACAATATTCCTTGTTGTAGTTGGATCCGATCTAATTCGTTGTACTATATCGTTATCTTGTTCGTCGCCATCATTTACACGTGGACGAACCAGGTCAGACCGTCGTCTTGAAACTGAACCAGTCTCTCTAACTCGTCGGTAAACTCCATCAAACTACTGACATCTGGGGCGCGGCGGTTGGGATACCGTCGTGTGTATTCGGCACGAGCTCTTGATGATACACCATCGCAATATCCGTAACACAATAACATGTTAGCATATTCCTCGTTCGTATAGGTCGCCATTTTCAACAGTTCCAAATCAGAAGCACAAAACCAAGTCCACAAAGTAAGCACAGGTAGTCACGAAGAAGAAACAGGATCAGTCCAGAAATACAAGGAGAGTCGAAAAAAACAGAGAGAGCACAGAGCAAGAATCGCATCTACCACGGACGAATCGCATGAACAGACTAAGCAAAACATTTAAAATCTTTTGTTTGGTCATCCAAAGTATCTCAAACTATCTTTTTTCTTGCTTCTTCTCTAACTCAAACTATCTTTGTGGCTAACTACCACAAAGATAGTTTGAGTTAGAAGTAGTCTAACTCGACGACCTCTGTGGCTCAGTGGTAAGCGCGTTGGCGCTCAACCCGGAGGTTGCGAGTTCGAATCCCGCCAGGGAACAAAAATATTTTCTGTGTTCCTGGGTCATGGATGTGTATTAAATATGTGTATTATATAATAAAAATCTTAAATATATGTATAGTATAAAAGTATTAAATATATTTCCGTTGTCTGGTACCCGTAACACAAGTTCTTCGAGAACTTACCACGGGACCAGATTGAAGTGGTGTGAAAGCGTCCATAGATATTATTATTGTTATTATTATCTTTTTTCTTGTCATACACAAAACGTATGACATCTCGCTCGCACCTATCCCATTTCAAACAAGGACACTTATCAAAAGACTGGATTTTCTGCTACCTGGGGGCCTTTTACCTAAGTTTTTTGTGAAGTTTTGATGTTACCCTATAATGTTATACCTTTTTGGATAGCTGACAAAATAGAGATATTTTTAAGCTCATCTGCAAATAGATTTCCATAGAATTTTTTTTAAGTATCCCTTAAAGAAAAACACATCTTAGGTTTTTTTTTTGTTTGATTTTTCACTATTCTCCATCTTTCACGACTCATTTTATTCTGCAACTGTATTTTTTTTAATTGAAATGGATAGAACAATTCATCTTCTAAAATAAAACGTATAAACATACATACTAGAGGCTCAGATTACAAAAAAGAGATACAACAAAAGGCAAAAAACGGACTTTTTATGAAAAATACTTAAAATTAGATTATCTTGAAAACCATTGGATTTAGGATAGGGTGTTTCATAATCAAATCAGTCAGAAATGATCTAAACTATAATCCCTTAAAGGATCTAGGTCGACTTACGAGGTAAACCTGTATATAAATGATTTAAAAACATTTCTGAAAAATGACAACATCCCTATTTTGAAAACATACAATATTTTCCTTTATTTTTATTTGATTAAATTAATATTTAATAAATAAAATGTTACAAAATTTAAAATAGGTCACGTGATCATAAACGGAAATTACGTCGCCTGTTCCTATTTAGCGGAAGTGGAAGAATATTGACGTACTTTTATACACCATTTTCCGTACAGTACATAATGTAAAAACGAATTTTCAGGCGTTTTGACAGTGTACACACACATAGGCACCGTACAACAATTATAAAACTTAAAAGCCATTTTTTATTAACGACAACTAGAATCATTTTATCATTTCTTCGATGTTTAATAACATAATATGACGTCATGTGACAAGTGTTTTGGAGCGAAATTTAAAATTATAAAATGCAAGATTTTATAGGCATTAGACGTATTTAAGCAAAAGTTAATACTATTTATCTTGAATGGTAGATGTGGCTAATGGGATCACCTTCAAACTCAGACACAACAAATCAGGAAAACTATTTATTTAATATTAACATTTTGAATTTATATTTTATTAAATATGATCATTATGAAATTTATAGAGAATACAAATAATATATCAGAAAACTAGACATGTTACGTCTTCAATTGATTTTGACGGAATTATAAAATATTACACAATCCATCTTTTACGTAGACAGAGAATACTATAGACTGCTGCCAGCCGTGGCGACATGAGATAGATATATTGAAGTGACGTCTGAAATGGGAGTTGCTATACAAAAACCTTTTGTCTACTTTAAGGCAAAACGCTAAATATAAAAAAAACATGACAAGCTAAAACATTACACATATTATTATGTTTTTATTGGTATTTTTTTTGTTTTGACAAATTATTTTATACTGTGCCCGAATGTTTGAGATTCTTTATTGCGTATTTAATTTAAACTGATACGAGGGCATACTTTTGGCTCCGGTAGACCCTATGATATTTTATAAAAATGTATATTAGAACTAATGTTTTAGAACTGGATAGGCATCTATACATCTATACACAAAAATAAAATTAGAGTGTCTGTTTGTAATATTAAAATAACAGCTTTTCATTGATTACATATGGATGTGTACACGGTACATATACCAATAGCCTTTTTTACAATATTTGTCTGTCTGTTTGTTCCGGCTAATCTCTGAAACTGCTGGGCAGATTTTGATGGGACTTTTATTGGCAGATAGCTGATGTTATAAGGAGTAACGTAGGCTACAAAAATAATCATCACCAATCCGCGTACGGCTGTAAATCTAAGTTAATGCGGGCGAAGCTGCGGGCAACAGCTAGTAAATAATAAAATAAAGTCGATAAATATGAAACAAGAAAAATTATCATATTAGCATAAACATCTAGAATTTTGACATAAAATTCTCAAAAGTCTTACTATAAAAATAAGAGTACTGGAAAGGAAAGGAGGAAAGGAAGAAAATAAGAGTATAGAAAATTAGTAATAAAAATAATTAAAATGCACATCCATTAAACTATTTTTATCACTAATTTTCTATATATAAAAATTGTTAAAATAGATGTGATTTATTTACATACTATAGGTTAAAAATTGGCATAAAAAATTAAACAAAAACGATATTTATATGAACACGTATTTTTTTATTTTTTTTACACAGAAACGTACGTAACGGCACAGTTACTGCATCAAATTTCACATGCGTTGGTTGCTCTTCCATTGTTTTTGTGAATGGTATAACAGCAGATGGACATGGCATGGGCTTATTTATCTCTTCAGTAGCTCCAAGCTGAAATATAAAAAAAAAAATTGTTTCCTTAAAGTACCATTATTTTTTATAATAATAACATATCTTTGTTGTGGACAATAAAATATTTTTCTTTCTTTCTTTAAAGAATGGAAGTCAAAATGATTCAATTTAGCATGAATATAGACTTATCCCATCAACATAAGAGAAAGTAATTTGTCCAAAAACCACATACTTACATAGTTAAATATTTATTTAGTTATTACTCACCTTAATAATTGGAAAAGCATCAGGGTGTATGTAAGTATACCTTCCTTTTTTAATATATGTTTTGTATCAAAGTGCAAACAGCAAATCTTTGAACACTTCTTTGGAATCCAGTCATTTCGACCAGAGGCTTTAATCCATTTCTTCCGAATGTCAGGATTAACTGAAACTGTGATGTAAGATTAATGAGTAACAATTTATAATTGAGAAATTGGTAACTTAAGGTATTAATAGTAGATACAAATGAATATATACATTACTTAAACTTTGTTTAATTTGAAATAAAACCTGCATTTTTGTAATTAATGCAAATATTCCTTCCCCCTTCCCCTTTTCTTCTTAAATATACTCCCTAGCGAGAAGGAAGGTGATGGGATAAATAAAGGAACATCTTTTTATCCCTTCCCACCCTCTGTTCCTCACTTTCCAGGTGTTCACTATTTTCAGGGACAATTTTTCTTCCTCCCCCCTTTTTCCTAAAATATGAGTTAGCGGCAAAGGGGAGTAGAGGGAAGAGGGATTGATAGAGAGGGAAATCCATTCCTCTCCTACAACCTCTTTTTTAAGTCACCTGTTGCGGAGTCCAGCCTCAATTTTGTAAAAATATTTAAACTTAATTAAATTGAATCCTTAACCTATTCTAGAAAGTTTTAAAATGACGCAATTATTATCTAAGTATTATTATAATCATTTATATATTAAGTTAAGTAAGTAAGAATATTGTATAAAAAATAAACCTAATTTATATTTCTATAATATTTTTCTTATTTAAAAAAACCTCCTAAAGTGTTTTAAAACTATTACGATTTAAATAAAAATATCTCACTTTTAATTTAAGAATAGCTTTTGGAGATAAATTCAATCAAACAACACAATTCAAAATATTAATAACATACATTACTGGGAAAAGGAAAAACATAATACTAGCAATTTTAACATTAAAGACGTCACAAAATCAATATCAATTATTACCTTTTTTTCAATTTAACTTATGAATTATAAACCAATGAAAGTATATATACATAAAGACTGATCACACATATCGTTATTCAACCACTATTACCCACAATATGAAATAAAATATGAACTTGCGCGTGAAAAGTCAATGTTGGAATTTTCCGGTCACTACCACTTTTACAATTAATTATACTATACCAAACCATTGTTAGGGTATTCCAGAATATGTTTTTATTCCCCTTATTTTTTTAATTACCAACAAATTCGTTAATTACATTAAAATAATACTAAAACAATACTTCACAATTGACTACATGTTGTAAACAAATTACAAATGTCAAAATTTGTGTAGCAAGATATGTTGTTGACCTTGAAAAAATCAGCACGCACTGAGAGATGCCAATAGTATAGTCTTGTCCTTGTTTTCCCTCAATTATTGTAATAAGCACATCTCTTTTATGTGGGAAGGAGTAAGAATTATCCAGCAGTCTATAGTATTCTCTGTCTACGATCTTTTATATCTAAAAACTGACATTCCAAATTTAAAGTAATTCAAAATATAATACATACTTAAAAACCAAACAGATCGTAGTTGACATCAAAAGAGTATGTATAATCTGAGATTACCAATCAACACACCCCCTTAATCTCAGATATACATCATAACACCAGACAAGTACAGAACAACCCAAAAAAGTTTAGAAATTATAAACAAACAAACTACTAATCATGAAACGTCATTAATACACTTTCTCTCCACAAAAACCAAAACTCTTAATAATAACTACAACCACAAAAATACAAGAAAAACACAATACACTATAAAGGAAGAGATGATATCAAAAATTCTGTACAAAGTTTCTCTCAAAAAATTCCGTTTTGAATTCTGATATAATTGATTAATAAAACATTAAAATCCTTTCCCCCTTTATAACAATCTCCCACACACGCTTCCACTGCGCGAATCTCTTTTATTAACACCCCCTTACACTAGCACTACCTACACTAAAAAGTTCAGAATTAAATTACCTAAAAGTCTTAATAACGTCTATCATAAGACACCAATCACTTAAGTCAAATACCTAGTCACTTAAGTCAATCTCCCTTCAGCTTCTTTCCCATCAACCAACTCCCATGTGCCACTCTTCTCCAAAGAAAATGTCTCTTGTTCCACAGCCTTCAATTAATTCTCCCTTTCACTGGAACCAACTTACTTCTCAGGCAAATACCCATTTCTCGGGTGGACTCCTCCTTGGACCCACACCCTCGGCAACAACCTCAGTTTCCTCTTCATCTGCCTCATCAGCATCACCAAAAACATCAACAACCTCCTCGGCATGTGGACTCCTCCTTGAACCCACACCCTCCGCAACTACATCTGTTTCCTCTTCATCTATCTCAAAACGTGGACTCCTCCTCCACATCACCAAAAAACATTAACCTCTTCACTTAGGCCATCTACAAAACTCACATCTTCAATCGTTGCCTCACAAACCACTTCATTTGCTTCTACAGTCTACACTCTCTTCATTCCCAACACAGTCAATTGTTACCACTTCTTCAACCGTTTCTTTTTCAATGGTTTTAAATATAGATAGTGCTGGGCCCATAACCTCTTGAATGGTAGATGTGGCTAATGGGATCACCTTCAAACTCAGACACAACAAATCAGGAAAACTATTTATTTAATATTAACATTTTGAATTTATATTTTATTAAATATGATCATTATGAAATTTATAGAGAATACAAATAATATTTCAGAAAACTAGACATGTTACTTCTTCAATTGATTTTGACGGAATTATAAAATATTACACAATCCATCTTTTATATCTAAAAACTGACATTCCAAATTTAAAGTAATTCAAAATATAATAAATACTTAAAAACCGTAGACAGAGAATACTATAGACTGCTGTATAATTCTTACTCCTTCCCTCATAAATGAGATGTGCTTATTACAATAATTAAGGGATAACAAGGACAAGACTATACTATTGGCATCCCTTAGTGCGTGCTGCGTAGACAGAGAATACTATAGACTGCTGGATAATTCTTACTCCTTCCCACATAAAAGAGATGTGCTTATTACAATAATTAAGGGAAAACAAGGACAAGACTATACTATTGGCATCTCTCAGTGCGTGCTGATTTTTTCAAGGTCAACAACATATCTTGCTACACAAATTTTGACATTTGTAATTTGTTTACAACATGTAGTCAATTGTGAAGTATTGATTTAGTATTATTTTAATGATGATGATGATTATTTTAATGTAATTAACGAATTTGTTGGTAATTAAAAAAATAAGGGGAATAAAAACATATTCTGGAATACCCTAACAATGGTTTGGTACAGTATAATTAATTGTTAAATTGGTAGTGACCGTAAAATTCCAACATTGACTTTTCACGCGCAAGTTCATATTTTATTTCATATTGTGGTTATTTGTAGTTGAATAACGATATGTGTGATCAGTATTTATGTATAAATACTTTCATTGGCTTATAATTCATAAGTTAAATTGAAAAAAAGGTAATAATTAATATTGCTTTTGTGACGTCTATAATTTGAACATTGCTAGTACCTACTTACTATGTTTTCCCTTTTCCCAGTAATGTGTGTAAATAATATTTTGATTGAATTTATATCCAAAAGGTATCCTTAAATTAAAAGTGAGATACCTATATATTTTCATTTAAATCATAATAGTTATAAGGAACTTATGGTGGAATTTTTTATATAAGAAAAATATTACTCATAGAAGTTTAAATAAGGTTTATTTTTCATACAATATACTGAGTTCGTAACGAAATATAATTGCTTCATTTTAAATTTTCTAGAATAGTTTTAAATTCATTTTAAATAAGTTTAAATATTTTCAAAATAGAGAAATATTCAAATTTTTCATATTTCAGCTTGGAGGGACTGATGAGAGAAATGAACCCATTCCATGAACATCTACTTCTATACCATTCACAAAACAATGAAATAGCAACCAGTTAAAATTTTATGCAGTAACTGTGCCCTGTTTAAATTCCTCTGTCTACATTCTTTGTCATTACTTAATTATCATACAATAATATGGTTGCTATCATCATCATCATCGTCCTCTATCCGTCCACTGCTGAACATAGGCCTCCCTCAATGAACGCCAAGACGTCCGATCCCATGGTTGCTATGCAAGAACTAATTTAATTATAATATTTCTTTATTTCAATAAAACAAACTTTTTACTCTTATTTTCCTCCTTTCCTTTCCAGTATTCTTATTTTTCTAGTAAGACTTGAAAATTTTATGTCAAATTCCAGCTTATATTAATGTTTATGTAAACTTTATTTTATTACTAGCTGTTGCCCGCAGCTTCGCCCGCGTTAACTTAGATTTACAGCCGTACCCGGATTGATGATGATTTTTATACCCTAAGTTACTCCCTATAACATCAGCTATATGTTAGCCGTTTCAGAGATTAGCCAGAACAAACAGACAGACAGACAAAAATTTTAAAGGCTTTTTTGGTATATATCCCATGTATACATCCATGTGCATTCAATAAAAAGCGGTTATTTTGATATTACAAACAGACACTCGAATTTTATTTATCTGTATAGATTTATTACTTACCCAGTTCTAATATACATTTTTATAATAGATTAGATGGTCAATCGGGGCTAAAAGTATGTCATCGAATCAGTTTAAATTAAATACGCAATAAAGAGTCTCAAAAATTCACACTATAAAATAACTTTTGGAAACAAAAAAATACCTAAAAACATTACACACAATAATATGTGTAATCTAAAACATTACACAAGCTAAAAAGCTTGTCATGTTTTTTATATTTAGCATTTTGCCTTAAAGTAGGCAAAAAGTTTTTGTATGGCAACAACCATTTTAGACGTCACTTGAATATATCTATCTCATGTCGCCACGGCTACCAGCAGTCTATAGTATTCTCTGTCTACGTTAAAAACCAAACCTAGGAACAAGTATAATATGGAATTGACATTCGCGTATACCCGAAAGGGACATGCATATTTTACAGGGATACCACATTCATAGTAACAAGTCTACTTATTTTCTTGAAACAAGTGAATTAAAAATAATAAAAAACTGGTAAAGGTTGATAGATAACTTTATAAGCATTAGCCCTAACCAAACATTTATTGTAATTTTAGACAGCTGCATTTTTCCGGATTATCGAAAATATTATATAATGACTAATAACAAACCGCTAAAAACATAAATAATAAAAAAGAAGGCTATATACGTCTTAATATGTATGATCTATAGTACATAGCCTTTAAGGATAGCAATAAACATATTTGTTTTTATTGTGTTTATTTCGAAAATTCCAGTCACCCTTTTTAAATAATACCACATTCTTGGGTAATCTGCTTATAACAAAACTGGTATCACCATACCTACATAAGCCGACCAAATTAAAAAGTAGTACAAAATTCAAATTTAGTCGATAATTTTTTGTATAACAAAGGGTGATATTCTGACAAAGACAAAAGAAAGTGTCTATGTCTCTGTCACTCTTGGATTTTTCGTATGTTGTTATCTCGTTCCAATACGGTATTATTATTAGCTTGTCAAATCTATTGATACTTGATCTTAGAACCAAACAGATCGTAGTTGACATCAAAAGAGTATGTATAATCTGAGATTACCAATCAACAATTTACGCCTATATTAGATATTTATAAATGATCTATAAACATTTATGAAAAATGTCAACATCCCTATTGTATATAAACCGTGATTTTTGTAAATAAATTTATTACCATCGTCGGAATCTAATAGGATTGTTTCCTTTTTAACCAACAATTCCTAAAGTGGTGACCCCGACGTGATTTGAGCATTAGGCAAAAGACTTGTGTCCAGCTCCTAATAAATTAAAAAAAAAACATGATTTGACATAATGACATTTTCAATTTTCAATATGCTTTTGTTGTTGAATAGTGCTTTAATTTATATGTAGTCTATGCTTACTGAATACTGTAGATATTATACTAACGCATTTGTTGATTTTTTGATTCAATTGCATTTCCTGAATTTAAATCACATTTCTTGTTTTTAATTAAAAAAATGAGTGTCGATGCTACGTCCAATAGTAACAGCAATCACACAGATCGTAGACATGAAAACAAAGTTCTCGACTTGCCACTTTCACGGACAGATATGAATTTGTTGATAATGAATTATTTAGTAACAGGTACACAGTGATTATTTTAGTTTATGTTACATAGACTTAAACTACATCTTGTTAGTTAATGTGTTAATTACACATTAACAACAAACAATGTATGGTTATTTAAGTCTAAAAATTTCAGAAATCCGCAAAATAAATTGTATAAGTTACAATAACATATTTAATTTTCAGAGGGTTTCAAAGAGGCAGCATTAAAATTTCAGCAAGAAGCAGGTTTGCAAGAGCCAGCGCTGTGTAGCTCATTAGACGAGCGTATTATGATTAGAGAGGCGGTACAAGGTGGTCGCATTCCAGAAGCTATTTCCATGGTTAATGCTTTACACCCGGAATTGTTAGACAATGATAGATACCTATACTTCCATCTTCAGGTACCATTCAGACTTAAATTATAAACATTTGCAAGTTTACAACTACTAAATTTATTAATTTTCTTTTTATATTAAGCTAAAAAAACATTGAATTTCAACTAATAATTAATATTTGTATAACTTCTCTACTAAATACTCTTTTTTTATTTGACATATAATGTTCATTGAATGTTTAATACATCTATCTAATGGGGTTGATGTGTTTGTTCATAATTAGGTAGATACTGGTGTTATGTGTAAAAATAAGAGTATTATTTTGAATACAACATTTTAGCAATTACAATTACTGGAGCTGATCAGAGCAGGGAGAGCTGAAGAGGCTTTGGCATTTGCCAGTGCCACTTTAGCCGAGGCTGGAGCGAATGATCGAAATGCTTTGACTGAATTGGAAAGATCTTTGGCACTTCTAGCTTTTCCTGACCCTCATGCTTCTCCATTTGCCGATTTACTTCTACCATCTCATAGTCAAAAGGTAAATATTAATGTAATGTTACATTTGATTAGAATGTATCACATATTATGCAACTCCTATATTTACTGCTAGGTATGGGCCACTACCTCGAATCAGGCTAGCAGATATTAGAGGCCATTGTTTGCCTATGTGCTAAGTCTAATCCATTTTAAATCTCCATTTTAAATCTCCATATTAAGCCAAAAACCCAGGCCGGGCCCATTTTTGAGCCTTTCTAGAGTAGGATACCAAATCTTTATTTTTATTAAAATTTAAAAAAAATATCGAAATTTTTATTTTTTTACAAATAGTATAATAATAAGATTGCTTGCAAAATTATATAATATGGCTGATGGGCCAATAAGATGCCGAGTAGTAAGGGATAAATTGTCTTGATGTTCATTGATGACCTATGTTCAGCAGTGGATGGATAAAGGCTGATGATGATAATGATGATGCAATATTTATTGTATTGTATGCAGTTGACATAATTAATATCTTGTTACACAATCATTTTTAATGGGTAAGACTGAGCATAATATTGTAAAGAGTTTTGTCTTTATAATATAACATGTGCTCCATGCACACTCTTCTCTTTGTACTAACTTCAATTCAGTAAAACTGGCTATTCTACTGTACTTATTAAAAATATAAGGTTCCATAAAAAAAATTGCAGATTGCAAGCGAGCTGAATGCAGCAATATTGAAGATGGAGAATCAAGAATACACTAATCCTAAATTGTGTAGTTTGCTAAGAATGATTTTGTGGTCTCAGAGTGAATTAGACAAACATAATATTAAATATCCAAAGATGGTGGATCTTGCGAATGCTACTATAGAACAGCCAAAATGAAATTTTGTTACATATGATGAATATTATATTGATGCCTGGTTAAACGGCTCATAAAAGGAAAGACTCTTAAAATATATATCTTTGAAATATAAGTAGCGTATTTAACATTAACTTTGGCAAATAATATTTCTTGAATATAAAAAAATATGGAAATTGCAGCAGATGTAAGATTTTACTAATTTTCTTTGAATAAAATTATATCCTGACAAATATGCAATCTCACGTAGACACCTATCTAGAATATATGAATAGTTTCATATACTTAAGTTATTATTTGTGAAAATATCACATAGGTATTTAAATATTGCTATTACAAAAAAACAATTAACTTATTGATATCATTTCATGTGACGTCTAAGGATAGGCTAAGCCTAATAAACTTCCTTGGTTTAGCATAATAAGGTTCAAAGTTTAATTTCAGGTTGCTCAATTGCCATTTTATCTATTCAACTGTGAAACTAATACATTATTAATACAAATGAAATTAATATAAATAAATTACTTCTATTTAATTTTAAATAGAAGTAACTTATTTATATTAATTTTAATATCTTTAAGTTGTTAAATCTTGATTGAAATATCTTTAAGTCATTTCCACTTAACAAAATCCTAAATGATTTTAACTATCACCTTATTGAAACTTTTATATGCAAATTACAGATATAGAAAGCCTTACATACATTGGCCTGTAAATTTTAGTATAATTATAACTATCCCTGTAATCATGTCATGAAAAATAGCTGTTTTATGTCTAGTCACAATTTTTAAATTACATCAGAAATGTATCATTTGCATATGGGATACATGTTGATAATAAAAATATAACAAACAACTTTACCTCACCACGCTTAATGAATTTAAGATCACTATTTTTTCATATTATAGAATAATGGCTATATAAAGGCTTATTTATAAATCGTAACATCTATGTAATGTCAGTAAAAATAGAATAACTGCGTGTTCTGAAATACGATTTAAAATCACTAAATATTGGTTTAATTAAAAATTCTATATCTATAATATGAATGTAATGTCTCAGTAAATATTGGGTTTAAAAAGATTATTATTATACATAGACGTAGTATTTGTAAGTATGGATGTGAAAGGTGATCTTCGAAACTACTTATTTTTTCATTTAAAAAAATCTTTCATCTGTATAATATTAGTGGGGGCACGTTAGTTGAGCACTGAGCGAAATGTAGAGGGGATACCTGCTCATTGGTACACACGCAATACTAAGTAATTTTACTTTATTATTAATAATAATGTTAGCATTTCATAGCTTGAAACCGTGTGTTTTATTTTTCAAGATTAACCTTTTTAAAATTTTAAATCAAAAATAAAACGACTTCCTGTATGGTAGTCGAAGTTGACCATGTGATAAAGTGATTTTCTGTAAATATTCAATCGTCGAAAACGAATATTTGATGTCTCAATCAGCACTTCGATTGTTTTCAATTTTTTCCATCGAAACCCCAAATTCTGAATTATTCGTAGTAGACTTTGTTTTGAGCCTTTATAGTTTATGTTTTCTTCTAGCTTCTGTTTCAGCTTGCCGAGGGTAGGAAGCTCATTATTTATTTTGTGATAAGTGTATGAACCAAATTTAAAAAAAATAATTAATTACGCCTTGGCCGAAGCTATCAATTTCTGTGACCGTTTTTGTTCTGGATCGATTTTTACTAGGTGTTCTGAAAACTGTTATCAAATCAGAGCTATTTATTGGCTTGAGTGCTAATTCTAGTTGTCGTTGCAATAGACTTATGTGTGGCCTTGTTCTTTTTTGGATTTCACCGAAACAACTGATTATATCATGTATTTATTGTTACTTGTCTTAATAACATCCATATTACATGAAGCAAATTGTTTTATTTGGTTTAAAGAATCAATCAATTTATCGGTTTCTCTTTTAATAAAACAATGCCTGTCTTTTTCAAAAGAGTATTTTTTCTAGGCATATTCACAGTTAGTGTGACTAACTGTGAATATGCCTATAAAAAAACTTAATAAAAAGCCAATAATAACACAGTCAAACTTAACAAAAACTACAACAATGAACAGCAATAACACTTTAGAACGTGACTGTAAGTCAGAAGTGCGCAGAGCGTCGTATTGGTGCGGGGGACGGAGTACTATGTGCTACTCAGTACTCACGCCACCCTTCATCCCCCTAGCCCCCCCTGAGACACAATTTTTTTTACTTTTGTGCAATAACTGTCAGCGATCAACTTATGTGCCCCTACTAATGCTACTTTATCACTCAGTGACATAGGCTAAAAAGAATAATATTATCAGTATAACAACTCTATCAGTCAACAGCTAGGGAAAAAATTAAAATATAAGCACTTTTGAATTTAATTGTTTATATTTCTTTTATATCTTGATACAATAAATGCCAACTCATTCTTATCAATTTATTTGTTATAAAATACATCAGTTTTAAAACTTGTGACAAATTTTCAGATTCCAGAATATATTACTTATGTAGGTATATAAATGTTATTATATGTTGTAACATATAACATGCATGCATGCATAAGTATTATCATATAGCATACCTAACATACCTTGTAGGGTATGCTAATGAAAACTTTTAGTATTCTTTATTTTTAACAAAAGTACAGCATATAAGTAACAGTTTTAATTTCTCTCATAAATAATCGTCCGTGTATAACACATTTCCGATCATTACTAACATATAAAAAAATCAGGTATTGATTCACAACAAAAGAAAAATCACCTTTTTTCACTAACATTTTATTGATTACTGTGTCAAATTTCAATAGTTCTGTATGTTTAGGTTGAAAAATAAATTAAGTGTTAATGATTATAATTGTTTTTATTATTGCCTTTTACTATTAAGATATTAGATTTAGGTATATACACCATTTCATAATCACAGGATTAAGCCATTTTCATTCATTATCATCCAAGTTTTATTGAGTATATTTTTAATTATAATAACAGTATTCGTCACCAGCCTAATACATAATCTAATGCTTTTGAAATAATACCACTTGATCTTTGTGGTAGAGGAGCCGACGGGATTGGTGTAGGACATAGAGACCTTGCAGTTGTAGATCTACAAAAAAATGTACAATATGTATGATTTCTTTGATATTTGTAACATTCAACAAATTTCTTTTTCTTATGATAAGTAATTTAATTATTTTTTTCTGTACATACTTAGAATTAAAAGGAACTAAATGAAAATAAGGTGGGCCAATAAGGTTCAAAAGTAGAGGCGCCCCTTTTAGGTAGACAAAGTGTTGGTCGGCCATTAACCAGGTGGGAAGACAATATCTATGTGGTGACCAGTCTGTGTTGGCTGCAAATGGCAAGGGATAGGCGTCTTAGCGTTCATTAAGGGAGGCCTATGCTCAACAGTGGACGGATAGAGGTTGACGGTGATGATGAAATAAAAAGTAAAATTGGTTTTATACCTTTCTGTGGCGGGACCGGGACTCGCCATTGTTACTCGTGGAGGCTCTTTACACTCCATCACACCCACCATTACGCCAGGCAATATTTGACGGCCATTAAGTGTTAAGGCCCTCTCTTTTTCAGCCCTTGTGGCGTATCTAATGTGAGCCCAGTTGCCTTGAGTGGGATACTGTTTATCTGTTATTATAATACGAAACGTAATATTATCAAAGGTGAAGTAATTTTGAAAAAGCATTACTGTAACACAGAAACTGGAAAACAACACGTAGATAACTAGTTTTAAACACTAAAAAAGTTTAGGACTCTGAAGATACTGCAATTCTTTAGAGTAAATTAGGTTTAACCTTTACGATTATTGAGAATCAAAATGAAAAAATATCAAAATAGTACAAATAAAGTATCTTTTAGAATGTCAATCGAATCTACCACCGTTCCAAGGCAAGCTTACTGGGAAGAACAAGCAAACCAAACTTGGTGGAACTAATCTTTTTCAAATATTTTATAACAAATTTCACATGTTGTTATCCTGAAATACCTGGGAGGGATATTCCCAGGGTGTGGTATCTTCCATGAAATTTTGTACTTTATAATATCCTTTTTGTAAAGGCTTTTTGAATTTTTTTATGGATAGCTTTCGAACATATTCTGAGATCTTATTGTAAAAGAGTATACAGTTGCCTTTAAACCTTTAAAACTACACAAACACACTTTAATAACTTTTAAAATTTGTTGATGGATAGCTTTTGAACATTTTCTGGGACCTTACAATAAAAGAGTATACCGACTTATTGTAAAGAGCCTTTAATAGAATTGCTTACTTTTGTAGGTCTAATGGAGAGATTAATATGTGGTTTCACAGTGCAGTTCAATTTAAAAACCATACACATCTTAAATGTATTATTATATTAATGAAAATATGTTATTATGAAATACAGTTATAGATGATGAAAACTTTAAATATAGAATCAACTGACATTAAAAATGTAAATATATTCTTACCCACAACTGCTCCACAGTTGCTAAATCTTGCTAACACAGTATTTGCAGCATTGGGAGGAAACCCAAACACAGTCACCCAGTATTCGTCCTGCTCCTGACAGTTGTCTTGCCAAGGTGACGATAGCATCTGGTTATTTGCCGATACATTATTAACATAAGAATTTTGCATCATAGAGTTATTTGCACCAAGAAAACTGTTCTCTTGAAAAAGAGATTTGTTAATTGATGGTTCATTACTTTTTATAGTGTCAAACAGATCTTCAATCGGTGGGCCATTTGGTTTTATTGAGTAAGACATGTTTGGAGAGGTAGGCATGTTAGCAAACATATTATTTTGTTGATTGAAAAGAGCTTGTTGGTGAACAGAGACACTCGGTCGATATAGTTTCTGTTCTGGAGTTGAGGTTTGACTGGGACTTGGAGATCCTAGAAGTAAAATAATTATAGTTAGTTCTATCTAAGAACATTTTATACATAAATAATTTAGATTTCAACAAAGGTACCTACCAAATGCAAGGTTGCGACCTTTTGTAGGTGATAAGCTGTTTGTTCGTGGGGACATTCCACCGAGCGGTGGTGGATTTATTTCACCTAAAAGGAAAGGCGGTAAATAACCAACGTTTGGACTGCTTGATGGGGAATGAGGAGGACTTCCTAATGTCATTGGTTCCATTTTATTATTTAAAGTATATATTTCTCTAGAAGAATTGTTAACTACTTCAAAAACTTATCAACTTTTGATTAATAAAAAACTTGTTTTCATTTAACGGCTGCAGCATGAAAACAAGCAATAGAGCAATTCGCAACTTTGAATTTGACAAATGACATTTTGACTTTTTTTTACTTATCTATGGACTACTAAGTTAACTTCTAAGCTATTATTAGCCATACAAAAAATTACATTCCTAACTTATGTAATCGAAAACAATTAATATACTTCAAAAACATAACTAAATATCAAATATAATTATTACAAAACTCAAATTAATATCAGTAATAATAACAAAAACTAAATAAATGTTATAATGAAACAACTTTTACTGATTTAATCGTGGCTTATAAAGGTTTTTACAAGGCCGAAGTTTCGGATACTTTACATGACCATGGTTTCAGGAATCGGGAGGATTAAGGCATAGGATGATACACTAATATTTGGTATGGACTGAGGCGTCAGACGTCCCTAACGTATGGCGGGTTTAACTTGTTTGTTTGTGGGATATATCATATAAGAAAATTCCCGAAATGGAGATCTCCGACGGAGCGAGAGCCCAATTCTAATTTTTTCAGCTGTTGTATATAATATAGCACTGAACTGTGAATCTTCAATAGTGCGATTCAGGACTGTTGCACTGATTGGTCCGCCACAATTGTAACGGTTTAGATTAGTGAAAACCATACGTCATCGGGTCCGATAGGGCACGCCCATCGCGGGGCGTGGAGGGGGGCCCCGCCTCCCAACAACAGCAACAATCAAGACTCCACGTGGCTCCCGCCGGTGGAGTGGGCCCTAGTATCGCTGGTGCCATCTGTCGGGTCCTCACTTCAATGGACTCATTGAAGTGAGGACCCGGCAGATGACACCCGGTATGGATAGTCCGCCTGGAGTACCGCTCCACCTGACGCAGCACCGACCCACAACTGAAACAAAACCGACGCCAGGAGGCCATGTGGTCAATAACTCCAGGATTGGCGGGGGGCAACCCCCTCATATAAAAATAAACTCACAACCAAACTGATGTAGCATTTGGGCCAATAGGCCCAAGCTTAGATATTTCGAAAAAAAAAAGATTTAGTGATTGTCAATGATTAAACCTGGAATCGTGCTGGTTAGTTGCCCACCGAAGGATTTTTGAAATTGAAATGATCTTAATTGAGGGTTTAACAAGCTAATAATAAAATCGTATCGGAATGAGATCACAACATACGAGTGACAGAGACATAGACACTTCCTTGTGTCTTTGTCAGAATATCACTTTATACACTTAACACTTACAAAAAATAATCAACAAAATTTGAATGCGTAATAAACATTCTCACTCGCAATATAATTTGTTAAATATGTCCGCCATTTTGTACCACTTTTTAATTTGGTCGGTTTATAAAATCTGGTGATACCAGTTTTGATAATAGCAGATTACCCATGAATGTGGTATTATATAAAAGGGTGACTGGAATCTTCGAAATAAACACAATAAAAAAATGTTTAGTAAATTAAATAATAAAATATTAAGAGGACGTATATAGCCTTCATTTTTATCATTTAGGTTTCGATACATATTTTCAGTCATTACATATTTTCGATAATCCGGACAGTCTATCTAGCCTGGCCGCAATCATGCTTATAATGTTGTTGGCGCTTCCCCTAACTCGACGCACCAAAGATGCACACCTCTTTCGTATCACGGTGTTAAAACACTCCATTCGTGCATTTGCGAACATACCAGAGGCGCTCCAGAACCGGGGCAGCCCCAACAGCATTCTAAAAGCATTATTGAACAGGATGTGGAGGTCACTAAACTTTTTCTTAGTGTAATCAGCCCACAGGCTGCACTTGTAGATGTGCAATAAGCTCTGAAGAGTGAAACTTTGACCTCTACCGAACAACGTGCAAACCTGCGAGCTAACATATTGGCCCTTTCCGAGAGTGCCCTCCGCTCCCGCTCAATATCAGTTTTGCGAGTGAGAATGTTTGTATGGCATTCAAAAGTCGATCATTTTTTTGTGTGATATTCTGGCAATAACAAAAGTTTTTCTTATGCTATGATCTGGTTCCAATACGGTATTATTATTAGCTTGTCAAATCTATCGACGCTTGATCTTCGGCGTAGACCTATCGATTTTTATTTCAAAAACACACTTACACTTACACTCCATCGAAAGATTTTTATTTCAAAAATCTTTCGATGGAGTGCTAAAATTGTGCAGGTAGAATTGTCAAGGAATGTAGCCACAAGACCGTGGAGCAATTTACAAAGCACAAGTCTCTGGTTTTAAAATAGTAGTCTTTGCACAAGTGACAAGACTCAAGAGTAGTATATTTTGGGCGTTGTGAGTTGTGAATGTCAAGTACAGTAGAACCGTAGTGGAACGCACTGTAAGTAGTCTGTTTTTTTTTTTAATTTATTTAAAGGCATTAGCTTCTAAGCTATTAGCATTATACAATATATACAATTTTTTTACACACATCTTTAATAATTATTATTATTACAATCAACTATTTAACTAAATTATACTTCTTAAACGTAACTAAATAACAAATGCAAAAATAATACAAAACATAAAATTAAATAAATTTTACATACACCAAACATTTATATTTTAAATTTCAATTTCAGTGGCTTTCAAAAAATTAAAAATCACAGGGTCAATTTGCACACACTTTAATAAGTCCTGAACTGAATTAGGAAGCTCAGAACTATTGAGAATGTCTTTTTTTTTTTTTTTTTTTTTTTTTTTGGCAGTTCTCGTACGTAGTACATTTGCCATTATCAAACGGGAGAAATTTTTCCATGTATATAAAGGGACGAGAGATGTTAAATTTAGGAATCATTCAGGGCAGGATATAGGATATGTATGACAAGATAATAATAATATTATTATGAAATATTAATTTATATAGCTATACATATATTTAAATATATTACTTATATTATAGACACACAAGACTTTCATCAAATAAATACTAAACCTAAATTTCTATATTATTAGTAATTATATAATCTGAAATTATTTTATATATGTAATATTTTTTTATAAATAACAGACAAGTAATTGAGGTTGGAAAAGGGATTTGATGATCTAGTAAGGATTTCAGGAAATCGGAAC
The DNA here is from genome assembly GCA_963853865.1 of Helleia helle. Lineage (NCBI taxonomy): Eukaryota > Metazoa > Arthropoda > Insecta > Lepidoptera > Lycaenidae > Helleia > Helleia helle. The sequence goes on from OY971425.1 coordinate 20,384,970, forward strand.
GGTCATATAAAGGACAAGAAAAGAAAAAATGATTTACATCGCCAGTTTCACAACCACACAAACAAGAAGAGTCGTTAATAATTTTAAACTTGGAAAGATGAGCAGGTGTACAAGTATGGCCAAGTCTCAATCTTGAGATGATACTAGAGCACCTCCTATTAAAATTCATTGAGAAAAACCATGGTTTTGATAAAATATCAGGCTGAAGAGAGTAATAATAATTACCTTTTTGTTTACTGCTTTTTTCCCATGACGTTTTCCAACATGTATCAAGATCGAGTTTAGGTATTGATAACAAGTCTGAGCAGTAAATCTTATACGGAACAAGGTCACCACATGAAATAGCTTCATTAGCGAGAGCGTCTGCTATAACATTTCCTTGGATTCCAGAATGTCCAGGAATCCAAGAAAATTTAATATTGTAATGTTTTGCTATGCATATTGTTAGTAATTGTCTTGTGTCAAATATTATGGGGTTGTGTTGCTTAATTTTAAATGGGTTTTTTTCTAAGGCTTGTAAAGAACTAAGTGAGTCAGTAAAAATGATTGAATTTTTGAGTTTAGCTAGTATTATATAATCTATGGCTTTGAAAATACCCAAGCACTCTCCAGAAAAAACAGAAGATTCTGGAGGGAGTTTTACCTTCTGTACAATGTTATATTGACGGTGGAATATACCTACGCCTACTAAACCGTTAACATTATGTTTCGAAGCATCTGTAAATATGAGATGGGTATTTTTAAATTTTTTCTCAACAATTGCATTAAATTTTTCATTAGCTATTAAAAAATCTGACTTAGCTATACCAATATTTAATATTTGTGGTGATAGAATAAGAGATTCGAAGGAACAAGAAAACAAAGGTAACATGTTAGATTGATGTAAAGGTGCAGAGAGAGATTTAAACTTATAATAGCTATTAATTAAATGTGGATTCGATTTATGTATCCAATACGGTGAATTAGATACTAAGTAAGCTAAAAGATGAAGTTTTTCAATAAGAGGGTGATTGGAAAGCTGTAGACGTCGAAAGAGAAATTTATCAGACAAATACTGACGACGTAGTTGTAACGGAGGATCACAGCACTCAATTTGTAAAGCGTTAATTGGGCTAGACTTCATTGCTCCACAAATGATTCTCAAACATTTGTTTTGAATTTTGTTCAACATTTTAAATCCAGAAAGAAGGCCCGGTTCCAATAGGAAGGTTCCATATTCGAGGACACTACGTATGAGAGCATTATACACGAGTTTCAAATAAAAGGGATGGGCACCCCACCAAACTCCTGCTAAACATCTTATGATGTTTATTATTTTTTCACACTTATTTGCGATGAAATTGCAATGAGGGATGCCTGTAAGTTTCCTGTCTAAAATGACACCTAAAAATTTAAAATCATTTTTTTGTGGTATAATGGTCTCATCGTAATAAACATGAACTGGAGTGATAGTTCGCATACGGGAGAATAAAACTACTGAGCTTTTAGATGGGGACAAATATAGTCCATGATCATCAAGCCATTTTTTTAAATATTGAAGTGATGACGTTAACTCTGTGCATGCTAATTTAATGTTTTTACTTTTTACATATAATAATAAATCATCCGCATATTGCAAAACTTCAATCTTTCTATCAATAGCTAAGTCTAGATCATATGTGTATAAATTATACAATAAGGGGCTCAAAACGGACCCTTGTGGAAGGCCTTTGGATAACACTCTAGAATGTTTTTGTTCACCATCAGTAAACAAAATCGATCTATCATTAAGCATATTTATAACAAAAGAAATAATTTTTCTGGGAATCTGAAGGCATAAAAGTTTTTGTTTAAGAATTGGTATCACGACATTGTCATAAGCATTAGATAAATCCAAAAATGCTGCAATGACAAAATTATTATCAGAAAAGGCTAGCCTGATATCGGTTGTAAGTAAACTAATATTATCTATACTACTTCTGTTTCGTCTAAAGCCAAATTGAGTTGTTGATAGCAAACTGTTGCTTTCAACGAACCATTCTAGACGATTCTTAATTAATTGTTCGCAGATTTTTAGGAGGACAGATGAAAGGGCAATAGGACGGTAAGACAAAGCAGAAGAAGGATCTCTATTAGGTTTTAATATTGGAATTACAATTTGTGATTTCCAATTTGCAGGAATGTGACCAGAGTGAAAAATAGAATTGATTAAATTTAAATAATATGTCATGCTTATGTCATTTAAATGAGTAATGAAAGAATAATATATTCCATCTGGACCAGGTGCAGAATCTGATGCATATTCTAAAACGTTCTTTAATTCTGTCATTGAAAAGGGAGAGTTTAATTCAGATGATTCATTGTATAAGGCACCGTTATCATTTAAGTTATCTTTACGAAAATTAACAGTGGGAGGAGCAATTCTATCAAGAAAATCGTCTACTAGAAAAGATGGAAAAGTTGGGGATGGGGTGGTATTATAAGCTGATCTAAATCTTCCAATGTTTTCCCAAACACTGGATGAGGGAGTATTGGGAGATAAAGATGAGCAGAACTTTCGCCAGCTGTCTCTTTTTTTCTTTTAAAAAGTAATTTTGTTGCGTTTGTAATCTCCTTTAGTGATAAGAGGTTTTCTAATGTCATATTATTATTAAATATTTTTTCAGCATTTTTTCTTTTATTTAAAAATTCTTTGCATTCGACATCCCACCATGGAGGACTTGGAATATAAGGGTTCCCATGTTTTATATTAAAAACTTCATTGGCACTTTCAATTAATGTATCTAAAAAAATTTGGGCACCGCAAGAATCACTAATATTTTCTGATATTTTCTGACTAAGTTTTAAATCAACTTTACTACTAAATTGAGTCCAAGTGTCAGAATTGACTTTTGATATATTGTATCTCGGGAATAGTTTATTGCAAGTTTTAATTAATTTGCCAGGAGGAAATGAGGTAATAATGGGATAATGATCACTGCCAAATGTGGATGTTAAAACAGAACTTGACAGCTGAGATACAAATTGGGGTGAGCAAATAGTTAGATCTACTACACTATTTCCTTCAGATAAGTTTGTACGTCTAGTAGAATTACCATTGTTGATGATACACAAGTTGTTTTTATCTAGAATATCCAAAAGTTTATTACCATAACAGGTTGTCATGGAGCAGCCCCAAGACTGGTGATGACAATTAAAGTCACCAGTTATAATTAATGGTTTAGGGAGGGATAAGAATATATCCCCAACTTCATTTAATATATTAATAGAAATATGTGAAATATATACAGAAACAAAACAAACTTTATTTACAATTACGGCTAAAATAGAAATTTCAGAACTATGTACAGGAGTGGATATTATATTAAAAGGGTAGCCTTTCTTAATGAGAAATGCTACACCACCATATCCATCTAATCTGTCTTCTCTAACAGTATTATATTTTTTAATATTTAATGTAAAACCTGGTCTAAGCCAAGTTTCACATAATGAAAATAAAAAAGGGTTATATTTATTTAATAAGTAAATTAGATCACTTTTTTTATTAATTATGCTTCTAGCGTTCCATTGTAATATTTTGTTGGCCATTATTTATTTTGATTATATTTACAATTAACTCCATTAAGGGGGCAACGATGGACGGTATATTATTATTGGTCTGGGCAAAGGTTTGTAATAAAGATATAATATCTGATATTTTTGTTGGTTCTTGTGTGGAGGGAGTATCATTTGAAATTGGGCTATAATTTTTATCTAATTGATTAAAGGAAAATTCTTTTATGATATTATCATGTGCAGTTTTGTCGTAACCTTTTCCAACTTGTATAGGGCGGGAAGGTTTAGATATAACTGTTTTCTTGTAAGATTTTTGTGGAGTATAAGAAGATGGAGAATTAATATTTTGGAAAGATAATTTTCTTTGAGGACTGGACAAGGTTTCAGCGAATGATTTATTAAGTATAGGGAACATTTTACTTGCTTCTTGATAAGAAACACAATTTTGGGACATATATAGTTTTATTTCTTTTTGTCTGTTAAGTTCCGGACAAGATTTACTGTTTGCCATATGGCGACCAGAACATTGACAACAGTAATAGTCATCTTCAACATTACATGAATCACTAACATGATCCTGACCACACTTGAGGCATCTTGGTTTGGAACGACATTGCATCTTTGTATGACCATAACGACAGCAGTGATAACATTGGATGGTGGGAAAAACATATAAGTCTACGGGCAGAGAGTTGTAGCAGATAAATATTCTTTTTGGGAGTACCTGACCATCAAAATACATTACTACCGACTGTGTGGGTTTCCATATTGGAGACCCATCAACAATAGTTTTATAATTAAGTCGTCTAATTTTAACTATTTTGCCACAGCCAACAGGGGTTGAGATATTAGAAATAATTTCCTCAGGAGACCAATCTGTTGGAACTCCTCTAACAATGCCTATTCTTAAAATATTAAATGAAGGGACATATGCTTTATAATTATTGTCGGTGATTATACTATTGTTAATAAAAGAGTTAGCATCAACATAATTTGTGAAGGAAACAGACATACGGTTTCGACCAATTCTCTTAACACTACCATTAACTATATTATAAATTTTATTTTTTAAAAGAAAATTTCCGAAGGTTATCGGGTGCAATATTTTTCCGTCATTATCAGAGGATTGGATCTTCTGAACATGAATAATGTAAGGAGGTGCATCTAGTTCATTGTAAAGATTTCGACCAATTGGAGTATTTGGTTTACTGACTGAATCATTAATATTATGAGGCACTGGATTATCTGATTGTAATAAAGGCTGTGCAAGTGGAATATTAGTTAAATTTTTACCCTCATCTGATTTATCGGACTCTACACAACGACATCCAATGTCCTTTTGGTTTCCCGTATTTTTTCTTTTCTTTTTGTTACAATTTTTGCATATTTTATGCAGGCGACCACGTTTTAAACTAACTTTTTTGGAAGATTGGTCAGTGTCCATACTAGAATCATTATATTCTACTGTAACAAAACTGCAAGCTTCGGGCACTTTACATGTTCCCCCGGGATCCGGGGGTTCATTCATGTTGCAATAGAATGTAAAAAGAAACTTACCAACCAAGAATTTTCTAACTAACTATAATATATACAAATAAAATTTATAAAATAAATATTATAATAAACTGATCTGAATGACTAAAATAATAAAAAATTAATGAGAAACAAAAAACCACAACTGCGCGCCTTGAAATTTCCCGCCGTTTTTCTTGAGAATGTCTTGACATTTACAAATAAAAATTTATCGTTCTATGGCAAAATTAGTACATTTGAAAAATATGTGGTTAAGGTCACAATCTTCTTTATTAAAAAATTTACACAAAGCTGATCCAACTAACCGAAGTCTATTGAGATGTGATGGAATTCGACAATGCCCAATTCTTAACCTACATATTGTACTAACAAATTGCTTGTTAATATGAAATTTATATCTTTCAAACCACGCACGTAAAGAAGGAACTGGTTGGATATCAGTCAACCATTTCCCCTTTCCTTGCCTGGTAAATTCTAAATTAATTGACCAACGTTCGATCATGTTTTCTTTAAGGATGATTAAGAAATCTTAAAATGGAACCTTATAATTAGTACATTCAATATCATCCTGAATACAAAATTTTGACATTTTATCTACCAATTCATTGGCAAATATCCCGGAATGGCTCGGGACCCAACAAAGTTCAATTTCTAAACCAATACTTATAATATTATTTATATGTTGTTTTATTTCGTATGTAAATCAGATAATTCACATTTGCAGAAATTACATTTTTATTGATCGCTTGAAGAACACTCAAGGAATCTGTGATTATTAAATATTTATTTTGCCTAAAGTTTCTGTGACTTTTTAATATATATTTTAGGCCATAAAGTATGCCAGAAAAACGGCGGGAAATTTCAAGGCGCGCAGTTGTGGTTTTTTGTTTCTCATTATTTTTTTATTATTTTAGTCATTCAGATCAGTTTATTATAATATTTATTTTATAAATTTTATTTGTATATATTATAGTTAGTTAGAAAATTCTTGGTTGGTAAGTTTCTTTTTACATTCTATTGCAACATGAATGAACCTCCGGATCCCGGGGGAACATGTAAAGTGCCCGAAGCTTGCAGTTTTGTTACAGTAGAATATAATGATTCTAGTATGGACACTGACCAATCTTCCAAAAAAGTTAGTTTAAAACGTGGTCGCCTGCATAAAATATGCAAAAATTGTAACAAAAAGAAAAGAAAAAATACGGGAAACCAAAAGGACATTGGATGTCGTTGTGTAGAGTCCGATAAATCAGATGAGGGTAAAAATTTAACTAATATTCCACTTGCACAGCCTTTATTACAATCAGATAATCCAGTGCCTCATAATATTAATGGTTCAGTCAGTAAACCAAATACTCCAATTGGTCGAAATATTTACAATGAACTAGATGCACCTCCTTACATTATTCATGTTCAGAAGATCCAATCCTCTGATAATGACGGAAAAATATTGCACCCAATAACCTTCGGAAATTTTCTTTTAAAAAATAAAATTTATAATATAGTTAATGGTAGTGTTAAGAGAATTGGTCGAAACCGTATGGCTGTTTCCTTCACAAATTATGTTGATGCTAACTCTTTTATTAACAATAGTATAATCACCGACAATAATTATAAAGCATATGTCCCTTCATTTAATATTTTAAGAATAGGCATTGTTAGAGGAGTTCCAACAGATTGGTCTCCTGAGGAAATTATTTCTAATATCTCAACCCCTGTTGGCTGTGGCAAAATAGTTAAAATTAGACGACTTAATTATAAAACTATTGTTGATGGGTCTCCAATATGGAAACCCACACAGTCGGTAGTAATGTATTTTGATGGTCAGGTACTCCCAAAAAGAATATTTATCTGCTACAACTCTCTGCCTGTAGACTTATATGTTTTTCCCACCATCCAATGTTATCACTGCTGTCGTTATGGTCATACAAAGATGCCATGTCGTTCCAAACCAAGATGCCTCAAGTGTGGTCAGGATCATGTTAGTGACTCATGTAATGTTGAAGATGACTATTACTGTTGTCAATGTTCTGGTCGCCATATGGCAAACAGTAAATCTTGTCCGGAACTTAACAGACAAAAAGAAATAAAACTATATATGTCCCAAAATTGTGTTTCTTATCAAGAAGCAAGTAAAATGTTCCCTATACTTAATAAATCATTCGCTGAAACCTTGTCCAGTCCTCAAAGAAAATTATCTTTCCAAAATATTAATACTCCATCTTCTTATACTCCACAAAAATCTTACAAGAAAACAGTTATATCTAAACCTTCCCGCCCTATACAAGTTGGAAAAGGTTACGACAAAACTGCACATGATAATATCATAAAAGAATTTTCCTTTAATCAATTAGATAAAAATTATAGCCCAATTTCAAATGATACTCCCTCCACACAAGAACCAACAAAAATATCAGATATTATATCTTTATTACAAACCTTTGCCCAGACCAATAATAATATACCGTCCATCGTTGCCCCCTTAATGGAGTTAATTGTAAATATAATCAAAATAAATAATGGCCAACAAAATATTACAATGGAACGCTAGAAGCATAATTAATAAAAAAAGTGATCTAATTTACTTATTAAATAAATATAACCCTTTTTTATTTTCATTATGTGAAACTTGGCTTAGACCAGGTTTTACATTAAATATTAAAAAATATAATACTGTTAGAGAAGACAGATTAGATGGATATGGTGGTGTAGCATTTCTCATTAAGAAAGGCTACTCTTTTAATATAATATCCACTCCTGTACATAGTTCTGAAATTTCTATTTTAGCCGTAATTGTAAATAAAATTTGTTTTGTTTCTGTATATATTTCACATATTTCTATTAATATATTAAATGAAGTTGGGGATATATTCTTATCCCTCCCTAAACCATTAATTATAACTGGTGACTTTAATTGTCATCACCAGTCTTGGGGCTGCTCCATGACAACCTGTTATGGTAATAAACTTTTGGACATTCTAGATAAAAACAACTTGTGTATCATCAACAATGGTAATTCTACTAGACGTACAAACTTATCTGAAGGAAATAGTGTAGTAGATCTAACTATTTGCTCACCCCAATTTGTATCTCAGCTGTCAAGTTCTGTTTTAACATCCACATTTGGCAGTGATCATTATCCCATTATTACCTCATTTCCTCCTGGCAAATTAATTAAAACTTGCAATAAACTATTCCCGAGATACAATATATCAAAAGTCAATTCTGACACTTGGACTCAATTTAGTAGTAAAGTTGATTTAAAACTTAGTCAGAAAATATCAGAAAATATTAGTGATTCTTGCGGTGCCCAAATTTTTTTAGATACATTAATTGAAAGTGCCAATGAAGTTTTTAATATAAAACATGGGAACCCTTATATTCCAAGTCCTCCATGGTGGGATGTCGAATGCAAAGAATTTTTAAATAAAAGAAAAAATGCTGAAAAAATATTTAATAATAATATGACATTAGAAAACCTCTTATCACTAAAGGAGATTACAAACGCAACAAAATTACTTTTTAAAAGAAAAAAAGAGACAGCTGGCGAAAGTTCTGCTCATCTTTATCTCCCAATACTCCCTCATCCAGTGTTTGGGAAAACATTGGAAGATTTAGATCAGCTTATAATACCACCCCATCCCCAACTTTTCCATCTTTTCTAGTAGACGATTTTCTTGATAGAATTGCTCCTCCCACTGTTAATTTTCGTAAAGATAACTTAAATGATAACGGTGCCTTATACAATGAATCATCTGAATTAAACTCTCCCTTTTCAATGACAGAATTAAAGAACGTTTTAGAATATGCATCAGATTCTGCACCTGGTCCAGATGGAATATATTATTCTTTCATTACTCATTTAAATGACATAAGCATGACATATTATTTAAATTTAATCAATTCTATTTTTCACTCTGGTCACATTCCTGCAAATTGGAAATCACAAATTGTAATTCCAATATTAAAACCTAATAGAGATCCTTCTTCTGCGTTGTCTTACCGTCCTATTGCCCTTTCATCTGTCCTCCTAAAAATCTGCGAACAATTAATTAAGAATCGTCTAGAATGGTTCGTTGAAAGCAACAGTTTGCTATCAACAACTCAATTTGGCTTTAGACGAAACAGAAGTAGTATAGATAATATTAGTTTACTTACAACCGATATCAGGTTAGCCTTTTCTGATAATAATTTTGTCATTGCAGCATTTTTGGATTTATCTAATGCTTATGACAATGTCGTGATACCAATTCTTAAACAAAAACTTTTATGCCTTCAGATTCCCAGAAAAATTATTTCTTTTGTTATAAATATGCTTAATGATAGATCGATTTTGTTTACTGATGGTGAACAAAAACATTCTAGAGTGTTATCCAAAGGCCTTCCACAAGGGTCCGTTTTGAGCCCCTTATTGTATAATTTATACACATATGATCTAGACTTAGCTATTGATAGAAAGATTGAAGCTTTGCAATATGCGGATGATTTATTATTATATGTAAAAAGTAAAAACATTAAATTAGCATGCACAGAGTTAACGTCATCACTTCAATATTTAAAAAAATGGCTTGATGATCATGGACTATATTTGTCCCCATCTAAAAGCTCAGTAGTTTTATTCTCCCGTATGCGCACTATCACTCCAGTTCATGTTTATTACGATGAGACCATTATACCACAAAAAAATGATTTTAAATTTTTAGGTGTCATTTTAGACAGGAAACTTACAGGCATCCCTCATTGCAATTTCATCGCAAATAAGTGTGAAAAAATAATAAACATCATAAGATGTTTAGCAGGAGTTTGGTGGGGTGCCCATCCCTTTTATTTGAAACTCGTGTATAATGCTCTCATACGTAGTGTCCTCGAATATGGAACATTCCTATTGGAACCGGGCCTTCTTTCTGGATTTAAAATGTTGAACAAAATTCAAAACAAATGTTTGAGAATCATTTGTGGAGCAATGAAGTCTAGCCCAATTAACGCTTTACAAATTGAGTGCTGTGATCCTCCGTTACAACTACGTCGTCAGTATTTGTCTGATAAATTTCTCTTTCGACGTCTACAGCTTTCCAATCACCCTCTTATTGAAAAACTTCATCTTTTAGCTTACTTAGTATCTAATTCACCGTATTGGATACATAAATCGAATCCACATTTAATTAATAGCTATTATAAGTTTAAATCTCTCTCTGCACCTTTACATCAATCTAACATGTTACCTTTGTTTTCTTGTTCCTTCGAATCTCTTATTCTATCACCACAAATATTAAATATTGGTATAGCTAAGTCAGATTTTTTAATAGCTAATGAAAAATTTAATGCAATTGTTGAGAAAAAAATTAAAAATACCCATCTCATATTTACTGATGCTTCGAAACATAATGTTAACGGTTTAGTAGGCGTAGGTATCTTCCACCGTCAATATAACATTGTACAGAAGGTAAAACTCCCTCCAGAATCTTCTGTTTTTTCTGGAGAGTGCTTGGGTATTTTCAAAGCCATAGATTATATAATACTAGCTAAACTCAAAAATTCAATCATTTTTACTGACTCACTTAGTTCTTTACAAGCCTTAGAAAAAAACCCGTTTAAAATTAAGCAACACAACCCCATAATATTTGACACAAGACAATTACTAACAATATGCATAGCAAAACATTACAATATTAAATTTTCTTGGATTCCTGGACATTCTGGAATCCAAGGAAATGTTATAGCAGACGCTCTCGCTAATGAAGCTATTTCATGTGGTGACCTTGTTCCGTATAAGATTTACTGCTCAGACTTGTTATCAATACCTAAACTCGATCTTGATACATGTTGGAAAACGTCATGGGAAAAAAGCAGTAAACAAAAAGGTAATTATTATTACTCTCTTCAGCCTGATATTTTATCAAAACCATGGTTTTTCTCAATGAATTTTAATAGGAGGTGCTCTAGTATCATCTCAAGATTGAGACTTGGCCATACTTGTACACCTGCTCATCTTTCCAAGTTTAAAATTATTAACGACTCTTCTTGTTTGTGTGGTTGTGAAACTGGCGATGTAAATCATTTTTTCTTTTCTTGTCCTTTATATGACCGTTCCGATTTCCTGAAATCCTTACTAGATCATCAAATCCCTTTTCCAACCTCAATTACTTGTCTGTTATTTATAAAAAAATATTACATATATAAAATAATTTCAGATTATATAATTACTAATAATATAGAAATTTAGGTTTAGTATTTATTTGATGAAAGTCTTGTGTGTCTATAATATAAGTAATATATTTAAATATATGTATAGCTATATAAATTAATATTTCATAATAATATTGTTATTATCTTGTCATACATATCCTATATCCTGCCCTGAATGATTCCTAAATTTAACATCTCTCATCCCTTTATATACATGGAAAAATTTCTCCCGTTTGATAATGGCAAATGTACTACGTACGAGAATTGCCAAAAAAAAAAAAAAAAAAAAAAAGTATGCCAAGACATTCAATTGAATAAATAGAGAAGAATTTATCACATTTGTACACTTTTCCCATCTTGTGACATTCGTCATAAAAAGCAAAACCTGCTCCTTCTGATGATTTAGAACCATCAGTATAAATTTTAATACAGTCTTCTTTTGTATTTACAAATTCTAGAAACTCGGACTTATTTAAAAATTTTGATTGATTAATATTTACATCGGATATAATGCTCGAGTAATCATAAATAAAACACGGAAGAAGTTGTGACCAATAAATATGATCTTGAAATTTCGAATTTAGATAACCAATAGAATGACTCAAAGACGTATGTCCATATAATTTTGAGAATCTATCATCAGGGAACACAAAATTCTCCAAATATCTTTGGACAATGATATAGTCCCTACTTGCTAATTTAAGGCAGTATTTATCAATGAGGTATGATCTTCGAATAAAAAGTGGAGTTGATAGGATCTAACTCAACCTCTAGAGAGTTAATAGGGGATGAGATCATAGCTCCAGATATAATACGTAACGCTTTATTTTGAATAACATCTAACTTTTTTAATACCTAATGTCGGCCTCGTTAAAAATTTGGCAACAATAATCAAAATGACTGCGGACTATACTATAATATATATTTTTAAGCACTTTAGGGTCTGAGCCCCACTTAAGTCCAGTTAGAGACTTTAATATGTTAATATTAAACAGCTTTTTTACTTATACCTCAGATGAAGTAAAAAAAGGTAGATAGCGCACTTGGAACAAGAAAGTGAAGCCACCACAAACTATATAGAGAATACTACCACGGGGTACAAACTGCCTAACATTGACAAGTAGACTTCCCGCAGGAATGGCGGCTGAGAGAAATATTGAAGCGCCTCTATGAAATATTTATGGAACTAAATTCAATTAGTATATTATGTCAAAAATAGCCGCCATATTTTAGTCCTAGTATTACGTCGTATTACAAAATTACAATAATGTTATATTTGTATTTAGTAAACTTGTTTGTGTTTACTATTTTTGTGTTGAACTTACATGTGAAAGTGATTTCCATATATTTTCGGTCCATATATCACAAAAAACTAAAACTTGAGTTGTTATTAGTGTCTTAGTAAGCGGGGGGAGTTTCTTACACAATATGCCCAATTGTGAGAAAGACTTCGAAAATGGAAATGGCGAGTTTATACCACAAACACAGGAAAGACACGTATTATGAGTTCTGGTTGTCCCACTTTGTTCCTGCAATCAGAAATACCGGGACTCCAGTCTCCAACAAATTCTCTTCTTGTGACTTCTGGTGAGTGAATATGAACTTGTTTTCGTTATGAATCTTATATTTTTATATTACGAACCAATAATCGGTTGAGGTGTAGCCTTAGGGGCGCTATGGGCGGTGACTTAGAAAATTTACGAAAATTTTTGATGTCAATATAACCCCCAATTTTTTACGCTTATCATACAGTCCCTATATAATCTACTAATAATCCATAAACTTTCCATACATATTAATGTACCCAAAAATATATTTTCATGTTACAGAATCTGTGCCACTCTTTGATCATGTTTAAATTGCAAGAGAATTTATATACTTATGTACTATGATCATTGTAAATTGTTGGATCCTACATGTAATATAATAAATTATCAGCTGGAGAAGGCTGTCACAAACAGATGGAGCAAATGCTTGACCAAGTTGTATCTACAGTTCTTAACTATTTAACTGATCCTGTAAGTATGAATATAATAATATGTAAATATACAATACAATAAAATTAAAGGAAAAATGATGGTTTCATAACTTTTTCAAAAATTTTAATTTATTATGAGAATCATTATAGAATTTACTAACTTTAATAATTTATTTATTTTCTGACTGGCAAATTTAAAAAGGAATCCTTATTACTAATCCAATTTTTGGGTGAAATGGTCCCGTTAATGAGGACTGATCACCCGTCTGGCCTTGCTGGTGTCCCCACCCTTAAATAATAATAATATTACTAATCCAATGTTTGTTAGTAGTCAGACGTCTACGAGTAGTGTTATTACTTCCATAACATTGGAAAATCATTTGTAGCATTTGCCTTTTTGCTTCTCTTATGCGTTTAGGGATCTCCGTTCACATAATATATGAAAAATATTTACCTAGTTTTTGTTAGAATTTAATTAAATTGGTATTTATATTTATCTAAATTATATTTGATCTCTTATTTATTAGTCGGTGCAACGAGGCACGAAACTAGTGTTGGAATAAATTGTGAGTACAATTGTTTCAGTTGCCGTTACAGTGGAGAACATTTTGTTAATAATATAACGACCGCCTGATGCTTAAAATATAGAATATCTAATGTTGAGACAGACAAATTAAAGATGCTCAGAGGAAAAACCATTATTGTGTCAGTCTTATTGGTAAGTTATTAATGGATTTAAGTGAATATTAATAATCATTTATTTTCTGTATAGAATGCTACTTTATAAATTTTAAATAAGTTATAGTTAGTATATGGGCCCCAACGTAAATGTAACTGAGAAATTGACCTGAAATTGAAACCACATTTTCATATGTGAATGCTTCAATACAACGGTTTCTGATTCTACTGAATTTGTATTTAGAAAGTTAATGAGATTTTTTATCTAACATAGTGTAGTCCACTGCACTAGAATAATATTATTAATACAAATATGATATTTTTACATAGAGTCCAGCATCTATGAAAAACTTTCAATAATTAAAAAAATATTTTTTTTAATATGTTGGGTCATCTCATCCCAAACTAGGTAGAGCCTGTTCTTATGGTAACCAGACAACTGATACATAGTTATATATTTCTAAATACATACATATTATAGATAAACTACACCTAGACACAGAACAATTAATGATCATGCTCATCACATTTCATTTGATTGTTTGTCCTGGGTGGGAATTGAACCCACGACCTTCTGGTTAAGCAGTCAGGGTCACTAACCACTAGACCAACAGGCCAGTCATTTCCCCCACCATGGTTCAGGCCTTGACGTAGCGGTGGGGCTCAGTAGCCTAGGGTGAGCCCAGCACATTGGGCGAAGCTAATTGAGCCGAGGGGGCTCTTTGTACCCCTCTAATAAGAAGAGGGGACATAAGAGCAAGGGGCGAGGATGGGAACCTCACCCCATTATACTGTCCTGAGGTTGGGAGGGGTTGTTCTGTGGTGCGGGACAGCCCCTCTGTGGAGGTGGCGACGGTCACTTGCGGGACTGACTAGCCGTCGAGGTGCCCTGTTAGCTTAACAAATCCGGGGCACCTCACCTAGGCGGCACTGGTGGCACTCGCCGGGTTTTAGTGTATCATTCCTGTCAATTTTCTTTAATTTATATATTTACAGATAATACAATTCAATTAGCTGGATTTAATTTAAATGTTATTTATGATCCATGTCATTTGATAAAAGGACTTCGAAATAATTTTGCTGTCAAAAATATATATTTTGACAATAAAATTGCTAAATGGACAGACATAGTCGACGTGTATAAAACTGACTGCCAGCATACTCAATCAAGGATACTCCATAAATTAAATGATGAACATGTTATTCCTGAAAAGATAAAAAAAAATAAGGTATGCTTGCAATATCATTATGCAATATGTTTTCTGAATCAAGTTTCATCAAAGTCAAATGCTCATGAATTGAAAAAAATAAATAAGAATATGGTACCTAATTCACTATTATGTTTTAGTAAGAGTGCCATTGTTGCATTGCAGCTACCTCTATGTCTTACGGTACCTCTCGCTCCTATAATATTGATGTCAAGTGAAGGCTGTGTTATCATGTGTTTTTGTTTAGCCCATTGTATGTGGGACAGAGTAGGAGAAGGACAAGGCTCATGCATAACGTCTGATTGTGGTGTGGCGTCGGTAGTCAATAGTAAGGCTTTTGAGTCTAGACTGTTTGTTTGTCCCCTTATGCTATAAACAAAATGTGTATTTAAATCAAAATATTGGTTGAATTTCAGGTGAAGAATTGTGTGCGAGTATTCAGCAAAACCATGGCTAGTGTTTTAAATTATACTTCAGAATTCTGTAAGTAATAAATTGTAAGAGTATCAACACTATAAAAAAATCAAATATTAGTACATTGTTTTCTAATGTTTACGCGAACATTTGTCCTCCCGCATTGTCCCACACCACAGTACAACCCCTCCCAATGTTGGGACAGTACAATGGGGTGAAGTTCCCGTGCTCGCCCCTTGCCCCCTGCTCTTTTGTCCACTCTTATAAGAGGGGTACAAAGAGCCACTCTTCGGCCAAAGTGCAGCGGCTCACCCTAGGATACTGAGCCCCACCGCCACGTCAAGGCCTGAACCATGGTGACCCGGCTCTTACCACCTGCTTGGGATCCCATTGTTAATATTATCAAATGAAAATCCATGCATAATATTGCTGTAAAGTATCCGAAATGTCGGGATTGTAAAAATTGTTTCATTATAACAAATATTAGTATTCAAAATAATTTTCTTTCATTTCCAGCTCACTACTCAGATGGAAGACCAGTCAGCAGCAGCTTGGAAAACACCGCTGAAGTAGTGTCGTTCTTTGACGACTTATTTGACAGTGTCAATGGAGCTGCTGTATTCAACCGGAAAAAGAGTGGTAAACTACTTCGTTCAGCTGTTACAGCCAATAGCACACATCACGCATTCTGGCAGGAAGCGATACTAAATTATGAATAAAGGTATTCAAAGAAAAATATTAGTAAGTTTGACACATGCTAACTAGAATAAAGCCCTCTAAAGAATAATGTGTCAACCTAGTGTCAACATGCTCGGTATGTCGCCGTAGACCCGTGGTATGACTCTCCTGAATGCATAACCTGATGATCAGGTGACAGGTGATTTTTGAATGAAGAATACTGAGCGTTACTTCCGTCAGAAAAAAAATCTGAGTTACTCTCTAGTCGCGCCTAAAGAAGTTTTACTTCAAAAATGATGATGTATCATAACCTTTTTCAAAAAAAAATAATTTCATTATGAGAATTCCTTATTTACTAAATGCCTGCCTGCCTTATTGTGCTTGTACTTACAAATAATAAAAACATTTTTTAAATTAATGTCCTCATTTAATTTCAAACATCCACGTGTCCTCTATGCTGCATATGATGCTATTGGACAAAAATGTTAACTGATTTTGCACCTGTACATATTTGCCAATCCACAAGTACAGGTAAAGTTATTTCCCTATTATTTCCAAAACGTTTAGAATTATTTTTCAATGATACATTGAAGTCTTATCATCCATTTCTACTTGTTTAGATGAGCCTTAGGCAGCTGCAGCCTTGGTGAACGTCAGTGAAGACTGTCCCAAACCAATTCTAACTCATTATTTGGGATCATTGATGGGGAAACTGGAAGCTATTCTGACTGCCAAATTAAGAGGTATTATATTATATTATTTTTCACTCTTTTTTTAAAACATCTATTCTTATTCTTCCTTATTACTTACTAGCTGTTGTCCGCAGCTTCGCCCGCGTTAACTTACTTAACTTAATTTATATTACTCGCAGCGATGATGTTATATAGCCCATAGCCTTCCTCGATAAAAGGGCTATCTAACAGTGAAAGAATTGTTAAAATTGGACCTGTAGTTCCTGAGATTAGAGCGTTCAAACAAACAATATCTTCAGCTTTATATTATTAGTATAGATTAATATCCAATGTTCGTTAGTAGTCGCACTTTACAAGTAGTGTTATTACTTCCATAATATTGGAAAATCATGTGGCATTTGCTCCCTTTTTGCTTCTCCTATGTATTTAGGGATCTAAGTTCACATACATGATAAATAGTTTAGGTAAGAATTTAGATAAATTTGTATTTAACTATTTAAATATATTTGATCTCTTATTTATTAGTTGGTGGAACGAGGCACGAAACTAGTGATGGAACAAATTGTGACTGCGATTACTTCAGTTGCTGACGCGATGGAGAACGATTTTGTTGAATATTACGACCTCCTGATGCCCTGCCTAAAATACAGAATCTAATGCTACAACAGATGAATTAAAGATGCTCAGAGAAAAAACCATTGAGCATGTCAGTCTTATTGGTAAGTTATTAATGGATTTTAAATGAATAATAAGAAACCTAAATGGCACTCGGGGACTGCCCGGGTAAAGCTATTGCATAACATATTTTATCAACTTATATTAGTCGGGTGTTGGGTTTATTTTCGTTACGGAATTTCTTGATAAAAGGTATGCAATAGCTTAATAATAATTTACTTTCTCTGTACAGAATGCTACTTTATAAATTATAAATACATATGTAGTTATAAAAAATATAGTTATATATGGCCCTCAATGCAAAAGCAACAGAGAAATTGACCTGAAGGTATTACCTGGATGCGCTCTGCTGCGCTCCCGACTGCATCGCCATCCTGTTTGTTTCTTCCGTGAAACATTTTTGCTGTGTTTCGGAGAGAAAGGCAGGACAGGCAGTGTAATTACTGGCATAGAGACTTAACATCTTGTCTTAGTATAGGCAACAAATTAATTAGTTGCCTGGACTAGTCTCAGGCAGCTTGTTTATGAATGAGATTCTTTGTCTTGAATAGTGGAGTATTAGAATATTATTAATATAAATATGATATTTTTAAATAGAATCCAGTATTTATGAAAAACTTTCAATAATTTCTACATGTTGATTATATATTTTTCTTTTAATATTTTTTTTTTCTATTTCAGAAGGTTAGCAGTAACAAAGAAAGATCAACAGGCAATGTACGAGGAAGAAAATATAAAGAAGAACAAAAAAAACGAAAAATTGAGAAGAAACTACAGTTCAGAAGACTGAAAGCTTGAGTTGAAACAAACTCATCACACAAGTGTGAAATTAATTTACTTAATTAAAAATAAATTATAAGTTCCAAAAAAATAATGTTTTTTTTTTGCCTCAATTCTCTATCATAAATTAATTTAAAATAAAAATATTAAAGAGCAATTTCGGAAAAAAAATAACAGGCAGCATGGGCTCTGGTCTTAGCCTGTTCCAAAAGAAGAAGAAGGAACGATAAATAAACTTCAAACTCTATTTTGCTTGTCAGCGGGATGTCTGCGATCGTTGTTGGTGAGTGGTGCGTCTGAATACGTAGTATTCTCTATATAGTTTGTGAATACTACGTATTTTTTGGAAGCCACTTTTTTAAGTATGTGTGAGTGAATGAAGGGTTGCCATTTTTTAAAATATCCCTTAAAATTATATATTAATAAAAATAGGTAATAAGTGAATGCGACAGTGAATATTTTTATAAAATACAATAATACGAATATGTAGGAGGCGTGTAGGATCACTTTATAAACTGTCTCAATAGATATCTTATTGACACAATTGTTTTATTTATTTATTTATTCCCATGAATGTAGTAAATACATAGGTGATATTAAAAAAAAATAAACAAGTTCTATACATTCTACCATAACATGGTGTGTGAAAATAAAACTTTACATAAATAAACAATTAATATAAATTAACAGGAAAAAATAGTTACAATTAAATAAACTTGATAAATACAACATGTCCTTAAAATCATTGTCAGAGAATAACAGTTTCAAAATAATTGATTATAATAATTAGAAAGTCACATTTTATCAATACACAATTTAAATTAAATACATAATAATAGTTTTCCATTAAAAAAAACATTTAAATTATAAAAACATTTCTCTGCAAGCCACACTGTTACATTTTTTTAAATTTATTAAATGGTAAATCTTTGAATTTATAAATAATTAAATACATAGTCCTGCTGTGGGTACGTGAGTCCCAAAAAAGATACAACATAGGTTATACGAGGTCATTTCGATTCAGTCATTTAGCGATCAAATAATAAAATAATAATTATGTCACCTCTGTACTTAATTATTTTGCTATGGCTTTGACTTACCCACTATTGGGCTATTAGAAATACTAACTTCTGGCAACACTCTTCCGATACGTCATTTCGGGGCAAT
Organism: Helleia helle; assembly: GCA_963853865.1. Classification (NCBI taxonomy): domain Eukaryota; kingdom Metazoa; phylum Arthropoda; class Insecta; order Lepidoptera; family Lycaenidae; genus Helleia; species Helleia helle. The sequence continues at coordinate 20,404,493 of OY971425.1, forward strand.
AATATTATTTATGTTGATTAACCTCAAAATAGTGTTAAAATATCTTATAAGAATATAGTCTTGTGTTTATTTATGTGTGAAACGATATTTCTTTAGACTCTTTGGTCACTTTTGTATTGTTTTTACACCATTTAATTACACAGAACGGTATTTTTTTGGCAAACTTACTGCACGACGACTCGTAAGATACTAACAAAAATGAGCTTAGTTTTGGTGTATCTGTGTGCGTGAGCGCGTGTATTTACTAGGGATGTGATAAACGGCTTTTTATTTTCAACACGCTTAAGCCTTTGGCTTTTATTTTTCAGCGCGCTTAAAAAAGCCGGCCGAGCTTTTTATTGTAACGCATTATGCAGGCAACAGACAGGATCACCTCAGCGACAGGCTGGCCCCGGCGAAGGCCAGATACTCCTTGTAGGGGGGGAATGCCCGGCTGCTACTAAGCAGTCCCCACGACGTCGTGCCATACAGACCCAGGTTCCCATCCTGAGTCCGACACGAGCACAGGGGCGTTACTGGAGGCGCATTAAATAGCGCCTCCTACGCCCGCGGGAGAAGGCTTCGTCGGCGGCCTCCTCTCTCACCCGCTCGTCGACCTCCTTCTGGGACATTACTGCCTCACAGAAGGAGACCATCACCGTCCAGGACTCGTCGTCACCAAGCATCGCGGTGATGACGCTCGGCAGAGACAAGTCCCCTCCGATGACTGATGTCAGGATTGGGATTGATTTTTAAATTTCTCTTAATAAATAATTCATTCAACATGATGATGATGATAATGAATATAATATATACTTTTAAAATTATTACGTTGGGACATCCCACACAAGACCATCTGATCCCAAACTAGGCAGATCCTGTTCTTATGGCAACCAGACAACTGATGTATACTTATATTATATTTCTAAATACATACATGATATAGATAAAACTACACCCAGACACAGAAAAAATGATCATGCTCGTCACACAAACATTCATCCTGGGTGGGAATCGAACCCACGACCTTCCGGTTTAGCAGACAGGGTCACGAACCACTAGATCAATAGGCCAGTCCAAGACAAAAGGCAAGTGCTTTTAATAACCTTCACCGTTAGAGCCACATGCATTGTTAGAATTATTAGTATTCTCCTCACCATTTTCTCCACTAGTCCAACCACCACCGCCATTATTCTCGTAACCCTGCCGTTAAGAAGAAGTCGGCCGTGATAAGTCACGCGAAAGTAAATCATTGAAAACACCCAAATGTTTCAGTTTCAAATGTTGTTTCAAATTACTTATAGTTGTTCTATATGATATTTGTTTTTCACATGTATTACACACAGCAACTATCGGTCTGGTTTTTTTGAAAGTAGTCCCAGATTAAAACGCTGCTCGACATTTTCACTACACTAATAATTATTAATTATTCACAACACTTACACCCTATAACTAATGTAATATATATAATAACAACACAAAAATCATAATATGCAGACTAGACTGTATGGACTATTATTATTTAATCTAAGTATTTTCGCTTTCCCTATTGGGTTTATAAATAATAAATATTATTTATAACAACAAAAAAAATCACAACACGAATTTACTTATTTATAACTATAATATACTTAATTCCTAATAAAAATATCAGTTTACTATTGACAATTATTATTTACATTAACCAATATCAAATAAAACATTTAAGTCACTCAATTCACACTAATTCGAATAACGGCTACGCGCACGCAAAGTAAAAATTAACATCTAGGCTCATCGACATTGACAAGCGTACTGAGTTTAAAAAATTAAAATCAGTTAAAAATTAAAATCAAAAATCATAAATCATAAATCATAATAAAAGTTCCTAAGCTGTAAAAAGTTTGTAACCAACCAAAAACGGAGCGTTGTCAGTCTGATAGAAATGTTATGTAAACAGGCAGAATGTATTTTAGTCGTTTAATACGTAACCAATCGAATCTAATATTGATTCTTAAAGGTATAGGGATAAGGTTTTAATCCAATAAAATGAAAAAATCTTTATATTGCGTCATATCACCCTCAGCGTATAGAAGTATGGCTCCTTATTCACATTATATTTTGAGTTTTAAACGTATCGGAATAAGGTTACTTTCCTTTAATCATGATAATATAGTATTGAATATTTTAAAATTTTAACCTTGACGATTAATCGAAATCAGCTTGATTTTATTAACGCGCTTGAATGATTTTTTCAAAAAGCGGAATTTTTACAGCTCTAATTGATTAAGCGCCCATCTTTAGTATTTACATGAAGGAGCTTAGTTTTGTGGCTTCAGTATTAGCAAAGGCCGTGCGTCATCTACCTTTTTTTACTTCATCTGAGACTTATACGTTCAATATGTAATTTCCAAGTCAGTTGAGAATCCAAAACTACACCTAAGTACAAAACTGAGTACAAATTATTATATTTGATTACCGGAGATATATTATTATAACGATTTTTGTTAAAATAAACGACAGTACTTTTATTTAAATTGATATCTAATTTTAATTTGTTTTTTAAATTTTGAAAAAGGTCAGCTAAACAAGCATTTAAAATCCTCTCCACCTCTGCGTTGGTTTTGCAATTTACATATAGTACCAAATCGTCAGCATAGAATAAATGCTTAATATTGCCAGAAATTTATTTAATAAATGGTACAAGTCCAAGTATAAAAATTAAAGGAGACATGACAGGATCTTGTGGAGTCCCCTTACCAGATACTTTCAGTCCGAAAATTTTATTTTTTATCTTCACGTATAACTTCATATTGTTTAAAAATTTAAATATCCAATTTATTAGCTTTCCAGGAAATCCGAGATTGTAAATACTTTTAATTAGATAATAGTGATCAATGTTGTCAAAAGCACCTTTAACATCTATAAAAACTGCCATAGTGTTTTCTTTCTTAACAAAGCTATTCCGAATATCTCCAACTAAACAAGCTAAATTATCCAAAGAACTTTTACCCTTCCTAAATCCATGTTGAGTATCGGGAATAAGTCGATTATTTTCAATATACCACTCTAATCTAGACTTTAGCATTGTTTCAAAGTGTTTGGACAAACAAGATGTTAATGAAATTGGCCGATAAGAGTCTTAAGAGTTAGGGTCACTATTGTTTTTTAATATAGGAACAACATGTTGAATTTTCCAATCATCAGGAATTTTGCATGCCTCCCACAATCTATTGTAAATATTCAAAAGAATTTTACTAACGTTAACAGGTAGTGTTGGCGGCGGCGGTTCTGCGGTGTCGCAGTGTCCACAGCTGATGCAGCTGTACGGTCGAGCTTGGGCAGTTCCTCGGTATGTCGGTAGTACTGTAGCTCGCCGCTCCGCCTGGGACAATCACCCAACTATATTTTGGCGTACGTCTTGCCTTCCGTTCGCTGGTAACGTACGCCACCACGCACCCCTGAATGCGTAATTTAGCACCACGATCGTGAGGACCTCGGGAGAGGCGTGAATTGAAACAAGAGTCGGGGATCTTGGGAGTCAATAATTAAAACCACTATTCTTCCTTATACTCGCTTCAAGGTCTCGGCTCTTCGCCTCTTCTTATTCGGCTGTTCTCTTCGGACGACCGATCGCGACTGACTGCCGAGCTTTTTTTTTTTTTTTTTTCGGATGGATCTATGCTAATGGCCCGAGGCCCTAATGCTTCAACGGATTGGTGTGAGCCCATTCGGCTCACTTTTGATTGGGGGGTTGCCCCCCGCCTACCGTGCAGTCTGCGACCACACGGCCTCCTGGCGTCGGTTGTGTGACTGCCGAGCCTACGATCGGCCCGGTATTTATACCCCCGCGTCCCAAGGACGCGTCGCGGCTCGCATTGCGCTCGATTTTCGTTTCATTTTTGCTTTGAGCCGAGACCTTTTTCGCCTTTATTTATTATTATATTTCAAATAATCCTTACATATTATACATTTTTAGAATTTTCACGATATCATTTACATAATAAAACATAAACTATAAACATATCTTTACATAATAAAAAGTTATTCAACAAAAATACGACAAAAACTTGACAATTTCACAGTTGCCTTGCACATTCTTGCTAATATTTTCTAAACTACAAATCGCATCATTATAATTCTTTTAGCGTTATAAACTACAAGTCGAGACCTATCTTTTGACATAACATTCATTGCAAAATTCTAATAAATAATATCTAAACTTTTAACTTTTCTTCAACTTGTAAAAACAAAGCAATTTTCTATACAAAAATCCTATCAAACTACTAATATTCTTATAAATCTATGTAAAAGTCGCTAAAACCTACTAAAATACATCTTTTAAAACAATTAATAAGTATTAGAAATTAATCTAATTAGTCTAATTGAACACTTTCTTATTAGACTCAATTTTCCATCAATCAAAATCAAAATCAAATTTTTTTATTCAAAATAGTACTAATACAGTATCTTTTTGAACGTCAATTGAATCTACCACCGGTTCCAAGGTAAGCCCACTGAGAAGAACCGGCGAAACAAACTCAGTGGAACTAATCTTTTCAAATAATATATATTAATAACAATTTTAACATCTTATCTTGAAATGCCCGGGAGGAACGCCTTATTCCCAGGGTGTGGTATCTTCCATGAAATCTTTTACTTTATAATATGCTTTACCACACAAACGTTCTTTAACAACTTTTTTGAATTTTTTTATGGAGAGCTTTTGAACGTTTTCTGGGATCCTATTGTAAAAGCGTATACAGTTGCCTTTAAAAGAATTGCTTACTTTCGAAAGTCTAATCATTGGTGCATGTAACCTGTGTCTATTACGTGTATTCCTACTATGAATATCACTTTTCTTACAAAATTCATTTATGTTTTTACGGACATACAGTAAATTTTCTAAGATTTATTGAGAGGTGACAGTCAGAATTCCTATTTCTTTAAATTTTTCTCTCAAAGATGAATAGGGAGGCAACTTGTAAATTGCACGAATAGCCCGCTTCTGCAGCACAAAAATGTTGTTTATGTCGGCTGCATTTCCCCATAAAAGTATGCCATAAGACATAATGCTATGAAAGTAGCTAAAATATACTATTCGCGCTGTATCTACATCAGTAAACTGTCTTATTTTTCTCACTGCATATGCTGCTGAACTGAGTCTATTCGCCAATTTAGCTATGTGGGGACCCCACTGCAGCTTAAGATCTAGAGTTATTCCTAGGAAAACTGTGGAGTCCACCAATTCCAAGTTTTCACTGTCTAAGAGTACATTTGTTTGCAGTTGCTTAACATTTGGCAAGGAAAATTTTATGCATTTAGTTTTTTTACTATTTAAATGCAAGTTATTAACGCTAAACCAATGTACCATTCTCAAAAGTGTGTTGTTTACCTCGTCATAATTAGTTTCTTGTCGTTTGATTTTAAAAATAAGTGAAGTATCATCAGCAAACAACACTACCTCTTGACTGTCTTTAACTAGGTAAGGTAAATCGTTTACATAAATTAGAAAAAGAAATGGACCTAGAATGGACCCCTGTGGGACCCCCATCTCTATTTTAGTCCCGGATGATCTTTTACCATTTATCTCGACCTTTTGAGTCCTGTTTTTAAGATAGGAATTCAAAAGATCCAGTGCCGTACCGTCTATCCCATAGTGGCGTAATTTCCTGATCAAGGTCTCATGCTGTACACAATCAAACGCCTTGGATAAGTCGCAGAAAACTCCCAAAGCATCACGTGACTCCTCCCAGGCCTCATAAATGTGGTCAATTAAGTTAACGCCAGCGTCTGTTGTGGAGAGACCCTTTCTAAATCCGAATTGTTTTTTGTGCAGTAACATATTGGTTTCAAAGTAATATAGTAACTGATTTAACATAATTTTTTCAAAAATTTTACTAAATGAGGGGAGTATTGATATTGGTCGAAAATTTGTAACATCTGATGTACTGCCAGATTTAAAAAGAGGCAAGACTCGACTATGTTTCATTAAGTCAGGAAAAACGCCACTATCAATACATTTATTAAAAATTGTTGCTAGATGGGGTGCAATTACATCAACTATGAGCTTAGTGACTTTTACAGATATTCCCCATAAATCTGGGGTATTTTTATTGTTTAATAAGTTAAATGCATTTAAAATATCTTTGGGTCCTATCTCTTTAAACTTAAAGTTAGCTTCACATTGTTTGACATTGGTTTTAAGCAATGATTCGGCAATTGCAGGACATGAGATTAAATTTTTTGTAGTCGAAATCGGGATGTCAGAAAAGTATTTTTCAAATACTGTCGCAACTTCCTCGTCAGACTTAATTATTCTATTTTCAATATTTAAATTAAATTCAGAGCTACGACTACCCACTCTCCCAGTTTCATCCTTTATTATGTTCCAAGTAGTTTTTATTTTATTTTTTGCGTTTTTAATTTTTTCCTTAATATAAAGCGATTTGGCCGCGATACAAACTTGTTTGAATGTTTTTGAATATATTTTGACATACTGCTTAAATGATTGATTTTGATTGTATGTGCGTTCTTGGTAAAGGTCATATAATTTACGTCTACTATTGTGGATTCCTGCTGTTGCCCAATCATTAAAGCCCTTTTTATTTGTGGAACTGACTGTTTTAGAAGTAAAAATGGCTTTAAAATGTGTATTAATTAAATTAAACAATTCACCAAAAGCGAAATCTGGACTTTTGTTATCTTTCAAATATGTAATATTGGCCATTATACTACTCCTAAATTTCTCAATACGTCTTACATTCACAGGAACAAACACATTATTTTTGTTACAATTTTTACTATTAGAACTTATAAGGAATTCAGCTAATTGACCACAGTGATCAGAATTCAACTTGTTGATAATTTCTTTGTGGACAGGAGTTAAATTACTAAAAATATTATCAATACATGTAGCTGTAGAACTACAAATTCTTGTTGGTTCTGAAAATAGATTAGTCAGATTATATGATTTTAACAATGATGTGAATCTAACTGTGGTGGAATTATTTTCTAGTAAATTAATATTAAAGTCACCACAAATTAGTATGGGCTTGTTAGACCCACATATTTTAGTTAATAATTCTTCCATGATTTTCTCAAAAGAATCATATAATCCATTTGGAGGTCTGTATACACTTACAATAATAAGGCGCTCCATCTCTATACAGGCTATTTCAATAGTACGCTCAGCAGAGAGGCCCACAATATTCGTACGTTCCTTAAATTTTATTTCATTTTTAATAATTATTAGTGAGCCACCTCTTATGGCTTTTTCTCTACTGAACGAACTTGCCACCTGGTGCTCACTGAAGCTGAACATAATTTCATTTTTTTTTAACCAATGTTCGGTAATACACAGTATGTCTATATTGTAGTTTTTTAAGAACAATTCAATTTCCAAGTCTTTGCCTAACATTCCTTGTAAGTTTTGATGCACCAGGTTAAATGAGTACAATTTTTTATTTAATTTCTTTACATTGATTTGTTCAATATTTTTATTTAATATATTATTATTATTATTACTAATTAATGGGCTAGAGATTTCCTCTATTGTCTTATACTCTAGTTTAAACTATTTGGAACGTATTCCAAATTTGTAAAATTGTATGTTTTATTATCACACTGTTCAAATAAAACAGTGGTCGGATTAGCCAAATACTTGGCTGGACTTAAAGATAAAAAATATAATAGCGAGGCTGCTATTTGTCGCTTATAAAATTTTGATAGGTAATACCTATCAGATGTCAGATTGTTACAATTATTATCATTTAAAATGTTGTTAATGTCAATTATATTTATTATGTTACTTTTATTTTCATTAAGTAAAATACAGTTATTGTTACATGCACAGTGTAACAGGCTATTTAATTTTAGTCTAATTTTATTCTCCTGTGGCAACTTGTCTGATTTAATGTAGGGTAATGTGAATAGAAATACCCTCTCAACATTGGGTAAACCTGAAAGATTTTCTATATATTTAGCAAGTTGTTTCCCGTTCACACCTCCCCTTCTCCCAACTATAATTACAATGGTTGTATTTGGACAATGTGTGGCATTTAAAATCTTATTTACAACTTGATCAAAGGATGCCCCCGGCATACAAGTATTAGTCAATTTTTGTCCTTCGTACAACCTGTGTAACAACACACCAACCTCTTGGCCTATCTCATCACTATATAAACTAATAAACTTATTTGTGGTGGCTGGTGGTACAGTTTTTATAAATGATTTGTTAAAGGGGTCAGCATGCACCTCCAAGCTTGGACCCGTGTAAGTTTGACCTATACTTTGCGCTGAGCGTTTCACAGTTGAACATATGCATTGAGAGTTGCGACTCAATAAAGACTCAACCCTGTCCTCATTGTAATGGCATATGTCCAGCAAACCACTCAGAGCTGATTTATGTCCCGCTATTTCTTTCTGGGCTATTTCATATTTACTGGATATTATTTGTAATTGACTATGGAGTTCAGAGATTTCAGCTTGAAGGCTGCAAACATCTGCCTCATAGTTACATTTAACATTTTCCAATTCCATTAAGGAATTGGAATACTGGTTTGTTATTTTTATATTATTTTGTGATAATTTACTAACTTTATTAATAATTCTTTTGTTTTTTAAAAGAAGTTCCTGTGTTTTTTTCATGGATTTTTTTATTTTAATATATTTTTTTAATTTATTTTTACTGTGAAAAGAATAGGAAGGCACCGTATCATCAGTCAAATCTATAGTGGTAATGTTCATGGGGGTGATGATATCAGCTACTAGGCACGGTTCCCTCCCAATCAGTTCATCATATAAGTTTTGAGTTGTTGTGACTTCTTTCTGGCGTGTAAGCTCTTCTAATTCAGTAATACGGTCCTGAGCTTCTTCCAGCCTGCATTTTAATGTAGCCGAGTTCCTCAGTGACTCTTCATACTCATGCCGGCATTGGTCAAAACTGTCTACAATGCTTTGTAGATCTTGGTTTTGGTGAGCGACTTTATTATAATCCTCACTTAATTTACTTAATTCAAATTTCAAGTCTGTATTTTTTTGTAATACTAGTAGCATTTCTTGTTCGTTATCGTTCCGTTCAGAGAGCAACAGTTCATATTGCTTTTTATATTTTTTTAATTCCTGGAGAGCCAGGCGAAGTTGTTCTTCTGTCTGGCGGGCCAGGTTTGCTCGGGTCATCATTTTGTTTATATATAAGAAGAAACAGGCAATGGAAAATAATGAAAGATAATAAAATAAATAGCTCCTCCATTAACATCAGCAGCTCCATATAACCATTATACCAACATACTTAAATTATTGTTTATTATAGCATATTTACATAGACGAACCTAAATATTCACTTTATATTATCCTAATTATCGTAAAAATATCAAAATCTAATTAAAATTAGTCTGATTAGAATAATATCATTCCATCTCTCTTACTCCTACACATTACGAGTGAGAGGCAAATACTTCTAATTATTTCTGCTTATATTTTCGAGATTACCATCCTGATTATTATCCTACATGCTTAATTTTATCCATTTTACCTTATATTTGCATTATAATTATCATACATTATCATTCCTTCATATAAACATACCAAAATTAACACTTTAAATTTCCATAAGGTATGTCATCGGTTCGGTCGGCCCACAACCGGTATGGGGCGAGTCCGATACATCGTGACAATTTTCGTAATATTCCTAACTTTTTGCGACTTGAAACTACGTCGCCGCTAGTCGGCTCACAACCCGTATGGGGTCGGTCTGATATGAATGTACTACGTTTTTACATACATGGTTTGACTTGGGATCTCGTCGCCGACAGGTAGTTTCTTTATGACTTTATAAGATATACAGTCTGGACCAGGCGTAGTATCTTTTTTACTTGATAAAGCTGAACTATATTCACTGTAGGTAAATTTATTAGTAAGCCAAAGTGAGCTGACCGTACCTTCCGCAGCACACATTTTTTTAATTTTATCGAGGCGTGCTGTTATGCCGGTTGTAGTTAGTTTATCGAGATAATTGTAAGAATTTATTTCATCATCAAAGTAGCTTTAAGAGACTTTTTGCTGTCTATATTTTTGGAATTTTAATTTTAAAATTTTCCCAGATTATTTTAGTAGGTGTCGTGCGACTAAAAGTAGAACAAAAAGAAACCCAACTTGCACGTTTTATTTCTAACAAAGTTTTCTTCTTTTTTGCGTCAAGTTGTTTATATAGAATATAGTTTTCAAGAGTAGGATATTTTTTATATAAGGATAGGGCTATTTTAGCTTGGTTAACAACGCGTTTACAAGTATCATTCCACCAAATTAATAGTTTTCGTTTTTTCCGTTTATTGCAACATTTAGTATAATTGACATCTATAAAAGTATCTAAAATGTCTGTCAAAACATGCAAGAAACGGATGTAATCATTTATAGCATCGGTGCTAAAATCAAAATAATTGAATTGTTCCGAACATTTTTCCTAAAATATATCCCAATCAATTTTTTTAATATTTAAGTTTTGTAATGTTACTATTTTTAAAATTTAAAGTTAAAATTACTGAAGGTGTGATTAAAACTGATTGCCAAGATCGTTGAAGTTTATGATTAATGGGAAACAAAAATTGTGTATTTATTAAAATAGGATAGTGGTTGCTGCTAAGAGGATCATCTAAAATTTTAAATTCACAGCTGGAGCTAATGTTCGAGGAAGCAAATACTAGATCAAGGACATTACCTTCGCAACCAAAAGGGGCAAGTGTGGTGCAGTTCTGATCATTAAGACATACTAAGGTGTATTTATAAATAAAAGCTTGAATATCAATACAATACCTCTTCTATTATTACTTCTTGAACCCCAAGTATAATTGTGAGCATTAAAATCTCCTATTAATAGGTGATGTTTAGAAACAATTTTTGAATAACATTTTGTTAGTTGATTAATATGAAACTTACCATAAGTTGGTGGTGGAGGACAATAAATAGCTAAAATATCAAGAGTTATAGTACAAACTATTATAGATATTAATAAATTCTGAAAATCATATGTTGAGTCAGTATCAATAATTTTATAATTATATATTTTATGCTTAAGGGCTACAGCTACACCACCATGTGGATGATCACAATCTCTCCTAATAATATTGCAACCAGGAATAATAAGGTTTCTTTTAGAATCCAACCATGTTTCATTGATTAAAATTATATCTATTGGTATATATAAGCTATCAATGTAGTTTTTCAATAGATCTAACTTATTGATTATACTGCGAGCATTCCAATGTAAAATATTAATTTCTTTTAGAATATCAGCCATGACTAAAATTAGTAATTAATAATTCCTTAACATTTTTAGAGGAAGCAATGATGCTCAAACAAAGAAGGCTATGAAGCCTTCTTTGTTTGATTTTAATTTAATTATGTCAATAATAGTTTTAATTAACGAATTAAGTATTTTATCAGAATTAAGTACATCTGTGAATATCAATCTTTCATTTGGTGAATTGAGAGTTTGGTTGAGATTTTTTGATGTTGAATATGAGGCAACTGTTGGTTGTTTAAAATTTTCACCCTTTGTGACTGATGCATATGAAATTTTGCCAGAGATTTTATTTTTAATTTCATTAAGCTTTTTTAACTTAATAGGACAGTCATATGATACTGCTATATGTGCACCTTGACAATTCACACATTTTACAGCATCGGTGTTAGCACATTGTTTGTAATAGTGGTTGAGACCACAGATTGAGCACAGCTGTTTATTTTTGCAAGATCCACTACCATGACCGAATTTGTAGCAATTAAAACATTGTAGTAGTGGTCTTACATATTCAGACACTGTAAACCATTTGCGATCGTAAGTAACATGATCTGGTCTTGTTGTGGTAAGAAATGTCAATAAAACTGTTGTTAATGGCATCATTTTACCATCTTGCATTTTTTTCATAAAACGTTTAACCCCAATTACTTTTGAGGTGCTTGATAATTTGGTTAAAAGATCTTCATCGGATATTTCAGTTGGCACTCGTATGATGCCCTGTGATTCAAGACGGTCATATGGGATTTTTGCTACCCATTTATATTTATTTAATAAAGTCGAATTAAGTAATAACTCATTAGCGTCCTTTTTGGTAGAGAAGAATATTTTTATAAATTTCTTACCATGGGGCTTGACATAGCTAATCCCATCAACTTCCTGATGCAGAATTTTATTAATGTCGATAATGTTAATTATGTTACCTGATTCAAAAGTAGTGGAGCGACTGATATATTAGTATTCGATATGATATTAGTAATATTGAATGGATTCGTGGATTAGTAATATGACGAACTATGATATGCTAATATTTCATATCACCCTAATGTCTATAATGACCATCGAAAATGAATCGGATAATAACACTCTGCATAGTTCGGATTCACTCGGTTGGTGCCCATGGGGTTCGTGAATATATAAATATTATGAAACGTTTGTATGAGAGAGACGGATTACATATTTCGTTCGCGCTTTCATCGTCTCCGGTCTCGTCGATAAGGTGAAAAAATTTATGTTGTTATGTATAAATAAAAAATAATTGAAAAAGCATATATTAATCATTTATAATTCCATAAATTTCAAAATGGAAAGAAAAACTCAACTAGGGCCGGGACTCGAGTTGAGTATTTCTTCTCATTTTGAAAATTAAAATTTGCCTCTGAAAATAGTTAAAACTAATAAACTATATAATTCCATAAGCTACCTCCATTTAAAATGTTGTACTCATTCATTAAACATTAAGTAAAAATTAACATTCATCACTAATACCAATATTATGAAATATTAGTTGCAATCGCACTCGTCGCAACATATTATGAGTAATTAAATTGAGCAGGACTATAATAGGTAAGGATCATGTAACCCCGTCATACATATCGGTGATATGCAGATATTAGTTTAGGTATTACAATATTACTTGAGGAATATATTAGTATTCGTTAATACTGACAAATATCGGTATTAACCCATCTCTATTCAAAAGATAACAAAATTGGATATTCTTTTTTGTCGTCTGTGAAATTGGATGATATTCCTTGAAAAGGCCACGCTTACTCCAGAGAAATTTTTGGTTCATTTTATTGGTTGGCGCGTCGACATTTTCTTCGGAAATTTTCCTTTTCAATGTAACGGGATTATTTCCCGAGATTTGTTTACCATCGCTACTTTCACCCATTATTTGGCAAGAGAAAGCAGATAAAAGATATTCAATAAAAGGTAACTATTAATTATTAATTTAAATTTAGGCGCCCTTTTACTCCCGCCAATTTTTCATTTTTTTCTAAGTAGTCTGTGCTCAAGCCATAGTGCCCGTAGGTACCATAAAAATACTTTTTGGTAATTGGTAGACAGTGTGTGTCACTTTGTGTCAAAATCGTTGTCAAACAAACGAATATGGATTCTTCAGAAGAATCTGATAGTAATTTAGATTTACCTGTTAAAAATGTGTACACTAAAACGAATTACAATACTATTACTAATAATTGTGTATCAAAGAATAATATTGTGCATAAAATATTTAATCGAGAGGTGAGTTTAAATTAAATATTTCGAATAGCCAAACTAACGTGAAATCGTATTTTGTTTTTGTTTCTTGTTGAATTAAAATAACATAATTATATATTAATACATTCCTAATTAGGATCTTCACTATGAAAAGTTTTGAAATGTTGTTATTAAAAATATGAACTACATTATACCATCTTTTATGATATAAAAACAAACGATACAGACCAACTTTTTGAGGACGCTAATGATACCAATGCATTCTTTTATTAAATAAAATATCAGTGTTCTATTCAAACTAATTCACCTTTTGTTAACCTTCGATTTGTACGCACTTAGTTAATTTCTTAATTTTTAGGTATTTGGTAGTACATCTAGGAGATCCAATGGAAAACGTAAGGTTTTTGACAAAATCCCACCACGGTTGCGGTTCTGTCTTATGGATATTGTGCCAATACAATATTTAAGGCAGCATGTTTTTATGGGATTCTCACAGTGCGGACAATTTCTTCTCAGTTTTACTTATAGTTGCAATACGCAAGTCTATTTTAGGGAATATTCTAAGTTTACGTAAGTAAATACTGATTATATTCCAATTTTTAGTACTCTACAATCATGTGCACTAAAAAAAATCACCTGTACCATGTTGATCATGCACTTGTGGATATCACATCTTAACAATAATATATGAGTTTATAATAATTAATTTTCTATTGTAATAATTAGTCATATTAAGCTTGTTACCTAGAATTTACTTTAATCATATTCACCAAGTTTACTCCTTTGGGTGAAATGGTCCCGTTAATGAGGACTGATCACCCGTCTGGCCTTGCTGGCGTCCCCACCCCTTAAATAATAAAATAATAATAAGTTTACTCCTTAAGGAACAGACAATTATTTGACCTATTTAAGCATTTTGTATAAAATAAAAATGAAATAAACAATCTACATGTTATATTTAAATGAGACATAGAAAATAAATAAACAACCTTTATATATAATCTAAAATTTGTAAACAATTGCAGACTTCACTTCCTATCTTGGGTACCGGGTCGTGTAGTTAAACCCGTACACAGTGTGCCATTATTTGGAGATGACAGTGTTGACAGTAAAGTAACTATATCAATGGCACAGTGGAAACACAATCCTGGAGTATTAGTTGTATATGGTATCGCGTAAGTATATCATTTATTATGTTTTTAGTATACTGGAGAAAGGTGAACAAGATGACCTTATTGCAACTGGTCACTATCACCGGTGGGAGGGAAGCGCTGTGCCGCGCTCCCGGCTGCATGGGTACCACCATCTTGCTTATATCTCCCGTGAAACAGCTTTGTAATTACTGGCACCGAGACTTAACATCTTATGTCTCAGGATAGGCAACACATAAATGAGTTGCCTGGGCTCATTCCAGGTATACTAGTTTATGTTTATGGGTGACGTCGACCACTTTCCACCAGGTGGTACGTTTGCCAGTTTGCCTATCCAACTATCATAAAAAAGAAAAAAAAAAAAAAAACAAACAAGTTCACATGGCTAGTCCCTGTCGTACTAAGCCCAGATTGTCTATCCTTTACCTGTAATAATTGTACCGTTTGTGTAAGATAACATTAAAATAAAACGATTACTTATCATCATCATCATCAGCAGCACCTATCCGTCCACTGCTGAATATAGGCCTCCCGCAAAGAATGCTAAGACGACCAATCCCTCACCACTCGTATCCAACACGGACTGGCCATTTTACGGAGATCGTCTTTCCACCTGGTTAATGGTCGACCAATACTTTGTCTACCCAATGCGGCCACCTGTCTTGAACCTTATTTTCCCATCCGTTCTTTTGAGTTTGAGTGTGTGACCAGCCCACTGCCACTTCAACGAGTTTAATCTTCGTGTGATATTGGTAACTTTGTGGTGTGTTTGTTCTGTTGTGGATGTCTTAGTTTCGAAACCTATCTGCCATAGAAACACCCAGCATTACATGCGCGATTGCACTTTGAGCTACGGCAAACTTTTGGACCAGTCGTAAATTTAGATACCACTTTTCGGCCCTGTAGGTCATCACGGGACATGGGGAGAATGCATTGGTTGAAGACTTTCGTCTTCAAACTCTGTGGTATAGAGTATAGATGACGTGCGAATATGGTTAAGCTTCATGCTCTCGAAGTTATGTCTACCTAGCTGCAAAGTGTGCCCAAGATAGACATACTCTTGTAAGACTTCGAGCGTTATGCCATCAACATTAACCTATTAACATATTACTTTGTCATATATTAATTAATTGATTATATTAAAGTTATGCTAAATTTAATTTTGCCGTAGCCCTACATTTTTTTTTAAATATTTAATTTAATATTTGTCTATGGTAGTCCCCTACCATAAACAAATATTGCCACAATGCTAAATGGGGATTTACTCGAGTGTAGTGGAGACCTATTAGATTTCAAAGATTAGACGATAAACAGAAAAAATGTTATATAATGTTTATCTATTTTCAAAAATGTATATAAAAACTGTATCTCTAAAAATGGAGGTTGCTTATTCTGGTGGTTTGCAAGGTGAACGGAAGGGTTAAAAATGTGAAGAAAAATATAATTGAGCATGTCAGATATTTTATGGTGGGGTCAAGTATACCCAAAGAAAAGTCTCATTTATATTCTAACTATTTGGACGTAACGCAAAGTCTCGTTAATTATTACAATATGCAAGATTTTTTAAATATTTTTTTTATTACAATTATTTATTACATTAATGATCAATTTTTTTTTACTATTCTGATACTTGATTCTAGACGGTCCAGCTATATATGGTAAAGGTACTCAACTTGGTGCAAGGTATCCCCATAATATATTAATCTGTCAAGCTAGAGTATGTAAATCCCCAAATCCCGTTTGGCTCTCCTACTACTACATATTTAAATGCCTAAAATGAAAGGAACCTAAATAGAAAAATTGATCTATCATTTCAGATTTTTTAAAACTTTCTGGTTATCACATTGATAAAAGTTGTCATATATTTTCCAGAGACTCATGTTCAGAACGATCATACCTCAGTGTTGTTGGTGTACCTAGATTAGGATGTAAAAATTGCTCAGCTATTTCTAAGGATGAAGGTAGTATAACATAATTAAATACTAAATGATTTTCTTGAGAGTACTATGTTTAAGAAAATGTTTGTATTTCAGACGATTTAAATCTCGGCAAGCGCTGTTTGGAGCATAGTTTCGCTATTCATACAAAGTTCTTCTGTACTTCCGATTCCAGCATGTACGAACCTGTAGTTCAATTGGCTTATTCTAATCAAATTATTATCTATACAGATTTTATACACATACTAGAAATAGATATTCTTAAATCTGATCAAGATAAAAACGATGGGACAGACGACAAATCTGTCGATAAGGACGAAACAAACTTAATTTACACAAACCCGAGCACGCCGGCCTCGGATGTGTCTGCTCCTTTCCAATCGCCAAAATACCAGAATAATGTCGTACAGAATATATTGGCGGATTTCTCGGATTTGGAAGTGGAACCGTACCAAATGTCCAGACCGGTGCATATGCCAGATGTCATGGGACAGGAATTGTGTATACAAGCGTCGTCAATTTCGCACAATCTCATCGAGGAGTGGGAGGGACCCTCGCCCTCTATAAGGACCCTAATTAGCCCACCGTTAAGGTCACCCAGGCGGAGACCGGCAGAGAGCATGTCGAGGTTCAACGAAACTCATAGGACAATTGCCGAGAAAGCGTACGAATTCGTCGAAGAGGCCGAAACAAAGTGTGAAAAACTCAGCATGTTCCGAAAACGACGGCTAGCCGATAAGAAATACGAGTTTTCTGAAGATAACAATGAAAACATCGTGCCGTTTAGAGTATTGAGGAGCAATAGGAAGTATTACACCGGTTCAACGAGCAAATATCAGACGAGAAGGGCCAAGTCTCCTCCGGTGGAGAGTGTGGTGTTAAGGGCGCACAATCAGATTAGTAGGCCTTCGTCTCCCACCACCAGTTCGGACTTGAAAAACCCTAGCCTCTCCTCGTTGGAGTCAGATAGAAACAGTGAATCCGAGTACAGAGTGATGGAGATGTTGGATGATGGCTCTCTGAAGACCGTCTCGGTCCACGACAACACCTCCAAAACGTTATCGGATTGTACGATCAGTCCTCAAGACCCGTATCTGGTACATTCTGGAAACTCCAAATGTAGCAAATTCTTCACGAGATACTTTGTTGAAAGCGACGACGAGATTACGTCTATTATCACGGATTCTGAAGGTAAATATTTTTTTCCTTATAACATGACGTGTGTTTTCTCAATCAAGTGTAAATGGTGGGAAAAGATTAACATAAATGATGATGCTTTTATTCCGATTAACAGTTTTCCAGTGATTTTCACAGTATCAATTGCCTGACTATAAAGAAAAAGACCTAAGCCCAGTTATAGGACATTTAAAGATTACTGTTGCTCATTAGCTAAGAATGATACATGTTGCAGACGATTGCATGTCCGGATACCATGTGGCGCTACCATTAAGCGGGCAGGGTGCCCGGCAGGTGGCGCTACAAGTGGTGAGTGAGGGCGCATGGGAGCGGGCCAAGGCGCAGGCCCCACTCCCCTCGCCCGCTAGCCCCGCCCCGGCGAGCCCCGCACCCTCGCCCGATAGCCCCGCCCCTTCGCCGCCCCGCCCCCGCACGCTCCGTGCGACGCAGCGCTCGCTGGACACGGACCTGCTGTGTAACGAGGTGTGCGGCCGCCTGTGCCGCCTCAACCGGAAGAACTTCATATATTGCTTCGACTGGGGTTGCCACGTCATTGACGTGTGCCAGTCCAGCGGCTGCTTGTCGGGGGTATGTTATGTTAGAACAAAAACTGTTGCTCCACTTATTACTTTCTAACAAAAAAAGAAGTGTTTGTTAGTACAGAAATAATGTTGATATCCAGTATATAGGAGTCATAATAAATAAGATTATTATAAATTTTATGTTAGTATTCACATAGGTTTATAGTTCACACAACTACATGGAATATGCCTTCCAAATATACTTGCTGTAATTATGAATTAGGAATCATCATCATCATCATTCATCATATTGTGTGTATGTGACTAAACTCTAAAAAAAAATGATGATTTTTTTGTGTGTGTTCTAGTGAAACTGAGGATGGCTTAGATTCACTTCACACCTCGGTCCACTATAAAATGTTTTGTACAGGACAACGTTTGCTAATATTCTATGAACTCATTGCTTTGTATTTACTCTTTTTATTTATATAATAATAATAAAGCGAATTATTTTGCTTTTTTTTATGTTAGTTGGATAGGCAAACTGGCAAACGTGCACCTGATGGAAAGTGGTCGACGTCGCCCATGAACATAAACTAGTTTACCTGGAACGAGCCCAGGCAACTTATTTATGTGTTGCCTATCCTGAGACATAAGATGTTAAGTCTCGGTGCCAGTAATTACACTGCCTGTCTTGCCCTTCTCTCCGAAACACAGCAAAGCTGTTTCACGGGAGAAACAAGCAAGATGGTGGTAAGATGCAGCCGGGAGCGCGGCACAGCGCTTTCCTTCCACCGCTTTAAATATTATGTTCTGTGCGTTGCGAATTAAAATTATCCTACCAATAAAATACAGTAGAATCGGCTTAATACGATCAGTGGGGAATCAGGCACAGTCGCACAATAAGCTGTTGATACATGGATGGAAACACTTCCCGAATTTATAAATTAGGAGCCATTTTTAACGCCCTCTACGTTTATTTTTTAAATTGATGCTAGATAGGTCCCTGTGTTTTTAAGGTCAAAACTTGCCATGGTGGCAGAGAAAGTAAAGAGCGTCTGACTGTCACGACCTGTGCTAATTTCAGTGTCGGAAAAGTTAAGTTTGCTATTGATAGGTAAGGCGAAAAATCCATGTTGTTCTATGAGTGAATACGAAAACCTACTGCAAAAGTAAAATTATATAGAAAATCTTGCTATTGCTAATGCATCTAAATCCTTTAGTCAAACAAAAACAAGTGATTATTTGAACTTACGTAATTATAAATAGGTACACTATAATATATATATATATAATTTTATATGGCACGGCACAGCTTTCTGACTACTCTACAAATATATTATTCATTAACAACACGAAATTAGTAAATATTTATTTTTATTTTCCGTATTCCGCATAATACTATTTTTGCTGCGTTTTTGGTTTGCTCCCTGTGAAATCGTCATAAGCGGTTTTTTAAATATATTTCTGCTGGGTTCATTCAGCCTGTATTGTTACCAAGACTGAACTGGCAACTGGCTTCTCATTGTTATAATGACTGATGTTCTTTACATGGGCTATATTAGGAAAGTGAGAAAAAATCAGTGATGTACAATCGTAAACGTATTTAAAACGTAATATCTACGCTAATATTAATAACTAGCTGTTGCCCGCAGCCTCGCCCACGTTAACTTAGATTTACAGCCGTATACTGATGATTATTTTTATAGCCTAAGTTACTCCTTAAAACTTTAGCTATATGTCAGTGAAAGTCCCGTCAAAATCGGCCCAGCCGTTTCCGAGATTAGCCGGAACAAACAGACAGACAGCCAAAAATTGTAAAAAAATGCTAATTTGGTATATGTACCATGTATATTAATTACATCCTTATGCATGTAGTAAAAAGCGGTTATTTTAATATTACAAACAGACACTCCAATTTTATTTATATGTATAGATTATTAGCATGTGTATAAAAATAAGTGCTAGTTGTTGACTAGTGGGCGTGTTCCAGCTGTGTGCGATGTGGCTGTGGGCGAGCGAGGAGGAGGGGCGCGGCGCGTGCGACGCCTGCCGTGACGTCACGGGCGGCTGCGGCCTGCACCGCCGGCAGTACGCCGCGGAGGTCAGTAATACGGTGTAGCTAGGGAGAATCACTAACTCATTTTATTCAAGCTAGTTTTTAAGTGTTTGTATTGGTGTTTATTTTGTTGGTGCAACTAAATAAATAAATAAAATCCGATAATTACCTGGTAAAGATTTGCTGGTTCTTGACAACCTTTCCCATTGCTGAAATGTCGTAGATTTGACTCGACTCCTTCTAGATTGACGGGAGATTTTTCGAAATGTGTATTTTCATTGTGCATGCGGTGGTTTTTTTTTATAGAAGAGGGAAAGGGACAGTCGGTTCACCTGATGGTAAGTGAAAAGCGACATCCACAGACACCCGCTACACCAGAGGATTAGCAGTTACCTTTCAAATATGAAATTTTTTAAGACTAGTGAAGGCTCATATTTAAGATTAAATAGATCAAAGTCTAAAAACACAGTGATATGAATTTATCAATATCTAGAGTACTTAAATAAAAATTAGAAACATTATTTTTAAAAGATATTCTAATTTATAATAAGACTAGCTGTTGCCCGCAGCTTCGCCCGTGTTATATTAGATTTACAGCCATATACGGATTGATGATGATTATTTTTATAGCTTAAGTTACTCCTTATAACATCAGCTATCTGTCAGTGAAAGTCCCGTCAAAATCGGCCCAGCCGTTTCAGGGATTAGCTGGAACAAACAGACAGATAGCTATTTTGGAATACGTACCGTGTATACATCAATATAATGCTGTTATTTTAATATTACAAACAGACACTCGAATTTTATTTATTTTTATAAATATTCAGATGGATGAATGTACCTACTTAGTATTTTAGTTATGACACATTTTTACTTGAACCTAACTTTACAATATTTCTAAGACTTCGATCGGTGAACGTCTTCCGAAATAACGCATTTACCAAATTACCAATATGTCACACCATTTTTTTAATAAGGTATGTCCATGTATTTCTTGTTATAGTGTCTTTTCGTGTGGGACCTTGTAACGGGGGTGTATAGAACCGAGAGGGTTTCCATGACGGAGGATTCGAGTCAGGAAGGATCTAGAGGTAAGTATATATGACTAAAGAATTGTTTGAATATAGTGTTTGTAAAACTAAACTGAACCATTATCTGCTAACTGTATCTTTAATCTGTGTACACAGATTAAGAGGACGCCTCGGTAATTTTGTCGTCAATAATTTCAATTTATTTCAGTAATTCCAAAACACATGAAAATATAAATTGGTGACCTGGATAGTTCATGATATAAGCCTTATTTTTCTAATTTCCGAAACACGATTAGGTAACTTTTGTAACAGAGAAAAAAATATCAAACATACCTCTTATTAAAAACAGATTCACATCTTATGGGCAAACGGGTCCGGTTTAAGCCTCTTAATTTTCTTTGTAGATGAGTTTATACATGTTATTTAAAATTGTCATATGAATTTCTCCAATTATCGTTTTTAACGCAATAATATAACAAAAACCATTTTGCTGTTTACGTCTTTTAGTTATAAGCAGCGTATGTATGAAGGCCTTGTCCCGCTCAAGCCGCTGAGTCCCCTCGTGACTATTGTCAGCGACGGGTCTGTGCCAGTTCCTCGCTAGTTCATTTCACGAATTTATTTAATGGTTTTATTAAATGTCTAAATTGTTTGTTAGCAAAATGTCAAAAAAGACACAAAAGAGGTTTAAAGTTTACATCATAATATTTATTTGTAATTTATAAATATAGGTAATTTTAACTTCACTTTCTTTTTGTGTCAAAATATATTCTGATAAGTATTAAGTGGTATTATTTTAAATATTTATTATATTTTAGAAAACAATGGTTGGAACAATGTTAAGAGAATAAAACAATGGAGTCGTTATCTGATTGCAATAGAAATAAAGAAATGTCGGCTAAGTTTTTAAAAGGGCACGTATGAAACATTCTTTTTTTTTCGGATGGATCTATGCTAACGGCCCGAAGGCCCTAATGCTACATCGGATTAGTGTGAGCCCATTTGGCTCACTTTTGCTTTGTAAAAGTTGGGGGTTGCCCCGCGCAAACCGTGCAGTCTGCGACTACACGTCCTCCTGGCGTCGGATTGGTGAAAAATTCCTTTTTTTTTTTTTTTTCTGTCCATTTACAATCAGTCTCATAGCTTTAATTAAATCTGTTGAACTTTCTGGACGTTATATTATTTATATCACCGAAACACTAATTTATTTTGTATCTTCTAGAAATCAAGACACCTTACGAATTACGCAGAATTAATCAATGTCTTGCCCGCATAAGTTTTTGTTACTATGTATTTATAAATATTGATTATAGATAGAAGAGGGGACAAACGGACTGTCGGTTCACCTGGTGGTAAGTGAAAAGCGATATCACAGACACCCGCTATACCAGATGATTAACAGGTGCGTTGCCGGCCTTTCGTATCGGTTCAGAAATACGTAGGTGGCAGCGGATTCCATTTAATCGTCGTGCGATTCAGGAAATGCCGTAAAATCGAGTTGTTGTGGGTTTTCGGACATCGAGATGGTATGGGTGAAATTTGGTAAATATCCGGTGGAGGAATTCAGCTCCAGGTATTAGTCCGAACAATTCCTCATAAAACTCCCGTAAGTAAGTAAGTAAGTAGATGCGGTAGATTTTTTTTATAGAAAAGGGGGCAACCAGATAGTCGGTGTTCGATAAAATGCAGAGCGATCCGACATCTCTACGCAGCGCTAAATAATCAAGTTGATTGAACCTTACTATCGGCGACGATACGGGCCGCACGGCGTTGAACGCAATCAAATGGAAGAAACTGATATTGGGGCGGTCCAGCCTAGAGGTGAGAGCAGTATTCCATGTGAGGCCGGATCTGCGCCTTGTATAATTGTGGGCGGTGTGAAGGCATGAACTACTGCTTCGCCCTATCCACACGCCTAGTTTTTTATAAGAAACTCGGCGTGATCGATAAAAGGCTATGGTGATATGACCATGAAATTGCACATCGCTCCATATGTCGACGCCAAGTATCCCAATGCTGGCTGAGGCGGTTAGGGATGTGCCTTTAAATTGCAGAGGAACGACGATAGCCGATTTTTTAGCGGTAAACGCGCAAACTTGTGTCTCGTTCGGGTTAATTGGACTAGGTTAAGTCGACCCCATTCCAGAACTTTGGCCAACAGAGACTCGATTTCAAACACAAGTTTCTTGCGACACTCATCGACTTGTTACCGAGAAAAATTAGAGCGGCCAAGTGTATAGGGCAAGCTCGGGAAGCCTTCACTATGTCTAAACTAACCGCCAACGCTTCCCCTTTGGTCTCTACTGCTCCAATCGCTGCGTTAGGAATATTAGAAGATCACCAGCTAAGCGATTCCGTTGAAAGCTATATTAGCGATCGCTAGTCAGCTGGTGCTCCTCCAAATATCGCCGGAGCTGGAAGTTAATTATGGTTTCCATAATCTTTGAGAACAAGGAAGCTATAGCTATTGGTCTGTAGTTGAACGGGTCAGAGCGGTCCCCTTTCTTAGGGGTCGGGTGAATCAAAGCGGTCTTCTACGAGCATCGGACGACGCTTAATGAATAAGAGTATCGGAAAAGACGGGTAAGGACGGGTGCCAACTCAGGAGCACAAGTTTGTAGCACTAGCCGAGGGATGCCGTCAGGCCCACTCGACTTATGAATTTCCACCGAAAAGAGAGCTTTGCGCACGGAGATCGGCCTGAAAATTATTTCCGACATTGAGGTGTGGTACCAGTCACCGAGGGACCGTCGGTGGTATTTTTTCCTGGTCATTCAAAGTCGAGTTGGAAGCAAAAAGGGAGCCTAGAAGATCGGATATCTCCTTAACGTTGTGGGCCAACGAGTCATGTGATGTGATGTTGGGGATGGCTTACAAAAATTCCCTTGAACAGCCTTGGCGAGCGATCAAAATGCACGAGCTCCCGAAGGAAGTCGAACCAATCTCTCACCAATTCTGTTTACATGCTCCGCTTTTGCCTCAGCAATAGCCCTTTTGAAGGACCTGGAGTCAAAGTTATACTCCTTTTTTAATGCGCTGGTCTTTACATCCTGGAACATCGATCCATTGGAACACGCTTGGTAGCTTACCCGCTAATGGCTGGGATTTGCCGCCTATAGGCACTGCAGAGCTTGAAATGAAAAGCTCCATGGCTCATAGCCCCATCTCGGCAACAAAATCGGAAACGATGTCTGGGTCATCCAGCGAGAAGCAAATTCGCCCCCATGGGTAGGATGCAAAAAAGGATCGCATCCCATTCCATTCAGCTGACCTATAGTGCCAAACACAGCGGCAGCCCGAAAAACGAGGCCGTGATGGGCTTGCAGGTGGCACTGAACTTCGGATCAGACAATGGTCCAACGAGCCAAGTCGAGTGGAGCCACTTAGTGTGATGGACGTTGAAATCACCAAGTATCGTGATCTCTATGGATGATGATGGATCTGTTGTAGCACGGAATCTGTAGCCATTTGGATGTACTCCATTAGTCGATCGGTTTTATCATTACCGCTGTGGGACCTATATAGGGAGGTATAGACGCGGGGATGGTCATGCACGATGCACAACCAGAGGATGGAGAGATCCCTTCAAGACTTTCAAGACTACCAAGGCGATGAGAGCAGACATCCTCTATGACGTACGCGCAAACTCCAGCCCGTGGTACAAAAAAGTGTTCTCATTTGTACCCCGAACAGGAGAGATAAGAAGTATCAGCTGGAGAGGATATCTGAGTCTCGGTCAAAAATAGGAGGGCCAGCTTCGCCATCTGGAGGTGGTAATGGACGATGTTAAGAAGTCCCCTGAGGTTACAGAAATCCACGGTCATTGTGGTAGGGAACTTCTGTCGACTGCTCCGTAACCCCGGGCAGTTTTTGTCTTGAGCACAGATTCCCCAAGAATTCGCGGAGCTGCCCAGGTTTCCGGGTTCAAGTACCTGTCCTGAACCCGGAAGCCTAGAGAGGGATTCTCCGGTGCTTTCGCGACCGGTACCCTACTGGGGAGTCTTAGCATAGTCTGTGCTGCCATGTGTGGAGGGAGGGATGGGCAACCGGATCTCTCACATAACACCGTCGTCATTCGACGTCGGGTTTATGTAAGAGCGAAGCACTTATAAGCGCCAGCCCATTCAGCTGCAAATGCAAGTAATTTATGTAAGTAATTGTATAATATTAAACCATATAAACTTAATAATAATTATATAAAGTGTTTTACTGTACATTGGACATCATAATATCAATGTAAAATGAAAATATGTTAAATGTAAAAGTAAATGATAAATCATCGTATAATTATCTTCTAATATATAAAACTTCCATGTCACAATGTTAGTTACCGTAATCCTCCGAAACGGCTTTACCGATTTTTACCAAATTTTATATGCGTATTCAGTAGGTCTGAGAATCGGCTACTATCTATTTTTCATACCCCTAAGTGATAAGGGTGGTCAACCCCTCAAATTTTAAACGTTAACGCGGGCGAAGCTGCGGGCAACAGCTAGTGAAAGTATAAAATGAAATATATTTATCGAAATACAAAATGACGTTTATATGACAAAAAACAAAACTAAAAAAATATATAAAATGATAACTCCAAGACGTCTACGATGTTACACATGGCGCGCGATAGCTCGCAAATTGCAATATTTACGTTACTTATCGGGGTGTGCTGTGTGCGGGGTGCGGGGCGCGCCTGCCCGGTTTTAGAATTATTGTTTACCGAGGCGTCACCTTTAAGATACAGTTAGCACTTTCTGCGTAGATAGGATTGACCAAAATATTTATGTATCATAGGGTAGTTTCGAATAACTTTGTAATGATAGGACGTATGACACCTCAGTCCTCCCGTGACCATAGTTGCTGTAAAGTATCCGAAACGTCGGGCTTGTAAAAATCTTAATAAACCGCGATAAAATCCGTAAAAATTGTTTTATTATAATGAGTGATATTCGCGTAAACATTAGAATACAATATGTAAATTGAACCAACTAAGTCAAACCAAATGAATAAAACATTTTGAAAAAAATTTAATTATATTTCATACTAGCTGTTGCCCGCAGCTTCGCCCGCGTTAAATTAGATTTACAGCCGTACGCGGATTGATGATGATTATTTTTATAGCCTAAGTTACTCCTTATAACCTCAGCTATTTGCCAGTGAAAGTCTCATCAACATCGGCTTAGCCGTTTCAGAGATTAGCCGGAACAAACAGACAGACAGACAGACGGACAGACAGACAAAAATTGTAAAAAATGCTATTTTGGTATATGTACCGTGTATACATTCATATGCATTTAGTAAAAATCGGTTATTTTAATATTACAAACAGACACTCTAATTTTATTTATCTGTATAGATTCAATCGTTATGTAAGTGTGGTTAACAGCGTATGTACCAACAAATGAAAACTTCCAAATGATAGTAATCACAGAATTGAAAGAATCCACCTACACGATGCCGTGTCCAGGGCCGCAACTCTCGCTGGCCTGAACAAAGATGTGTCTATTGTTGTTTTTTATGTCATAAAAAGGCAACCGAGCAGTCGGAGCCTTATATGACTACTGACGCCCATACACATCAGCACAACCAAAAGTTATAAAGATGCGTTGCCCTCCTTTTACCTATCCGCCCAATGGGCTACCGGATACTCACAAACCGCATGAATCGCGATAGCATAGCTGTCTCTGCTGTCAGTTGTTCCAATAGTATATTTATTACTACTGCTGGTATTGGGGATAACAGCCAGCAGCATACTTATATGTTTAAATTACGATCAACTATAGCCAATATGAGTTTATAGCATCAAGAGACATCATCATTCTTTTTCTTTTCTTTAAGAACAAAAATTAAAACCGACATCAAATTTAAAAAAAAACTAAAAAGTAATAAAATAATTTCCTTAATTTTTGTGCCTACAATTTATAATCAACTTATTCTTCTACTAATATACAATCTTTGCGTTTACCACGTCATTATTGTTACTTTTGGAGTCGGTGTCAGCCAAGGTAGATAGGTTAGGAGGTAGGTACATCAACAAATAGGACACCGGCTTCAAAAGTAACAATAATGACGTGGTAAACGCAAAGATTGTATATTAGTAGAAGAATAAGTTGATTATAAATTAAAGGCACAAAAATTAAGGAAATTATTTTATTAATTTTTAGTTTTTTTTTAATTTTATGTCGGTTTTAATTTTTGTTTAAAAATTTTTTATTTCTAAATTTTTTGTGATTTCAAAATTTGATAACTGATTTTATTTGTCTAAAATATGGGTAGAACTATTAAACGCGTTGCTCAGATTAAATAGCGCTGTATTAATGAGATGACCGTAGAAAAGGTTTAATTAATTACATAACAAATGAAAAACCCGAAATGGAATTGTGTAAAACTTTATATACATGTAATTGAAAGCAATCACGGCAGATTTGCTGCTATTCGCTAAATAATTCCATTATATATAGGTATAGAACATCACCAATATATAGATATACAATGGATATTATGATGACCTTGAAGAACTATGATGCGCTTCCAAGCCACAGTTGTTTTTTGTTCATTTAACAACGACAAGTAATAAAATTACATGATTTTGGCATAATATTATTTACCGTATGAAGTAAGCCCAATTAAAGCTGTAAATCGTCGAAGATTCCCCTCGACTGTGTATGGTCTCCATCATCACACCTGTAATGGCGCTTATAACCCATATGTGTACAAAGTTCTCATCAATTTAAATTAATTAAGTCCAAACACAAGGTAGCTACTGTAAAACTGTTGAGGAGTTCCCTTAACTGTCTTTTTGTCTTCATCATCAGACCCCTAATGGCAGTCACAACCCATCTAGGTGTTAAGATCTCATCATTACAAATTAATCAAGCCCAAACACAAGGTTACTGATGTAAATCGTTGAGGAGTTCCCTCGATTGTCTTTCGGCTCCAGCATCAGATCGACTCCAGACCTTCATTACATTGTATTCCTTCAAAACACTTTATAAAAAAAAATCAAACGCACTAGTCGCCCCTACGATTTTCGAAAGTTCCCCTCAAATTGTCTGGGACGCCATCATCAGATCCTGGTTTCCTTATCATGGGACCATTTGGGAAGTATACCCTTTAGAACAAAAAAAGAATTTTTCAAATCGGTCTAGCCATCTTCGAGTAATCAGGTAACATACATAAAAAATAAAACTAAAAAAAGATTCCGACGAATTGATAACCTCCTCCTTTTTGAAGTCGGTTAAAAAAGGCTCAAAATTTTGTGTCCCCAAAGGCCCAGCGTGGTTTGATACCTGATGGTCATTGAACTAGTAGTAATGAAATATTTGATGTTGCAGTACCAGGCGCAGACCGTGCCAGGGAACTAGCGAAGAAGCTGGGACCCATCAACATGCCGCCGGGCAGCGAGAACAGGCTGCTCACTACACTCACTGGTACAGGACATTGCTTAACAATCAACTAGCGTCGAAAAGATCAATCATTTTTAGTTCCTAGACTGGCTTGTTGGTCTAGTGGTTAGTGATCCTCATTGCTAAACCAGAAGGTTGTGGGTTCGATTCCCACCCGGGACAAATGTTTGTGTGATGAGCATGATCATTTGTTCTATGTCTAGATGTAATTTATCTATATTAATATGTATGTATTTAATAAATATATAAGTATATATCAGTTGTCTGGTTACCATAAGGACAGACTCAGCCTAGTCTGGGATCAGATGGCCGTGTGTGAGTTGTCCCAACATATTATTTATTTATAGTAAACCTCTAACGGATAACTGATAAGCAGCAACAGGCTGTCAACTAGTGTTGAAAATATCAATTATTGTATGTTCCCGATAAATCTGAATCCTGATTATTTGTTCCGTGAAACAGCTTTGCTGTGTTTTGAAGAGAAGAGCAAGACAGGCAGTGTACTGGCACCGAGACTTAACATCTTATGTCTCAGGATAGACAACACATAAATGAGTTGCCTGGGCTCATTCCAGTTAAACTAGTTTATGTTCATGGGCGACGCTGATAACTTGCCCTCAGGTGGCACATCTGCCTGCTTGTCTATGCAAGTAACATACAAAACTTCTAATAGATAAGAGCAGGCCGCTCACTACACCAACCGGTATAGTAATACATGAACTAGTATCGAAAAGATTATTGAATTTTTATTTAATGTTGAAACTGTAATATTATTATGTTCCCAATTAACTGATAAAATTCGTTATAATATCATCTGTCGGAATCCGTCATCCTTTAAAAGAAACACTAATTTAAACTGCCGAAAAAATGCAAGTTCAATTTAATTAAAGGCTCCATAGAGCCCTATATAACCCATCCTATAGAATGTAGATAATCCTTTTGGCAACAATATCTGTGATTTGTCCTACGATTGTTCTGTCTCTATAATTTAATATGCACAAAATTAACCTGATCAATATGGTATAGCCAGTCTTTATCTTAACTATCATTATAAATTAATAAGGCTTGTTTGCATTTTATCGACTAAATTACCATTTTTCTCGATAGGTAAATCGCTGAAAAGACTCACGGATGTGGACAACTGCATCGAGATCACGAAAAACCACCCGGACAGCTCCGAGTCCGAGTCCTCCGCTGAGGAGGACAGTGATTACGACTAAGTCACCGGCATTACGGTAATGACTACTGACAGTGCGAGCGAGATAAAACATACGATACAGTTCGTTGGAGCGAGATAGATAGACACGCTAATGGCCCGTGGGCCGATAGGCCATAACATGAATAAATTACCTTCAGGTGGTTGGATAGTTTATTTAGTAGGTACCAAAAAAACTTCAGTGTTGTAGACAAATGAATCAACCCAGACATATTTTGTCGAGGGAGGGGGGAGGCAAGTCACACTTAATCAAGTTAATCTAATTAAAATGTCTATCGTATTTTTTTCCATAAGTAATTAAAAAAAAACAACCAAATCTTCCATCATCATCATCAGCCTCTATCCGTCCACTGCTGAACAAAGGTCTCCCTCAATGAACGCCAAGATTACCGATCCCTCGCCACTCGCATCCAACACGGACCGGCCACCGCACGGAGATCGTCTTCCCACATGGTTAATGGTCGCTTCGAATTTTCCATAATATAATTTATTATTTTTTCACCTCACCATGTTCTTTCATAACTATATCATAGTAATTATGTTGGAAAATTATACATAGTTAAAGTTTAATGTTTTTACACTTACCAGATTAAATCTTATTAATATTTTTTATTTGCAGAAGTTCCAAGTGGCAGCTTACTGATAAACCATATGAATAATTTTGTGAAGTGACTCTAGGTCAGACGTTTGTTTCTATGAGAGTTGTATTACAATTAAACGATGCAGGCGTACAAAGGCTCAGTGTAAGGTTGTGATTGAATGGAATATAGGGTTGTTTAAAGTAAAGTGCCTGTCGATAACTTATCAAAGTGAAAACTATTTTTAGTATTATTTTAATAAACCTTTGCAACTCATTACAATACTATTTTTAATCTGTGCTAGTATTTTTTTTTATTTTCTATAAATGAGCCATTTGAATTCTTTGTAAATATTCTTAGGTTTTTATGATAAAGACTTGTGTAAATAGACTCTGAATGTAGAATATCATTAGCATAGGAACGAAGTGATAAAACAAATATCTCAAGTATGAAATAACGAATTTTAGTTATACCTATTTGTATTGTGTGACTACTATTAGTTTTGTACAACAATATATTTACGTAATTCTCACAAATTGATATTGCATTTAATTCTAGTATTGAATAGTAAAGACTCAATGTAAATAAACTTGCCATCGAAATGTTTAAGCTAGATGTAAAATTAAATGTGTATAAAAATTTATTTGTATTTTATTATCACACCCATAATATACCCATAAGCGTAAGATGAATTAGCAGTGTATGAAGGGCGGGAGTACTTATGGGCATTTTACGCTGGATAAAGGGAAGTATATTAGTGTATGGGGCTGGAGCCCAGAGCCCCTTCAGTCTGTTAAAAACAATAGAATAAATAATGATAAATAATCAATATAGGCAATTCAGAGAAAAGCATTCTATTTCCTTATTACTATAGATTACGTTTTATATGGCATTTACTAATTTGGTGTGCCCCTACAAGTTGACGGCCTATCCCTGAGAGGACAGGAATAGGTTGACAGTGATGATGATGATAAGACTCCAGTCTTGATAAATATACAAACTCTTTAATAAACAATACCTACTCCGAAAAACTCCTTGAAAAGATATTGGACGTTTTTCCACTCACCGGCACGGTCACGGCACGGCGGTGGCACAGTCACGGCCCGGCACCGGTGCCGTGGCTTCGTTTTTCCACTGTGCCGTTGTCGATGACGGTTTACGCACGTTTTCGTAGTTCAGTACTGACACGGACTTCAGCAAGACGACACGTAGATCATAATATTATTATAATTTTTACATGATGATGATGATAATCATGTATCATCATCGGCCTCTATCCGTCCACAGCTGAACATAGGTCTCCCTTAATGAACGCCAATACGACCGATCCCATGCCACGACATTACATGATAATGATGATATTATATAAATCAGCATCAGAATTGATCCACCCATGGCTGGTGATAGGTCTCCCTCACTGAACACCAAGACGGCCGATCTCATGCCACTACATAACATGATAATGATGATATTATATATATCAGTAGCAGAATTGATCCACCCATGGCTGGTGATAGGCCTCTCTCACTGAACACCAAGACGGCCGATCTCATGCCACTACATTACATGATAATGATGATATTATATATATCAGTAGCAGAATTGATCCACCCATGGCTGGTGATAGGCCTCTCTCACTGAACACCAAGACGGCCGATCTCATGCCACTACATTACATGACAATGATGATATTATATAATATATCAGTAGCAGAATTGATCCACCCATGGCTGGTGATAGGCCTCTCTCACTGACCACCAAGACGGCCTATCTCATGCCACTACATTACACGATAATGATGATATTATATATATCGGCATCAGAATTGATCCACTCATGGCTGAAGATAGGTCTCCCTCACTGAACACCAAGACGGCCGATCTCATGCCACTACATTACATGATAATGATGATATTATATATATCAGCATCAGAATTGATCCACCCATGGCTGAAGATAGATCTCCCTTAATGAACGCCAAGACGGTCGATCCTATGCCACGACATTACATGATTATTATGATGATATTTCATCATTAGCCTCTATCCGTCCATGGCTGAACATAGGCCTCCCTCACTGAACGCCAGGACGGCCAAATTTTTGCCACGATATAGATGGCGATATATTCTTGATGATGATAATAATAATAATAATATAGGTAATAATAATAATTTATAATATGTTGGGAATGTGAGTTCACATACGGCCTTCTGATACATACAGTTATTATTATAGTTCTAAATACATACATATTATTGATAAATTATACCCGGACACAACAAATGATCATGCTCATCACACAAACATTTGTCCTGGGTGGGAATCAAACCAACGACCTTCTGGATTAGCAGCCAGCGTCACTAACCACTAGACCAACATTCCAGTCAGTGATGATGATGATGATGATATATATATTATCATCATAATAATATCTCATAATATAATAATATATAGATGATATTAACTACGAGTCTCTCAGCTGACCGCTCCGCGTCCTTCTACACGCCCCGCGCACTCACACACGCACACGGCTACGATTAATATACAATACACATGCACTTCTACCGGGACGGCACCGTGTGGGAAGCTTGCTAACTACGGTAACGGCACGGTACCGTTGGGAGGCAACGCCGTGCCGTTGCCGTCGCCGTGCCGTCGCCGGCGAGTGGAAAAACGAGCCATATGTTTTCATACTTTTTTGCTTCCACGGCAACGGCACGGTGCCGCCGCCGTCGCCGTTACCGTGGCCGTGCCGGTAAGTGGAAAAACGCCCATTGAACTAGGAATAAGGTGAAATACCTTGCCTATTTATAGGTTCCTTTGTATGGTCATTTGAGCAATCCTTTAGAGCCTTTGCAGTAGTACATCTTCGTTCATTTCTATAACAGAAATATTCTCACAACTGCAAAAAAATCACTTTAAATACAATAAACCTTGTCATTGAATAATTTGCAGTGCAAAATAATAACATAGCAAGGAATGTAGCAGGTATGAATTAAAAAAAAACAATATTATTTTTTACACAGATATTACATAAAACATTTATTATTATTTAGAGAGTATCTATAACAGCATATATCATTTTTAAATATGTGATGGTTCACCAGTTGGTTCACACACTCAGCAAAACACATCTAAGAATGTCATCGACAGATATACATTTATAAGTTTGACAATACAATATTCAGTTGTTGGTATTGTTTCATCTATAAATATAACTAAATCCATAAAATTATGATGCATGCAATACAATTATTTTTTGTACAAGTTTAAAAAAAGGACTATTATTGCTAGTTCATTAGTACCACTACTGGACATGGACACAACCACATAC
Organism: Helleia helle; assembly: GCA_963853865.1. Classification (NCBI taxonomy): domain Eukaryota; kingdom Metazoa; phylum Arthropoda; class Insecta; order Lepidoptera; family Lycaenidae; genus Helleia; species Helleia helle. The sequence continues at coordinate 20,438,373 of OY971425.1, forward strand.
ATAACTCTATAAAAAATCAATTCCTCTACATAAAATACAAATTTACACTGGTCATAAATTATGACATTTCATACACTGCAGTAAAACAGCCATAGTATGATGGAGAAAATTCCTTACAACTTTTTCCATGATTTATAAACCTTTTGACATTTGCAAAGCATAAACAGAATGTACATATAGCAATACTTCACAAATATGACTAAGGAACGGTAAAACCTTCATAAATCTCCTTAACCTCTTTAAGGAGATTTATTAAGGTTTTACCGATTCAGATTCTATCAAAACAATTGGAATTTTTTTTTTTAAATTAATGAGACAAATTATTTAATAACATAATAGCATGTCACAATCCAAATGTATCATTGCATTCTGGTTCAAGGTCATCAGCTGAAGGTAGTTTCTCTCCGCTTTCATCAATAAGGCAATTCAAAGACAATTGCTCTATATCATCCCATGATAGCTTGTTAAATTTCTCCTCAACAAGGCTCACTAAATTCTTAGCGGCCTCCCTTGCCTCTGTTTCTGTCATTCCACATTCATTTTTGAAATATTTAGTAGAAGCAACGAAAAGACTTTCTGGTTTTTTGACTACGAGATTTAGTTTTGTACCATCTTTTATTGAAGGATATGATGATACAGTTTGTTTATCTGCCAGTGTTCTACCCATAAGTAGCAGCTTCTGTTCTTGCACGGGTATACTGAGTTTTGTATAAATATGTTTTTTGATGTCCAATATTTTTGTGTTTGCATCTACCTGAAAGATGATAAATATATATTTTTAACATTGTAGTTCGATAATACTACAAAGATAGATTTTTGTTAATACACAGCACTATATTAATTTAATGTCTTGCAACGGATTTGTTTCGACAGTTTCTTGGTATTTATCATTTTATTTTATGGGACTATTATTAATTACTTTTTGTAATACTTATTAATAAAGAAGCTGGATGCAGCTTTTTTAAATATAATAAAATAAAAGATTAAAAACATTATGCACCTCCAATTTACATTCTCCTCCTTTTAACTGCTTAATAGTTATATTCATTGTGAAGATGTAAGTTCCAGTTTAAGCTAAATATATAAATTATTTCTTTTTATTTATAGAATATGAATTTTTACGAATCGTATGACGTATGTACTATTTTAACCTAGATTTTAAACTAGATTTTAGATTTTAACCACACTTGACGTTCTGCTTTTGACAGCAGACAGGCTGACCGCCCATGAAGTTAGAAAATAAGAGGAGATGCCCCTTTCTTTAAACTGACAGCTGTAAGCGAGTGCTTGATCCACCATATTGAGGGCCCTTTTCATAGTAGTATTCTCTATATAGTTTGTGGTTTTGCTGTCAAAACGCTAGCAATGGTAGCCATGTTATGTGTAGATTTGAGTTGTAGGTATACATCTTTTTTTCGTAGGTATGCCTAGTCCTTCTATATTATGTCTATGTGACCGCCTGACCGCTGACAGCACATATTTCTTTTTTCATAAGTATTATTTATAGTGCGTTTCACGAGTTAGTTCCCTTCGTCGTTATGTTGGCCCCACTGTCTGTCAAAACACCAAACATTAAACAAGCTTTGTCGAGTTCCATATTTTTTTCCGAATTCTTGAGAGTTTTGTGCGTTTAATCATGCCAAAAACACTAAAAAGTGGTGAAAGAGAGATGGTGCTGAAGGTGAAATCGTTTTGTGAGAAGGAAAAATCAAACAAAGGGCCAATAATTCGTCTTCGGGTTGCCGCCATGACAGACATGACTTGAACAAAAGACTCATAAAATTCCCGACAATAATATCATACATTGATTAAACCTAAAAATTTTAAGTTTTATTTTTTAATACTTTCACATTCCAAATACAGGTTTTGTAAATATTATATATATATATATATATATATATATATATCTAATAAATAATAAAAAAATAATACGTATATATATATATACGTATTATTTTGTCTTCAGGTATATCCGAAAAAAACCGTTACCAAAATTTCCAAAGAAGGAGAAGTGGCTGCTAGTACGTCAACCAAAATTTCAACGCCTGGCAAAAGTCGACCCCGGAATAGCAAGATTCAGCTTGACGATTTTGAAATGTGTGCGCTGCGGCATAAAATTCACGAATTTTATGTTGTTAGAAAAGAGTTGCCTACTCTAACTAAAATATTGCATGAGCTGCGAAATGACATTGATTTTAAGGGCAGCCGTACTACTCTTTGTAGGATAATGAAGAAGATGGGTTTTTTCTTCAAAAAATGCCAATCCAAAAGGAAAGTATTAATGGAAAGACATGACATTGTAGCATGGCGATTTCGATATTTAAATGAATTGCTAGACAATTGAAATGGGGAACAGCTGCCAGTTATTTATTTAGATGAGACATATATTCATTCTACATACTGCGCCGGTAAATGTTGGCAAAGTGAAATGTTGAACGAAGAAGGTGTTCTATCGTCTGACTCAAAGGGGCCACGATGGATAATAGTACACGCTGGAGGAGAGATGGGCTTTATACCCAATGCTCAATTGATTTTTAGATCCCAGTCTCAATCGGGAGACTATCATGACGACATGAACAAGGATAATTTCAACAAGTGGCTTGAGGAAAAGTTGTTGCCAAATCTTCCTCCTCGGTCTTTGATTGTAATGGACAATGCATCCTACCACACAATAGCTGTCAACAAAGCACCAACTATGTCTAGTACGAAAGATCAAATGCAGAATTGGATTAAAAGTAAAGGTCTTACTTATTTGCCGACAGTGGTAAAAGCTCAATTATATGAGATTGTGAAAGAGCACAAGGAACCCATTAAATATGAAGCTGACCTAATGCTTGAAAAACTTGGTCATAAAACCTTATCATTGCGACCTTAATCCTATAGAATTAGTATGGAGTGTACTAAAACGACGTATCGCTGTAAAAAATGTAGGACAAGAAGCAAAAAATATGGTAAAAATTACGGAAGAAGCATTTTCAAGTATAACTGCTGAAGAGTGGAAAAAGGAATGCGAACATGTGAAAAAAATAGAGGATAAATATTACCATGAAGGCATATCTGTAGACAGGGAAATCGATAATTTTATAATTGAATTAGGAGAAGATGATAGCGACACAGCTGATGATACGGATGAAAGCCACGTTTCAGACTCAGATCCTTTAGATGACCACACTATAGTAAAAGAATAAATTTTTGACATATTAAATTAGCTTTTATTTTTACGAGTTTTATGTTTTGTGCAACCTCGTTTGCCTTTGTAGAGTTTCATAACTATGACTTTATGGCTGAAGGATTATTATGAAACGTGGGTAGATTTATTTAGTTTCCCATACTACGGGGTGCGAATAAATATGTATCTTTAAACCAAATGTCTGCCTTATTAAGGTAATTTATCTGTATACTTTAGTTTACCCGGATTTAGGTGATTTGATTTTTTCAAACCGTAGCAACACTGATTGCAAATCTACCAACCTAACGACGAAGGGAACTAACTCGTGAAACGCACTATACATAATTTGGTTACGGAATGTGACGTTAAGACGTATTGAGTAAAAAAATCAAATATCATTTTGCATTTACAAAAGAAGAGAAATCTAAAAATATAATAATTCATTTCTTAATAAAGAAAACAATGGCAACATTATTATTTCCATGTAGTTAACGGTATAAAACAAAACATGTACATACATATCTGAAGAAACAAATTAATGTAATATTTAAAAAAAAACAATGAGGAAACGAGCGAAATTAATTAATACCGAAAGTGAATATTATGTCCATATAAGGTAGACTTTTCATTGAAACTTGATGAAACGAACTTGTCGATGATAACAATTATGTTATAATTTAAATAATGTGCTTAAATAAATTAAACAACTTAACTATGATGTAACTGGCCTTATAACCAATTAATGCTGACAGTGAAAAATAAATTATTGTCATAAACATTTTCTTCGGGATAAATAAAGTTAATTACCAAGGTGATAGCAAAGTAGGTACTTTAACACTAGCAAGTGTTAATAATTATACACTACCTGCATCTTATCTTGGAGGAAATGAGCAAAACAGAAGACTTTAGTTCCGGCCCTGCCTCCACCCGAATATCGGTGTACATCTACGATGTCATGGACATGAGTATTTATTAATCATATAATTTATATTTATATTTAGAGTAATAAACCTATAAAAAACGTATTTTCATACATTCACGTTCTTAGTCATCTGCCAGCGAACATCCAATTATTATAGGCTGTCGTATCTGTAGTGTATATATACGGAAAGATTATGGAATATAACTTTCTTACTTCACATTAATCTCTATTTAATATAGTTGTTTATTCTCAATTAGTAATTAACGAGTAAATTCTAAAATAAAAGCTCTCGTTTTCGGTATTTTGTCAAACAGATTAATTACTAAATACCGTAAGTAGCAACTAGAGTCTAGACACATTTTAATACAAATACAAATTTTAATTAAACAACTTTATATCACCATTACCTTTTTATACTTTTTTCATCTCAAATTACGTACTCCGCTCGGCTAAACACATACCTCCTATGACCATGACTGCTGTAAAGTATCCCAATTCCCAAACGATAAAATCCCTAATGGCCCCTCTTCACGTAGATGGATGCATCTGTCGACGTGCGGCCACACGTCTCTCGGACGCCAAATGTTCGCATTGAAATCCTTTGATCCGTGTCACAAAAACCAACAACAAACGAATTTATTTAGACTGAACGGACCATCGAGCATAGGTAACTGGTAACATTCCGAAACTGGTCAGTGATTTGTCACTAATGTGATACAAATGTTATAATAATTCAACCAACTAGTGATCTGTTTGTACGTCCCATTGGCCATCAGTCGGCCAATCAGAGCGCAGAACTGGCGCAGCGGCGCAGCACAAGGGCAGAATTTGTTTTCATATAACTTTAGCGCTCTATTCCGGTTATATACTCGATACCTACGAGTTACGACGAGACGAGCAAATCACCCCACCTAGTATCAGCGTCACGTAGTAATAGTAGCATCACGTCAGCTTACCATTGTAATAAATTACTCCATGACGTCAGCGTAGTGCGAAGGCGTCTGTTGATGCAACTGTCTACGTGTAGAGGGGCTCTAAGAATAGAAGTAGATTTAATTCGCGAAAGCAGTAAAAAATAATATATACCGAAAATAAAATAAAAATAAGTAACAATAGTAATAACAGTACTAACAATTAAGTATTTATTTGTGAATACCATCAATAACTGATAGTTGTGGTTAAATTTGTAGGTCAAGTGCCACTCAAAAGCAACTCAAAAGGGTTCTGTACATACATACCTACGTGATATCATTTTTTTTTCTTAAAAGAAATTAAAAAATAATATAAAGAATTTCTAATATCCATATTCCATATTTGAAATTCAAAGGAAACTTAATTAAAATCTACTATTTAGACCCCCAAGCAATAGGGATGTTGACAGTATTCATATAAAATATAATTTTGATGTTAATTGGTAGTTTATATGATAGATTCCTAAAAAAAATACAATATTTTCCATTATTTTTATATGATAAAAATAATATTTTATATATAAAATGTAACAAAATTTAAAATAGGTCACGTGATAATAAACGGAAATGACGTCACCAGTTCCTATTTGGCGGAAGCGAAAGAATGTTGACGTACGTTTATACACCATTTTTCGTACGCAGTACATATTGTAAAAACTATTTTTCAGGCGTTTTGACAGTGTACACACGCATAGGCACCGTACAACACTTATAAAACTTAGAAGCCATTTTTTATTAACAACAACTAGAATCATTTTATCACTTTTACGATGCTTAACAACATATGACGTCACGTGACAAGTGTTAGCGTTTTGGAACGAAATTTAAAATGCATTATAAAATGCAAGATTTTATAGGCATTAGACGTATTTTAGCAAAAGTTGATAATATTTAGGCCTCCGTTAGATATTTATAAATGATTTTAAAACATTTCTGAAAAATGTCAACATCCCTATTGTATTTTATAAACAGATTTAACATTAAAAACATGGCTATTAAGTTTTGCATTTTTCCCCATAAATCATTTTTACATCAAACAGACCGACAGAGTAGAGACAAACAGACCGACTTTATGATTAGATGAATAGACTGTAAATAAGCTTAATTATTAAACATTTTATAAATAAATAATTTGACGCATAATATGTAGGTAAATATCAGTAAATATTATCCCGCGGACAATTAGGTATTTTCATCTATAAAATATTTTACAACGCGCGCCGCGCCATCTACAGGTAATGCATTTTTATTAGTTTTGCACATAGATCGGTAGCCTAGGAAACGGGTGTAGCTACAAGACAACAACACTGTATGTGTTATATAAAAATACTTTACTTTTAACTACTAATGATTAATATAATTAATCGTTAAAACTTATTAATTCGTTTGTATTTTATTAAAGACTTAGTTATATAATTATCATTAATTTTATGTGATGTGATCTGACAGAGTAGTATGGCTGGCAGGTAGGTTTATGAAGTAAATTTATATCTGATTTATATTTTACAAAGTAATCATGCTATTTTAGTTATTACGAATTTCCATAGTTGAGCATGTTAAAAATACATTACAGCCTAACTAAACGGGCGTGTTACTTCCTTTACTCCCCCAAAGATTATCCCAAAAAACCCCATTGGATTGCTTCGAAATTTGTAATAGGTATATTCGTAAATCGTAATAGGAGGGTTGCACACGGTACCTGGCACGGACTGTATCTAAAAGGAGCACGTATCATAGAAAAGCATATTAAAAACTGAAAAATGTTTAGTTATTATGTATGTTCTTATTACAAAATATACAACACATGATTAAATTATACACACAAAATATACTTAACCAACTCTTGTTATGTAGAAGCAACAATTTATAAACAAAGAACATCAATAAACACTACAAGCAATCAATAAGCACATACACTAGGGCAACATTAGCACTGAGAATATTGTATGAGAATGTTAGCAGTATCAACAAATGTTCAATATGGTGCATCCATGCATAACACACCATTGGCAGGTGGTATCAGCGAAGCGTGACACACCTGCAGTCCCCCACTCCCACTATCACAAACTACAGCACCACACAAACAAGCCAGCTAATAATCTCCTGTGTCTTAGTAACAGTTGTTTGATCAATATGTAATTTATTGTCATCAGTGTTTATAATATGTGAATGTGTTATTGAAGTGATTCTATTATAAACAACAAAATGTCTGAGTTGGGTTTTGAGAATGTGTTTTACCTTGAGAGTGAGTATTTAATTGTGTGATTGTGAGGTGAGGAGGGATGTTGTTGCCTGGATACTCCCCAGACACTCGGCACAGAGCTCGAAACAGATCAATAACATCTCTATCGCTGGGACGGTGTTATGCAAGGATTGCAAATTTTATCTTAAATTAAATTATTATATTCTATATTTATTATGTATTTTCATGCACAGTATTTAAATATTTCTTATAATATCAAAAGAATAAAGAATTTGAAATGTTATTATAAACAATATACTATAAACTGCTTTTTATATTAATAATATGAATACTAAATTTATTTTTAGTACACAATAAGCATTCAAATTCTTTTAAATATACACCATTTATAGTTTTCGTATTTTTCACTTGTTATTTTTATTATATTGTATTTGCACTATAAATATAAAAATATAATGTGTAAATATATATATTTTTTCCTTATATTTTTCATATATTATTAGATACAGTATTATTAGAACATTAGAAGGATAGATAGGGTTTCAATCCCTAATAAGCACTTGCATTACATGGGGTTCATGAGGGTGTAGTAATTGTAAAGTGTAGCTTAAATGAATGAATACTCTAATAATTACAACTAGTTTTTTGATGATTCTTTAATTTTAAATTATCATAAAAATACATATGATATAAGAAGTCAGACTGCTTTTTTTTTGGTATTTTTTCCGCCATGTATTACAAGGTACAATAAGATGAATACGATTTTTATATTTTTTATAACACATTAATTATCATAAAGGATAGGTCTTGTGTAAAGTCAGTTTCAACAGCATCAACATTTAAAATTTTAGTAAAGCTTGAAGCTGCATTAGATGAATTTTGTTGATTTACCATCATGCATTTTTCTGACTGTAATCTTTCTATAAAAGACTTATAAGATAACATGGCTGCCACAATGCATATGCATACTTACTACCTTATTAGAGATACTAGCTGTAGCCCGCAGCTTCGCCCGCGTTAACTTAGGTTTACGGCCGTACGCGGATTGATGGTGATTATTTTTGTAGCCTAAGTTACTCCTTAATACATCAGCTATCTGTTAGTGAAAGTCCCGTCAAAATCGGGCCAGCTGTTGCCGAGATTCGCCGGAACAAATAGACAGACAAACAGACTGAAAAAAATTGTAAAAAATGATATTTTAATATAACAAACAGACACCCCAATTTTATTTATCTGTATAGATAATATGCTTACATTAATGTTATGGTTAGCATTAAGTAAAAGTAGCTTTTGGAGTGCCTGCCATGTGACATGTTGTTAAAACTATGTAAAACTAAGGTCTCTGCCTCACTCCCACCACTGCTTCTATGTAGCCAGGATTGACACCGGTTAAACCAAATGAGCCTGAGGAATATGTTACAACTACATAGGGATCTGCAACAACTAATCATTAGAATTCAAGAGGAGTTGGCTCCATACTCCCGAATTCCTCTGATTGTAATGAGACTGAGTCTGAGTCCCATGACGCTTGAGTGATATTTGAGTGTATGATGTTGCAGATAGGACCCGCAACAGAAGAATTCAGGAGGAGTAGGATCATGCATACTTCACCTCAATTCTTTTAATTGACATGTGAATTGTGAGTATAGTCTGAGTGTACGGTGTTGCAGATTTTGAGTGCGACGGCGACGAGGTCCTGGTGGAGTCGACCCCGCCCGCCTCCCCCGACATGGCGGCGCGGCTCGCGGCGCCCGCTCAGGTTACTCTACTATCAACAGTTCAGTTTCCAATACTACTAATAAACTGTCCGCTTTGAAAATTTTGAGCCTTTATTTAAGTTAAAACTACATTAAAATTTATAAAAACACCTGGAAGATGTCAAAAATCTATTTAATAATTCATAATTGATAAAAGACTGACTGAATCTGTTGACTGTATATTTTGACTGAATCTATTTTGTGTATTTTGTACCTACTTAGTTTTATTTTATTTAAATTGAGTAAGTGGTCAACTTTGCCCCTGGAAAGAAAAGAATTTACCTGGACCTAGCCTTAGTTTAGCACAGTTAAGTGATTTGTTCATGTCTTGCCTGTTAGCGACTTCCGGTACAAGGAAATGTTCTGCATACTTCTTTTTGAATGAGTATTGCTGTTTTACGTAAGAAATAAGCGGGATGGTGGTAGATACGCGCAGAGCAACATGGTACTGGCTACATTTTTGTACGCGACCAATTTGATACGCGGCCATTTCGGCTCGCGCTACATATTGGTACGCGTCCATTGCGGTACCCGGACATTTTGGTACCACATTGTACGTGTCGGTACGCGGTACGTTTCTACCATACGTGTCCCCCAGGGAGCGGGCACGGGCGGCGCGTCGCCGAGCGCCGTGCGGGAGCTGATCGTCATACCGGAGATACCCAACACGATACACCTGCAGCATGCGATACAACAAGTATGTCGTCTACTATATATAATAGGTCTTTACCTATGAAATTGCAGTTCTGCAGTACTGGCCATTTCAAATCAAAATAATTTTTGTTTGGCTATGAAGAATCTATGTAAGAATTCTAATTTCAAATTAATTTTATTTTGAAAACATGGATTTTTTTCCAAAAGTAGTCATTTGTTTATTGATTAGTATTACATTTTCATCGCATTTCAATCTCTTTCGTCATCATGTATACGTTAAAAATTCGAGTAATTATGGAATATGAGTACCGTCGTGGCAGCAACGCGGCACAAGCGGCACGCAACATCAACGACGTTTACGGAGCTAATACTACAAACCAACGCACCGCCTGTTATTGGTTTGCTCGCTTCCGTTCTGCAAATTTCGACCTGAAAAATGAACCTCGCGGTCGTCCGAAGACTTTGGTCGACAATGACGAATTAAAGGCGATTGTGGAAGCTGATGATACACAATCTATGGCTGAATTAGCAGCAGCTTTCGACGTTAGCGTCAAAACAATATTGGTCCATTTGCGTCAAATTGGAAAGGTAAAACAGCTTGACATTGGGTGCCCCACGAACTCAATGATCGCCAGCGCGAAGTACGCGTCGAGACGTGCCTTGCACTGCTCAACAGACACACACATGAAGGAATTTTGAACCGCATTGTTACCTGCGATGAAAAATGGATTCTGTTTGATAACCGCAAGCGCTCAGCAAGTTGGTTGGATCCTGGTTCAGCACCTAAACAATGCCCTAAACGAAAACTAACCCCTATAAAAGTGATGGTCACTGTTTGGCGGTCTAGCGCCGGTGTGATTCATCACAGCTTGTTACCAAACGGGGAGAGCATTACTGCAGATGTGTACTGTGAAGAACTGAACACTGTGATGGAGAAGCTGGCACATCTCCAACCAGCATTAGTCAATCGCTCGTCTCCGCTGCTCCTGCACGCGCGACCTCATACTGCACAGCAGACGGTCTTCAAGTTGCAAGAACTGGGGTTGGAAGCTCTCCGTCATCCGCCCTCCTCACCAGACCTTGCGCCTACAGACTACTACTTTTTCCAAAATTTGGATAACTTCTTGGCGGGAAAAAAATTCAATACCCGAGAGGCAGTACAAAATGCCTTTGAAGAATTTGTTGCCTCCCGCCCAGCTGATTTCTTTAAGAAGGGCACCAATAAACTGCCACTGCGTTGGTAAAGATGCATTGATTGCATGGGTGATTACTTCGATTGATACAAATAAAAAATACATGAAAAAAAATCGTTTAATTTTTTTTATACAAAACGGCAATTTCATAGGTAAAGACCTAATACATAGGCTGCACTAAAAGTATCGGGAATGGAATATTTCCACTGTTCCTGTCATATTAAAATCTTTTTAATTGAAAACTCCTTGGTTTTAAAAATCGAATACCATTTATTTATTTAAAAAAAGATTCTCGGTCTTGTCACAAGGTCTGGTCAAACTTGTTTAGTCGTTGAGAAAATGGAATTGACTCGAGAAAATTCTAGAGCGATGATTTATTATGACTTTCGAAGTGGTTTAACACAAAAACAGTGTATTGACCGGATGATTTCTGCATTTGGTGATGAAGCCCCATCTAAAACCGCAATTTATCGCTGGTTTGCTGAATTTCAACGTGGACTTGTAAAGCTCAGTGATGATCCCCGTCAAGGTCGTCCAAAAACTGCAGTCACCCAAGAAAACGTTGATGCTGTGCGTAGGCTGATAGAGGAAGATCGACATGTGACATACCGCGAAATTCAGGCAACTTTAGACATTGGCATGAGTGAAATACAAATAATCTTGCATGAACAATTTGGTGTAAAAAAAGTTGTTTTCCCGATGGATACCGCATTTGCTCTGTGAAGAGCAAAAAGCGGCTCGCGTTACTTGGTGCGTCAGGACTCTCAAAAGATTCCACGCAGGATCCTCAAATGCTGTATACAACATCGTATCAGGTGACGAATCCTAGATATACGCGTACGAACCCGAAACAAAAAACCAGTCACGAGTTTGGGTGTTCGAAAATGAGTTCAAGCCAACAAAAATTGTTCGTTCACGGTGTGTTGCAAAAAAAATGGTGGCCACGTTTGTCTCCAAAACCGGCCATGTTGCGACTATTCCTCTTGAGGTACAAAGAACGGTTAATGCAGTATGGTATGGTAGCATTTGTTTGCCACAGGTCGTTTCTGAACTCCGTAAAGAGAACTGCAACCGCCGCATCATCCTCCATCACGACAATGCGAGTTCTCACACCGTGCACAGAACAAAAGAGTTTTTAGAGCAAGAAAACATAGAATTATTAGACCATCCGCCGTACAGCCCCGACCTAAGCCCTAATGATTTCTATACTTTCCCTAAAATAAAGAATAAATTGCGTGGTCAGAGATTTTCATCGCCTGAAGAAGCTGTGGACGCCTACAAAACGGCCATTTTGGAGACCCCAACTTCCGAATGGAATGGTTGCTTCAATGATTGGTTCCATCGTATGGAAAAATGTGTAAAATTTCGCGGAGAATACTTCGAAAAGCAATAAATACATTTTTAAATAGTAATGTACACAACATTACTATTTAACACACTTCCTTGATTCCCGAAATTTTCAGTGCCGCCTTCGTAGGGAAAACTGTTTTCGTACTTTTTAACATAATTCACATACGATGAAAAAGCTAGGTACATAATATCCAGAAGTAACCTGGGCTATTTGATCGTTAACAGTGTTTGTTTTACTTAAGTTATAATAACGTAATCTGCAGGTGTCCAGTTCTGTTGTGGAGGTGAACGGAGACAGCTCGGGCCACTCCAGCCCCACCACCGAGGCGCAGCACACCTATATTGTTGCCAGTAAGACAACTTAAACACGGCATATTCTGTTGTTTCTAATGTTTAAGCAAATTTTAATCATTAAACTGATTTACTTATGGATTTTATCGCGGATTAAAATAGTGAGGTGTCAGACGTCCTTATGTTACTCAGTTATTCGTGACTACTCTAAGATTTATCAATTGATTTGTCCAGTCTATGCAGAAAGTGTATGTTAAAAATATTAATTATCCACCATAAAATCCGTATTTTTTTAAAATTATAATGACGGTATATTCGTTTAGTAGTTGGCATATAAGTTTGTTTTTAGACTTTTTTACTTTTGTTTTTTTTCTAAAATTTTTTGCACGCTAGTTAGTGTACCTGTGTTTATTTTTGCACATTTTTTTCCTTTTCATTTTCGTGTCGCACAGCGGACGCATGGGAGGAAGATTTTCGCGTCAAGAATGAGAGGGACAGTGACCAGGAAAGCAAGTGTCCTTTGTTATCACTGCCTTGTATTTATCACTGCTTGAGTTTGAGCTTTGTATATTTAAGATGGCTTTGTATGTATGTGTCTAACGATGTGCATGTGCATGTGGATAGTAATAGTACTGCAAAACGAAAAATAGATCACAGTCTTTCCCGTACCTTTGAAACATCTTTGTAGCATATGAGAATAGGACGTGACAAATAATTCTGACACCAACTAAATGAACACGTCATAAAAATCGGCTGTCATAATCAAAACCTTAAAAATGGAAACTGCGGCATGCTTGAGAAAAACTAGAAATAACAATTTAGCATTATTAAAAGCCACTTCGTCTTCGGACTTTATCGCGGTTTATTAAGATTTTTACATTACATACCGACGTTTATTTTACACCGGATATTTTACAGCAACCATAGTCATGGCAGGAATTCGTCTTGATTACCACTTTTCTAAAAGTTTACTAGGTAGATACCTATAAGCATTATTAAGCGACTTCAAAAATCCATAAAGCTTTATAAGTCGTTTATCGGACAAGCGGCTGTGCGTCGACGTATTTTTAAATGTTTTGTTTGTCTTTTTAGTTCGAGCTAACTAAACATCGCTGACTGTACACAAATATAGATGCTGTAGTGCCATTTCACCATGAAATCGGGATTCCTACTTATGGATGAAATCGTTTAAATTTTGTAATATCTTTGGATATAGAATCAGATGCAGTTTAGCAGGCCGATTAGTTTATAAGATTCACCACAATGTGTTTTGAAAATAATCGATTCGACTTTTCCTTGTTTCATTTTTGATAACATTAAGATTCTTTTTAAATGATGCGGAAGTTGATCTATTGGAACATAATATATTTACAGCTTGGGAGGAGTCCCAGGATGCTCTAGGTGTATTCTGCGATTTGACCAAAGCTTTCGACTGTGTCAAACATGTAACATTAATCAGGAAATTGCATCGCTATGGTATCAGGGGTGCTGAACTTAAACTGTTGGCATCTTATGTGTATAATAGAACGCACAAAGTAATTATGAATGGTAAAAGTTTCTTTGGCACCACGATAAAAATGGGGGTGCCTCAAGGATCCATTCTTTGGTCCATTTGTCTTTCTTGTTTATATGTAAATGACTTAGCTTAACTCATGAAGGAGAAACATGAAATTGTATTGTTTGTTGATGATACTTCCAAAAATATTTGGCGATTATAATGGTACCTTTTATGATAGAAATGGTGGTAGTAGAGTGAAATAAAAAGCATTAAGAAGCTTGAAATTTCTAATTTCTGGATATTGCGATATATTATTTTCCAAGCAACAATTTAAAAAAAATCAGATTTTTTGTCCCTTTTTTTATGCAACTTTTAAAGGTAAAAACGTGATCATATCTTTAAAAAAATCAAAATCATTAAAATACTCGCTAACTCGATCTCTGCTTCAACGAAAAGCGTTTTTCAATTTATTTCTTGTCAACTGAATTATTGAGTTATTTTCTCTAAATTCACTACAATAAAAGCAAGATCTTAGAGCGCATTACACATTGTATATTGTACGTGTTTTCGCTATAAATCTCGGGAAACCTTTGATGGAGCAAACATACTACTTAGGGGTAGAGATAATTCTCAATCGCGCACCTGTCAACAGATACCGTATCGTGTATCTAATGAACGCGGCTAGTTCACCCCATCCTAGTGCAGATTTTACGAGGGTCCATTATAATGAAAAATATTTGATAGCGGATAATTGATGCCCCTCCGGATTATCTACCTGTATTGTGACGCACCTGCCTGGCTACCTTTGAAGTGACGCGTGCCTTGCGCGTACTGGGTGCTCCCTTCTGTAATACATTGCAATTTTTTTATATCCTCTCGTGTGTTCATAATGTCTGCTTTGATGATGGAGCGGACAGAAATATGTATCAAAAATACTTATTGTACACGTATTAATGTATTGTTGAAAAACGTGGTTCCAACTTCCAAGTTCTACCAAAAACATTAAACCATTACGCATTTGATACTGATCGACAATAATTTCATCTAAAAAATAGTGTATGTTGTTAATATGGTAGAATTCTCTTGTTTCTGCTATAAATCTTGCATAAAAATTGTTTCAAGCGCCTTTCTATTCGGGTATTTCCTATACGTTTTTTGCATCATTATTACATACAGTAATGATAATTACACGATAGAGATTTTATCAAGCTTAGATAGGATTCTTATACCTTGTTTTCGGTGTTAGAGGAACAAGTGTGATTTTTTCATCGGTTAATATAACGACAGCTAAAATTATAAATGAGTTTAGAATTTCGATACTCGAGTGGTTTTTTGTCCAGAATGTCAAAGCGAAGCAATTTCATATCGCTAAAAATTTGTGTTCTACGTGAGGTATCATCATCTGATGAAGTTTTAACGTAAATGTGGACTTGTCACCACAAGCTACGACGATAAGTAATTTCGTAACTGAACGAACGATAAGTAGTGATGAAGCCGCAATATATATAAAGTTGTTCTTGATTTTGAAATATTTGTGGATATTAAGAAAATGCCGAAAAAAACCTTCTGTTGCAGTAAAAATATAAAGTCTAGTAGAGTGCAGAGTTTTGGCTATATTAAAATAATCAGATGCGATCAAATAACGATATCCACCTGTGTATTGGCCGGTATGTACTGCGCACCAGACATGTACAATAGGGAAAAGTTTGCAATTATATCTGCTCACTTATCTATTGGGCGAATGGGCGTGAACGGGGTGGGGTGCAGGTGTATAATAAAATGAGAGAGAAAATGTAAGGCCACCCTGCCACTGAGACAGCGAGGCAGAAGCTATATGAAATATCGTACGCGAACTCTTTTCTATTGAGTGTGATATGGGTTGTTCTCGAGAAAGTCACCGCTGAAAGAGACGCGTATGGGCTAGGCGCCCGTTTGCATAGGCCCTGCCATCCCGCTTTTTCAGTTAGGCGAGAAAGGCACGGCAGTGTAAATACTGGCATCTTACGTCTCAGGATAGGCATCGCATAAGTGATCATGGGCGACACTGACCCTTCACCAACAGGCGGCTAGTCAGCCAGCTTATCCATTCCAACATAAAAAGCTGCAGTGAAACCACAAAGGAAAAAATGCATAATTAATATTATCAACGTTTAAATAAATATTGTTTCGAATGCTTACCGCGTTTATGGATTTATTGAGGTCCTGTTATTTTGGCAATGTTTTAATCGCCATGGTCACGGGAAGACTGGACGTAGTCTTAATATATAGTTGAATATCAATAGCGATCCCGTTAGTTTAAAACAATATATTAATTATCAATGCTTTACTAACAATTACAAAATGGGATTTTTGCTTTCTGGATTGTTTTGCTAAAAAGGCAAGACTGGCAGTGTCGTTACTTGTACCAAGAGTTACCATCTCTATCGTATGGATAAGTTGCCTGCCTGTAGCCTATTAAAACTTAAACTTTTAATATGATACCAGGAAGAAAATAAATAAATCGCATTATACAGTAGTAAATTAGTAAACATATTATCGCATACATCGGTGTCGCGTCAGTTTTACCGCCCGCGAGGACAAGAGTGGCGATGTTTTCTCTCGCTCTGACCGAGACGCCTGCGAGGCCGAGACCTCGCAAGTTGCCTGGGAGACCTCTCGCAGCATGGAAGTGCCTCGATACCGCGCCTACTACCCCTGTGAGTGCTTCACTCCGACCGCCGCTGTGTGCAGAGTGGTTGCTTTGATTATTCTTAATTTGTAATCGGTTAATATGTAAGTTGTATTGGGACTGTGAGGTTAATTAAATGTTGGTCACGGGACGTTAGGTTTCACAGTAAAAATACGTGCAGTTTGCCGTCACGGCATTTCAGGATTGAAGGCAAATGTTTATGCCGAGGCGCGCACAACATTTATTACCAAAATCGTTTCATATGAACTGGCATTCAATGGAATTATTTATGTATTTTAATTTGAGTCGCATCACGCATGGGACTATAAAATTTTCTATTACTAACCATAATATTATATTAGTTTTTGGTATTGACATTAATATGAGTTGTTGTTTGAAGGCGAGGGCAGCAATGGCGTCAACTACCACGTGCAGTACGTCGAGCCGCAGGAGATATACACGCAGGCGGGGCACCAGGGACACATGTGAGTATACCACTGCTATAATGTAAGACACGAAGACAAATGATCTTTGTAACGCTTAAAACAAAAAAAAAAAAAAAAACAAAAAAAACCATAAGAACAACAATAAATATGTTTTGTTGGTATATTATATTTTGTTATGTAATAAAGATATTAAAGAAAAGGTACAAAGAGGCGGTTAAGGAACGCAATAGGAAATCGGCGAAAAAAGTAGATATTTATAAAGTTTTAGGCTTAAGCGAATTTATATTTTAAAAATGAAATACATACATGCTTAATATACATAGTCTTGCCCCAAATATTGTTACAAAGAAAAAAGTATTTTTTCTATTGCACGTAACATTTATTACTATTACAGTGTGTTAATTTAATACATTAATATAAAACCATTAGCAATAAAGAAGCTTATTGGAAGTGGCCTCCATTGCTGCAATACAGTCCTTTAAACGTTGAGACCAGTTATATTGATAACTGGTAGAGTAAACGCACGCACTGTTTCCATGAGAAAATTCTTCACTGCCAATCGTATGGATTGTTTTCATCATCATCATCATGATTTGATTGAAACATGGTGTTGTTAAGGGGCTTAATTACCTTCTTAAGAATGGTATCTTGATACACTTGGGTCGATTGGCTTGGCTCACTCCCTCATAGCTAACACCCCACCAAACCATCATTGACGTCGGATCATGCCCATGTTGTATTCTGTTGACTAATTGGGAAGCTTTCTTAGAGCTTTGTTTGTTAAAATATTGCCCATTTGTAAAAAAAAACTCATCCGTAAATATATAATCTCTGTGACCTCCCTTTGCTTAAGTAGTTGTTTTGATTTTACCACCCTATTGTTTTTTAAATTATCAGTTAAGAAATAACCAGTGCGTCTCTTATAGTTTGTAAGTACTAAGTCATCTTTTAAAATGCGCGACATGGTTCTATGTGCTATTTTCATCTCCCGAGATAAAATCTTTTGCTTTTGGACAGGATTTCTTTGAATTCTTTCCCTTAATGCTTTGATCGCCTTTTTCGTACGAACACTACGTGGACGGCCAGATCTTGTTCTGTCACAAACGGAGGAGGTTTCATTGTACCTATCAATAGCCCGGTACACAAACATTTGACTAATACCAAGCGTATACAGAGTTTTATAAATTGTAATAAGTATTTGACTTCATACCTACTTTGTGTAATGCAATCACAGCGATTCGTTTCTTTTATGATCCCACTCCATTTTGATATCACAATATATTTTACAGTGTACCTATTGGCGCGAAAATGAGAAAACAGTCATATAAAAATGACAGATTCCAAATTCAAATGTAATATTTTGTATAACTATTTTTAATTGTAACAATATTTATGGTCCGACTATGTAATCATGAATTAGATAATATTTTAAAGAAATAAACAATTGTTTCATAAGCTTTAGTTAATTATAGCATTGCGATATTTAAATAGTTTAAAAATATTTAACGTTTTTTATGATAGTTGGATAGGCAAACGGGCAGGAAGAGCCACATGATGGTAAGTGGTAAGCGTCGTTCATGAACATAAACCAGTTTACTGGAACGAGCCCAGGCAACTCATCTATGTGTCATCTATCCTGAGACATAAGATGTTAAGTCTCGGTGCCAGTAATTACACTGCCTGTCTTGCCCTTCTCTCCGAAACACAGCAAAGCCGTTTCACGGGAGAAACAAGCAAGATGGCGGTACCCATGCAGCCGGGAGCGCGGCACAGCGCTTCCCTCCCTCCGGTAATATATCATGTTGATAAAATCGATCATGAATTAACGGCCGAACAGATGAAATTTTGCGTAGACCAGATTAAGCATGGAATATTCGATTTTTAATCTCATTCCACGCGATATACCAATCGGTTTGGAAAGGGCTTGTGTTCTTCGTCACCCAAAGTAAAGTGAGAAACAATTGTGACGCCACAGAGAAACTCTTCGCACGTACCCGGTATACAATGTGGCGACGGTGAGCGACGCGGGTGCGGGTACGGTGGGCGTGGCCGCTGCGGGCGCGGTAGCCGTGTCAGACGCGGCGGGCAGCGCGGACGGCGCGGAGCAGTGGGCCGGCGAGTTCTCGTTCCCGGGCCCCGAGCGGCCGCCGTCGCCCGTGCCGCCGCGCATGCCGCCCGCCACCGTGCAGTGGCTGCTGGACCACTACGAGACCGCCGAAGGTGAGCAATGTGTAGACCTTCCTTTATCATTGATCAACCTGGTGACAGAACCGATCGGATTCTTTGTTGTTGCCAAGTCTACAAAGCTGTTTTTTAACATGGTTGTTGCTATTGCATGCCAAACGAATGATTAATATTTTCGTTATTCATTTTCTAAGCGTATGAATAGACACCCGGGGGCTGTTGCTGTTCATCGACTAATAAATGAAAATTATAAAAAATAATTCTTATTTAAAATCAGTTACACATAAAAAATGTACTTTTTAAATTAGAGTCCATTTTTACAGGGTCCATTTTTGTCTTCAACAACAATTCGTGTAAAGTCGGACCTGGCGCTTCACTTGCTCGGCTCGCACCGATCATGTTCTAACAATAACCTAACCAAATTGTAGTCTTGCTTTGCAATTTCTCGAAAACGATAAAATAAAATAACGTTTAATTTAATAACCAAAAAGAAATTAAAATATGTAGTAATATATTTTCTTAAATTTAAATAATAGTTAGAAATTGTCGTACCTGAGATAGGAGATCCTAGGTGCACTTTACATGTACACATTCTGTTCGAATCTGGTTTTTTTATTCTAAGGTGTAAGTACTAAAGATTCTTAATCAGATTCGGACGGAATGTGTACAAGTAAAAACCGGCCAAGTGCTAGTCGGAATCTCGCACGAAGGTTTCCGTACCATTACATAATATACAACATTAGACACTAACAAAAAATATGGTTTATGTTTATGAAATTAAAAGTTTTTTTTTATATATTTGAGTTGATTGAAAGAGGTAAATTGCGGTTTACGATTTATGACGTATTAAAAAAAAACTACTTACTAGATCTCGTTCAAACCAATTTTCGGTGGAAGTTTGTATGGTAATGTACATCATATATTTTTTTTAGTTTTATCATTCTCTTATTTTAGAAGTTACAGGGAGGGGGGACACATTTTACCACTTTGGAATTGTCTCTCGCGCAAACTATTCAGTTTAGAAAAAAATGATATTAGAAATCTCAATATTATTTTTAAAATCCTATTCATAGACCCTACACGTATGTATGGGTTTGATGAAATTTTTTTTTTTGAGTTTCAGTTCTAAGTATGGGGACCCCCAAAATTTATTGTTTTTTTTCTACCTATGTGTAAAATTCTTAATGCGGTTCACATAATACATCTAATTACAAAGTTTCAACAGTATAATTCTTATAGTTTCGGAAAAAAGTGGCTGTGACATACGGACGGATAGACAGACAGACTGACAGACGGACATAACGAATCTATAAGGGTTCCGTTTTTTGTCATTTGGCTACGGAACCCTAAAAATAGCAACAGCCCCAGGGAAGTGTCTATTCATACGCTTCGAGACCTATATAATCGTCGTACCTCCCGCTACCCAAAACTGTCCTTAGCCCCTAAATAAGGCCCTCGCAGTGAACTGGTTTCACTCCGAAAAAAAAATTGCTTGATATACATGCATTCAGACCTGACTGAAAGACTAAATGCGAGACTCAAATGTTTATGTTCGTATTCGACGTTGCCATACCAACCAGCCGGCTTACCCAATGCTACTTATCTCGTTTTGGCATTTAAGCTACATTGCTTGAAGGCCTAAAGGGAGATGTAGCATAGTTTAATTTAACCACATGGTTAAATTCAACCAACCGAGCTTAAAAAACAAAAACAAAAAACTTCTACTCTTCAATATACACCAGGTGTATCGCTGCCACGCTCGACGCTGTACGCGCACTATCTGCGCCACTGCACCGCCCACCGGCTGGAGCCCGTGAACGCGGCGTCGTTCGGCAAGCTCATCCGCTCGGTGTTTGTCGGGCTGCGCACGCGCCGCCTCGGGACCCGCGGTAACTCCAAGTACCACTACTACGGGATACGGGCCAAGCCCTCCGCGAGGGACCCGCCTTTCACGCCGCAGAAAGTGGAGGTTGAGGAGCCGCCGGTGGTAAGTTTAGGGCTCATTTCCAACATAGTTTTATACAGCGAGAAGCAACTATGCGTTGCAAATCAATAAATGGAATAGGTGATACAATATTGCAAAAAAAAAAAAACATAATTGGAAACGGTGCATCGCAACTTATCAAGATCAATTTTTTTATAGGATAGCCTCGAGGGCAAACGAGCAGTCGAAGCCGTTTGGCGACTATCGACGCCCATAGGTACACATCCTCACAACCAAAGATTATACAGATGGGTTGCTCTCCTTTTACCGGCCACTCAGTGCTAATTTGAAGATTGCCTGAAAATTTTACCAACGCTGGTCATGTCATTTTGAAGTCCAAAGAGAACACACACGTATATCCATTTTATATTTACCGTTTATCGAATACATTATTTTTCTTTCGAATTCATTATTCTAGTTTAGAAGCCCGAATTTCGGGTGTTTTTTGTCGCTCGATAAATAAGCAGTGAATATTTTTATCATCCATATTTTTGTGATTCTTACTGATACCTATCTGAAGAATAAAAAAAAACAAAATTAAAAAAAAAAAAAAAAATTGAGTCAGTTACGCGCCGTTAAAGTAGTGGGAAAAAACATATCTTCGCCGTCTCGATTCCCCTTCTCGTCATCTTTAACAAAAGTAGATTCTTGATTAGTACAAAATATGTCAATAAAAAGTATTTTCGAAAAATGGCGGCTACTAAAAGAGAGGGTCGATTTTTTCACTATTTTTTTGTTTTACAATTTAAAAAAATGAAATAATTTAGAAATTGCGACTTTTTGAGGTTCATATTGAAAAAGGATATATAAACAGAATAGTCGTACGTTTCAAGTCGATTAGAACTTGAGACTTTGTGACGGCCGATTTGAAAAATCTAGTTTGGAGAAAAACGCTTTTAAACCTTTACGTTAAGTTTCAGGCAGTGTAATAACAGTAGGTACAATATAACTTACATTTTCTTAATCAGCTACTCCAGCTTCATACATCGGGCCTTCTACGTCATATTTTTAGCGTTTCACGTCTTCAAAGATTCGGAGTTAAAATTAAACTCAATCAAACTAAACGCATATGGAATAAAGATTTAAGTATTATTACCTATACCTTACAATGACCTTCGAACCTAAGAGATCTATAACTTTTAAATTAATTCTAGTTTTGAAAAATATTTTTAGGAATTGTTTTAAGAATTTTGAATATAAACTATCGTTTTTTTTTACTAGAACACCCCGATAAAAATTTGTCAAATTTGTCAGGAGCCCCGCGAACGCGTGCCGGATCAAGACCCGCTGGGGTGTAACGGTATAGCCCACGGACAGTACCTGGGGCTGATCACCGCTCCGGACCCGCCCGAGCTGGTCGTCAAGGACCTTCCCGAGGATATACCGCACTCCGCTCTTGAGTTGCTCAGGAAACATCACCGGTACGTTCTGCTCTTGTATCGGTTTATTTTTGTGTAAGGTGGTGAAGCGGCTAAGAGGTGGTGGCAGGGTGAAAGGACGACACATTTATTTAGGGTAGAGAATAGAATATCGGTATGGGATAGAGAAATTGGCTCTGTCGTGTTCCTATTATTGTGACGGTGTACAACATATTTCAATAACGTTTCATGTAGGATTGAGTTTACCGGCTTGGGGGGGGGGGGGCTTGTGCCACGCCCATCTGGATGGGTACAAATATACTGCTTCTTTCTTTCGTCGAACAGCTTTGTTGTGTTTCGGAAACAAGGACTGAGCAGTGGACAGACACGTTTCAACGCAAGCGACATTTGAGCGAGTTGCCTGAGATGGTCCTTGACGAGCTAGTTTATGTTGATGGGCGACGCTGACCACTTACCATCGGGCATCGGGTGGCTCGTCTGCCCTGGCATATCGAACTTTGAACTTCATTATCATTATCATCATCATCAGCCTCTATCCTTCCACTGCTGAACATAGGCCGCCCACAATGAACGCCAAGACGACCGACCCTTGCCACTCGCATCCAACACGGACCGGTTACTGCACGGAGATCGTCTTCCCACCTGGTCCAACACTTCGACCAACACTTCATCTACCTAAGCGCGGCCTCTACTCTTGAACCTTTTGCCCCATCGGCCATCCGTTCTCCTGAGTGTGTGACCAGTCCACTGCCACTTCAACAAGCTTACTCTTTGCGTGATACTTTGAATTCATAATAGGTTAAATATTTAAATAAATAACAATTGCTTCAATATTATGTCAACGTTTTCGATTTCATTGCAAGTTGCGAAGACGTTGACGTTTATTTATACTTTTAATATTTTCAACGTAATTACTTCGTTGCGTTGCGAAGAATTTATTAGGTTTATATTTTTAAAAGCTTTTTAGTGAAAAAAAAAACCAGTTAATTCCTTGATTTACATAAAACTGCTAATAAAAAGAGTTTTTTGATTTAACGGCCACCTCTAGCTCAGATCGTCTCCGAACTATATAATATCATTAATCATATATTTTGGTGTTGTCTGATCTAACTGATCGCCTCTTGAAATAGCCTACCTACTCTTTCTGTATACTCTATCGATGTAGCTTTAAAGGCCGCAGAGGCCAAAAGCATATCCCCATTCAAATAAAAAATTGTTATTTGCCATTTTTGGCGCAGCGAGCACGGCGTAGAGTTCCTAGAGGCGGTCGCGGCGCTGGACACGGCGGCGGTAGAGCGCGCGCGCCGCGGGTTCTGGCGCCGCCCCCCCGCCGAGCTGTGCCGCCGCGCACTGGCCCGGCTGGCGGCGCGCGGGGACGTGGCGGCCTGGCTGCGCGCCGCCGATCTGCGTTTGTACCAGCGCGCCGTCGACCTGCTGCTGCCCGATGTGCTACGCCCCATTCCGCCGCAGCTCACGCAGGTACGACACACGCAGGTGCGACACACGTAGGTGCGACAACACCACGCGCACGCACGACAGTCGAGAGATGACATTATAGATTGGATCTATTAAATATTTTCCAGTGTGTATCTAGCATTTAAAGCGCCCAGTGCGCGCATATGGCGCCTGAGAATGTGTTCTAAACTATACTTTGACTCGTTTTTTCTGCGCCCTGGAAGCTTTGTGTCTGGCATTACTGGCATCGCCTTAGTAGAGACACTGCATGTATTTTTTGCCCGTGGCTTTCTATGGATGGATACGCCTTACGATTATAATAGCGTATAAGAAACAAAATAGTAGATAATTGTATAATTGTGTAACAAGTGTTGTTATAAACTGCCGTCTATTATCCTGTTATTGTTGATTTATAGGCGTTGAAAAATATGAATTGTGACAATAAATAAGCAAAAAAAAAAAGGATTCTGCCTATTCTTACTATTGCGTCATCGTTTCAATAATGACAACTGACAACAGGATATACTTATTCTTTAATAATAGATTATTCATTATTTTCAAATAACGCATTACTACAACTGTTGTCGTAATAATGACCACCACTATATACAATCATCTTATGTGTACTTATATACAAAATAAATAAACTTTCGCAATGTTAATAGGATCTTGACAAATTCCAATTAATTATTAAATTATCTATGATGTATTGTTTGTGCAGTCTATCCGCAACTTCGCGAAGAGCCTGGAGTGCGCGCTGGCGGCGGGTGGGGCGGGCGCACCGGCGGCGGCAGTGCGGGCACAGGCGGCGGCGGCGAGTGCGCTGGCGGCGGCGCTGAGGCGGTACACCTCGCTCAACCACCTGGCGCAGGCCGCGCGGGCCGTACTCAACAACCAGCACCAGATACAACAGGTGCCTATAAGTAGTACATACCGCAGACACTTTTTCATGATTTTTTTTACTTTAGGTGGTCTTTGTTAATCCCCAGAGATCTCGCTTATGTTCATAGGCGATGTTTCCATATTGTCATACTAATGACCTGTTAATAAATGGTCACGTCGCCTATGAACACCTCCATGCCTATCTTCAACTGGATCTGCTAGATTTGGGTGCTAGTAATTACACCGCATATCCTGCTCCTTTTTATCAAAGCACAGTCATGGTAGAAATAAACGGGATGGTGATACCACACAGACTAGACACGCTGTACTAAGCACCTCCCTCCTACAAATGAAACAGCCACATTTTACGAGTTGTCCCTGTATCAAGATTACTCGCTCATTTCGCGATCTGGTAGGTGACGCACTGTAAACGTCCCTATTTGTTTGCTTCGTTAAATTACCTGACGTGTTACTCCGTGCCCGCAGATGCTGTCGGACCTGAACCGCGTGGACTTCCGCGTGGTGCGCGAGCAGGCCACGTGGGCGTGCGCCTACGGCAGCGCCGCCACCGCCCACCGCCTCGAGGCTGACTTCAAGGTATCCGCCCCCACAAGACATACGCAAACACAGACATATACAGTACAAGCTATTTGCTCTAGAACTTGACCGAAGTGAAGTTATCAATTACGTCACAGTTAGCAACTGATGTTTATACAAGCGTTATTTGCGTGCTCAAAACTATGCACACTTAAAATATAACTAAAAAAAACAAAGATTACAACGTTTTATATTAATTTGTAAATTTTATATCCTCGGCAAGTAAATATTGTTATCGAATATATTTTTTTGACTGACCATGTTGGTTATCTTTAGCAGCTTCATAGAAAAAGTAGATGAACTTAGGCTCACCTAAGATACAATTGTTTCCGACTGAGTCCCGGGAATATCAATGCCTAGCATGTTCTAACGTTAGAATAGCGCATTTCTTATTTTCTAAAATCACTTCATAAACCTTTAATATTCAAAACTTAGACAATGTAATAAAGTGCGTGCGCGCGTCAGTCATCGTTCCAGGTGACGCTGGGGCGCGGCGCGGGGCTGGAGCAGTGGGCGGGCTGGCTGGACGGGTGCGTGCGCGCCGCGCTGGCGCCGCACGAGCGTGCCGCCGCATACGTGCCGCGCGCGCGCCGCCTGCTGCTCGACTGGTCCTTCTACTCTTCGCTAGTCATACGAGAGCTCACGCTCAGGTTGGTAAACAACCACTTTAAAAGTGAATGGTGAACAATAGTGACTGGCCTGTTGGTCTATTGGCCAGAGATCCTGACTGCTATCCTGTCGTGGGTTCGATCCCCACCCAGGACGAACTTGATCATTTGTTGTGTCTGGGTGTTATTTATCTATAATATGAATATTTATCAGTTGTCTGGTTACCATAAGAACAGGCTCTCCCTAGTTTGGTATCAGATGGCCGTGTGTAATATTTTTAAAAAAATTGTGAAAGATAAAATTGCGATACATAAAGCTACATGTTCTGGCTCGTATTTGGTCGATAGTTACATACAAACGTGTATGTGCAGGTCGGCGGCGTCGTTCGGCTCGTTCCACCTGATCCGCTTGCTGTACGATGAGTACGTGTCGTTCCTGATCGAGCGCCGCGTCGCCGCGCACCGCCACGTGCCGCCCATCGCCGTCATGCGCCGCGACGAGGTGACGTCACGTGACATGCGTGAACACGGCAACAAGTGGATGCGCAGAAATTTAAAACTTTCTGCGGAGCCATATTATGTTGCTAATTAACTAGCGTAATTTTCGAAAGACACGCGCTGATCAAATAGTATTTAGTTAAATTCCTATTTAGAAACTCTATAACAAAATTACTGCTGAATTCAGGTGTCATTTTTAACAGGACTCTTTGTAAGAATGCTACCTAGAATAAGAATATGCGCATAATGCTCTACATAAAAAGCCGTGTAAAACCTCTCCAAAGCTGAGAGAAAATATGCACTCGGCCTCATACTTTTTTACGTGCATCTCAAATACATATGTTTCTTCTTACATTTTGAAATTTTCCTTTGAGTAACATTGTATTTAATCTCAATTTAGGAAGAAGATGAGGAGGCCTCGGGCAGGTCGCCCCGCGAGGGGGACGATGAGGAGGCAGAGGGGGTTGACGGGGGCGAGGGCGTCGAAGGGGGTGATGGTGGCGAGGGGGGAGAAGGGGGCGAGGGTGAGCCCGAGGACCAGTGGGAGTGGGGAGACGAGGACGATGATGAGCTGTCGGAGGGCAAGCGCGCGCGCCTCGGCGAGTAGCTACCGTGAGTACTGGTTGGTCTGCCTACCCTATTAAAAATTAAGAAGAATATATTTTGACCATTTAATATGTTGTCTTAATTTTTCTTAATTCTCAGCGGGCCTTGCTGTAAGTTACTATTATCTTATGTCTTAGGACAGTACTGCGAAGACATAATATTTCAGACTTGCACTTATTAATGTCACGGCGACTTTGATCTCGTATCATCTGCTAGCTTTTATATCCTTCATACTATGCTCATGATGGGCATAATATCTTAAATATATTAATTTCTATTCCAGGTACGTCCAGTTGTATTACATCATTCAAAATATGTGATACAATACCGTAGCGGGACTTGTGAGGGACAGTGTGTGAAGTAAGATAGTGTTAACTAATATATAGCCATATACGTAATCATACATATTCAGTGTTTTGTAAATTATATACTTTTCGCTCTTTTGTAATTTAATAAAAAGATGGATAGTTTTGGATCTATCTTGGAAATGAGAACAAATTGTGAAAACTATTGGAAAAATCTTTATTCTACAAAGTTAAAGTTATTCGGTGTGCATTGTATTTTTTGGGCTAACTCTACATTCCTTGTAGTAACAGAATTTTACTCTAAACTATAGAAATTAAAAATAATCACTGTCAAAGTTTATTTTTTGGGAGTAGTGTTACCCGTTTATTGTTTCTTTGTAGAAATACGCTTTATATACTAGCGCTGGATAGTCGTAGATATATGTTCAATGTTAAACAAGTAATCCTATTGTCAATATTCCATAAATCTAGTCAGACGACACACGAGTCTGTAATATAATGCCATACTTGAAGGTTGCAACTTGGAATGGGTTGTGATTATAAAATAAAATAAAGCTTTGTAATAAATGCATATTTGTCGGTAATTTGCGTTAGGGTGTCCTACTGTTAGGTCGGCAAAAGATCTTATTGTGACGGCAAAAAAACTGTCAAAAGTTGACATAACGATATAAAGATTATAATGGACGTCGAATCTTTTTTAAACAGCATGAACGCACATGCAACTAAAATAGTGATAAAATAAAGTATGTGTTTAAGTATATGTTGTAGAATTAATATAACATCAAAGTATTTAATATTAATAAAAAATACCAAATAACAAAATTTGCTCAATCCATCGCTTTATTGAGCTGTGCTTGCCGAAAATGAATAAATAGTTTTACAAATTGTAAATATTGCTCCTTTTCTGAGCTATGATATTGCATGCACCAAAAATATAGTTATTCTATTTATCTTATCGAAGAAGAGTTATTTTAAAGTTCTTCTGTATTTTAGCTACTATCAATTATCATCATTTATCTATCTATTTCTCTCTCTATCAAAGACTACAAATTTATATGTGAAATGGGCAATAGTCAATATATCAAATTACCTATAAGAACGACGATTAATTTGTCACATTAATATGAAAATATATTAGGTAACTACATAATATATTGAATATTAATAATCTTTCTAATATCATTTGTTCGTCCTATAAAGTATATGTTATATTTGCAGCGATTAATAAACAGGTATGTATATTAATTATCTTGTCTACCAATAAATAAATAAATAAATATATATTAAATAAATAAATAAATATATATATATATATATAAAGTTTCAGAACAGACTTATAGTGCACACCAAAGAAAATAGCTTATATTTTTTTAATTTATTTAGTGCATAACAGTCATTTACCATATCAATTTATGTTTATAAGAAAAAATAATATTTCTTTATAACTATTTTAAGATAAAGAAAATTATTTAAAATTCACATTCAAACGATTTTTATTGCACAAATTATTTTGAATTCTAAATATAAAGCAGTTTAAGCCTGCTATAAGTTAAGTTTCGATGTATGTATATATTACGGCCTAATGTTTAGAAATGCATAGTGTGTTCGCGTTCAGAAATTATGTATAATATTTTTTTTACAAGAATATAAGAGAACGAAATGTTTTATTTTTTACGTCGCATTTCCATCTTAAAAATTTTACATAGGTACAAACGCAAACACACTATAAAAGCTTAATAAGTTGTGTAAGCAGAAGTTGAGGGCGCCACATGGTAACCCTGGTATTATAAACACATATAATGTAAGCGATTCATTGTATATAAAATTATATTGTTTCTATTAAAATATTATTATTTTAATAACTTAGATATACTGAAATATTATTAAATAATATTTTAATGGTAACACTAGGCAATGAGTGACATTATCTAAAAGGAGACGGTCCATTTCAGGTCTGGTCTTGTACAGTAAACCATAAATAGAGAAAAATAGTAATTTCATTAAAAATAAAATAAGTTAGTTTTGAAACTGAATTACAAGCAAAGAATAAAAACTTATTTCAAGTTTTTTAAACCAGATTCCGATCGATTAATGACATATTTACTTATATTTGACAGATAACGCCAAATAAGAATGGATAATAAAGAAGAATGGATATCCATACGCCATTATACACGTAGTGTTGCATGTCTTGAAAACATTAAAATTATGCTACCACTGATATTGAGATGAATTCATGGATATAAACAAATCAAAACTGTTTGAATATTTTCTTTCCTTCATCTCATTACCTGTACTAAAGTAGACCTACATCCCATACAATTTTGGACCGTCCCCTTTTCATTTTTTTTTTCTTATTGAAATAGAGCTTAGGGACTATATACAATTTAAAAACTTTGATTTATGGTAATAAAGTTATTTAAAGCTTGTTATGGTCATGGGTAAGTGTTAAAGATTTGTTTTTTATTATTCTTGGTTGCCAGAGTAGTTTTAGATTTTAATTTTATGAATCGGTCTTAAAAGGGTACCTTTGCACATTCCGAAAATATAATGTTTCTGTAAATAAAACGCATAGTTTATTACGCTATCTCATATTGCTTTTTATCGTTTAAAACAAATATAATATAATGAATACATTAATCGTACATAATCAAAAAAAATTATAGTATGTATTTTAATTATAAAATAGTGGTATTTAAGATGTTAGTCTTACACGTTTCAATGAAATTATATTACATTTAGCACATTACATGCTGAGTAATTTACAATTATGACATTCTCAATCTAAACGAGACTATG
Organism: Helleia helle; assembly: GCA_963853865.1. Taxonomy (NCBI): domain Eukaryota; kingdom Metazoa; phylum Arthropoda; class Insecta; order Lepidoptera; family Lycaenidae; genus Helleia; species Helleia helle. The sequence goes on from OY971425.1 coordinate 20,468,792, forward strand.
CTGATAATTTTTAATATTTTCACCGAAACAGAAAACTATATTTTTGAAGATACGAATCGCGCAAGCCTATTTTTATATTAATAATGCCTTTGTTGTTGCCTTAAAATATAATCTTTCGTCAGTTTTGAGTAGTTTACTTCGCAACGGTTGTGTCTAATAGTATAGTGAACACGAAAATAACCGCGAAATGTCCATTTTTGTCGTTTAATGAGAAAAAAATATTTTTTTGAATTACCATAAATTTTATGACAATATTATTATATTCGGACAGGAAATTGATGTAGTTTGTCTGTGGTATAAGCACAGATTATAATTTGTGTTGTTATCGGATAGGCGTAAGATTAAGATAAGGTACATTTTAATGATGCCAACTGGGGAATCATAAAAAAAAAAATGATTCCACTCAACCCTTGAGTGAGGTCCATATGGAATTTTATATTGTATCCAAAATTAAAAATATGTGTATTCTAAAAAGTATAATATATAGTTTATTATATTTTCAACCTTATAAATGTATACTATAAATTGTATATCAAAATATCTGTGCGATGGCGGGTTTAATATTTCCCGACGCCATCTTGTTTAAATATTTTTGTAATACAAATTCCGTATACTTTTAATTCCATGACCATAGTCACCCGTGCCTATAGAGAAGGAAGTTCTCAAGTTTGGATGCCTTAATTATTTTTTCTTTTCACGAATCATCACTGCAATGACTTTTTACATTATATATTGGAATTGCACTAGGATTAAATAGATGTTGTGTCAATGCGAATTCAACTTTGGCGGGAACTAGGGTTGACTTCGCATAGTGGATGTTTTACTCATGGAGTCAATATTTTCATGTGTACTAATTAAGATATATGTAATGAGTGTCTTGATAGTAACAGACTCATTGTAGCTAAAATATTTGTGAACGTACAAAAAGTATTACCAGCGTATGATTTTTTCGAGCTTGACAGTTGTTAGGAAAAATAAAATGGATTGTCAGTAATTTATTAGATTCATCTCTTAGTTGCTCTTATGCAACTTGCACTCCCACAAAGCAAGGTCCCAACTTAATAATTAATATAACGTAAACTGAGCTTTACTTTGATAGTGGCAAATCCTTCAAGGAGCCAAAGTAAAAGAAGAAGAATTTGTTGGAAACATATTTAAGAAAAAATAATTCTTTTAAAAAACACTCTGGTTTGCTCTTAATAGCACCACACTATAATCATTTCAATCATGACTCATGGGAGTGTATTATTATTTATTTATAAACAATATTTATCATGAATGAACATCAATGCAACGAACTTTAATTACAGGGAACTATTAGAACAAAATATAAAAAAAACGCTTTTAGCGTTTCTAGTCACAATCTTTTGGTACCTGTAGGTTTTCCCGTTTTTTTATTAATACATTGTTGATGCAACACCATAAGATAACGTCATAGACATTCTTTTACTATTTCTGCGAGAATATTAACATAACTCGGCAATACCGTTAAAATTTATGTTTAGCTACAATGACCGGTCTGTAATATGAGCTTAACTTTTTTACCGGACTAGGTAAGGTATGTTGATACGTTTAACAGTCAGAGGATTTAGTGGAGCCGCCGGAGTCGGACCACATGCTGCTAGGTTTACGTTAAGACCATATAAAATAGAAATAATAAAATCATTTTGAAAAAAGATATTCATTTTACTATACCTATGTGATCATATGTATACTAAAAGAACAACACTTAAGTTTGTTAGTATGTTATGTAGCTGTTTGTAATATTTTATAACACTCGTCTTGTTTTACGACAGTGTCTTGATATACGGAGGTTTTTGAACATCTGTGATCATCATCCATATGGAAGAGTTTAAAAATTGCATCATTTATTTCAATTTAACTTAAAACAACGACGGTATAAACATTGCACTTATCACGAATGTGGTCGTTTCAATATCTTTTATAACAAGCGTGTGGTTCGGCTGGGCGAGCTCAGTAGTGTGGCGAGTAAGAGAACGCATTATATTGTTGTATCCGACTTGGTCTCTAGGTGGCTATATACGATTGTAACCGACGACGTATGTCTGAAAATAAAGCTAGTCATGTGTTTATATTGATGTTTCATTTGTGATACACCTTTTGGGCTAGATTTGGGAGAAAGATTACTGCCCCGGGTTTCCCACAAGATAACCTCAATAGAGATTAGAAAATTACCTGACGGGTCAGACACTTTTTCCAAACATGTATTTATTGCGCTTTTACAAAAAAAATGTTCTTTGTATTCGACAAATATTAAGGGGTCTCTTTCGTTGCTCGACGGTTTTCTGACCTCCAAATCCAGCTCTGTATACCTTTTATGACGTAGGTTAATACTAATAGGGTAAGGCTCCTGGACTTATGTGGGGATTCGCACTTGGGAATAAACTGTAGGCACCCTACCTACACATTATAATATTAATAATAAATTATCTTTATTGTACACATACATTACATAATTAAACATTAATTATATACACACTTTAATTATATAATATATACAGTACACATATTTATACATAAACACACTATATTACAATTATATACATAAATATACATTTACACATTTTCACGTATATCGATATCCTATCGACACATCGATGCGACGGATATCGATAGCCTTTACGCTCCGCACTACAGACAAAACCTGTTTGGCCGGTCGGAGAACTGCGTATGCGCCGGCCAGCAGTGACCAGTCACGATCACACTCTGACGCGGAACGCTCATATCTTTCGCTAACGCATAATATAACTTCGCGCTTATATCTTATTGTATTCTGCTTATGCTTGCTTAATTACCTATAAGTACTTTCTATCTTTCTCGCTATATGTACCTGACTTTCTGTGCTGAACTTTCTTCCGTGCTCCTTCTGTCACTGACAGACTGACACTGTCTCTCAGAAGGAGACCATCGCCATTCAGGATTCGTTGTCACCGCGGTGATGACGCTCGGCAAAGACTGGTCCCCTCTGATGACTGATGTCAGATCGCGACGCAGCGCCACCCATCTCGGGCACGAGGTGAGGTGGCCCGCCCAAATGGTTGCACCATACTGCGAAAGTAGCTTGCAGGCGGCGCTGGGTCCTCCGAGGTTCGGGAGGGAGAAGTCTGACCAGCGCACTTGCCGCCTTCACGATCTTCGGTCCATACATTGAGAAACGTAAACAGCTTTTATTTGTAAGCAGTAAATAACTACAGAGTGGTCCGAGTACCTAAGTCCATGTAAAGTTTTTCAAATTTCGCGAGCACTTGGAGCTATAATATTGTCTCTTCTGCACCATGATTCGGTAGCCGGGGGTAAGCCCGCCATTATGGGCGAAGCGAATTGAGCCGAGGGGGCTCTTTGTACCCCTCTTATAAGAGGAGACAAAAGAGCAGGGGGCAAGGACGGGAACCTCACCCTATTGCACTGTGTTGGCGATGGGAGGGGTTGTTCTGTGGTGCGGGACAACCCCTCTGTGGAGGTGACTAACCGTCGAGGTGCCGTTTGTTCATCAGATCCGAGGCACCTCACCAGAGTTCCACATACCCGCGTGGGGAGACCCACTCCTCCGCGGGATGCCTCAGAGCATTTCCCGGCGTTAAAGAAAAAAAAGGGACCAGGGACTTATTACAGGGTTATTTGTAAATCACCAGCGACCTCTAACATAAAGTGTATTTAAAAAAGTCTGTTTACTTTAAAATCTGCTTGCCGCTAAATTATTTTAAAATGGAACTCAGAAAGATGTCGTTTAAATTCTACTGCAAGTATTTCCTTATTAGCAAGTATAGTTATTTATTCCAGACCTCTAGTAGTAGCAGGTGGTAACGGGGATTGGTGTCAACAATATGGAGGAAATTCTCATATTAGGGCCAAAATTATACAAAAAATGACATACTGGTCGTATTTTCATAGGCTGCACCCAAGAGAATGTAATCACTACGTTTTTATACAAAACGGCAATTTCATAGGTAAAGACCTAATACATAGGCTGCACTAAAAGTATAGGCAATGGAATATTTCCACTGTTCCTGTCATATTAAAATCTTTTTAATTGAAAACTCCTTGGTTTTAAAAATTGAATACCATTTATTTATTTAAAAAAAGATTCTCGGTCTTGTCAAACTTGTTTAATCGTTGAGAAAATGGAATTGACTCGAGAAAATTCTAGAGCGATGATTTATTATGACTTTCGAAGTGGTTTAACACAAAAACAGTGTGTTGACCGGATGATTTCTGCATTTGGCGATGAAGCCCCATCCAAAACCACAGTTTATCGCTGGTTTGCTGAATTTCAACGTGGACGTATCAAGCTCAGTGATGATCACCGTCAAGGTCGTCCAAAAAATTGCAGTCACCCAAGAAAACGTTGATGCTGTGCGTAAGCTGATTGAAGAAGATCGACATGTGGCATACCGCCAAATTCAGGCAACTTTAGACATTGGCATGAGTCAAATAATCTTGCATGAACAATTAGGTGTAAAAAAGTTGTTTTCCCGATGGATACCGCATTTGCTCTGTGAAGAGCAAAAAGCGGCTCGCGTTACTTGGTGCGTCAGAACTCTCGAAATATTCCACGCAGGATCCTCAAATGCTGTATACATCGTATCAGGTGACGAATCCTGGATATACGCGTACGAACCCGAAACAAAAAAACAGTCACGAGTTTAGGTGGTTTTTAGAGCAAGAAAACATAGAATAGAGAATACTTCGAAAAGCAATAAATACATTTTTAAATAGTAATGTTGTGTCACTTCCTTGATTCCCGAAATTTTCAGTGCCGCCCTCGTATCATCTCTGAAGTAAAGAAGAAAGGACCAGGAATTGAATTAAATAAAACACAAAATTCTCGTAATAAATATTATTTCAACACTTGTCACTAGCCTAGTTAAAGTACAGATCCGGCCGCAGTCGAACGAATCAAAATAATATTTACAGAGAAACAATATAAAACTAATTACAACTAAATGAATGCACAGAATTCAATAGAAACCATAAAATATCAACCAAATATAATCCCTTACTCCGAACTTGATTTATAATATATGCTAATATACGCTAGCAATTGGACTATTACGTAAAGCAACAAATGTCAAACTGCATATGATTATAGTAATATATATTACAGGCAGTGGAGTGGCCAAACTGCATTGGAAAGTTGCAGTGGTAGGTAATATAGAAAAAATAATCTAACCATTACATGTTTATGTTAATAAGTTTGGCAATCAATATAATATTCAGTGAGCACATTAATGAGATCCTATCATGTTAAAATATAATCATATTGAGCTGACAGTGAAACTGTATTTAGTATAGCAATGGTTACGGAAGATATTAAGACATTTAGCATGGTCTTACGGTACATAGTAATAATATAATAGCTATTCAATATTTCTCTATAATCTGGTATTGTCTCTGCAGATCTTCATCAAGTTAAGAGTAAGATATAAAACAATAAAATATGACTTCAATAAAAGTTACTCGTAAATTGTAAAAATAATGAATAACTAAATATGTCAACTCAAGTGTTTCTTCATCCGCTGGGAACCTATGCGATATGTAGTGATGGCCGGGTCATGCTAGCTCGTCGAGTTCTTTGGTACTATACATAATATCTAGTATCTAGCATTCAACTACTATATCAAAATGTTTCTACATTAACTGTTAAATTGGAACTCACTAGAGAAGTTTCCTCAAATGATTCAATAACAAAATATAAAAATTCTAGTCAATTTCAGGTGATAACAATAACTCTGTTATAAGATCTCGTATAAAAGTACCCAAACAATAAGGTAACTTTTAAAATACAAAACAATATGATTTAAATCAAGAAATCTCTTGTGAGGAAATTCTCTGCAATAACAAGATCCAGCCGACGCAGGTGTTTGTGTGGGGGGTGAGGGTAACATTGTCTGGTGAGGGCGACATTGTCCAGTGAGGGTGACATTGTCTCGTGAGGGTGACATTGTCCAGTGAGGGTACAGAGTCGGTGCCTTCGCGGGTGCTCACAGCGCCAGCGCCGCCGAGCGCTTGTCGCGGCTCTTGTTCCGAGCGACCGTCCGCGCTTTACACGCCGCAGTATTTTGTAAATGCTGCAATACAAATGTTTATTTTACTATGTTTTTTTTTAAATTAAATAAAAAAACTTTGTTTTATTTTAAATTACGCTAAAAAACAAATTTTCTAATGATTATGTGTTTTACCCAGTACAATTATGGCAAGTAATTACCTACATAAATAAAATAAAAGTAAAGAAAAGGCCAGAAGCTCTAACACAAGACGATGAAGGGTCAATTTAACTCCAACTACATCAGATTTCCAACAGGTGGGAGAGATTGTCTCAGCGTAAGAAAAAATATATGTCCACTGGTCGGAAATAGGCTGATGACAAACATATGTACTGACCCGCTGTAGTTTGTTCAGCTTGCGTGTTGGCTGTGTCACGTGTGACGCGAGCGGAAGCTGCAGCGCGGCGCGGAGGGCAGGGACATGCGGCGCCAGCGTGTACAGCGCCCCGCCCAGCGCGCCCGCGAGCGCCGAGTACGAGCCGCGCGCCGCCCACGTGTCGCAGCACACCCACTCCGTGCCCACGCGCAGGCGTTCCTCCGGCACCAGGTCCTCCTGTGGTCGTTATACACCATTATATACCAGCTGTATCAACGTTCTCACAGCATATAAACTTCGCAGGGTAACCAAATGGGTCAATTTTCACGTATGTCATCCTTTTTTCTGGTAAAATACAATCTATAACTGTTTATCATAGCCAGATCGAAGGTAGACTGATTTTTGGGCATGCGTATCACGCATTTTGCTTAGACAAATCACTTTCAAATATAACAATGTGTTTACCTCGAAGTACTTGAGTATGTCGCGGAAGGTGGCCCGTTGCAGCTTGCGGTCGCGCTTGGCGCGGTACTTGTGCGAATCGCTGGCGAGCGCGCGCAGGGCGTCCAGCGGCGGGTCGGGCACGCCCTCTCCACCGTCTCCGCGCGCGCTCTCGTCCGCTACCGCTAGTGCCGCGCCCGCCGCCATGCGCACCTGCGATTTAACGTATATACATCGCATCACACTACAATAATAAACGCACCTGCGACACAGCAACATACACATGACAAACAATCTACGCACCTGCAACACATTCTCAAAATGCTGCACTGTCTCTTCGTTCACATTCTATTAAATAGGATATTGGAAGCAAATTGCTTCTAGTAAACTAACATATTATGTACAGTACAAGGTGTTATGTCAGTCTGTTGCATGTAGTCAGCAGCAATAACTGTACCTCCATTTCTTGTTATAAATGGTTATGCTACAAGGTATTGCTGCCAGTCTGTTGTATATGATTTATTTCTTTCAACCTTTCAATTCCAACAACTTAACTATCATTACAGGCACTACCCAATTCGCTAGTGAAGCACAAATAATTTACATAATATAACAAATAACGCTATCCTTGTGAATTCAATCAGTGTACAATTAAAAATCTCCGTCTCCTATGCTACATGATCAGTAGTTACCTCCAGACTGGGGGCGTGCAGCAGGTCGGTGAGGCGCGGAAGGTGTGCGAGCAGCGCGCGTGCGTGCGGCGGCTCAGCCAGCGCCAGCAGCAGCGCCCAGCCGTCCAGCGCCGCCGCGTGCCACGCGCCGCCCTCCACCGCCTCGCCGCACGCCTTCACGGTGCCGTCGCCCTGAAGAAAGAGAGGGATATATTTTAGAGTGGGACAGATGTGCTTTTTTAAAGAAAGTTGGATAGGCAAACGGGCAGACGAGCCACGTGATAGCAAGTGGTCAGCGTCGCCCATGAACATAAACAAGTTAACCAGGACTAGCCCAGGTAACTGATTCACCCCACCATGGTTCAGGCCTTGACGTGGTGGTGGGGCTCAGTAGCCTAGGATGAGCCCAGCACCTTGAGCGAAGCTAATTGTGCCGAGGAGCCTCTTTGTACCCCTCTTATAAGAAGAGGGGACGAAAAAGCAGGGGGCAAGGGGCGAGGATGGTAAGCTCACCCCATTGTACTGTCCCGACGTTGGGAGGGGTTGTTCTGTGGTCCTGGACAACCCCTCTGTGAAGGTGGCGTCGGTCCCTTAGGGCAGGGGTCGGCAACCCGCGGCTCGCGAGCCACATGTGGCTCTTTCGAGGGGAAGTTGCGGTTCTTTTTCCATACGCAAGCAAGTACTCTAATATTGGAACGAATTTTTTTGGCTCTTTTAAAACTGTGAAATTGAATAAATTCTAATTTTTGGCTCTTCCAACTTAAAAGGTTGCCGACCCCTGCCTTAGGGGACTGTCTAGCCGTCGAGGTGCCCTGTTTGCTCATTAGATCCAGGACACCTCACCAAAGGCGGCATTGGTGGCATTCGCCGGGTTTTAGTTGGTAGAGCTGCGTCCACTTACCAGCTTCTGGGCGCAGCGAGTCCCACATACCGGCGTGGGGAGATCAACTCCCCCGCGGGATGCCTTCCCGGGATGATTTCCCGGCGTTAAAGAAAAAAAAAGGTAACTCATTCATTTGTAGCCTATCCTGTGATACATCTCACAATAGGTAACAACTTAATATTGTTTTGCCAGTAATTACTCTGCCTTTCTTGCCCTTCCCTCCAAAACACAGCAAAGCTATTGTACCTTTAAATAACTCCCACTGAAGATGGTCTCGTACATTTTCATGACGTCCAGTATGATGGACATGTCATCCTCCATCAGGTAGCACAGCACTGCGAGAGATGAGCAGCACTGGAAACATCAAATTAGGATTGTTATTGACAATCTTTTATACTACTATATTTAATGTTTGTAAGTAGGTAGTTTTATTTCCTAATTTTTGTAGTGGCTTTGGTCACTCTTGATCACAAAGCCAGCCTCATAAGTAATATAATATGTTGGGACAGTAAGTAGGTAGATGTATGATGATTACTCATTTATGAATAAAAACATTGACGAGGTGTCCCCATGGCATGACAGGGGAAATTAATAACAGTAAGCACACAGTTTTATTATATTTGTATTATGATCTACAAACCTCAGCACGAGTGTCAAGCGAGGCAGACTTGTCTGTAGCGAGAGCAAAGAGAGCGGGACGTACTTCAGCCATGTATTCGTCTGTACCCTCCTCACCAATCTACAACATAAGGACGTGTTTTTAAAATATAAATTTGGTTGTCCTCAGTAAAAAATCCTCTTTAACGTAAACAACAAATCCAGCTGTGTTCAAATATATTTAAAGCTCCTGACAAACCAACAGTATATAATGATTCAATTTCTTCTTTACCATCAGCATATAATACAACTAATTTACATCAAATAATCCTTATTTCATGGTTCACTTTGGTTAGTCACATAGTTTAGGCCAAGTTGGCTAAGGTGGAAATAAATCCTCCCCACCATGGTTCAAGCCTTGTCGTGGCGGTAGGGATCAGTAGCCTAGGGTGAGCCCAGCATCTTGGGCGAAGCAAATGGAGCCAAGGTAGCTACTCTTTGTACCCCTCTTATATGAAGAAGGGACAAGGGGCGAGGATGGGAGAGGTTGTTCTGTGGTGCGGGACAACCCCTCTGTGGAGGTGGCATCGGTCCTTTGAGGGACTGACTAGCCGTCGAGGTGCCCCGTTTGCTCAACAGACCCGGGACACTTCACCAAAGGCGGCATAGGTGGTGCTCGCTGGGTTTTAGTGGGTAGAGCTGCGTCCACCTTACCATCTTTCAGGCGCAGCTTTTGCCCTGTATATTTATATACCTGTAATGCTATTGCGGCTTGACGCTACATATCTTCCAAGATATTGATAAATGAAAATCCACAATGATGTATCTTTCCCATCTGTAGAGGTATCTTATATTTACCTGTAGCGCTAGCAGCGGCGCTATGGCAGCAGCAGCTTTCCTCTCGGCGTCCCGTCCGCGGCGCAGCGCCCTTGCCACGTGATCGGCGAGCGTGGCCTGGTGATTGACCAGCAGCGCGCCCACGTACCGCCGCTGCAGCGCCGCCCGCAGCGACGTGAGCGCGGCGGCACGCGCGACTGCGGCCCGCGAGCCCAGCGCCTCTATCACCTCCATCACCTTCTCTTCGTACTTCTCCAACGCTTCGTTCTCTGTGAAATAATTACGAATAAACTTATTCATTTCATTTTGAATGTTCACAAAAAGTCTCTCATTATGGACATTTCAGGATGACAAATTGGAAAATTTGATACAAAATATTGAAAACATTATTTTTAAATTAATAGAAACCAATGATAGATTTAATCGACATTCAAAAAGCTACTTTCTTGATATTATTTTCAATAAAAAAATTAATTCGAATTATAACAAAACAAACTGTACTACATATATTTTAAAAGGCTTAAAATTTTGTTAAATCATAATATAACCACAAGAAATTGATTATGGCTTGTGAAAATAGAAGCTCATATATATTATATGAGTATGAGTTTATAATTAAAAAAAGGAAAAAAAAAAACAAAACATTAGTTATAATCTATTTGGTGTTATAATGTTACAAACTTAACCAATGACCATTGGTTGCTTGACTTGTATGTGATTTGTTTCCAATTTGGTATATTATTATATATTTTTTTTTCTTTTCCTATTTTATTATGTAAACGTTTTCTTTCTTTACACTTATTTATTTTTAACGTTCATCTGTACTGTGGTGCCATGTTTGGTTTGCTGAATAAAGTTTTTTCTATTCTATTCTATATTATATAGAAACTATAACGTAAAAAAGTTGTAACATTATTATGTCTAGTATATTTATTTGATCTGAGGGATCTTTTGAATATGTACAATATACTTTATACTACAACTGAAACAAAGCAAAACCCTTTGCAATATATATTGTAAATGTATCTCATGGTAATATGATGAAAATTCATTAGTGATTAGAATGAGAGGTCTTACTATAAAACAATATATCAGAGAAACTAACAGCTTGTTACTTCCTGAATCATGTAGGAAGTACATTGTCATCTTGAATAGAACAGCTTTTTTAACATAATATTGGCTTAAAACCATATATTTCTGCTAGAAATATATCATTTTCATTGTAGGTGTTATAATTCATTAATACAATATATAGTTGCACATTACTTATATAGTTGCACAATAATTTTTATAAAATATTTCCATTACCCAAAGGTTACTTGAAAGAAATCGATTTTCAGAGATAAAGTCACCTTTATGTCCACATGTTTCTTTTTGTTATTCTGTTATATTTTAGTGATACTTTTTTCAAATACCTTCTTTTGTGAGAAAAACTATTATTGGGAGCTCTAATTCATATCTAAGTATATTTTATAACAAAACAGAAAATAAGTGTTTGGTTTGAGGTAAGACCAAGAAAAACAATTTACCAAAAAAAGAAATACCAAGCTGATGCTTGGCCATTCAAGTACTGAATCAATAATGCAACTTATACATTTTAAGTAAATTGAAATTAACATCTTTTGCTTAATCAAGCCTGACCTTAATCAGTGGGATTAATGTTGAGATGTAGCTCAGAATTCTTTAACAGCTGCACGACCAATTGTCGCATTCAAGTCGTATAATTCATAAATCATGCAATAACACAACAAAATTAGTCATACATTACTTATCTGTATTGTGCTATATGACATAATAAAATTTGACATTCACCAACTAATCTCTTGATAATTATCAGATTAATATAATGCCACTTTGTTGTGTAGCAGAATGGTCAAGGTTAGTGAAATAATTTTTCATGATATTTATATTTGTGTCATAATATAAATGTAGGCACATTCGAATAATGTTGCTAGGATAGACAAACAGACGGACAAGCCAGTTGCACATAAAAAAGTTCTACAAGTCTTGGTGTTAGTAAAAATGCTGCCAGTCCTTGTATTCCAATTTTGAAAAGCTAGTTGACGAAAGCAATAAGCAGCATGGTAATACCCATGTAGAGGAAAGCGCAACTCCAGCGCTACCACAAGTAAAAATAAGAAAAACTATCATGCTACAGTTAAAAACAATATTTATTCACAACAAACGCAATCCGTTTTGCCGTCACTCTGTGAGATTAGAGATGCCTCAACGTATAAATATTTCTCATACTGTAAATAAGTTTGTCTCCTTGTGACAAAGACTAGTATCACCTGTTTCCACCAACAAACAACTAAAACTGCGCATCATGCTATGTTGCAGCACAATGCACCATATTTACTACGTATGAGTATTTTATTGTAATATACTCTATTTTTTGCTAGTGGTCATAAAAAATTCTTACCTGCTTCATCATGATTGCTTCTTAGGTCTGACTGACCTGATGTCTCCGAGCAGTTGTCTGTCGTCATATCAATGCCTGCGTCTTCATCTGATGAATAGACAACTTCCGTTCTTCTGTGCTCTGAAATAAAATAAATATTAATAAAAGAACATGCATGGAATCTATTTACAACACCATAATTCAATAAAAATGAGACAATCTAGCTATAGGAGATGACAAGATGATTTAATTTTAGAACTTAGAAAACATAAGCTTTGTATGACATTATGTTTAATAAAAGTATCTGCTTGTATACAAAACAAAATATAATAATTAACATTAAATAATAACCAAACATGGGTAATGTTTGGTTATATTATTAATTTGGTACCTAATTAAAACAATAGAATGTATGTTGTTAATGTTATGTAATAAAAATATACTGTAGAATCAAAGACACATATTTTGTGTACATTTAATGTAAATAGATTTTCATGGACATTAGTGTGTAAGAATGCTATTATGATACCTAATTACTTTAATTATGTTGTAGATAGTAGTAATCACAAAACAAAGGAGATATAGTTTATTAACACATTAATTTTAATAATGAGTGTGTACATATGGTACAAATGTTTATTGCATAATATTATGTGGATTTTTGTGGGGTTTTGCACACATTATATGTGTGTAGCGATAAGGAAGTATAAGATTCTTTAGAGTATTAATAATAATATTAATAGATTCCAAGGTTAATTCCTGTTGACATGTTGCGAAATATGAAAGTTGTGTCGTTCTAAATTTGTGACTTATTGGTCGTTAATCATGTTCCTAGGTGTTTCTAAGCATATGTTTGTTGTTTATGACGCTATCGCAAAATTCATCAGTTCATTTACGTGGACTGTCATTGCCAAACAAGACTTCAGCCACAAGGTCGCCGCGTGATCTCATTATTGGCAAATTCCAGACAGGATTCTTCAGCAGTATTGTAAAATTAAGCTATCTTACCTGATTTTCCTTTTTTCTTCCCTTTAGGCATGGTGTTGATTATTTGTGGAACTGAGTTGACTTTTAATAATGCTAAAACAATATATTCACTACTGGAAATTTACTATGTTTCTCACTTAATCAAGACGGAGAAAAACTTAGTATTTCAGTTCTTATAGAACAATTCGGGCACCAAGTATAACATAAAACTAAAATTTCAGAAAAACTTTTTAACATGTTTAACCGCGTATCATGCACACACGACTCCACTTATTTGCGCAATGCGTTCTGTCAAATGTCGAAGTGTCTTAAATAGGGATGTGATAAACGGCTTTTTATTTTCAACACGCTTAAGCCTCTGGCTTTTATTTTTCAGCGCGCTTAAAAAAGCCGGCCGAGCTTTTTATTGTAACGCATTATGCAGGCAACAGACAGGATCACCTCAGCGACAGGCTGGCCCCGGCGAAGGCCAGATACTCCTTGTAGGGGGGGAATGCCCGGCTGCTACTAAGCAGTCCCCACGACGTCGTGCCATACAGACCCAGGTTCCCATCCTGAGTCCGACACGAGCACAGGGGCGTTACTGGAGGCGCATTAAATAGCGCCTCCTACGCCCGCGGGAGAAGGCTTCGTCGGCGGCCTCCTCTCTCACCCGCTCGTCGACCTCCTTCTGGGACATTACTGCCTCACAGAAGGAGACCATCACCGTCCAGGACTCGTCGTCACCAAGCATCGCGGTGATGACGCTCGGCAGAGACAAGTCCCCTCCGATGACTGATGTCAGGATTGGGATTGATTTTTAAATTTCTCTTAATAAATAATTCATTCAACATGATGATGATAATGAATATAATATATTATACTTTTAAAATTATTACGTTGGGACATCCCACACAAGACCATCTGATCCTAAACTAGGCAGATCCTGTTCTTATGGCAACCAGACAACTGATGTATACTTATATTATATTATTTTCTCCACTAGTCATTACCACCGCCATTATTCTCGTAACCCTGCCGTTGAGAAGAAGTCGGCCGTGATAAGTCACGCGAAAGTAAATCATTGAAAACACCCAAATGTTTCAGTTTCAAATGTTGTTTCAAATTACTTATAGTTGTTCTATAAGATATTTGTTTTTCACATGTATTACTTATTTATAACTATAATATACTTAATTCCTAATAAAAATATCAGTTTACTATTGACAATTATTATTTACATTAACCAATAAAAATCAGTTAAAAATTAAAATCAAAAATCATAAATCATAATAAAAGTTCCTAAGCTGCAAAAAGTTTGTAACCAACCAAAAACGGAGCGTTGTCAGTCTGATAGAAATGTTATGTAAACAGGCAGAATGTATTTTAGCCGTTTAATACGTAACCAATCGAATCTAATATTGATTCTTAAAGGTATAGGGATAAGGTTTTAATCCAATAAAATGAAAAAATCTTTATATTGCGTCATATCACCCACAGCGTATAGAAGTATGGCTCCTTATTCACATTATATTTTGAGTTTTAAACGTATCGGAATAAGGTTACTTTCCTTTAATCATGATAATATTGTATTGAATTTTTTAAAATTTTAACCTTGACGATTAATCGAAATCAGCTTGATTTTATTAACGCGCTTGAATGATTTTTTCAAAAAGCGGAATTTTTACAGCTCTAATTGATTAAGCGCCCATCTTTAGTCTTAAATGGAATCAACCACATTTTCCTCCGCCATTTTCTATGTGTTGCTACTAACAAAAATACTAAACTTAGTGTGAAATTAAAGAAGCATTTACAATAGTAAACTTAATAAATAACGATAACAGAATAAATAATTACTCAATTTGATTATTTTTGAAGTTTAGTAATATTTATCTCAATAAATATTACGGGTAAACTTTATTAAACAGTGGAATTCAGATATTTTTTACACTAGTAACATTATTATAATGAAACATTAAGTTTCACTTTTCAATTTCAAATGATTCATATATTCCTCCGACCACAAGTGTCTAATGTTTTGCAATATTGTAACACACTAATTTATGTCATATTTCATAATATTTTCTTTTAACTGATATTTTAATAAGTCATCGAGCAATAACGGTTTACAAATGGTTTACAACGACGATACGCCCTATTTCATAATTAGATACTTACATAATATTATATAAAACCATAGATTAAAACACTTTGTTCAGAACATTATATAACTAGATAATAATAAACACATAACTATCATCATCATCAGCCTTATCAGTAGCAATTTACACTGCTGGCCTTAGCCATAGACCATTTGGTAGAGGTAGAGCTACCTAGCCAGATCTTAACTAAAACCCAAGAGGCCACTCAAAAATAAGTTGCTTGGCCCAGTCTCAGGTGAATAATTATGTATTGTATGTTCATGGATCACGTTGTTTTATCCCATGTTTGCGCGAATTTCACTCATAATAATAAATGCAACAACATTTACGGATTTTATCGCGGTTTATTAAGATTTTTACATGTCCGACGTTTCGGATACTTTACTGCAACCATGGTCACGGAAAGATGCTCAGAGACAGTCCTACCGTGACCATGGAAGCTGTAAAAGTTGTTTCATTATAACGTTGATCATTTTTCACCAACGGGCTCGTATATTCTATAAACAAATAATACAAAAAGACACTTATAATGTTGTGCAACCATTTGCACAATATTTATTTTTGATCTTTATTTTTGTATACAAGCGTTTTGTTCATCAAACGCCAGTCGTTACGAGATTACAGCAATAAATTGTGAAACACCTGTACCACCAGTATTGGCACTTCCCAATACTACATGATGATGCATTAAGAAGGTCTTGAAGTCTAGGTTATATACCCAACTAACTAAATGTAGTAATACAACAGTTACCCCCTATGTTTTATATTAGGTATAAAATATCTGTTCTAAAAAGATAGACAGGATAACACACAAGTTCGAGTTTCCAGGGTTTTGAAAAATAAGATCTTGTGCCATTTGCATGACGTTTATTTATTTATTATGGACAACCAGTTACAATAAATACTTACAAATAAAAATACTAGTGAAGTGTTATTATATTAGTACGAATATGTGAGTTATGTACGTTAAATGATTATAAAGTAAATATTCATTTGACGTAAATAACTCACATCGATAAAGACTAATAATAGACAAATAAATATAGCTTCGGGTGCTTACCGCGTTTATAGGTTTATTGAGGTCCCGATATTTTAGCAATATCATCGCCATGATCATGGGGAGATTAATAATACCTATATTAAAATATTTTTAAAAATACATAAAACAATGTGAAAGTTACAGAAAAATAAAGAGAAAAAAGGAGACTAGTTGGTTGTATGTAAATATATCTGAAGCTGTTCATAGTAAGAAAACCAGGAGAAAATTTCCTATCTCAAGTAGGTACTTAGTACTTACTCTCAGAAATGTATCCTTAATATTTATAACTAGAAGATTTCCGCGGTTTCACGCATCTTAAAAGAAAATAAAAGGACAAAAGCCTTTAATTTATTGAATTATTCATAAATGCAAAAATATTTTTCAAATCGGACTGGAGTCCAAAGATTAATTTTTGACGACCTCTGTGGCTCAGTGGTAAGCGCGTTGGCGCTCAAGCCGAAGGTTGCGGGTTCGAATCCTGCCAGGGAACAAAATATTTTCTGTGTTCCTGGGTCATGGATGTGATGTGTATTATATAATAAAAATCTTAAATATAATATGTATAGTATAAATGTATTAAATATATTTCCGTTGTCTGGTACCCGTAACACAAGTCCTTCGAGAACTTACCACGGGACCAGATTGACGTGGTGTGAAAGCGTCCATAGATATTATTATTATTAATATTAGTATAGATTTTGATCCGGCGTTAAAATCTAAAACCTTGTGAACTAGATTTTCTCTTTTCTAACTTTGTATCTTAATAAATTTATATATTAAGTACTAGAAGATTACTAGACTAAAGTTAGGTTTAATTTTACAGCTATGAATATTACATTAATGAATCACTACCCATGTGAACAATTAAGCATAGGTAAATAAATAAAATCAAATCTGTATAAATAAAATAAATCTTGAAACTAATAAATTTATTAAAATATACTATAATATATTGCTAAACATATTATATAATCTATATAAACAATTCTCAATCGATTGTAAAGAAAAAATACATCTTACATTTGCACATTGCACTTTTGCCACTCAATCATTCACAACAGGAACATTGAAACTGAAACCTAGCACTGTTTATCTTTTAATGAAAAATGCAATAAACCTCAAATATCATAAACACAACGCTGAACACCGCGCGTTTTGGTGATGAATTCCTCTGTTCCTGGGCTCGTTCATCGATCGAGTTCTTCATGTCCTTCCATAGAGCTTTCTGCTGGTTGGAGCCGGATAAATTCCCGAACTTATATTCCGCACACTGTACAGTCACCATCGGTGGTAGACCGAGGAAGATCAGACGCGAGCTGGTACGCTTGAGGGACACAGATCCTCGTAACTCCTCAATTTCGCGCCCATTTATGTACCATCGTATCTCCGAGTCGGGGGCTCCCCTGCAGTACGCCTGCATCTCGTCTCCTTCTCCGAATTCCTTCGCCAATCCTTCTAGCAGCGGCCGCCTGTGCATATGTCCGTGCACTTCCATATAGGCAGTTCTAGTTTCAAACTTGTATGGTGGGACATCGCGCTCTATATCGCACCTGTACAATCCTGTCGCTTCCTCACTCAGCGCGCCAAGCTTGAGCCTGCACGCTGTGGGACCGCATTCTATCAATTCCACCCGCCCCACGCCTATGATGGGGAAGGATCTGGTGCTAGGTGCAGAACCGGGTCGGTATCTGAAGAACTCGTTGGGTCCCTTGAACCAGTTGAGTAGCGTGAAGTTGGCGTCATATTGGCACTCGATTTCCACTTCATCCTGGCCTGGTGGGACGATGTCGGGGACTATGAGGTGAGTGATGTTGAAGGTCCTGGCTGTGACGATGGCCAGTACGTTGAGCAGCGCCAGCAGCAGCATGGTGGATGCGCGCGCGCACGACACTACTCCCTCCCGAACTGACGCGGTCTTAATTAAACAGTTTATTAAACTCACACTTAACCGTCAAACCCTCGGGACAAATTTCTGTTGGTAATTGAGAGTGAAACTCTATATTGAATTTTAGTAGGGTGCATTGTTGATTACCTCTATCTGTTCTAAATAGAGGCAACAGTTTCATTAAAATTTAGTTTCATTTAATATATTTATCGATAGGCATTTTTTATTCTACCTATTTTTGCTAAATAGCTTAGCTGTGATCTGGGATTCTCCCCAGGGCATGCCATGCAGCAATGTTATCATGTGTCACTGGGTAGGCGACATGACAAGTTTGATTATCTCAATAAATGTATAAAAATACTGTTATTTTAATTTCATTCTTCTAATATCTTCTATACTTTTGCTTCAGTATTTCCATCACGGATATTGATTATTAACGATCTTACCGCGGTTAAGGTTATTATTAGTTGATATTTATCACTAAAGAGACAGTCTAAGTGGTCTAAAATGCCCGTTAATCCGACCACAGTAGCGCAGGGTTGAAGGTGCCGGCGTCGTCAGTGAATTAGGCTGGAGTGTGTCATCCATTTCGCGAGTTACACTAATTTGGTGTGGAGCTAACGAGCGAGCAGATATCCGCCCTGATTTGATATTGATTGAGGCTATACGATTACCAGTATCTACTGGGTTACGGATTAATTCCATTGACTTTTATAGGTAAATAATTTTAAACACCCGGCCGTGAATTTTAGTAGACCTGGAATGTCAACTGGGATGACCCTTACATGTCCCACGGCTGGGCACGAGTTTCCGCTTCGAAACGTTGGAAGTTGGAACACATTCATAAATGCGCTGCCCAATGCGGGGTGACTTTACACAACCCCGAAGGCTCTCTTTGATCCGACTCTCAACAGGCAATAGGCATGCAGGTTTCCTTACGATATTGTCCTTCAACAGTGAGCTCTCGTTGTTGTTAAGGTTCGCGGGGATCGAACCCAGACTAACATACTTACTAGACTAGAGTCACTCAAATGTATACATCTTCTTATACATATACATGAACTAATCACACCACTTTAACCCAGTCCGATGCTCTTGCTGAAGATAATGTTATTCGATGCATATTTTAATGAGTCTGAAGATTCTCAGAATTCGTTTGTTAATTATTGATGACTATATCGAAGGACACGTGAGGTCAAAAATATATCAAAGTACGATAATTTTATTAATATTTATTAGTTGATACAATTATCTACTATCAATACACGAAAATAGCTCGGTAAGTTGCGTGTCGGAGTCAGGAGTTAAGATTGTGTTTTTAAAAACATTTATATTCAAAACATAGATTTAATTGTTAGCATTTTTAATGCAATCTTAAGTATTGTTATTTATATATATGTATAAGCAATTAAGTGTGTTGCTATATCACAATATGTTTTATTAAAATCGGTTCGGCCGTTCCATAGTCTGACACTTTTTTGATGAGAGCTGATGCTCTTTTGTTATTAAGTTGAGTGTTTTTAAAAGTATATCCACAGTGTAAATAAATAGTATATGCATTATAATTATTTCTACCAGCAATATTATGTTTATATACCACCAGGAACTGTAAATATTATTGAAATTCGGCTGCGCGGGCCCCTCGTCGCACGGTCGAGTGCCCACGCGCTCATCTCGGAAGCAAGACATTACAATTTTATTAGGACTCATCTCCTTAAGTGTTATCAGTCTAATTGAATAATGCTTAGCAACTACTGGCTTTATTATAATACGCGCGACAACGACGGACTACAGGCTTTGCTTGTTATCTTTTTAAATTTTAGTTGGATAGGCAAACTGGCAGACGTGCCACCTGATGGTGGTCGACGTCGCCCATGAACATGAACTAGTTTACCTGAAACTAGCCCAGGCAACTCATTTATGTGGTGCCTATCCTGAGACATAAGACGTTAAGTCTCGGTGCCAGTAAATACACTGTCTGTCTTGCCCTTCTCTCCGAAACACAACAAAGCTGTTTCACGGGAGAAACAAGCAAGACGGGGTGGTACCGTGTACTAACGCTAGCGGGAGCGCGGCGCATCCCTCCCACCCGTATATGTATAATAATAAATGTAAGTACCTACGCGCTAACCTCCGCAATGATAGTCTGCTTTGATAGGTTATTTACTAAGGAAGGCTATAAAACTTTATCATATCGAATACATAGATTTTGTTTCGGAAATAAATTCTTTATTTTTTATTTTAGTGTGGATGAAAAGCGACTGGATGTTCTAGTAGGTACCTATTGAAATATTTCCAACAACTTACAAAATTTGACCTTTCAAACTTAGGACTTGTATACGTTCTTTGCTGATAAGTAATTCAACTTTCAAATGACTAAATATTTGTTAGTTAGTTAGTTCACACATTTTCCTAATTTAAATGCTATATAACTTTTTAAACCACAAAATGTGACAATTTATTTAAATCGATAGTACAGAATATTCATAATTCAACTAAGTAATGCAAATAATGTACAAAAAACGAAAAAAAAATGTCTTTTTAATTTTTTTCTCTAAAAGTTTAAGCATTTTATTCCTTTTCCAAAATTAATAAATGCCATTTAGGACCAACTCCGCGATACTTTGCCCGCCCCGCCGGCAACATAGTTCTACAACATGTACACGCGGACAGACAGCCCGCGTTTCTATTACAACCTCTCTCGCCTCTCGAGGTAATGGATACTGCGTCCGGACATCCCGAGTAGGACGACTCCGTAATAAATTTTAATGATGCTTTTTCATAATCGACCGACATATTATATTTCAGTGACGTAGAAATGTGGATTTGTGATATATTTTACACTATATCCTTCATCTATTCTAAAACACAGTTTCTTCTTGTAAACATGTCTGTAACTCGTCAGTAGGTAGTAAAGTATTTAGCTTACGTACTAACTGCTTATTGCTATATTTACTATAGTTTTTACTGACTCAAATGAGTAAGCTCCCCACCACGGTTCAAGCCTTGTCGTGGCGTTGGGGCTCAGTAGCTCCAGGTGAACCCCTGGTCAGCTCAGGTGAACCCAGCTCCTTGGGCGAAGCAAATTGAACCAAGGAAGCTGCTCTTTGTACCCTTATAAGAAGAGAGGACAAAGAAGCAGGGGGATACAAGGGGCGAGGATGGGAACCTAGCACCCCATTGCACTGTCCCGACTGTTTTAGTGGGTAGAGCTGCGTCCACTTACCATCTTTCTGGCGCAGCGAGTCCCACATACCCGCCTGGGGAGACCAGGCCTGTGGAGGCATTTCCCGACGCTAAAAAAGGCAATACTGGTAAAACCCACAAAACACAACTGTTTTACTTCGAAAGCAGGTTGTTTTGAAGCTTTTTAATGAGCCAAAAAGTGTGGAAAAGGTTCATGAAATATTCTACATTATAGGAAAATAGGTCTACTTCTGCTAAATTTGGTTAAATGATGGAAAATAAATCATGTAGTAAAATATTGTTAGTAAATAATTATTGTCATGTATATTATAATGGTTTATTTTGTGCTTGTTAGATAACATTTTGAGACTATCGAAATAAAATTTTTCAACCCGTAGATAGTATCTACCTATCTGGTAACATTTCGAAATTAATAAGGGGTGGTCAAAACGAGTAACCGCTGGGGTGCATTAATTGAAAATGGTGATTATTAAATTATGGATTAATTAACAAATTGTCGGCCCAATCGTATTCGTTATGCGGGAATTGGGACATAAAACGACATAAATTATAATTATTTTGTGTGATTTGTCATTTTTATGACAACGAAATTCCTCCCTCTTCGTCTTTTATGGAAGACGGTATAATTTTATCGTGAAAAAAAGCACGTCGCTAATTAGTCGATTATTTTTTTGTGATCGTTTTTCGCTAAGCCTTTTCAAATCGTTACAAGCTGGTGATGATTATGATTATGATAGTTGTATAACTACCTACATAGGAGCATTGTTAATTACAACATACCTAATACTGTGATAATAATTAATAATTATGTAAGTTAATGTAAGCCTCTTGATTTCTTCCACTTATTTTTGTAAAGAGATTAGGGGTACAGAAAATTCGAAGGTGACTGATTACACTACGATTACGATACAGTATTTAGTCTTTATTAAGAATTACTATTTTTCTTTCGATTGTGCGTATGTCAGTGCTATGATCTACCTATCTATAAGCATACAACCACAAAATAAATACTAATTATTTTGTGATACTACCGTTGAAAAATTGACAGACGGTAAATTAAGTTTTTATGTGGTAGTGGGAGGTTCTCGTCTCTATGAGTACCACGTTTTCTGTAATTACTGATACCAAGGTTTATCATATTATATCGTTTCAAGATAGGCATCACATGAATAAGTTCCAGTTGTTGTGTAATCAAGTATCAAGTGGCTCGTCTGCCCATTTGGCTATCCAACTAACATAATATGAAAAGAAGTCCGACTTTCCTATAGATAGTTCCTAACACGCTTTTGAAGGTCTTTTGGTGGCATTTTTTTTAAAACTTATATCTTATATTATTATTTTTATGTGATTTAACTTCCATCTATTGATAGTTTATGTGAACCAAGTACTAATCATGTATCGTGCGATATCTTCATTTAAATCAGTAGCGCTATTAAACGCTAGATGTCGCTTTTCAGATTCGTCATAATTTTTACCAATAAGTGTTATTAATTTCACAATATTACCATTTTCTGTTAGAAATAGCATTAGCGTTTACTTAGAGTTACCGCCCAATCCGGGTTGATGGTGATTATTTTTATTGGCTTAGTTATTCCAACATCAGCTATCTGCCTGTGAAAGTTTTGTCAGAATCGGCCGTTTTAGGGATCAGCCGGAACAAACAGACAGACTAACAGCAATTTTAAAATTTCATTCCTTGATGTAAGTACTTACCGTATATTGTATATATTATGCATTTAGTAAAAAATAGTGTTAATTCGAAATTGCAAATAGACGCTTCGATTTTTTTTTTTATATAGATGTCGTAGCATAAGTTATTTAAGTTGGTTTGAATATTTTTCGATAAATATAGAGACTCGAATAAAAAAATCATTTTAAGTAAATAAAAAAAAAGATAACAATAATTATAATCAAATATAGTATGCTGATTGCAATTCTTCCTATAATGAATTTTAAAGATGGTTTAGTGGCCATTACTTTTTCAATCCATCAGTGAACGACCACAAACAGATGTGATGATGATCAGTACCACATAGTGAATATTACAGTCGGAGCCGTGGGATGCCCATCACCCATCAAATAGTTAACCGAGCCCGACGGAGTTTGTAACGCACCACATAGTTGTGCTTCTGTTGCCAGTTACGAATAGTTCTGAATGGCTGTTCCATGTAGACAGACGTCTGATTGGTGACCTCGGTAGGAGCTGATAACAATTTTGGTATTTTAGGCTTTCAATCATTTTCAATACTCTTTTATTAACCGACTTCAAAAAAAAGAGGAGGTTCTCAATTCGTCTGTATGTTTTTTTTGTATGTATGTGACACGATTACTCCGCCGTTTGTGAATGGATTTCAATGGCAATTTTTGTTAGAAAGCTGGTATTTCCAATTTGGTCCCATATTAATTTTATTAAGATCTGACAAGCCGTTTTTTAGTTATTCCCAATAACGCCTATTTGGATGGTTTCTTTACCCTCGACGATATGCTCATTTTATTACTTGTCGATGTAACAATTGTATAGAATGCTTTGGTAGCACACCATAGCACATGAGTAACCATAGTATGTCGCGGTCATCGTAAACATCATCATCATCATCATCATCATCATCATCGTCATCATCATCATCATTATCATCCTTTATCCGTCCACTGCTAAACATAGGCCTACTTCAATGAACGCTAAAACGACGAATTTCGGAATCACTAAAACTTAAGAAATAAAAACATAAAAAAATAAAAAAAAATACAAAAAATTAAAACCGACTTCAAAAATACTAAACTAAAAAGTAATAAAATAACTGTGTTTCTTGATTTTTTGTGTTTACAACTTATGATCAACTTAATCTTCTACTAATGGACAAACTTTGCGTTTACCACGCCATTATAGTTACGTCGGTGTCGTATTTGTTGCTGTACCCTACCTACCTACCAACCTTGGCTGACACCGACTCCAAAAGTAACTATAATGACGTGGTAAACGCAAAGTTTGTCCAATAGTAGAAGATTAAGTTGATCATAAGTTGTAAGCACAAAAAATCAAGAAACACAGTTATTTTATTACTTTTTAGTTTAGTAATTTTGAAGTCGGTTTTAATTTTTTGTATTTTTTTAATTTTTTTTATGTTATCGGAGCCTTATGGTGAGTATCGACGCCCATAGACATCAGCACAACCAAAAGTTATGCAAATATATGCACGACCGTGGTGTACTTCACGCTCACATAACACCGGCGTCAAGTGACAGCTATGCTGTCGCGTTTCGTGTGGTTTGTGAGTTTCCGGTGGCCCACTGGGGTTAGGGAAAAGTAGAGCAACAGATC
This sequence comes from Helleia helle, assembly GCA_963853865.1. NCBI lineage: Eukaryota > Metazoa > Arthropoda > Insecta > Lepidoptera > Lycaenidae > Helleia > Helleia helle. The sequence continues at coordinate 20,493,581 of OY971425.1, forward strand.
TGCATAACTTTTGGTTGTGTAGATGTCTATGGGCGTCGGTAGTCACCATAAGGCTCCGTCAGCTCGGTTACCTCCTTATGACATAAAAAAATCCTTGTCAGGTTGTGCTGTCAATGTCACTCAGTCTAGCGACTAGCTCTCTACCATACACCACCACCCGTTCTTTTACATAGGACCATCACTTTACCATAACAAGTGACAATTAAAGCAAATTAAATATTAACAGCATACTGATTAGGGGTTGTGTGAAGTGCATTTAATTAGACAAACGGTTAAACAGAGTGATGGGAGTCCCGTAACAAGCAGACACGCCGACTGCAGCGGAACAAAACTCATAAAACCCACGCAACTCTATACTTAAAATTACAAACAGTCGAGTAAGTTTCGCAAAACTCATGCCTGGGGTGATATCACCGTGACATAAGGATACTGGAAGAGACTTTTGAGTCTGAATGGTCTGTGTACATTGAAAAGGAAATTATTTTATATAAACCAAGCCCTAAGATTTTGTCATTTTAATTAAAATTAAATTTACAAATGTTTTGGAAACGGTAAGAACCAGAAAAAAAATTGTAATAAAAGTTGTAGAGCATCGCATTTTATAAAGAAAATATTATAATCTCTTTATTTTTTTCGCTAAAATTAAAATTATCCGAGATAGGGCTGTTATAAGATAGGGGATGATAGTAAAATAACTTCTTACCGTTGTAACCGTTTCCCCGAAATTTGAAAAAATCACCACTTCTTGGTTTAAAAAAAAAAACACTATTCGTTTATGAATCTTTCAAAGAAACTTATATCAAAAATTTAAGTATTTACCTCAAAATTCGTAGACTTATTTTACTTGGATTTTATTACATATCATAAACTTGAAAACTGGTAAATGATTTGAGGGTATGAGACGTTAAGAGGTAAACAATGATAATATTTAGCCTAAGAATTTAATTAAGTAATTGGCATTATTTATCCTCAGATAGAAAGTGTTATCTATGCTTTTTTTTTTTTTTTTTTCCTCGAATTGACCTATGCTATGGTCCAAAGACCTTTATACGAAATCGGAAGAGTAGGAGAGCTGATGGCTTCTACCTAAAACAGTTAAACGGGAGGGTTACCTCCGCCAGCCGTGGTGTCAATGACATCGCAGCCTCCTGGCATCGGGAAGACACATGCGGCGGGACAGCTCCGCGCCTTCGAACGGTGAGTTATCGATGCTAAAAAAAACGAGTTGCTTGGCGATAGAAATTAGTAAGCTTCCACATAGCCTCAACGAGTTAAACATTTTTTTACAGTTTTGAAGTGAACATTTATTACTCTACTAGCTATTGCCCGCAGCTTCGCACGCGTTAACTTAGATTTTCAGGCGTATCCGGAGTGATGATGATTATTTCTGTAGCCTAAGTTACTCCTTATAACATCAGCTATCTGACAGTGAAGGTCCCGTCAAAATCGACCCAGCCGTTTTAGAGATTAGCCGGAACAAAAAGAAAGACAGACAAAAAATGTAAAAAAAATTACTTTGGTATACCTATGTACCGTGTGTTAATCGGCTACGTCCATATGCATTTAGTTTATTTATCTGTGTATACTCCAATTTTATTTATCTGTGTATAGATAAACAAACATAAGAATTTTTCAATGAAAACCAACGATAATTTTAAAAGCTTTTATTATATCTTAAAACTGTATAATATGAGGAACAACGTTGTTACACCAACAATGTTACAATTAAAGCCATTTCCAGTAATTTACATCCACGATACATTATGAAGCTCTTCATACATGTGAAGTTAAGCGAACAGAACTCAGAAGCCGAATAAATGAGCGTGTATTAACATCACCGCATCGTCCTATCGTCTCATCGTCTCACTAGCACCACCTAGTACGTCTCACACGACTCACGTCTGCTGCCCCACCTGTCTACTTGGCACTTTACTACTTATGGGTACTTAACACTTCTTGTGGTACAAGTGATCCTTGTTTTGTTAATTTGATTTTATGACGTTATTTATTTACTGATTTTTATTTTTTGTATCCTAAGATGGGACCCACAGTGGGACAAACACAGATTCGGATTACTTTTTTGCCGTTCAAGAGTCAAAATTTTACCCAGACTTTTAACATTTTGCCGCTCAAGAGTCAAAATATTAAGAACCTCTTTACCATTTTGGTAATTTTTTAATAAGGTAAAGATAACCTTTACTTCACGGAGGTCTACTCTATCCCGTGGCCACTACAGTTATAATAAATGTAATTCAATGGAGGAAGCTAATTTCACTTTTACAGCCAATTTAAGTGGCCCCGAGGCTATTCCGCGGTGCCAGAGCCCAAGTTAGCCCATATATATGGTAATGGCGAGGAATCCTGTTTTTATGCAATGTTTTTCAATTTATCCAGGACTTGATGTCTTGGCGAAGTTGTCTTGTTTTCGACGACGGTGTTTACCAAGCGTTTGGTTGTAATGGGACATAAATACGTCTCAATGGCGTCTAACATCCTGTTTTGGGAGGTAAATTATTGTCACCCTATATGGGGCTCTGTATCTTGTGTGGTGCTTCCGATTTCAGTGAAATAGAGTTTCTAACATGAGCAGGGTTAAGTATGACTCACTTTTGGCTATAAATATACTATTAGAATTACACAAAGGGGTCGCGGGTTGTAATTCTGTCAAGGGAGATAATTTGAGTATGAATATAAATATTGTCTAGGTTGTATATTCTTCTTCTTCTTCATCGTTCCCTCACTGCTGAGGATCGTGACCACATATGATCTTCCACTGTACACGGTCATACGTCAAGTGGACTGCCTGGTGCAAATTGGCCCCCCACTTTGGTCTTCACAGCATCGGACCATCTTATCGGTGTTCTTCCTCTAGCACGTCTTCCGTCCATTTATATATTCCAGGTTGTATATATGTATATGTATGTACAGACAGAACATTCTCTACGAATGGCCTGGGATGGGCCGTCTTGACGTTTATTGATACCGGGAGATATTTTGAAAATTATTTTTAAAGCATTGGAGGGCAAACGAGCAGTCGAAGCTTTACACATCTGCACAACCGGAGATTAGGCAGATGTGTTGCCCTCCTTTTCCCTATCCCCCCTATGGGCCACCAAAAAGTGGAAACTCGCAAACCGCACGAAACGCGATAGCACAGCTGTCACTTGACGCCGGTACTATGTGAGCGGGATGTACCACCCCGGTCGTGCCGATCCTTGTCGGCTGCTTAGCAGCAGGGAATAATGAAGATGATGATGAAAAGATATAATATATACATTTATAAGAATGTCTTTGCGATATCAGGAACATAATCGCCTAAGTCCGTACGAGCTTACGTTTACGGGACAAGGCTTTATATTGCGATTTGCGTGACACTTCAATCTTGAAAGATACTTATTAATTATTTCCTTTAGTACGTACTAATTAGTAGATATCTATAATATAGTAACTTAGTTTTTTATTATATTTATAATACAACAAAACTTTATATGTTATTTATAATTAATATTTAAGTGTCCAAAATACTTTACTTTTATTTACCCCTTTTTATTAATGCAGAATTTTGGAGATTTTAATTCGTCTTATGCAACATAGAAATGTTAATATACAAGATTTAAGTCTTTGAAGCGTCTTTAATAGACTTGAAATGCAGGATACGAGGTAATGTAAAAACAATGTTCTGACTTACCCGCATTTATGTGAGCTGGAAGACTGCCCAAGTACATCTCCTCATATAGAATACAAATTGTAGAGTACGTGGAATTAAAACTCTTATTATTGTCAATCTTATGGTGCTGCCACACTGCTGTTTTAAAATGTTAACCAACGTTTGTAAGCATTTTTAAACCGCAGTGTGGCAGAACTATTAGAATTGTCAGCCATTGGAGGCAAAGATTTTAGCATACAAAAATACAGCCCTAGATTATATGAATTAGCGTGGCTTCATGATTTATCAATTTTAACATGGTTTGACTCGCGAGTCTCGTGAGGGCATACGTAGATAATGCCGAATTAACGCGAAATAAAAGGTACCTATAATAAATAAATTTATATTTACTACACTAGCCCAGTGTTAAGTACGTAAGAACTTGTGTTTCGGGTACGAGGAACGGAAATAAATTGTAAAAGGCAGTGCTGCTTTGTAGCCGAATTGGACCGGCACGACCGGGGTGGTCCTTCTCGCTCACTTTTGGTTGCTCCGACTGCTCGGTTGTCTCTAGACATATTTTTTTTTACTAAAACGTCATTTCATGATCACTACACTAAATTTTTTTTTATTGAACAGAAAACGTAGGCATATTATAATAGTTATAATCTTAGGTAAGGGTCTCCTATTGAATATCAGACGGGAGGTTCTAGTTTACCTTTTTCTCTTTTTTTTTTACGCCGGGAAATGCTCGGGAAATGACATCCCGCGGGAGGAGTCTCCCTTCCCCTGCGGGATACCTAAGAGTATTTCCTAGACATTTTATTTGTTATTATTACTTACTTTATTTATTATATTACATTATTTCCGGACACTTTTACTGTCGCGTTACTTTACCCAGGAACAAAGAACCAAACTTACAAAGTTTTCCACATTATATAAACTTTTTTGGTATGCAAGAAAAAAACTTCACGGCTGATCTACGTTGAGTGTTCTACATTAGCTTACAACTTAAAACTTTAATGGCGCGAACAAGGCATTATATCATAATCTGTGCCCGGAATATATCTTCGAGGCGCTTCCAACCATTATCACGGAATGGAAACGCGAATACTGTCTCTATTTCATATCGCGTGCGTCACGCGACGTCGCGTGCCCCGGCCAGGTGGTCCGTTCCAACGACACAGACGTCACTGGCATGTAAAAAAATATTACATTAATTCGATTGTTCGAAATTTAAAATATAGGATGTACCAATGTTCCGATTTCAAACGGTCGTTTGGAAGTTGACGATGGAATTTTTAAATAGCAAATAACTCGAAGAAAGCGTTAGATATTTTATTACGCTAAAATTTATGAAAGAAAACATAGCTAATATAATATATTATAGATATATTATAACATATACTTTACATTAGCACATTTAGTATTTCTATATCTACGGCAGAATCAGGAAATTGTTAAAGGCTTACGCTCTCAAAGAATTAGTGAAGTAGGTGAATTATCAGTAAAAGTTCTAGTCCAGCCAACCGCAGATAGGTTACTTCGGGGTTAAATATTGTGAATATTGGGGTACAATATAGATAAATTATGTATTTCTATAATAATATCACGGCGTAAGAAACAAAAAAAGGATCATAGACTGTTCATAAAGAGGAAAGAATTGATTTTTTGTTTGTTACGATTTAACTCATAAACTGCTCGCACGATTTTATAAATTCTTTTACCATTAGAATGCCACGTTAACATCTAGTGACATAGGTTATTAAAATCATCATGTATCCGGATGCGGCTGAATATTATATAAATTAACGCGGGCTTAGCTGCTGGTACCAGCTAGTGAATAAATAAATAAAATAAGTTAGATTAGCTTAGCTATGATATTAAGGTTTCCTGGACGGCGATCGTTTCCTTCTGCGAGGCAATAACGTCCCAGAAGGTGACCAACGAGTGGGTGAGAGAGGACAGAGGAGGTCGTCGACGAGGCCTCTCCCCGCGGGCGAAGAACGGGGGTGCATAAGAGGCGCTACCTAATGCACCTCCAGTAATTCCTCTGGGCTCGTGTCGGGCTTCAGGAAGGGAACCTGGGCCCAGTAAGACACGACGTCGCGGGGGCCGGGCAGCCCCCCTTCGTCGGGGCCAGTCTGTCGCTGAGGTTATTGCCTGTAGATCCAGGACCCTCGAAAAGCGGCTAAAGGCGATCACAGTGGTTTTAGTTTTAGGGTAGGGAACTCCCAGGTGCCAATCACACAGGGATTCCCCTGCGATAAAAAATATACTAAGGTTTGATTAGAAAAATGTTATAATATAAGTTTCTTAAGTGGCTCATGTCGAGCTTCATTTATCTGTTTATGAAGATGATTGATTAGGGATATTACTTGGGGACCTAAGTAATATCAGCATGGTTCAGGCCTTGTCGTGGCGGTGGGGCTCAGTAACCTAGGGTGAGCGGTGCACCTTGGGCGAAGTTAATTGGGCCGAGGGGGCTCTTTGTACCCATCTTATAATAAGAGGGGACAGAAGAGCAGGGGGCAAGGGGTGAGGATGGGAACCTCACCCCATTGTACTGTCCCGAAGTTGGGAGGGGTTGTTCTGAGGTGCGGGACAACCCCTCTGTGGAGGTGGCGTCGGTCCCTTGCGAGACTGACTAGCCATCGAGGTGCTCTGTTTGTTTTCTAGATCCGGGGCACCTCACCAAAGGCGGCATTGGTGGCACTCGCCGGGTTTTAGTGAGTAGAGCTGCGTCCATTTACCAGCTGTCGGGCGCAGCGAGTCCCACATACCCGCGTGGGGAGACCCACTCCCCCGCGGGATGCCTCCGAGCATTTCTCGGCGTTAAAGAAAAAAAAAAAAAGGTATATTACTTAGGTAGGTACTCTCCTTATAATTCCATCGAAAAGAATATATTCTTTTGTCCGACAAAAATATGTTTTATCTGTATCACTCAAAATGTACATTTTAATTTATTAGCATAATTAGCATTGAAAGTTTCACGCCAAAAAGTGTATATTCTAAAAACCTTACCTTCACTTTTTACCATTTTTTCCAAAGTTCCAGTATATGTTCATTAAAAGTTTCCGAATATGATCCCGTCTGGTGTGCGAAGTTTGGATGTTTGTACGGTATTGACCCCGTTACTGTAGGGCTCCGGGGGCTTAACGATCGCATAAGCCTGATTTATTACTTCTATGCAAAGTTTCTAGGTGTTTCTTCGGTTTGAAAATATATATTTTTAAGATGATGGTGTAATTTGCATCAATGTTATTATTGATTGAAGTTTACAGTGAAATCAAAATCTTTTGAACATGGAATGTCCATATAATGAAAAAAAAATCGGGCTAATGATTCGGATGAATCGTGATAGTCTAATGGTTCTATTGATGTTATGTTAGTATGATAATAAGTATGGTAATAAGCAGTAGCGTTTCATTATGGTCATGCTAAGCACAAAACCCTGTGATTTTTAAACAAAAAATTAAAAACAAATTGCTTTTTTTCGGTCGTTCTTCTATTTTTAAATTTGGTAACCACCACCTTTTTCTTTTTCTTCTTCTTTCTAAGAAGTTCTTGCTCACTAAAGTTCTAGCTTCCTTTAAGATTTGCCAACGCCACATTTTTTCATCTATACAGATAAATAAAATTGGAGTGTCTGTTTGTAATTTTAAAATAACCGCTTTTTATTAAATGCATATGGATGTATACACGGTACATATACCAAATCTATACAGATAAATAAAATTGGAGTGTCTGTTTGTAATTTTAAAATAACCGCTTTTTATTAAATGCATATGGATGTATACACGATACATATACCAAAATAGCCTTTTTTACTATTTTTGTCTGTCTGTCTGTCTGTCTGTCTGTCTGTCCGTCTGTCTGTCTGTCCGTCTGTCTGTCTGTCTGTCTGTCTATTTGTTCCGGCTAATCTCTGAAACGGCTGGGCCGATTTTGATGGGACTTTCACTGGCAGATAGCTGATGTTATAAGGAGTAACTTAGGCTACAAAATAATCATCATCAGACCGCGTACGGCTGTAAATCTAAACAAACACAGGCGAATCTGTGGGAAACAGCTAGTGCCAAATAAAAAGCGCTGTCGTTGTCAGAGTCAATTATTTTATTGACACTTCTATAATTCTTCTTCTTTTTTTTCGTAAAGGATTACCGTTCGTAATATTTTGCCACTGGTACGTATTAATGTTTGGTATTATTTTTAAGTCGAATGATGAAGGTCTCATACTTTTATTTGTATCAACACACGTACCTTTATCATTGTTTTTATCAAAATTGTATTGTATTGTACAGTTATATGTAAAATAAATAAAATACATTCAATGAAAGAAATATATTAGATAAATGTAGCGGCAAACGTTACCCGGACGTCCTCAGTCCTCCCACAATTAATCTTTTATCTATCCTCCCAGTTCACAGTTAAGGGTTTATGTGGTTACAACTTTTTATTGTCTAGACGTTTTATTGATTCAGGCAGACATTTTATGGATGTTAAAAGAGTTTCTAATGTGTATTAGATCGATGTAGCTACCAAAAAGTGTACATAAAATAGTGATGTAGTCGAAAACAAACTCAGAAAATATATTATATACTTAGCATAACAATATACATAATACATTACATAACATACACATAACATAATAAATAATAGCTGTTAAATAATCATGTTTCTTAATTTTTATTTAAGCTCACCTATGATCAATACTTTAATAATCCTCAGGTATGAAGCCAGTGCAATTGCTAATAGCCAAGCCTGAAATCACTCGAGGAAGCTAGGGATATCGTGTTATGTGTAATCTATAGAAATCTTATTTAGATTTCTATGGTGTAATCCAAAGTGTATGGTCTGTATGTGTAATCTTTTAAAGCCGTAGGGTTAGCTAGTAAACAACGAGAAGCTACTACAAACTATTCTTTTAAATTTATTATGTAACGTTCTTTCAATAAATAATGAAATATCTTTCAATACATCGACTGATCTTTCAATACATCGACCGATCTTTCAATATATCGGCGATCTTTCAATATCCAATATACTAAAAGATTCAATACATTTTTACCCCTCCAGTCGGATTCTCATCATTATTTTTTGTCTCCTAACGTAGGATTGATGGTTCCCAATCAGGGGTAATTTATTGGCAGGAGATATTATTGGACGTATTACGCATGTTCGTTCATTTGTTAGGGATTACTTTGTATGTCATTTATTATTAGCGATCGCCAGGTTATTCCCGTTAGATTTAGAATTGTTCATTGGAAATAGAGGCAAATTTGTGATAAAAATTATTTCATTTATGTGGCGTTGATGAAATTTTGAGTTTTGTTTTAATTTCCAGTGATGAAATTTCGTTATTACGAACCATTCCTCAGAATTAACCATTAACCAAGTGGGAAGACGATCTCCGTGCAGTGGTTGGTACGTGTTAGATGCGTCATGCGAGTGGCGAGTGATTTAACGTCTTGGCGTTCTTTAAGGGCCTATGTTCAGCAGGGACTGATGATGATTATGATTCCTCTGAATATTCTAGTTTCTTGAAAGCTAGTTTAACCGTTCCTACCAAATGACCACACAACTTTGCGTCGCTTGATATGTCGACGCCAAGTACCTATATATACCAATAAGGCGAATCAATTAGTTAATTAATTGTTTTAAAAAATAAGAGGAACAAAGGATGATTTTTGGGGGTAATCGCACAAACTTTTGTCGTTGGTTTAGTTTGTTTTTTCATTTTGGTGTTATCTGAGAGCGAAGTACTTCTCCAATGGTCAGAGCAGCATATTACTTCGTAGACTAACCTCCGAATACTCAAACGAATCTCAAATTTAAGACGTACTTAAACTCATGCTACAACGTGTCAGGAAAAAGAGGGACAATACGAGGTTAAGTACGTCTTACATTTGAGATTCGTTTGAGTATTTGGGTGTAAGTCATATACCATATAAACTAAATAATTACGGGCATAGCAGGACATGGGAATATTGAGAAAGGATTAATGAGAAGATATTAAGCCATCCCCTACGTAATAAGAGCGATGAAAAGTAACATTCCGGTTTTGGTACATAACGTTTTTGGTGTACAGTATTGAATAGATTTCCATGGAGTTTTGACATGCTAGTGAAGCTCGCACGGTGCACGGTGTCAGGGCTCCGTTAAATATCGCCGGTGGAGGCTGTCGGGCGCACGGACGTGCTTCAGATGGGCGCGGACACACAGACAACATGAACACGTATGCTCGCAGGAATATATTAAGAACTAAGCGAATAATTAGCTTAATGTTGAAGTTACCTTTAAATGGAACTGGCCTCCTCCTGGAATAAAGCAAAATATTTGGCCATCGTGTGTCCACTAGCCAATTGATTTTTCAACATAACACACCCTCAAAGACTTAATCTTATTTAAGGTGTACTAGGTTCCTTACCGGTGAACAAGCGATTTTGAAAATCGAGTGCTTTTAGGAAAACCAATCTTACTGGTAAAGTATCCGAAATGTCTAGAAGGTAAAATTTATTAAAGAATTAATAATCTTTTTAACTGGTGACTAGCCTTTATAATATGATTTATCTAATATATAAAATTCTCGTGTCACTGTTTACGTAATTGAACTCCTCCGAAATGGCTCGACCGATTCTCATGAAATTTTGTGTGCATATCGGGTAGGTCTGAGAGTCGGTCAACATCTATTTTTTTTGTTAAGGGTGATCCACCCCTCAAAAACTGAAAATTAACGCGGGCGAAGCTGCGGGCAACAGCTAGTATCATATAAAAACGTCTGTATAATAATAGTCGAAACTCTTCTTTCAATGCCGAGAATCGTCACTTACATACCTACTTTGTTTTCATTAAAAAGTTATTTTAGTAAGAACCATAGATCATAGCCCCAACTGGCTTTCTGTTTTCCTTTGCTTAGATTATGTGCGATTTATTTATATGAATTTCAATCATAGTATGTAATAAAAACCTTAGTTTTTTCGTCACAAAACGTCTAACTGTAATCTTTAGTAACTAAACTTGTAAACTTTAGTAAGTCGACTATGGCAATATAATAAAAGTCCCCCCGGGACCATGGTTGATGTAAAATACTGACCTAAAACTTGATGAGGTGCCGCGAAATTAAAATACTGAAGTTCTCTACAGACCAACCACTGTCTGTTTGTCAGTGGTGCCGTCGTCAATATCGATATCAAATGGGTGAACCGACATGGTGCATTTTTAAAATTTTGGACCCACATTTTCTAGCAGCGGTTCCTAGACATATTTTATCAAAATCGGTTTAGCTGTTACAAGGTTCAGCTCTTTGGCTATTGTGTAGAGGCTTTTTGAAAAAAATGTAAAAGTATAGATTGTTAGTTTTATCCGTCCGTGTGTTTGGTGGCTGTAGCGAGTATCGGTCCAGCAGACAGTTTGACAAGCGCGTTTTTCACGAGTCTAACGCGGGAGGTGAAATCTCATAACGGCAGCAGCTTACTTATACCTGATATAGTGCTGTAATACAGCTTTGTAAGTGTAATGATTAAAATGGTAAAACCGGTGAACTCTTTATGTTTATGCCAAAGTTGATTTATAGGTGAATTCGTTTACGGCGAAGATGATTTACAGGTGAACTCGCTAATGGCGAAGATTAATTACAGGTGAAATATACTCTACATTGATTTGTCATCAGGGGCTACACGGAAAAAATTCAGACGAAAAGTTGGTACGACACTTTTTGCTACAGTGTGTGTTTACTGTTTATTATAAAAGTTTGAAACCTTATCTATTAACATCATGTCACCTATAGCGCGATGCAATTACCTAACAACGCCATATATTGGTAAATTCACGTAAACGTTTAATAATTACATATAAATGTACCACGCCATCTATTGGCAGTTTTATGTAAACTTTAATAATTATACATATGTATCACGCCATCTATTTGCAGATTTACATAAATGCTTTAAGAATTATACAATTTAAACATTTTAGAAAAATTAGATACATATGTAAGTAGTTTTCATTATAAACTACTTTTTTATGTTAGTTGGATAGGCAAACTGGCAAACGTGCCACCTGATGGTAAGTGGTCGAAGTCGCCCATGAACATAAACTAGTTTACCTGGAACGAGCCCAAGCAACTCATTTATGCGTTGCCTATCCTGAGACATAAGATGTTAAGTCTCGGTTCCAGTAATTACACTGCCTGTCTTGCCCTTCTCTCCGAAACACAGCAAAGCTGTTTCACGGGAGAAACAAGCAAGATGGTGGTACCCATGCAGCCGGGAGCGCTGTGCTTCCCTCTCACCGGTCTTACACCTACAGTTGACTTAATTTGACTTGCAAAAATTGTTGGTAATGTGTTTTATTAATAGATCTTCACTACTTAATTAATAGAAAGGAACTTCGTTCCATCCGGGTGTCCCTTGACTATCTTTATTCTATAACGTTGCCGTTATTGATGTTATCTAGGCAGTAAACAGACGAGCAATGAGATGCCCATGCACCGATCTAACCAATTCAACAATTGCCTATCCCGTGATGTAAGGTAAGTCTTGGAGCTAGGAAACTAGGATCTGTCCTCTAGTCATCAATTGATTTAATTTACCTGGCAGATATCAATAAACTCTTATTTCGAATACTAAAGTTGCCATTATTACATACATAATAAAACAACTTTCTTCCAAATTAAATAGCCTTTTGTCTAGCAAATGTTACAAGATTTTTTAGAAAGACACGCTCAGACAAACGAACAACTTATTTGGCTTCGTGTTAAATTACTATAAAAAAAATTACACGATATTAGAATGTATACAAAATGGCTGGTTGGTTGGGAGTTGGACAGCTCCATCCATCTCCGCATCAGCTGATAAGTTGTCCGGGTCGCGGCGCCGCGCCGACAGGATTTACGGTACTGCAGAGCTGCAGACAAACTATATGCCAGCTATTACTGTTACTGCGGAACATAAAACGCATCCTGCTTATATTAGGTCTTTACCTATGAAATTGCCGTTTTTTATGAAAAAATTTAGACGATTTTTTTTTCATGTATTTTTTATTTGTATTAATCGAAGTAATCACCCATGCTATCAATGCATCTTTGCCAACGCAGTGGCAGTTTATTGATGCTCTTCTTAAAGAAATCAGCTCGACGGGAGGCAAAAAAATCTTCAAAGGCATTTTGTACTGCCTCTCGGGTATTGAATTTTTTTCCCGCCAAGTTATCCAAATTCTGGAAAAAGTAGTAGTCTGTAGGCGCAAGGTCTGGTGAGTAGGGCGGATGGCGGAGAGCTTCCAACCCCAGTTCTTGCAACTGGGAGACCGTCTGCTGTGCAGTATGAGGTCGCGCGTTGTCGTGCAGGAGCAGCGGAGACGAGCGATTGACCAATGCTGGTTGGAGATGTGCCAGCTTCTCCATTATTGTGTTCAGTTCTTCCCAGTACACGTCTGCAGTAATGCTCACCCCGTTTGGTAAGAAGCTGTGATGAATCACACCGGCGCTAGACCACCAAACAGTGACCATCACTTTTCTAGGGGTAAGTTTTCGTTTAGGGCATTGTTTAGGTGCTTTAGGTTTAGAAAATTTACTAGGTATATGTCCGGAAAAACATAAGTGAATTCTGTAAAAAGTGACATCCATAGTAGGGATATACGGAATAGACACAGGCTAGATGTACCAGTGATTAGACTCACAAAAGTAAGCAATTCTTTTGAAGGCAACTTTTACAATAACACTTTTACAATAGGATCCCAGAAAATGTGCAAAACCTCCCAATAAAAAAATCAAAAAAGTTATTAAAGAGCGTTTGTGTGGTAAAGGATATTATAAAGTAAAAGATTTTATAGAAGATACCACACCTTGGCATTTCAGCATAACAAACATGTGAAATTTGTTAATAAAATACTCGGTACGGTACTCATATTCCATAATTACTCGAATTTTTTACGTATCCATGATGACGAAAGAGATTGAAATGCGATGAAAATGTAACACTAATCAATAAACAAATGACTACTTTTGGAAAAAGAATTCCATGTTTTCAAAATAAAATTAATTTGAAATTAAAATTCTTAGCCAAACAAAAATTATTTTGATTTGAAATGGCCAGTACTGCAGAACGGCAATTTCATAGGTAAAGACCTATTATTATAAACAGGTAGTATTCGTAATTTGGATATAGGAGGTCATTTTATGAACTACAAATCAGATAAAAAAATCTTTACGTACCTTTGACTCACCGACATCGGCTGTCATCAGACCTGAAGTTGCGAGCAATAGTTAGCCTTTTTTTTTCTTTAACGCCTGGAAATGCTCTGAGGCATTGAGTGGGTCTCCCCCAGTGGGTATGACGGACTCGCTGCGCCCGAAAGCTGGTAAGTGAACGCATCTCTACCCACTAAAACCCGGCGAGTGCTACCGATGCCGCCTTTGGTGAGGTGCCCCGGATCTAATGAGCAAACAGGGTACCTCAACGGCTAGTCAGTCCCTCAGGGGACCGATGCCACCTTCACAGAGGGGTTGTCCCGCACCACAGAACAACCCCTCACAACGTTGGGACAGTACAATGGGTTGAGGTTCCCATCCTCGCCCCTTGCCCCCTGCTCTTTTGTCCCCTCTTCTTATAAGAGGGGTACAAAGAGCCCCCTCGGCTCAATTAGCTTCGCCCTAGGCTACTGAGCCCCACCGCCATGTCAAGGACTGAACCATGGTGGGGGGAGCAATAGTTAGCCCTACATCATAAACAGCATCAGAATATGTTAAAGGAATATGTAACTTATTACATTGTGACTTGTCAGCGCCATCCATAACACCTATTAGAAGTCGTGGGTGTTTCGAATTAAGGATGGAAAACAATGGAATATACTACCCACATCCAAAAAGAGCCTAATTACGATATTTCACGTAGGATGCTAGTTTATATCAGGATAACAAGATACACCCACGTCGGTTCCGGAATAGGAGTTTTTAAAAGTTACAGACAATATGGGCACACGGTGGGAAGAGCTTTGTGCAGTCTTTCACGGTACTGCTTTCTGCTTGCCTCTTTTACGAGACAGCATTTTTGTTTCGTTCGTTTATATTCATAACACCTTATTTTAGTTTAGGTTCTACACTTAACTAAGAATTCGTTGATAATTGCTATGAAAATACAATTTAAATAATTTTATAATTTAAATTAATAAGTAAAATATTTACAACGCACTGCAACTGTTTCAAGGTCCACAAGTACGAGAACGGTTTATGTTAAGGTGATGAAGACATGTTCTTAACCCTACCATGGTTCAGGCCTTGATGTGGCGGTGGGGCTCAGTAGCCTAGGGTGAGCCCAGCACTGTAGGCGAGGCTAATTGAGCCGAGTGGGCTCTTTGTACCACTCTTATAAGAAGAGGGGACAAAGGAGCAGGGGGCAAGGGGCGAGGACGGGGATCCTTGCCCCATTGTACTGTTCCGACGTTGGAAGGGGTTGTTCTGTGATGCGGGACAATCCCTCTGTGGAGGTGGCGTCGGTTCCTTGGGGGACTGACTAGCCGTCGAGGCGCCCAGTTTGCTCATTAGATCCGGGGCACCTCACCAAAGACGGCATTGGTGGCATTCACCGGGTTTTAGTGGGTAGAGCTGGGTCCACTTACCAGCTTTCGGACGCAGCGAGTCCCACATACTCGCGTGGGGAGACCCACTCCACCGCGGGATGCTTCAGAGCACTTCTCGGCGTTAAAGAAAAAAAAAAGTCATGTTCTTATCACTTTAGAAAGAGAAGGCTTCAGTACCTACAAATTATGTGTAAATCTGTTTCAATACAACTAAATCCAAGAAAAAATCCGTGCCGTAAGTTATGTGGCCGAAAAAGTACTTGTCTTTGAACGCGAGACAGATGAGAGACAACAGAAGTACTTTCAGTATTACCACATTACAACAAGAAAAAAGACAGCGTATAAAGGCGAAGTCAACCATAATTATATTTTAATACACAAACTTGATATTCAGACTCAAATATCAAAGCGGCTCCTTCTCATTACGACTCGGACTCACCAGCGAGTTTAACTCAAGTTTGCCTGCTACATCATTTAAGATTTGTATTGTGTTTAAACTTCTACAATTGGTATCCAATTCAAAATCAAACGAGTGATGAAAAGTGCATTGAAATATTGAGTTCTCAAATTATTTAGATAGAGAAGGTATGTCCTAGTTTCGATTATGACCTATGATACTCATGCATCTAGTACATAAATGATAATCCTTCTGAATATCATAAAATAAATACATTTCATACCAGGATGTCATAAACAAGTAGTAGTGTTGTCCTATAATTTGCACTTAAACAACTCCTATCTATGACACAAGAATGTAGAACAAAGTATACTAGGTGTGAGTCGGTAGCCTTATTACGGTTGTGACTTATGTTGCGCCGGCGGCTCGCGTGTCCCACCGCAGATTTATCGCGAGGACATCCCTAGGCATACAATTGCGTGCAAACTATTATTGTTTGCTTTGGTTGCCCTAAGTAGAGATGGGATTGTATCGATATTTTGAAGTGAAACTTCTTTAGGCTTGTTAGAGTGATTACATGATATGGCGACTATTTTAGACACGCGTAGTTATTATTCCTTCTTATGTACCCTTAACTGCATATTTTGCCAAATAACTTTCACTTCGAGTCGTGTGTCCGACACACACTATTTTATCGAATATTTTGCTAATAGAAATCGAATGGTTACTCGATTATAATTTACAATATGCCATCACTAGTTAATAGCGACACGGTCATCCATGCCACTCGCATCCAACTATATAGTTGGATGCGAGTGGCATGGATGTCAGCCGTCTTGGCCTTCACTGAAGGAGGCCAGTGTCTAGCAGTAGACGGAGAAGGTTGATAGTGTAGTGACATCTGTAATGTGATATATTATTTTCTTGCTTTTTTATATAGGCAGATATAAATAGGCTATCGAATATCGATTTAATACTAACCATTATTTAACATGATTATAATGTACTTTCTACTTTAATTTTTTTGAATTTTATATTTATTTCTTTCTAATTATATCTTGGGCGTCGGAAGCGTCAAGCTGTGGATAAAGCAAACACCTCTTCAAAGAACCTATTACGTAAAAGTGAAATTAATCCAAGAGTAACCTTTAGCGCGTATTCGAGAGCTCTGTTTCCGCATATGTGAACAAACAAACAAACATGTCACCTCCGCACGGAGTTTGTAACGAGTTTACGTTGGCGGACAAAGTTGTTGCGGAATATTGACGAGTGATTGTTTTTTTTCACTTGTAAGTTACAGGTATAATTGTTATTGTATGGTATATGTATCTGTATGGAAGTACCTTTAAAAGTATTTGTAATCAATCTAAGGAACTACTATCTCTACTATTCCGATGAAGCTGTAAAAGCTAATAGGTAACTGTTAGGCCTGTATAAAAAAAACCTAGTTATCTGGTCAGCGTTTAAGAGGACGCATTGGAAATATGGGATAAGTTCTTTAACGGCGAATCTCACCACTATCCAACACAGTTAGCTACCGTGGGTAAATCTTTGTTTCAGAGAGCACAAGGGATCTGTGATGAGCAACACCTGGAGACCGAACTTCAACATGTCAAGCAAGTACTGCGTGACAATAAGCTTCAGGTACCGCGTCTCCGTCACAGTAAACGCGTGAAACCAGCCACCGTCGAGCGAGTACCTGCAGTTCTACCGTTTATTAAAGGCGTCACTGACAAGATTGGCTTCATCCTAAAGCGAGCTTCTGTAAAAAACTTATTTCAAGCCGCCAAAAAAGATAGGTCAATTCTTACCATCTGTCAAGTGTCATATTATATCCTTACAATATGCAGGAGTATACAAGCTTGATTGTGACTGTGGTCTCTCTTATATAGGCCAAACTAAAAGATCCATTAAAACTCGCGTGAAAGAACATATAGCCGATTTAAAACACCGTCGCTACACTAATTCTGCCATCTGTGGACATAGTCTTGACAAAGCTCGCCATTATATCAGATTTGATAAACCACAAGTCCTCGCAAAAGAACACCGATTCCAAACAAGGATGATCCGTGAGGCTATTGAAATAAAAAAACATCCTAATTTCAATAGAGAAGATGGCTGGCTCTTACCACCTGCTTGGGATCCCATTATTAAAATTATCAAATCAAAACCCAAGCATAATCTGTCACAGATTAAAGATACAGTTAACACTTTCTGCGTAGATAAGACTAACCAAAATATTGATGTACCATAGGGTAGTTTCGAATAACTTTGTAATGATAGGACATATGACACCTCAGTCCTCCCGTGACCATGGTTGCTTTGCAAAGTATCCGAAACGCCGGGCTTGTAAAAATCTTAATAAACCGCGATAATATCCGTAAAAAAATTGTTTCATTATAATAAGTGAAATTCGCGTAAACATTAGAAAACAACATCTATACATGTTCTTTAAAATAATAGAAGGAATTTCTCCAATTATCGTTTTTAACTAAATAAAATAACAAAAATCATTTTGTCGTTTACGTCCAGTAGTTATAAGCTATAGTATTAGAATTATTGTTTAAGTAATAATGCGTCGCCTTAACCACACGGCTCCTTCCTTAATTTTTTAAATTTTTACTAAAGGTACACCAGGTAGCTTAAGAATGCTTGATAGCTTAGTCGTATGAGATTTATTTTAAACGAAGTAAAATGTCGGAGTCACCATACTCTATAATGATTGAACTACTATTATAACTTTTTTTTTATTGACTTTACTCTCATTGATAAAATAGGTTATTTTATTCAACTAAATATTAACGGAGATAGACGGCTATTAATAGTACTACTGAAATACACATACAAACAACTCTACCAACCGTTTCAAACTATATGAAAATAATTTACCATTAACGGTTTGAAAACTGCAGTATTTTTTTATTAAAAAAATGCGGAATTCTCTCAGCAAAAATGCTGATGAAAATACGTGAGTGAAAATTCCATAATATGTGTAAAGCTTTGGAAGTTGGAAACAAAAACACGACAGCCCAACTCCAATACTTTCAAACTCCGGATTTATCGCAGGCGAGTTATTTTTATCAAAGTTGAAGTATCTCAATGCGATATTTTAAATTAATGTCGTTGTGCGGGTGAAATATGACGCACTTGAAACAAAATGGCGGATCAATACAAAATGGAGGCGATAGTTTATTGTTTTGTGCCAATAAGTGTGTGATCTAAGTGTGTGATTTACTTTGAGATGTCTAGAGAAAAGTATAAACTACTTATTATATCGAAAAGGAATTATTTTTACGGTAAATAAGAATTTGACAATTTCAATTGGTATATCGCTGGTATAATATAATATCTCAGATGAAGTAAAAAAAGGTAGATGACGCACGGCCTTTGCTAATACTGAAGCCACAAAACTAAGCTCCTTCATGTAAATACACGCGCTCACGCACACAGATACACCAAAACTAAGCTCATTTTTGTTAGTATCTTACGAGTCGTCGTGCAATAAGTTTGCTTAAAAATGCCGTCCTGTGTAATAAAATGCTGTAAAAACAATACAAAAGTAAACAAAAAGTCTGAAGGAATAACTTTCATAAGTAAGTATACACCAGACTATATTTTTTTATGTTATTCGAATACAATTTTAAGGTTATTTAACATAAATAATTTAATTGGTCCGAAATGACGTATTGGGAGAGTGCTGCCAGGAATTCGTATTTCAAATATCCCATGAATGTGGGTAAGTAAATTGTAGGCAAATTATTTACCCATATTAGTTGATGTTACAATTATTGTTTTATTTTTCTAACCACAAATGATGTTACAATTATTGTTTTATTTTTCTAATCACGTAATTTTATGTAAATAATATTTTTTACTCGTTTCTTTTTACATTCTCGAGGCCTATTTTTTACTTTAAAATATTATTGGTTTTAGGTTGCCAAAGAATATGTTAATAAAAGATAGATGGGTAGCTGCTATAAGACTGAGTAGAAATGACCCACAATGGCAGCCATCCTCATATAGTGTGGTTTGTTCAGACTATTTACATAAGACTGACATGTACGACACACAACGTGGGCTTCGCCGTATTCGTAGAACAGGATATCCAAAAAAGGTATTTTAACCGACTTCAAATAAAAGAAGGTCCTCTATTCTTCCTAAAAATATATACCTATATTTTCTCAGTATACAGTATTGTTTTTATTACAGATATTTCCTCCTTCCAATGCAGTTGTCAGTGAAATAATAGCGCCGAATATATCGATTCCACTTATTACTGTGAGTATGTGGTAATGAGGCGTATGATGTTTTTGTCATATGTATTTGTATGTAACTACCAATCTACTTATCTGTCACGAATATTGTATTTATTGTAGAACGTACCAGTCTCGTCTAGTGTAGTCATCGACAGCAACTGCTCATCGCCGAGTACAACTTCTGCGGCCATTCTCGTTAGTATTTGACAGTACAGATTTCCGTATACTTTTCTAATTGTTTGTGTATTAGTATACAATTTTGTTTCTATTACAGAATTTTATTCCCCCTTCCAATGCGATCGACATTAATATATTATCGCCAAATATATCACTTCCGTTTGCTCTTGTGAGTATGTGGTAATTAGGCGTATGATGTTTTTGTTATATTTAACTACCAATCTACTTATCTGTAACGAATGTTGTATTTATTGTAGAACGTACCAGTCTCGTCTAGAGTGGTCATCGACAGCAACTGCTCATCACCGAGTACATCTTCTGCGGCCATTCTCGTTAGTATTTGACAGTACAGATTTCCGTATACTTTTCTAATTGGTATACAATTTTGTTTCTATTACAGAATTTTATTCCCCCTTCCAATGCGATCGACAGTAATATATTATCGCCAAATATATCACTTCCGTTTGCTCTTCTGAGTATGTGGTAATTAGGCGTATGATGTTTTTGTTATATTTAACTACCAATCTACTTATCTGTAACGAATGTTGTATTTATTTAGAACGTTCCAGTCTTGTCTAGTGTGGTCATCGACAGGAACTGCTCATCACCGAGTATATTCTCTGCGGCCGTTCTCGTAAGTATTAGGCATTGCAGATTTACTTACAATTTTCTATTCATACGAAATACTTTTCAGTAATATGTTCTGTTCTAGGATCAACCAGATAAGCCTAAATCAGACGTAGACCAAGAGACAATATTTGATACACCCAGAAAACATGAACAGCGACAGAAATTAAAGAAACGGGAACTTTATTTAAAAAAAATGTAGCAAAAGTTAAATCTTTACAGCAAAAACTCAGACGCTTCCAAAACAGGAACTTGTCCCTTAAAAAAATAATTAAAAACTTAAAAACGCGAAATTTAATTGACACAGATTTACATACCTCATTAAATCAAAACATGGCTACAATAGATTTATTTAACAGTTGGAACCGAAAAAAGGCAAAAAAAAACATTAAATATACACCGGCACTTAAGAAATGTTGTCTAACTCTTAACTATTACTCTCCAAAGGCTTATGAATACGTTAGACATGCATTTAATAGATGTCTTCCGCATCCAAGCACATTGTGGAGATGGTATGGATGCATTAATGGAAAACCGGGATTCACAGAAGAATCATTTCAGGCTTTAAAAGCGAAAGCACAAAGTAGTGAACATCGCCTAATATGTTCTTTGGTATTCGATGAAATGGCCATTGGGGCACAAAAACTCTGGGACGGCAAAAAGTACGTAGGTTTAGTGGACATGGGAACAGGAGTAGATGAGTCAGCTCCTTTAGCTACCCAAGCATTCGTTTTTCTTCTAGTAGGAATAAACCATAGATTTAAAATACCTTTAGGTTACTTTTTGATTAACAGTATATCAGGAGAACAAAAGGCAAACCTAATCAAACTGTGTCTTCTGAAGTGTTCTGAAGCTAATGTAGATGTCGTTTCAATAACATTTGACGGACATTCTACAAATTTTACAGCTATTGAGCTTCTTGGGTGCAAATTTTTAGATCCAGCAGATGTCAAAACGACATTCAAACATCCTCCTGCAAATGACTCCAAGGTTGTATGTTTTGTGGATCCGAGTCATGTCATCAAATTGGTAAGGAACCAATTTGAATCCAAAAAAGAATTTGTGGATGAAAATAATAAAACTCTAGCGTGGAAGTACTTGGTACATTTGAATGAAATGCAAACCGAAGCAGGCATTCATTTAGGTAATAAGTTGACGAAACGTCATATTAATTTCCAAAACCAAATTATGAAAGTTAAACTTGCAACACAGTTATTAAGTAGGAGTGTGCCACACTCCTACTTAATTTATACCCACGGCCCTTAAATTATGCAGAGATCTTAAACTTCCCAATTTTAAAGATTCTCAAGCTACAGAGCAATTTGTTGAAATAATGAATCAAATGTTTGATGTGTTTAATTCAAAGTCTATGAGAAACTGAGTTTCAAAAACCACTTCATTTAGGAAATAAAGATTTAATTTTTTCATTCTTAGATAAATTAAAAAAATATGTTTTAAATCTCAAAGTTAAATCGGTTAACAAGCGTAAAGTCACAAGATATGGCCGTCCGACTTATGTAATTATCCGCTATTATAAACCAGTGCTTGATGCAAAATGGAAAAGGGGTTTTTTGGGTATTATAATAAATATAGAAAGTTTGAAAATAATTTATCACAAATTGATAGAAACTGAAAAAATACTTCTTTACATTCCGGTCTACAAGCTAAGCCAAGACCACTTAGAAGTTATGTTTTCGGCTATTAGGATGCAAGGCGGGTTTAATGATAACCCCAATGTACGCCAGCTACAAGGTGCGTATAAAAAACTGCTTTGCAATCTTGAATTAAAATGCGTATCCACTGGGAACTGTGTTCCGTTAGAATATGTGGCCATTTTAAATTGTACGTCTACCGCTGTTACAGCTATAAATTCAACCACGACTTCTTATAGGCACGAAGAACAGGAATGCCCAATAGAACAAGAATTAGGTGCACTCTAGTTCCTACGTAAAATACAGGAGGACACAGCAGAACTTGCAAGCACTCTGCATATTGCGGAATTCGATGATTTAAAAAAAAAAATTGGTTATATCGCTGGTAGTACTATACACTACATTTCGAAAACATTAAAATGTGAAAAGTGTCTAAATAGTTTATTATCTAAAGAAGAACATGATTTCCATAAATTAATCATAGCCAGAAATAAAGGTGGATTGTGTTTTCCCTCCCAAGACGTTTTCGATATTTGCGCAACTTGCGAAATCATATTAAGAAAACTATCTAAGGAAAATATAAATTTGGTGAGAGAAAGCCAGCACAGCTATATAGTTACGCAAATTTTAGACTCTTTTATAGGTAACAAAAGAAGTTTTAATAACTTGGAAAATATCCACGATTATGCTGGCCATGGACATAAAGTAAATTTAATAAGGTTAATTATAAACATTAGGCTAAAAGATAAAATTATTTATCGTTTTTGATTCCAATTTACAATTAATCAACAGAAAAGCTCTACATACGGGCGTTAATGTTTTTTTGTACTTTGCCTACAATCCTAAAATGCTTATAAATGAATCAAACCCACCCAGAGTACACTCCTAATATATAGGGATAGACCTGAGCCTTCAGCAAACAGACTGTTAGATGAAGGGCTGGCAACAAAAAAGACCCTTGTTTGTTCTCTTAATTGAATTCATTGTAGCTGTTTAAGCGATGTTTCAAGTGTCCTGTGTGCATGCATTACGACCGAATTACTTTTGAAATCCAACGAATTCATTTAAAAAAATGATTTCGAATAATACTTTACACAATAACTACTTACATAATGTGATGTATTATTTAAAGAACTAGCAAGTAAAATATATTATATAATAATTTTAATATGGATAAATAATATTTTTTAAGTTACAAATAATGTTTCTTTAATGGAAATAACGATACGACTACAGATAAAGTGGTTAAAAGCTGGTTTTATTAGATTCGATTGATTCAAATTTAACGGGTGAATAAAGGTGGATCTCAAACTGATAATAAGAGAACATTTAATTTAGTTGTTATTGTTTGTTTCTTTGTCTGTGTAGCATGGTCTTACCATGTTTATAGATTACACAGAATATAACTTACAACATTAAATGCTATGTATGATTTACCTTTATTTTCTTTTACGCCGGGAAATGCTCTGAGGCATCCTGCGGGGGAGTGGGTCTCCCCACGCGGGTATATGGGACTCGCTGTGCCCGAAAGCTGGAAAGTGGACGCAGCTCTACCCACTAAAACCCGGCGAATGCCGCCAATGCCGCCTTTGGTGAGGTGCCCCGGATCTAATGAGCAGACAGGGCACCTCAACAACTAGTTAGTCCCTCAAGGGACCGACGCCACCTCCACAGAGGGGTTGTACCTACCGCACCACAGAACAATTCCTCCCAATGTCGTGATAGGGAGCAATGGGGTGAGGTTCCCAACCTCGCTCCTTGTCAACTCCTACTCTTTTGTCCCCTCTTATTATAAGAGGGGTACAAAGAGTAGCCCCCTCGGTTGACTTGGTTTCACCCAAGGTGCTAAGTTCACCTTAGGCTACTGAGCCCCACCGCCACAATAAGGCTTGAACCGTGGTGGGGTACCTGTGATGTCTATGACGACAGTTATCAATATAAAATTATCTGTTTAAAAACTATAATGTGAGTTATTCGAAAAAGGTTCTACATTACATAAATATATAGTCTTCTTTTTCAAGACGGATCAGCGTTATCCAGATATCAAACTCAAACAGAAAGAAATAAATCAAAAACAAACAACAAAAAGCATTTACGAAGTTTATTAGTTGAAACAGTCGACAACATTTAAAAATGTTTTTTTGTTGACTCTTTCGAAGTTTTCGGGATAAATCTCGTGCCCTTATTGACCCAGTTCCATTTGACTCCAGGCTATCCTTTATTTGACTGTTCAAACTTGGAGTTTTGATGGATATCTTCGGATTAAGCTCGAGGCTATCATAAATTCTGAAATTTTTATACTGTTTTTTCAGGAGTTTTATTACGATTTCATAGACGTCATAGTTGTGCAGAATATAATCTTTATGACAATATTGATTCGAGACTATTATATGATCAAATTTTTCATGAAATTGTCTTTGATGTGATACATCTACTGGTCAGGGCCGTCTTAAGCCATGCTGGGGCCCCTGGGCACACAAAAATTTGGGGCCCCTTTGGAAAGATAAGAAAAATAATGTATGAACTCATATCGTTACAATTCAAACATAACTTACTACTAACTACTTGACCAGTAGTACTAGGCATGCCTTTTAAGTTTTGTCGTTTAGGTCACGTACAAAAATGAATCTTTCTAAGAAAAATGTTCGTGCGATAATTTTCTACAACTTTAGAAGAGGCCTGACACGGCTTCAGTGTTTTGAAGAGCTGATGAGATCTGTGTTCAGTGATGAAGCCCCATGTCTGCGGACTGTCAAACGCTGGTATTTAGAATTCCAGCGTGAAAATACTAGTGTGCGACGTATCGAGAGTTAGAGGCGCTCTATTAGGTATCTCAGGACAATCATTCAGAAGATGTTGCATGAAGCGCTTGGTGTGAGAAAGCTAGTTTGCCGTTGGATACCGCGTCTGCTTTCGATGATCAAAAGGCGGCCCGCGTCAGATGGTGTAAGAAAACTCTGCAAAGGTTCAACCGAGGAGAGTCCAATCACGTCTGGAACATCATCAGTGGTGACGAATCTTGGATCTATGTCTACGATCCTGATTTCAAACAACAATCTACAATCTGGATCTTTCAAGACGAGCCAAAGCCGACTAAAATTGTTCGTTCTCGAAGCACTTCAAAGAAGGTGGTGGCCACGTTCATTGGAAAAACCGGTCATGTTGCGACTATTGCACTTGAAGATCGTAGAACGGTTAACGCAGAGTGGTATACCACAGTTTGTTTAACCCAAGTCATCGCCGAACTTCGAAAATCTAACTCAAAGTGACGCATCATCCTGCACTATGACAACGCAATCTCACACAGCGCTCGTCAAACGATTGAATATTTGAAGCAGGAAAAAGTAGAAATTCTTGACCATCCTCCATACAGTCCTGACCTAAGCCCTAACGATTTCTTTACGTTTCCTAAAATTAAGAAAGGTCTTTGTGGTCAAAGGTTCCAGTCCGGTGTAGAAGCAGTCGACGCTTTCAAGTCAGCCATTTTGAACACCCCACTTTAGAGTGGAATAAATGTTATAATAACTGGTTTGAGCGAATCGAAAAGTGTATTAAGCTATGTGGTGAATACTTTGAAAAACAATAAAAAGTACTATAAGGTTCTAGTTGTGTTTTTTCTTCAAACGACAAAACTTAAAAGGCATGCACGACTGGAACAACAGTACACGTCTTCGTATTTCGGGGCCCCCGTGAGGATGGGGCCCCAGGCACAGGCCTCATGTGCCCTTATGGTAAAGACGGTACTGCTATTGGTGCGCCTTGACAGTCAAATCAACTCCAGAGCCGTGACAGTAAGTAACATGTCGCTTCTATAGCGTCGCCTACACCTTTCGTTATAGACTTAAAATTAATAAATTCTAATAGTAACACAGATGTTTAACATCTCCTGGGTGTTCTGCGACGGCCGACCTTCTTTTTAAATGCATACTCATATAATACCTTTGTGGTGGTGGTGGGGGTAAATTCAAACTGCCATTCATGCTGGCAATCTAAAACTATCTGAATGTTCATTTGAAATCCAAATTTTGGATCGTTATCTGGTTGTTCGATATTTGAATGCAGGAACTAAGACCCAGTATACAAACAGCCTTAAACATGTCCCCAGAAGCTTTTATGCAGGCTACATTTGGGTACATCAAATATACATTTGGGGATGTTAAGGGGACAGGCACTCCGAAAATGGGGTCTGAATATGTATGTCTGGGGGTCTTGAGGTATTCAGGTTATCTGTTGAATTGGATATTAATTACTGTTAATGAAGTTACTTTGATTACTATAGGATTTCATTGTAGTTTTGTGTATATTTTTTTTTCCAAATGTTAAAATGTCGAAGGTGTTTTCATAATAAGTCCTTTTATGTTTTTTTAATGTCCTTCCTTGCTTTAGTCTTAATAAATGAACTTCGACCTTATTCATATTTTACGCTTGCACACACAAGCTAAGCCGTAAACGTTTTTATCTACGATGTGAATAACAAATAATCGAAAAAAAATATCCATTTTGTCGTCGTTTCTTTCATAAAATGGTAACGCAAATTTATTGTTGGCGCTTTACATAACAGGAAAAGTGTCTCCTTTGTTTAATATTTTCACGTCCTTTTTTTGGCTATTGTGTTTTTTTATTTTACCTCTAGAATTCTCTAATTTTTTATCGAAAATCGGAACAGGGATACCTAAAGTTTTTTTACTTGGGATACTTTTAACGAAATTGTCTTTTTTAATTACTTAATGTGTAATGATAAATTAATTATTTCATAATTAATTCCATTTTAGTGTTTATTGGTCAAGATTTCTTATGGGGTAGGTATATTATTAAACTTCAATCATGTTCAAAGCAATTGTTGTCAGTTTGGTTTTAAATAGGATATAGGCTTGGATGCATGTGCTTAGACCAATAGATAATAATATATTTGGTAGAGATTTGGCAGTTTAGCAAAAATATTAGGATTATTTTAAAAATAGAACGGCAGGATCTGAACTGTAGTGTTGGATTGGCGCTGGATGAGTTTTAGATGAAGTAAGTGGCCAGTTTTCCAGATTCAGATTTGTATAATTTAATTATTTCCGGAAAGATTTGTGAAGTATGTTTTGAAAATGAAAAAATAATGTTACTAATGTTATAAAGGCGAAAGTTTGTATGTTTGGATGTTTGTTGATCTTTCACGGCAAAACCTCTGAACTATAAAAATAATCATCATCAATGCGGGTACGGTTGTAAATCTAAGTTAACGCAGGCGAAGCTGCGGGCACCAGCTAGTAATAAAATACATTAAAGTTTTTGTTAGTTTAAATGAACAAGCAGACAAGATCTTATCTTGTGTATGTTAGTTGGACAGACAAACGGGCAGACGATCCATCTGATTGTAAGTGGCCAGCGTCGCCCGACATAAACGAGTTTACCTGGAGCTAGCTCAGACAACTCATTTATGTTAGTTAATAGAATCAGGCGTTACCTTGCGGAAATCCATTATATAAGATATTAAATTAATTTTATTAATTAGCAATTATCCCGCGAAAAACGCAGTCTTTACAGCAAATGTGTGAGTGCACGCATATGCATGCATATAGCACCGCCCTCCTTTCCCACACTGCATACGATTACTAATCGTAGAGTCTACATCCTGAGGATGCCTCGGTGTCGGGGCGAAACGTACGTATATTGTTTGGTGGTGGTCTTTTACTGTGGTTGTGGTGCATGTGGGGTGGTGGTGCATGCGAGTGTACGCATATGCAGTGTGACTGCGTTTTTCGCGGGATAATTGCTAATTAATAAAATTAATTTAATATCTTAACTCATTTATGTGTTGTATCTGTAGTCGTAAAACACTGCAAAGCTGTTTCACGAGAGAAACAAGTACAATGATGCCACATAATACACAATAAACACATGCAGACGGGAGCGCGGCACAGCGCATCCCTCTTATAGCTGAAGTGATGACGATGATATATCACTGAGGCATACACAATAACGTCTATGTTTGAAATAAAAAATAAAATAATAATAATATTAACCCTTATATGTCCACTGCTGGGTACGGGTCTCCTCCTCGAAATCAGGCGAGGAGGGTTTTGGGCCATAATTCACCGATGCGCTGGCCCAATGCGAGTTGGTGAACTTCACACACCTTCAAAGACTTTTAATCTCACCAGGCATGCAGGTTTCCTCACGATGTTTCCTTCACCGGTGAGCAAGCGATGGTCTCATGTTCAAGTGCACATAGAAATTTAGAAAAACCCATTTCACAGAGGGGAGGGGGGAGGGGAGGTCAAGATCGAACCCGGACCTCTCGGCTCTCATTCAAGAGGCCGAGCCCCTACCACTAGGCCATCGTCGTTCACCTATTTGAAATGATTTTGAAAAATATTCGATGAACATTGAAAAAGGAATCCACAAAACCCCATTTTAAAATTTGGAATTCTCTCAAATCATTCAAGAAATTACGATACTCGACACAAAAGGCATAACTAAGAAAGTAAGAAACGTCCTGTAATTATGAGAGGAAATCTGGAATGTCCGCCATTCCACCGCTGACTTTTGAATTGAGTTTGGCAAATCAAATGAAGCTAGCCCAAGATGTACTATTGAATTAACTAATCTCATTATTTCAAAGGATACAAAAGATTATTATATTTTGGACGGGGAAATATAAATTGACTGTGTTGGGTTGTTTCTACATAAAAACAACTCAAAAACAATACTAAACACTCGATTACAGGATTTAAGAAAACAATAAGATAAATAAACCCATGATATACTCGCTGTTGGTCGCAGCTTTGCCTGGCAGTATACGGATTGATGATTATTATTTTTATAGCCTACGTTCACCGAGTGATAAAGTGGCATTACAATGGCGAACGATTTTTGAAGAGTAAACTTCTTTTAGCGCGGTACGCATATTTTTAGATGATATAAATCTCTGAACTCGCGACACCGCACACGAAACGCTGGAGACGCAGTTTGACGTTTATATGAAGTGGACTCGCGACACCACACGCGAGCTGCTGGAGACGCAGTTTGACGTTTGATTTATTTATTTGAGATTATGCAATATTTGTATGCAAATTGTGTTGCTTCTAAATTATGTCATGCAGCCATTTTGTTCACCGTTTAAATTGTATAGGTTGTCATGATC
Organism: Helleia helle; assembly: GCA_963853865.1. Lineage (NCBI taxonomy): Eukaryota > Metazoa > Arthropoda > Insecta > Lepidoptera > Lycaenidae > Helleia > Helleia helle. Next base: position 20,523,045 of record OY971425.1, read on the forward strand.
TTTTTCAGCCTTTATTATAGGTATTTGAATTTAATTGTTTTGTTTTCACTTATATCAGCAGTCCCTGTAACTGGTTGGGTTTTTTTTTAATTGCGTGAGTAGTTTCGAATATCCTACATCCAAACTCACAGTCTCTAAAAGTTAGTTTATAAGGATCCGAAATACACTTTACAACGATATACAATAATAGACTCAGCTGTAACTCCTTTATATTCATAACTCGTGAATAACAACACGATAAATCGTAGGCCTACCCGGAACGTCTCCCCTGACAATACAATGTCCATAACGCATTTTATTATTTTTGTCCAGGACACTTTATATGCGTAAATGATTTGCAGTAATGGAAGCGCTCCCCACGGAGACGGGATAGGTACATAAAATATACGATTAATTGGAATATTAATGTGCACAGATTGATTTACACGGAAGATTTTTAAATGTTATTGTATATTTTTTATAATATATCGTGTTATAATTCTACATTATCAAGATAGGGCAATAGTAATGAAAAATAATATTATATGAAAATAATAATTTTGTTATGCTCAAGTACTACACAATATTTGATTTGGTTATTTTTTCAATGTAACTTGGATAGGTGAACGGACAGACGAGCCAAATGTTAGTAAGTGGTCACCGTCACCTATTCACACTAATTCATTTGTGACGACGAAAGTTCCTGCTGGTAAGTGTGTATACAGATACCTATAACTGTAAGTAATATATTTTTTTTAAAGATGGTAAGTGGACGCAGCTCTACCCACTAAACCCGGTGAGTGCCACCAGTGCCGCCTTTGGTAAGGTGCCCCGGATCTGTTTAGCTCACAGGGCACCTCAACGGCTAGTCATTTCCGCAAGGGCCCGATGCCACCTCCACAGAGGGATTGTCCCGCACTACCGAACAACCCCTCCCAACGTCGGGACAGTACAATGGGGTGAGGTTCCCATCCTCGCCCCTTGCCCCCTGCATTTTTGTCCCCTCTTCTTATAAGAGGGGTACGAAGAGCCCCCTCGGCTCAATTAGCTTCGCCCTAGGCTACTGAGCCCCACCGCCACGACAAGGCCTGAACCATGGTGGGGTAGGTAGAGAATACTAATCAGTAAAAATGTTATACCAATACTTGTGTTTGATCTTCTTTTAATGCCTTGAGTTAAAAAAAAACAGTGAGCAAGATAAAACGATGACGTAGGTAAGGTGGGAAAAACGTGGATGAGTCAAGCAAGGGGCAGAGAACATTGACAGGAAAAAGGGAGGCCTGTGCTCAGCAATAACGAGCTCATGATGACCAAGATAATCAATAAAAGTACAATCAAGATTTCCTATTTTCCTTTCCGCAAGAACATGTGGAAGCGGGCAGTAATATTAAAGATCCATCCAATATTTCTAAACCGAAATAAATACGGTATTAATTTGATAAGATGGCCCAACTTCGGCCATCCCAACTTCCACGGTGAATCAGTTGAACTTCACAATTTGATGGGCAAACTTTCTCCCGACAAATGCGAGATAAACAGTATCATAAAAATGTTTCATGACTCATGTAGCGATTGAACGGTTGTTTGTAGTTTCATGAGTCGTGTAATAGATTATAATGATATTAGTTGTTGAAATGAGCTCAAGAAATAATAGGAATTACTATATCGAGATGAAAATGGGAGTAGACATGCAATGCAAGAATATTACTAAATAGGTACCACCTTTTTTTTCTTTTACGTCGGGAAATGCTCTGAGGCATCCCGCGGGGAAGTGGGTCTCCCCTCGCGGATATGTGATACACGCTGCGCCCGAAAGATGGTAAGGTGAACGCAGCTCTACCCACTGAAACCCGTGCGAGTGCCACCAATGCCGCCTTCGGTGAGGTGCCCCGGATCTGTTGAGCAAAAAGGGCACCTCATCGGCATCATCCATTTTCTCAAGGGACCGACGCCATCTCCACAGAAGGGTCCCAACGTCGAGACAGTACAATGTGGTCAGGTTCAAGACCTCGCCCCTGCTCCCCCTGCTTTATTGTCCTCTCTTTGTCAATTTGCTTCGCCTAAGGTGCTGGGTTCACTTTGGGCTACTGAGCCCCACCGTCACGACAACGTTTGGTGGGGAAACTATAATACCACCTGGGTAAGGTCATGGTAACCGCTTGTTAACACAGGAGAATATATATGTAGTCATACACTCAATATTGTATGTATGTGTAGCAGGGATATGATGATACAAAAATAAACATTTACCTATACCACGCTCTCGCCTTCTTGGGAACCATCTTGTTTCTCCTGTAAGACTGCTTTTCTGTGTTTCGGAGAGAAGGGCAGGACAGGCAGTGTTATTACTGGCTTGTCTCAGGTTAACTTTTTTATGTTTATGGGCGACGTTGAACACCAGGTGGCTCGTCTGGCCATTGCCTATCCAACTATTAGATATATAAGAATCATTTGACGAGATTTCAGTAAGAAGAGATTATCGTAATAAAACAACATTAGAAAACATTAAGATATTATCAAATAAAGTATTCGGCTTATTCTTGGATTTATGAAATCCCTAAGGCTTTTGAAAATCTCTGATATAGTAATTTGTAAAAACGTAAACGCAAATGTAGTAAGTACCTAACGTTGTGTATGTCACAAGAACATACACAACGTTAGGTACTTACTACATTTGCGTCTATATAGCTCTTGGTGGGATTCAAACCCACAACCTTATGTCACGATACTAATACACGTATCGCATTTTTCATGTGAACGAGTTACTTCTAAAGAAGTGATTGCTATCGCCCATAGAAAAATTTTTGCAGTGGAGTAGGATGTAGTATGACGTGATTCTACTAAGATACGTTAATCTTAGTAGAATCACGTCATACTACATCCTACTCCACTGCAAAAATTTTTCTATGGGCGATAGCAATCACTTCTTTAGAAGTAACTCGTTCACATGAAAAACATGGAGACCCATTACATCCGTCTAGTCCTAAGAAAAATGTAGCCATAATGATAATGGGAGGGAGACTCCTAATAAAAGTCGCCTGAAATATCGTCGGAGTGCTCGGACAGAGAGTAATGACGTCACGTGTGACGTAATACGGCTTGACGTGACGGATGTAGATGCCTCGGGTGTGTGTGAGGACTTGTGTATGTGTGTGTCTTGTTGGTTTATGTATTATGGGTGTGATAGATTGAGTACTTATCTGCGTGTGTATATTTGTCTATGATTACTACTAGCTATCCGTGTATTCCCACCGAGGTTCAAGCCATGTCGTGGCGGTGGGGCTCAGTAGCTTAAGGTGAACCCAGCAAGTGGGGCGAAGAAAATTGAACCGAGGGAGCTGCTCTTTGTACCCCTCTTTATATGACAAGAGGGAACAAAGGAGCAGGGGGGGATAAGGGGCGAGGATGAGAACACCCGACGTTGGGAGGGGTTGCTCTGTAGTGCGGGACGATCCGTCTGTGGAGGTGGTGTCGGTCCCTTGAAGAACTGACTAGCCGTCGAGGTGTCCTGTTTGCTCAATAGATCCTCACCTCACCAAAGGGGGCATTGTTGTAACTCACCGGTACATTTAGTGGGTAGAGCTGCGTATACTTACCAGCTTTCGGGCGCAGCTAGTCCCACATACGCGTCTGGGGAGACCCACTCCCCCGCGTGATGCCACAGAGTATTCCCGGCGTTAAAGAAAAAAAAGCTATCCGTGTATGCAAAAATATGCAACTATGAGTGTCTATGGTAGCTCGTGATTTGTGTATTGGTTTTTCTATTGTGTGTCAAAATAATCATTTATTATCTGATTTTTTAATGTTATCTGTAAGGCATATACGTAGAGCTACGTTTTAATACGTTCGATAGGGTACAAGTATATTTTGTAATAATACGATTAGTACCTACCATCGAGCATATTATAACCGAAATGAAGCGACCGATGGGACGTACATATTATATATCACTGGTTGGTTGAATTTCTTTTACGTCAGTGACAAATCACTGACTAGTTTCGGAATTTTATGCCTCACATTACTATATACTACTCTATCCGTTTATAATATGCTCGATGGTACCTACCAACAAATTGACCAACATGTTCTAGAAGATAGGTTTTATAGTTAGCCTTGTCTCTCGCTTTTTATGGAATCAGAAAGATGATGGTCATGTCACTGATAACTTACCATCAGAAAAACTCAGATTTTCTTTTCCAAATAAACGCTATTTGAAATAACAGTCAACATTGTGAAAAATGTCTACTAAAGTAATTGCAGAACTAGCTGTTCACTCCCCGCTTGCACGATGCCAGCGGCTCACAAAATAAATATTTACAAGCTGTTACCGTTGTTAATTAGGCTTTGCTCATTCAGCTTTAAGCTCAAAATAAGGTCAACAAAGTAACCTGGTAGTGTCTACATGTTATCCTGAGCACCAGTTTTTATAAAATATATAGATTGTTGAATGTTTAGGTAAGACAATTTCTCTCCTTATGCTTTGATTTCATTATTTCATTGTAATAACATTAATATGTTAGTACTACATTATAATGTCTAAAAAGTTGTTATATTTGATTTTTTTATTATCGGCGAATAGACACATACTCATTGGCACTTGTAAAACGTTATTTCGAGTAGGAGAGTCAATACTCAATACAATGGTATAATAGTTTGTGCTTTCAAAGGCAAATGTGGCTTTTAATAGCCAGCACTGAGAACATGGCCAATCTTCATCGCCAAATTTCGAGGAGGGGAGTCGTGCTGTGTTTGCGTTTTCTTGACTTTATCATAGTTTGTAGCCTGTAAACTTGTAAACTTAGATTATTCATGTAAATTTTGTTGTAAATATGTAAACTTTTATCTCGTTCCCGTAACATTTGGAATAGTTTTGTGAATTTCAACAAAGTTTAATTTATTTAGGGGATAAATTAAAGAAAATGCAATATGAAGTGATCGCCGGTGTCTGCTTGATGGAGAGAATTACTAGTGCATACCAAAATAGAGACAGGGGTCAGGAACATTTGGTACATTTTCGGAGTTTTGTAGTTGAAATGTGAAATATATTTTAGCTCTAATGGAGTGACATGGGTACCACCATCTGCTTATATCTTCCGTGAAACAGATCTACTTATCAAGTGATACGTCTGCCAGTTTATCTTTTTTTGTAGAGGAGGGGGAAACGAACAGTCGGTTCACCTGGTAAGTGGTCAGCATTATTTTACAAATCTATTGGTCTAAAAATGCTGTTTATAAATTTTCACAGTTTCAACGAACCAATTGTAAAATGTTGTCCACTCCTGGGCCCAAAGAGTTAGTGTGGACGCGGACAGAGCGCTCGCATTACTCTAATGTGTACATAAAGGCGAGAATCGCTCGCTGTACAGCACGTTAACGCGAACACTCTGTATACCAGCCGTGACACATTGACAGGTGATTATGACCGCTATGGACCTGTTACGGGATAGGATGAAAATGTATTAAATAATATATCGACGCCATTTATAACGGAACGGCGATTTACAAAACATTGTTTACACAACGAGTTTTAAATTAAATCATATTTCATACATTGTTACACTTGACAAGTTATTACTAAAATTTTATAATAAAGTATAGATACATAATACATTTAACCGGCGCGGCGGGAGGAATGCGCTGTGTCGCCCTCCCGACTGCATGGCTACTAACATATTGCTTGTTTCTGTACTGGTGGGAGCCACAGGTACCACCATCTTGCTGGTTCTTCCGTCAAACAGCTTTGCTGTGTTTCCGAGAGAAGGGTAGGACAGGCAGTGTAATTACTGGCACAGAGACTTAACATATATAGGTAACACATACATGAGTTGACTGTGCGAATAATCTTAGATTATAAAGAGGTGTAACTAAATCTAAGGTAAAGCGGGTGAAAGCATTAAAAGTAGATCAAAAAACTACTGTATTCTGAGTTGATTTTGTTCATCATTTGAGTTTTGTACGACTTGTGCTTCCAATCTCCTACACTGAATATTATGTCACAGTATTCATCAATGAAAAGGGTATTTCTAATTCCAGCTGGGCGGGCTATTAATGAAATAAGTCTGTAAAGTCGCTCCCTTTGAGAGCGACTTTACGTTTCGTGGCAAAATATAGGAAAATATTTGAAGGTCCATGAAAAAAATGTACGAAAAAGTCGTTCCTTTAAAAATAATCTATAAAAGATTATATATTTACGGTTACTTTCAGTATTAAAACAGCTTAAACATTCTATTTTTTTCTACGGATGCGTTGCTTATGAGACTTACAAAAGCTCTTTTTCTAGATGTTTTTATTTACCGTAAAGCAAGCGATTTCGTAAAATCGCGTTCAATTAAAAATTAAAAATATCTCTGAGCAAGACTTAAGTTATCCTTCTATTACTTATTTAGTGCCAATTGGCAGCATTCGATCTCAGAAATAGAATCTTCTCGTGCTTTATAAACTCTATTTCTTAGCTTGCTTTTTTTCTAGCTTAGCTAGGAGTTCGAATGGTAATTTCAGTCACTTTTGTTCATATCTTTTGCTTTAGCTAATTAGGAGCCACTTTAAAGCTATTCAAAATAAGTGTAATTTGTAGTCTTTTCTAACTCAACAAAGATCTAACTGTATTCGTTTACACACATAAGAGAATATTCGAGAAAATGATTGTGTAAATGTAGCTTACCTTGTTTTGGAACGGTGAGAACTCGCGAAAAACTACACTAAAGGGTTATTTTTCCGAGATACTTATCTAGTGGCCTTTTGTGAATGCCTTCGACACCCTCTTGTGGGGTTACAGACCCTCGTATAAAGGAATAGGGGTTACGTTCCCTTACAGGGGTTTGAATGGAAATGAAAATGGAGAGCTTCGTGTGGAAAGGTGAAATAGGTGAGGAAACGAGGCGAATATGAAGAAGCTCGAGTTACGTACGGTAAGTAACGATGCTTTCTTGTAATAAACTACGTTTATTGTGGTTTAATATTTCTCCTCACCTGTGAGACGCTTTGTGTCGAGTGTATAATTGTATGGGTTATCCTGAATATTTTGCAACAGCTTAGCGAGGTCCGGAAGAAAGGCAGATTTGATAGCTAATTTCTTGCATTTTAAAGTACGCAAATAATAATTTGCTGACACACAACAGACAACAGACACGTTCCGGCTGTTCTCGTTCGGGTTGTTTATTATTTTATTTGAAGGCATTGTATGATGCTTTTATTTACCAGTTTTTAAATGTGAAGATAATTAACAAATTGTGTATGATAAAGCTTGGTGTGACTTCGAAAATAAGAAAACGTTATGTTTCTTATTTTATATAATATTATATTATACATGTGGTACATCAAAAGCCTCTATTCGTCCACTGTTGAACAAAGACCTCCCTCAATGAACGCCAAGACGGCCAATCCCTTGCCACTCGCATCCATCACGGACCGGCCACCGAACAGAGATTGTCTATGTTGTAAATACAGCTTATTAATTAATTTTTTTTCCAATAATTTATTAATGCTAATGTTTAAATATTTATTTATTCATTATATTACTTGTGATTCAGTCATCTACTATTTAGTAAAGATTTTGAAAATATTTATTGATAAGTTAAGCGGTTAAGCGGATGAATTGACAAACATTTTGCCCATTTATGAACTGAACGAACATTAAAAGAAAGAACCTCACCTCACCCCATTACCGCATCCCGACGTTGGGAGGGGTTGTTCTGTGGTGCGGGACAACCTCTCTGTGTAGGTGGCGTTGGTCCCTTGGAGGATTGACTAGCCGTCGATGTGTCCTGTTGTTCAACAGATCCGGGGCACCTCACCAAAGGCGGCATTGGTGGCACTCGCCGGGTTTTAGTGGGTAGAGCTGCGTCCACTTTGCCATCTTTTGAGCGCAGTCAGTCCCTCCTCCCCTGCGGGATGCTTAAGAGAATTTCCCGGCGCAAAAAAAAAGAAAAAAAGGCAGTGTAATTACTGGCACCGAGACTTACCGCTCAACGTCTTAGAATTGGCAACGCATTAATGAGTTGCCAAGGCTAGTCCCAGGCTAATTGCCATATGACGCCATGACCTACCGTCGTCCGCAAGTTTGTCTTTCCAACTAACATAAAAACAGTAGTCTCGTGACCAAAAAATTCGTAGATAATGTCAAAATATCGAGTTCCGCAAAACAAAAGTGAATAAATACCATAGTAAATATACCGTTTTAAATAGTTTTTAACATAGTTACTGGCACCGAGACTTAACATGTTATGTCTCAGGATAGGCAACACACATAGTTACTGGCACCGAGACTTAACATCTTATGTCTCAGGATAGGCAACACATAAATGAGTTGCCTGGGCTCGTTCCATATAAACTAGTTTATGTTCATGGGCGACGTCGACCACTTACCATCACGTGGCACTTTTGCCAGTTTGCCTATCCAACTAACATAAAAAAAAATAGAAAGCCAATGATTAAATTTTATGCGAAAGTAAGGGAAAAAATACTAGTTTCACAGGTATAAATGTATAGTACGATGAACGATGGCATCGCGAGAGGGACAGCCAGTGCGTCCCCTCAGCCAATCTGGTCCCGGTAATTCTGCTCAGGAAATTGGCTCGCAGTTTTTGTGATCAGCCCACTTCAGCGATTTGCTCCAATTTAACGTTCCTGTGCTAATTGGACAGTGAAGCTGTTCCGTGGATGTAGAAGTACTAGATCGTTTTGACTTCAAACGATGGTACATTTGTAAAATTTGAGTTAATATTGGTAGGAATTTATATAACAGGAATACGACGATACCTGTGCAGGGCCGCTCCTAGTACCACACATGTATTAGCAGGGGACGGCACACTCTCAGTGATAATGTAGAACAGACTTGATATGATACACTTCTCGGCTGATTTCAAAGAGGAGTACTGCTATTCAGAAAATAATGATATGTTTTATACGTACATATCTAAATCTAATTATATATCTTTATGAAAAACCATTTGTGAAACGGACTCGCTCACGAAGGGTTCCGACTATTATACCTATATACCACATTAGACACTTAAACAAAAAAAAAAACACGTTTTATGGTATGGTATTATTACATACTTAATTTTTTTATTATGGGAATATTTAAATATATATTTTTTATTTAACTAGTTATTTTTAAATGTTAACTTATAACCGGTGGGAGGGAAGCGCTGTGCCGCGCTCCCGGCTGCATGAGTACCACCATCGTGCTTGTTTCTCCCGTGAAACAGCTTTGCTTTGTTTCGGAGAGACGGGCACGACAGGCAGTGTAATTACTGGCACCGAGACTTAACATTTTATGTCTCAGGATAGGCAACACATAAATGTTGTCTGGGCTCGTTCCAGGTATACTAGTTTATGTTCATGGGTGACGTAGACCACTTACCATCAGGTGGCACGTTTGCCAGTTTGCCTATCCAACTAACATAAAAAAAAAACTCCCGTATAATAACTAAATATTCTGTGAATATTTCAAGCGTCGACCTGTAATTGCCGTTATTGATATCGAGCAAAAAAACGGCAAAAAATATTGTTTGTTGTATGGGGGCCCCCATAAATATTGATTTTAGTATTGTTTTTAGTATTTGTTGTTATAAAGGCGACAAAAATACATCATCGGTGGAACTTTTAACTATCACGGTTCATAAGATACAGCTTTTTTTTTCTTTAACGCCTGGAAATGCTCTGAGGCATCCCGCGGGGGAGTCGGTCTCCCCACGCGGGTATGTGGGACTCGCTGCGCCCGAAAGCTGGTAAGTGGACGCAGCTCTACCCACTAAAACCCGACGAGTGCCACCAATGCCGCCTTTGGTGAGGTGCCCCGGATCTAATGAGCAAACATGGCACCTCGACGGCTAGTCGGTCCCTTGGGGGACCCCCACCCCCCAGAGGGATTGTTCTGCACCACAGAACAACCTCTTCCAACGTCGGGACAGTACAATGGAGTGAGGTTACCGCCCTCGCTTGCCCTTGCCCCCTACTCTTTTGTCCCCTCTTCTTATAAGAGCCGAGGGGGTTCTTTGTAGCTCACAAAGAGTCCCTTGGCTCAATTAGCTTCGCCCAAGGTGCTGGTCTCACCTTAGGCTACTGAGCCCCACAGAAGGAGACCATCGCCGTCCAGGACTCGTCATTGCGGAGCATCGCAGTGATGATGCTCGGCAAAGACAAGTCCCCTCCGATAACTGACGTCAGATCGCGACGTAGCGCCGCCCATCTCGGGCACACTTCTAGAGTGTGCTGGGCCGAGTCCACCGCCGCGCCACAATCGTGACATACAGTTGCCGGCTCCTTTTGGGCCGTCCGGCATAGGTACTCACCGAAGCAGCCATGCCCGGTGAGGACCTGTGTTAGACGGAAGGTGAGGGGTTTGCGTTTACGACGCATCCACCGCTCTACGAACGGACGCAGGGCAACCGTTAGGCGTTTGCCAGGTCCTCTCCCCACCTCAGCATTAACGCCTCTTGCCCTAGTCGGCGGACCCGCAGGATTCCGTCCAGCGTCAGGCTCTCACCGAGAGACCTCCCATCCGAGACATAGGAGTGCACCTCAGCAAGAACTTCCGCCACGAGTTCCCACGGGGGATCGCCGGTTAGGGCAGTTGCTGCTGCCCACGATATCGTACGATACCCCCGAATCACTCTTACCGCGATGACCCGCTGCGCCGAGCGCAACTGGGCCCTACTCCGCGCGGTAAGGTGACCCGCCCAAATGGGAGCACCGTATGTCGCCATACTCCGGCAGACACCGGAGTATAGCTGCCTGCAGGCGGCGCTGGGTCCTCCGAGGTTCGGGAGGAGTCTGCCCAACGCACTCGCCGCCTTACGATCTTCGGACCCAACTGTGCAAAGTGTGGGCCGAAGGTCCATCCTCCGTCAAGGATGAGCCCCAGATATTTAATATGGGGGCTCATCCTGATCCTCACCCCTCCGATCTGGAGGGCAGCCCCCGGTGGGGGTCCTATCCGCCCAGTCCGCTTCTCCCGCGGAAGAGAAGGGCTTCGGTCTTAGATGGTCTGACCCGAAGCCCTAACCTCTCTATGCGGCTGATCACGAGGTCGAGCCCGACCTCGGCCAGCCGCGCCGCCTCCTTGTAGTCTCGTCCCCGGGCGTAGACGAGGGTGTCATCCGCATAGCAGATGACACTCATCCCGGGGAGGAGACGGCCTCGCAGGACCCAGTCATACCCGATGTCCCACAGGATCGGACCAAGAACCGATCCCTGCGACACCGCAGCCGACTCGCCACCACTCTACGGACCCACACCGGTTCTCGCAGCCCACCCTCCTGTCGGAGAGGTACGCCTCCAACAGCCTCCTGAGATAGGGAGGCACACCAAAGTAGTTCAGTGCCTCCCGTATCATACTGTGCGGGAGGCTGTTGAAGGCGTTCGCGATGTCCAGGGACACCGCGACCACCACCTCCCCTCTGCGTTCCGCCTCACCCGTCACCGCCCGCAGGCGTTTGAGGGCATCCCGGGCGTGCCCGGAACCCAAATTGGGAGTCTGAGAGTCCCGGTCCCGGGCCATCCTCCAGGTGCTGAACGAGCCGGGAAGCTACGACTCTCTCCAGAGCCTTCCCAGCCTCGTTCAGCAGCACCACCGGTCGCATCGACGAAGCCGAGTCCGGGGGTCGCCCTGCCTTCGGAAGCAGACAGAGCCGACAATCCTTCCATGCCCTCGGGAACTGTCCGGACCGCAGGCAGCGATCGAACAGCTCCCGAAGGCTGTCGCCGAGGTGCCCTAGGGAAAGGGCCAGAACCTTCCCGTGCGCCCCATCTGGACCCGGCGCCCTCTTCTTACTCTGGAGGCGGGTCAGAACTGCCTCCATTTCGGACACCGTCACGGGTGGCGGAACACCCTCCTCGTCCGGCGTCTGCCGAGCCATCCTGGAGGGCGTGAAGCCCCCATGTGTAAGTTCCCCGAAAATCCTCCTCAGTAAACAAGGTCGTTACCTCCTTTACAGGTGGCTAACCAATATTTTGGTTTAATGTGGTGGTACATATTTCACAAGTGTTTTAAAATATATTATTATATACGTGTTCTGATCTATCGAGGTGAGTATATTTTAGTTCCTCTCTGATTTGATATAAACAAAATATCGTTGAAGCACGTACTTAAAGATATCCTTCGAATATCGTTACTTTTGATCCGAAGATGCCTCAAAGAGCACTCTTATAACCTCCTCTTTGGTATTTCCGTGAAAAATATGAATAAGAAAATCTTTAAATATGAAGATGTATTTATTGCTATTTTAAAAAGCAAAGAAATGCGAACATAAACCGTAGCGGACTGAAAGATATGCCAATGTGACTAGCTCGTAGTTACGTATTCCAAATATTGGGTATATTGCATAGACTTGTGTTCCATGACTGGGCATGGTCAAAACCAAGCAACGAACCCATTAGGCCATAGTTTACCTGTAAGCTGGCATATATTACGGGGATGCGAAATTCACACAGCTTTCTAGAATTTTAATTTCATCAAGTGTATAATGATGATCGGCCGTTTTGGCGTTCTTTGAGGGAGGTCTATGTTCAGCAGTAGACGGATAGAGGCTGATGATAATGATACCGGTTTTTATTACCATTGTACCATAATAAGTCAGATGTACGGGAAATTTTAGGAACACCTAATAAATAATAAAAAAACACCGCTTAGGATCAGACAGACCTCTCACTTTTGTGGCTCAGACTCTGCGCCCACTTTACCATCTTTTCGGGTGCAGAGAGTCCCACATAACCCTCGTGCTCCCCGGGCCCGGTGGTATACATTCCCCAGCGGCAAAAAAAAAAGACTTCAGCAACTAGATAATCGTCGATTATGCTTAAAACGACTTGAAATGTTTGTCTCTTGCTGACTGTGAGACGTATCTGAGATGTTGGTTGAAAAGTCAATTAGAAAAGTTAAGTGTGTCCATACTTTTTTTTTGTCTGATACAGACTGCTTATAAAAAATGAACTTAACGGTAGAACTACAATATCGCTTACTCTACATTATAATATAATAATTACTATAAAGGAACATACAGTCACAACTTATACATATATAAAGGAACTTACACACTACATATCTATCCTAATAATAAATCGTTTGAGGAGATATATTTAGTTACTTTAATGATCAGTAGGTTTATCGGCTAGCTCTACTTAAGTTTACAATGGACGATTTTAATCTTATGATTATAATGTAAGATGGTGCTATAAAACTTCAAAAGTAATAATAATTGTACATTTGAAATACACTTTTCTAGATCTTTCCAGATTAAGGATAAAAAATACATTCCAAAATGGATTTTTAAGTCGTCTGGGCTAAGGTCTCCTTTGTGGTGGGTTTCCTATTTAATTGGTGTATGATCGTGACGGGCGTCTTCCAGTTTATCGGCGGTTAGAAGTCATTCCGTAGAGTGCTCTCATCAAATGTCTATTATTATGTTATTGGTTGTGGGGAATTTTAGTTGGACTTATTGGTTATTATATTATCGCTTGTTATATTTTGCAGGATATTATATACCACTAGCGCCCCGCGTTTTTACCCGCGTACTCCCGTGAGAGAACAGGGATAAATTATAGCCTATGGGCTATTCTGATGTACAAGCTATATTATTGTAAAGTTTCATTAAAATCCATTCAGTAGTTTTTGCATCAAAGAGTAATAAACATCTATACAAACAAACTTTCGCGTTTATATTATTAGTAAGATTATTATTATTAGGATTATTATTAAGTAGGATTTCATTTTTAAATTAGGGTTATAAAAAAGTAAAGGTCTTTAGACCAGGACATACATATATGTAGAATCTAATCCTATGTCATGTGAATAAAATAGGTTATGTTATCTATTTTTCTTCTTTTTGTCTATGTCGATTGGCAAAAGATTAATATAATTCATCGTTGCATTTGTTCTGATTTACTTAATATAAAGCTTTTTTCTTCAGTCCTGAAAGTTTTAGTTCTTTCGTGTACACTAAGATCTTGTACTAATCTTCTATCAGTTATCAATCAAGTTACCATTATATTTACGTTTTTTCCGGGCTAATTTTTTCTTAATTTTTGTAGAAAGAAAATAGCGTGAAAACATTCACCCTAATGCAACTTTTGTTGAGAAGAATCCGAAGTTCTATAGTACCACTAATTTCCCCCCCTGGGATTGCCTCTTCACTTTCTTTAGCAACTAACAAAGCAACTGTCCAAAAAACTCACACTCTAATAACTGAAGCCCTCCAACATATTAAAGCGATTGCGGAGAAATCTTGACGCTCAAGTGCAAAGTGCTAACCAATATAAATCAGCCTATTTGGACCCAACACAACATATAAATTAGGAGTCACTTTACACTGGTCCCCTCCCCCAGATGTTCAAATTCATTATTCTAATTGCTTTTTCATACAGGTCTCAAAACGGTCCAAAACGGTTTACTCTTACAAGTACCATTCACATTTACGAGTGAAAACGTTGAAATTAAACCATTTTTACACGAACGGATGGTTTTGACGAGATTAATTTGAGAGAATGGTCCTAAGTCTTTGTTCTTTTTATTTAATCCTCTTAAATTTTAAACTTTTTGGCTCATCTTTTAATTACTTAATAAAATATCCCTTATTGGTTTTTATTTATATACATTTTCTATTTATTGTTTGACTAGCTGTTGCCCGCAGCTTCGCCCGCCTTTACTTAGATTTACAGCCGTTCGGATTGATGATGATTATTTTTATGGCCATAGTTACGCCTTATAACATCAGCTATCTGCCAGTGAAAGTCTCGTCAAAATCGGCCTAGCCGTTTTATAGATTAACCGGAACAAACAGACAGACAAAATTGATTTTTTAAATGTAAGTACCGTATATTATTTCATAGCTTTTACCCGCGACTTCGTCCGCATGTAAGAAGTATTTTTTTTAATCTTATTTTTCAAATAATATGGTTGCAATTTACGGGTTCCATACTATCTTTGTGCCAAATTTCATCTGTTCAGTGGCTTAGGCGTGAAGAAGGGACAGACATACAGAAAGAGTTACCTTCGCATTTATAATATTAGTAAGGATGAATTATTCTATTAATACATTTGGGATAAATTACTAAAATACGGAAACAGTATTTCATTAAAAACGCGTGCTATACAAAAGTACGATCCTCATAAGGATCCGCATCTTGTAATAGATAGCGTGATCTACATTTTGTGTTAACGCCATCTATTGACATGTCTAAAAAACTTATTGTTACACTTATACATCTTAACATCTTGGGTCTCAAACTATCTCCATTTCAAATTTCACTCAAATCGGTTCAGTTGTTTAACAAATACATAGTCCCGGAGTTTTAGCTGCACAACTCCCGTTCTCGTGGGATTTTCAGAATAACAACTATTTTAAGTCCTACGTTAAGTTCCAAAGTATCTTCATATCAAATTTCACTCAAATCCGTTCCGTGGCTTAGAAGATAGACAGTCTTGGGGTTTTACCCGCATATTTCCCGTTCCCGTGAGATTTTCAGGATAACGACTATTTAATGTCCTACGTTAGATTTCAAAGCATCTTCATATCAAATTTCACCCAAATCTGTTTCGTGGTTTAGAAGATAGAAAGTCCTGGGGGCTTACCCGCATATATAGTTCCCGTTCCCGTAGGATTTTCAGGATAACAACTATTTTAAGTCCTACCTTGAGTGCCAAAGTATCTTCATATCGAATTTCACCCAAATCTGTTCGGTGGTTCTGAAGATAGTCAGTCCCGGGATTTTACCCGCATAAATCCCGTTCCCGTAGGATTTTCAGGATAACAACTATTTTAAGTCCTACCTTGAGTGCCAAAGTTTCTTCATATCAAATTTTACCCAAATCTGTTTCGTGGTTTAGAAGATAGAAAGTCCTGGGGGTTTACCCCCATAGTTCCCGTTCCCGTAGGATTTTCAGGATAACAACTATTTTAAGTCCTACCTTGAGTACCAAAGTATCTTCATATAAAATTTCATCCAAATCTGTTCGGTGGTTCTGAAGATAGACAGTCCCGGGGTTTTACCCGCATAAATCCCGTTCCCGTGGGATATCCGGGATAAAAACTATCCTATGTCCTTTCTCGGGTTCCATACTATCTTTGTGCCAAATTTCATCCAAATCTGTTCAGTGGTTTAGGCGTGAAGAAGAGACAGACAGACAGACAGAGTTACTTTCGCATTTATAATATTATTAGTAATATTAGTAATTAGTAAATTAGTAATTAGTAATATTAGTAATTAGTAAGGATATATTAATATATAAATAAAATTTGCGTCTTATTGTCGTATACTGATATCGTATACTGTCGACGAAGTGTTGGTCGGCCATTAACCCAGGTGGGAAGACGATCTCCGTGCGGTGGCCGGTCCGTGTTGGAGTGGCAAGGGATCGGCCGTCTTGGCGTTCATTTATGGAGGCCTATGTTCAGCAGCATATTAACCGACCAAATACTATGTGTAACGGTCGGATTGTCGGATTTTTGAAGTTATAACTTCTTTAGCCGCGTTGAGCACTTTTTGGTAGGGAAATCTCATAGGTTCGCAACACCTACATTATGAGATCATTATCATAATGTCATAATTCTAAGTTATAAGTTTTTACTTCTATCGACAGTCCCTATACATTTTTTTATTTAGAAATCAACAATTTTGGGACTGAACAAAGTCAAAACCTACCTAATCCTAGTGTATAGGATTCTCCACCATGGTTCAGGCCTTGACATCGCGATGGGGCTCAGTAGCCTAAGGTGTGCCTAGAACCTTGGGCGAAGCTAATTGAGCCGAAGAGGCTCTTTGTACCCTTCTTATAAGAAGAGGGGACTAAAGAGCGAGGGGCGAGGACGGGAACCTCACCCCATTGTACTGTCCCGACGTTGGGAGGGGTTGTTCTGTGGTGCGGGACAACCCCTCTGTGGAGGTGGTGTCGGTCCCCTGAGAGGCTGACTAGCCGTCGTGGTGCCCTGTTTGCTCATTAGATCCGGGGCGCCTTACCAAAGGTGGCATTGGTGGCACTCGCCGGATTTTAGTGGTTAGAGCTGCGTCCAGTTACCACCTTTCGGGCGCAGCGAGTCCCAAATACCCGCCTGGAGAGTCCCCCACTCCCCAGCAGGATGCGACAGAGCATTTCCCGGCGTTAAAGAAAAAAAAAAGTGTAAAAGGATTAGTCCCAAGTAAATTTTATGTTCAAATTCAGGTAAATCGTGCTAGTTTACTTATCCAAAGAACATAAAAACATAATTATTACGAGTATTTATTATAAGTGTTATGTCAAGGCTGTACACGCTATTAACTCGAACTCCGGGGAGTCTCTCTACAGGAACGCTATAAATTATATCACAGTTATATTCTACGATTGACCAGCTGTTAAAGCCAATGTTAACGATTTATTGACTATTAGAAGTATTATCGATACCCACTGTTGGGTCAGCTATTGGAAATCAAGCGTTGATGTGTTTATGCCTTAAATTAAGTAAAAAAAACATTTGATGTACTTAAAGAGTTTATTGAAAGTCAAATTAACTTACCCGGTTACTTAAATATATAATAAATAATTATTCTATTCTATTCTATTCTATTCTATTCTATTGACTTTCAATAATCATAGAATTGAGACGAACTTAGACCACCTATGGCCTAATGCATGCTGCTTAAATACAAAATATATATTTTTATTACATTATTTTACTAACATTTTGGGTGCCAGAAGATGGACGACGTCGCCGAGGCCGGCCCCGAAAAAGATGGCGTGATAACCTAGGTCCTAGACTCATACCAGACTGGCTGGCCGGCGGTGGCGAAAGATCGCGATATATGGAAGAGCTTGGGGGAGGCCTTTGCCCAGCAGTGTGACAGCATAGGCTAGTAAAAAAAAGCTTTTTTATTGAATGTAGTACCATGAAAGTCTCACCAACAACTCATTGAACGTTACTTCAATCCACTACCGGTTCCAAGGCGAGCGCACTGAAGAGAACTGAGGAAACAATCGTAGCGATACCAATGAGAACCTCACCCCATGGTACTGTCCCGACGTTGGGGGGGGGGGGGTTCTGTGGTGCGGGACAATCCCTTTGTGTAGGTGGAGTTGGTCCCCTGGGAAGTAACTAGCCGTTGAGGTGCCATCAACAGATCCGAGGCACCTCACAGATGGCACTCGCCGGGTTGGGTAGAGCTGCGTCCACCTTACAATCTGTCGGGTGAAGCGAGTCCGATATACACCCGCCTTAGGAGTCCCTCCTCTCCCGCAGGATGGCTACGAGCATTTCCCTCACCAAAGAAAAAAGAAAAGGTAAAAAGTAATGTGTTCATGACATCAGGGATGCAAATATTTGTTTGTGAACTGCAATATTGTATATGTTGCTTACTTTTTGGCTATCTTTCAACGATATAATTCATAGCCCTGTAAAGTTTATGCGCATCGTACAAATGCGCTATTAAATTATCAACAGCCCCATGCGGTGCGGGTTCGAATCCAATACGAGAAAGACAATACACAAGTCCTGCCGTCGGGGATGTTTGTTTTAGGCCGAGTGTACACTTATTACACTAATCTAGAATAGTATTATCTTTACAAATACAGAAAATTGTGCACATTTTAATTGTTTGTTACTATGCGTAATTTGTTGGATTTTTATTTATTATCTTGAATAAGAATTCATATTATATTACTGTAAAAGTTAGAATTACGGTACCTATATCCTAACATTTAAGAGTTAGTCTTAGGATTTACCGACATGATTCGGTAAATGTAAGGATAAATATGAAAATGGTAATGTTCGTTTGGGCTTTTGCCATTATAATCTAGTAAAAGCTAGTTTTTACCACTCACACCTGGTAAATTTAAACAATGAGATGAGATAAGATGAGATGAGAACCTCTTTTAGGTAGTAACAATAAAACTATTATTACTGATGTAATGTAATAAAATTACTCTTTACGGTTTTGTTGTGGTTTATTAAGAGTCATCATAATCATCATCAGCCTGCCAAACTCTTGTGTCCCTTGTTTCGTCCATTTTTGTTTTTTTTTATTAAGAGTTGCAGCGCTTTACATCCATAGGCATTCAATAAAAAGTCGTTATTTTAATATTACAAACAAACACTCCATTTTTATTTATCTGTAAGGATAAAACTTCTCGCGAGTGTGTACCCAGCGTTCGTGTGATTTGTTATGATCCCCTCGACTGCTCAGCGGGTGGATGGCGGCAGCACGGTCCATGATCACAGTTCCCGATGCATCCCGTTCGCAACTCTATGGTACATATACAAGTGTAAAACTTGATTACATTCCGACGCAGAGCCAAACAAAATTTGTAATAATTAAGATAATGCGAATGTTTTCGAAGTACGCTCTGTTCCAGCTTAATCGTGCAAAGTAATTTATAGATGTAAATGATGACATTGTACTTATAATAATGATCACTAATAATCGCTTCTTTCTGTTTTATACAAATTTGAAAAGACTTTCTTGTTAATCTCTAACCTGCCTCAGTAATTGGGTTAGATATAACAGAAAAATAACTGAAGATTGCTTTTAAACTTTTTTTGAAACCTCAATTATAAACGCGGTAAGCATCTGAAACAATATTTTTTGACGTGATAACGTCTTATAATTCGATCGAGCCGGCTGCAAGAACGAAAACACATGACGTATGCGGCGTTACCTAGCTCTGAGGCATTCCATTTTCTTATGACGTTGTCACGTTCAACTATCATCAGTAAACCGACTTTACAGACAACCGATTTAAAAAAAATATATGAATAGTGATCACGTTAGTTTAAACCAAACTCCTTAGCTATATAAGCACACGCTTGAAGATTTTCATATTTGAAAGGCTGGCAACCCACTGCTCGTCCTCTGGTGTAAGGGGTATCTATGGATGTCGCTTATCACTTACCACCAGGTGAACCGAATGTCCGTTTGTCACTTCTTCTATATAAAAATGTGGTTTGTTTGCTCTTCTGTGTAAGAACAAACAATGCTGTGTTTTATGTGCAATATGTTCTGTGTGCTGTTGTGCTGTGTGTTATGCTGTTGTGCTGTGTGTTGTGCTGTTGTGCTGTTGTGCTGTGCGCTAGTGCGCACTTCCTGACCTTTTAGCGGCTCGTGTTAAATTGATTGCTACACGACCCCTATTCCCATTCACATGGGCTATAGAAGAATAAGCAAGAATTGGACTCGTTATTTTTTACATTACAAACAGTATTTCTTAATAAAGGAATGACATACAATGAAGTAATAGAAGTATATTAAACGCCGTTTTTATAACACGTTTAAAAAAAAGTGTTTTTTTTTTTGTAATTTGATTCATTTCAAACGACGTCAACAGCGCCAAATGACATCATTAGTACGGTGAAGAGAGAATAGCTTCTAGATTAATCTTTCTGTTCAAGTAAAACGATGTAAGATTACTTACCTCAACCAAACAAGCCAGTAAGCATAATTTATTTTTTGAAATGATGCTCCACGTCAGAAAATAACTAAAACGACGGCAAAACAAAAGAAAAAGTGATATTCATAGCAGGGATACACGTAATAGACATAGGTTAGACTTACTTGGTTAGTGATTAGACTTTCAAAAGTAAGCAATTTTTTTAAAGGCAACTGTATACGCTTTTACAATAGGATCCCAGAAAAAGTTCAAAAGGTCTCCATAAAAAAAATTCAAAAGAGTTGTTAAAGAGCGTTTGTATGGTAAAGCATATTATAAAGTAAAAGATTTCATGGAAGATACCACACCCTGGGAATAAGGCGTTCCTCCCGGGCATTTCAGGATAAGATGTTAAAATTGTTATAGAATATATATTATTTGAAAAGATTAGTTCCACTGAGTTTGGTCTTCTCGGTGGGCTTTCCTTGAAACCGGTGGTATAATTGACGTTCAAAAAGATACTGTATTAGTATTTTTTTGAATAAAAAAAATTGATTTGATTTGATTTGAAAAAGACCCAAAGAAAATTTTCACTTAGTATTAAGTGCTGTATGTGTGTCTGTGGTATCGTAGAGTCTTAAACGGGTGAATGGATTTGGATGCGGTTTTTATCTAAAAGTAGGTTTTTAGCACTGGTACTTTGACATTCTTATCAAAATCAGCTCAGCCATTTTAAGATCATCTGCTATTGTTATGGCCAAGGTTGTTAAACGTTTTTTCTTTTAGTGATCGTTCAATGCACACCATGCCGACTACAGTGGATCGATGGACCTAAGACATTTTGTCGGCGCTGTAGGGATGACTATTTTATAAGTGAAGGAACAATGCCCTGCCCGCGGCGCTGATATTCCCTCGCCAGTCCCACCACCGCCTTTCAGCTGATGTCATTATACTATTCAATACAAAGGACGAAGGAGGGCTTATATTAATTAATAAGTTTCAAGTTTTTCTCGCTGAAATTTCCGCTTCCGCTTTCCCTATTCCTGTTATCCCTATTATTTCTGGAAGGATATGGGATATCTTACTATTTGTTTCGCAGAGCATTTCCTCTTTTATATACAAATCACGAAACGTTAAGTTCATTATAATTTGTCGATTGTTTACATACGATACGATTACGATACGATATGATTACGATAAGATTACAAATGATAAATATCCCGTTTTAAACGTTTTCAATAACTAATTCTGAGATAAATATAAATACTTTTGTTTATGTTGTGTACAATAATTATTGGGCGTAATAAATGTGTAATTCGGAAATAACCACCTATAGGGGAGGCAAGGAGTCGAATTAGACCGTTTATAGACGCAAGAATATACAGGCTTTTAGCGGGAACATAAAATTTATAATGGACGCATATTAAGCTCAAATTGACTTTTATATTGCATGTAGCTAAAAGCTTTTTATTGATATCTTGAAAATAGAAAAGAGAAGATTATCTTTTGGATAGATGGATGAATTACTTTAGATAGATTAGATGGGTTTATCTAGTCTTGCGATTGGTCTTGGTCTTGATAGTGTAAATATGAGGATCTGCGTTCCACTCAGCTTCTCAGCTAGTTTTTCTCTGTTCCACGGGGAAAAAATGTAACCAAACATGTACCTACTAAGTTTATAAATATATATAGACTAAAATCAAAAGGCCTTTTTTTTCATTTGTAATTTCATCTTAGAAGCAGATGTTGCATTCTTCTCTTACCTCCTTCTATATCCATTCTCAATCTTTCATGCGTTGCCTATCCTGAGACACAAGATATAAGTCTCTGTGACAGTAATTACACTGCCTGTCCTGTGTTTTTTCTTTTCTGCCGGCAATGCTCTTAGGTATGGTACTATCTCTTACTACTCCCGCACCACAGAACAACCCCTCCCAACGTCAGGACAGTGCAATGGAATGAGGTTCCCATCCTCGCCCCTTGTCCCCCCCAAAAAATAAAAACAAAGAGCAGCCCCCTCGGCTCACTTGGATTTGCCCAAGGCGCTGGGTTCACCTTAGGCTACTGAGTCCCACCGCAACGACAAGGCTTGAACCATGGTGGGGACACTGCCTGTCCTGCCCTTCCTCTGTAACACGACAAAGCGCGGCACAGCGCAAGCCTCCTACAGGTAAAGATGCAACATCCTCCTGTAATGCATGTAAATGGGTAAATAAAGACATTATAACATATAAACGATTGCAATCCTTCAATAAGGCCGTGGAACCCTTCAGAACCCTCAGACGCCCGGACCCCTCGGTGTTATAATATGACCGTAAGGCTCACATCGGCTGTTATCTACCCATCAGCCATATTGTGCGTTTCAGCGGGCTTGTTGCGATTACTGAAGCACCGCGGGAGGGACACACAGATGCATATCGTGCTCAAAAACGCTACTGCGTTCATATTTGCAACTGAAAAAAGTGACTAATAAAACATTCTAAAACATATCTAGCCTTCGCGAAATATCTGTCCTTGATTATCTTCAAGCGGATTGGCGAGCCCACTTGACGTGCCTGTTGTTAAGGTCGTCATACCATTTAGTTAATTTTTTATTTTTTTTATGTTAGTTGGATAGGCAAACTGGCAAACGTACCACCTGATGGTAAGTGGTCGACGTCGCCCATGAACATAAACCAGCATACCTGGAACGAGCCCAGGGAACTTATTTATGTGTTGCCTATTCTGAGACATAAGATCTTTTTAGATTAAGTCTCGGTGCCAGTAATTACACTGCCTGTCTTGCCCTTCTCTCCGAAACACAGCAAAGCTGTTTCACGGGAGAAATAAGCAAGATGGTGGTACCCATGCAGCCGGGAGCGCGGCACAGCGCTTCCCTCCCACCGGTAGTTATCCAGTTATACTTGGATTTAAGTGAGAGCGAGCATAGAAAAGAGCATACTCATATTTGAAAGACCGGCAAATGCCTGCTAATCCTCTAATGTAGCGTGTGTCTGTGTCGCTTATCACTTACCATGAGGTGCACCGACTGTCCCGTTTGCCCCCTCCTCTTTAAAAAAGCGAATTAAACATTAATGTTATGGTATGTTATGGTACTGGATAAGTGTTCACAGAAAGCCTTTTATGAGTAAAAGAAGTAAGAACACAGGCGAACGACAAACTAATATCAATTTTAAGTGTCATTAGTAATTGCTTATTTATTTCTATTAAATTTCATACTTATTCAATACTAGATATTTTAAATTTCAATCTTACTAAGTTGAATTGAATATTTTGTAGTTGTTTGTATAATATTGTACTTATTGAACGACAAATAAGTACAATATTGATTTATTTATCCGTCATTCCGTCATTAAAGTCATATAATTTTTTATTAATATTACTGTAATAAATCATACATACATAAAGGATATATTGAAATAATTCAAACGTATTACTTATAAAACTATTTATTTACTGTTTGTGTCCCACGGTTTAAACAAATACTTAATCCTTTTCTTGAAAATAAATAGCCTATCACCCTCCTAAATAATTGTTCTGAAAATCTAAAGTTCTGAATTAAAAATAAAGAATAAAAGATTAGCGTATTTAAAAAACACCATTAAGCTTTATTCAATTAAACGCTTTTAAATGTAATAAAAATAAATAAAATAAAAAAATCGCTAGTATTATATTAGCTAGTATTCATAATACACGCCCGTGTTTTTCCATTGAGGCTCTTCCTGCAATAAAATTTGCATAAGTACGCTCCTTGGCACGGCTGCAGTCTCTTATTAAATTTCCACCCCAAGTCATTAATGGTTTGTAGTTAACCACGTAGCTGTTATACTCGTATATAAATCATAAGGTATCAAGCTACGAGAGGTTCCGCTGACTTTTATTACACCAAGACGTGTAAGCCGAGGGATCTCCGACTCTGCGTGGTGCTTGGATAATCGCTGTTTATATGTTTCAGGATATACTGAACGTTCGAATATTTGATTCTATGTGAATGTCAAGTGGGTAAATACATTTTAAATCTCGCCATTTATGTAGGTTCTGTCCGCGACAATGTTTGCGTTAATGGAGTGAGAAACGTCCAAATTACATACCTTTATATTATTTAAAAATCACAATATGGATATTATTATTATTAATAATCTATGGACGCTTTTTACGGTAAGTTCTCGAAGAACTTGTGTTACGGGTACCAGACAACGGAAATATCATATTTAATACTTTTATACTATACATATATTTAGATTTTTATTATTATAATATATAATACACATATTAAATACACATCCATGACCCAGGAATACAGAAAATTTTTTGTTCCCTGGCTGGATTCGAACCCGCTACCTCCGGCTTCAGCGCCAACGTGCTAACCATTAAGCCACAGAGTCATTATACGTCTTCTTATCCTAAATTGGGTGCAAGTCTCTTATATGTACATTCCTTTTTTATTGTATTTAAGTTTCATTGGATATAAACGAGAATATTCTCTTATTTGGCCAGGTTTGTACTTTTAGTGCTCTGCTCTTATCACTGGTAGATTTCTTTAAGGACTTACTCAGGAATAAATTAAGGCGCAATAGAGTTAAACAAATTCTACAAGTTTCAGTTTATTCCGTAATCAATAAATACTTCGCAATCCAGTCCAAATTTCAAAATCAATAACCCCATATAAATTATAGGTCAATACAAAATGCCATATCCACCCACATTTCGATAGTGATACGCATAACAAACGTCCAGACATCACTGAGTATCAAGTTACGATCAACGTTAAATTAATGTCAATACATTCATTTGATCTAATACCCAAGTATCATGAACACGTGTTCGCTAACTGCAATTTTGATCCTCATTTCACTTAATTGTATCCTATCATCGAAAGTAACATGGCTGCCAAACTCAAGTTTTAACGTACCGAAAAATTTTGAGAAAGGAAAGCTCCCGTGTTCGAAACAAACAGTTATATTTCCAGAGAGTATCATGAATTCGATTCAAATAGACTCCAGCATTTCTGTAAAACAATTAATATTACCTCGAGATGGAGAACTGGTGTTTGGAAATGAGCAACATTTGCAAATAGAATTCGGTGCTACGGACGCTTCGAATTGTACTCAAGATGGCGATGTTTTATATTTGCAGAAATCAATATCATCATGGGCGGAACCAGATGTGTGGAGTTCGGACAGGTTTAATGAAGCAACACCTGACGCAGAAAGAGTACCATGTTTTGATGACATCGTTGTATTTCCAGCCAAATCACAATTTGCTTTGGTTCTCCCAGAAAAAGTACAGAGGGTACGACAAATATGGCTCTTAGAAAATTGGATGCAATTCATAAATGAGACTGATGCTCTAGCTTTCTACATAACATGGGAAGCTAGTGAAGCCAAGCAGTTTATAAAGTCCTCTGAAGACTTTTATAGTCTGCAAATTAATATGAACAACGTTTGTCAGTCCTCATCGGGTTGTTCATGTCAGGATCAAGTGCTGGAGATCGATTGTTCGTTAAAGTTTTGTCCAAAACCACTTTGTATAGATCCAATTCAACCCATCGGCCATTGCTGCAAAATATGTGGAGGTACCGTGGTGTTTGATATAGATCAACATTTTGATATGGAGTCATTTAAGAATTTAGTTGATGGAATAGTTGCGAGTTACGGGAAGAAGCAGCTCGCTTATCATATAGGAAGGCTTCCGTCTAATAAAGTACAAGTAGTGGTAGTTGATAAAGGGGACTACTTGGGCACTAGTCCTTTAGTCATAAATGCTATTAACCACCAAATGGAGAAACGTGTCTATGTGTCCCAAACGAGTAGCAGTCCCCTCGATAAATCTGGTGTCGGTGGAAAGATATTTATCTCCATGTTCTTTATTGTAGTTTCAATCATGGGTTCCATATATTTATATTATTATAAGCTACCAGAAGTTAGATTTCCTTTCAATCGTTCCGCGATGCTTACAAGATTCCACCAAAGAACAGATAGTGTTGTTTCGTTGACTGGAAGAGATTCTGGCGTTGGTATCAGCGGTGCTTCTCGTGCTTCCTTTAGAAATCCACTATACGATCCCAAAAAAGAAACAGTACTTGTTGAAGAATCAGTTTTGGAAGAGTAATTTACTTGATAACTAATACCGTAAATTTTTTATAATTTATTCAATTATGATCTTGAAAGTATTCATTAAATTTAATAAAATAAAATAAATTACTGATATTATTTTGAATTTATTATTCTGTAGTTTTTTTAAACAGTTTTTAAGATTACATAAGATAAAAAAAAAATATAAAGGTTCTCTGTCTCGCTTGGTTTGTAAAAGTAATTTAACCTTTGTGTTCGTAATTTTATACATATTATAAAAAAAACCTTTTACATTTTTTGTTATCTATAACATGTGTAATAAGAAGCCACCATCTTGCTTGTTTCTCCCATGAAACAGCTTTGCTGTGTTTCGGAGAGAAGGGCAAGACAGGCAGTGTAATTACTGGCACCGAGACTTAACATCTTACGTCTCAGGATAGGCAACACATAAATGAGTTGCCTGGGCTCGTTCCAGGTAAACTAGTTTATGTTCATGGGCGACGTCGACCACTTACCATCAGGTGGCACGTTTGCCAGTTTGCCTATCCAACTAACATAAAAAAGCGTTCTAAAATACCAAATATCTCATATCTATCATCTTTTTAAAATATATTTCTTACTAGAAGCTGCGGTAACACCTTAGCTTTGATCGCCTCTTAGAATGACATCATCGTGCCGGTTGCTGTCACGGCATTCGAGTCGATTTCTCTACCATGTAACGCTAACAGATGTTTTACATCAAAATATTATTAATTATATGATAAACCTTCATCAGAATGTTTTTTATTCTCATTATAAAGATATTTGATCTCCATATATTTTAAAAAACCTTTTATATTCAGCTCTTCGAATACCACTTCAATAGTATTTGGTTACGCCTAAACTGAGGACCCTGTCAGCGCAGTCATCATTCATCTTTAATGTCTGTTCGACCAATACGAGTGCGGTCTTAGATTTTAGCCAGTGTGTCAAGTGACACACTGTTTTCAAATTTACACAGTTCAACGTCAAAATATTGTCAAGAGTGCGAAAAATTTATGAGATTGAGAAATACCAATTTCAATTAGTTACGTAAAATTCCACTGTAATCGAGTCAATTTGTGCGCTAGTGTAGCGAACAAGAGTACCGATTAACAAGTTCTCGATTCCAATCCTAAATTTCAATAGGATCGATTGTCAAGAGTAAGCCCGCTAATTAACATTGTCCTGTACAAAACGTTTTTTAGTGGATCGAATTGTGAATTTGAACAATAATTCTTGAATCACTTTAACACACAAAAAAAGTTAAATCGTACCGTCCAGCCGATTAGGCGAAGTTAGGTTAAATACAAAAGGTACAGAAAAATTATATAAACATACAAAGATTGCACTCTTTTAACCCGAACATACAATGCTATGTTGGCGAACTTCACGACGGCTATTGTCTGTCCATTGTTTTTGTTCCATTGATTTATGTGAAGACGCCCGCGTTACGTTCTAATGAGTGAAGACAGCTGCAAATGGTAAGCCATTGTGGTCTTTGTTTTGTGGTGAAAGATTTGTTAACACATCCTCAAATACTTTTTAATCTCATCACGTTTCCTTACGATGTTTCCCTTCAACTGTGAGCAAGCGATGTTGTCATGTTTAGGTGCAGGGGGAAATTTAGAAAACAAAATATTTATTGGTCGGGATCGAACCCAGAGCTCTCACTTCGAGGCCAAGCCCATACTCACTAGATCATCGTCGCGCTACTAACATACAAACTTCGATTTTATATGTATGAAGATCAGTAGTAAAATTACCAAAAGGTCATAAAAACGCGCGTAATAAAAGTATTTGAAGTGAGCTTGAAACGTATATCATAACCAGCCTAAGTTGAGAACAGGGTGGCTCGGGTAATATGAATGTACTAGTGTGGAGTGAGTGACGGCGTGTTGAAGTTTTGTTTATGATGCGTATGAAGATCAATTATTTTGCCTACCCAAGACATATATAAGAGGTAGTGGTGTGCAAATAAACTATTTTATGATAACGTGCTATGGACAATAAACTATGTTTTTCTAGCGCGCTATTTTATAGAATATATTATATCGTGTAGTCGCAAGACTAGAATTACGTTCTCGCGTGAGCCGGCCGGGATAGCGCACGACACATCTAGCGCGAGCGCGCGCTCGACGCTGACTGACGTATAAACTAGAGGTGTTCGCAACGGCTATAAATTAAAAATACGTTATAACGATACGCTACTTTTAAAACGCCTATTATTTTTTACGTTATAAATATATTATAAAAATAAATAATAAATTAAGATATTTTTTTATTACTTATTAATTATTAACAAAACAATTTTAAATACTCAATAAACATACTACACAATACAAAACTAACTATAATTACATAATACTAAACCAAAATTAATACAATATATTTAAAACACTACGTATTACGTAAGCAAACTCGCGAAAGTGATGAACGTCATACAGGAACAAACGCCCTGAGCGTACTGAATAGTGAATACTGATTATTTATCAAATATATTTTATAACTAAACGAACCGATATAACGGTCAGCGTTATATCGGTTCGATAAATTGCTGCTCGTTAGATTATATGTATATTATTTCGTTTGGTTATAACGTTTAACGCTGCTCGTTAGATTATATTTTTCGTTTGGTTATATCGTTTGACGCTACTCGTTGACGATATATTACGTTTGGTTATATCGATTGACGCTGCTCGTTAGATTATATATTTCTTCTTCTTCTTCTTTTTTGGCCTTAGCTCCCAAATGGAATTGCCAGTGTCAGAGTGGATGTTATATTGTTCGGTGACTAAAGCCCATGTTCAGTTAAGACTTTGCTGGCTTATCTGACTCTGCTATTTCGATGTTTTTGTGGAGGTATAAGTACTAAATTAAAGAAAATAATAATATTGTTTTCTAATGTTTACGCGAATTTCACTCATTATAATAAAACAATTTTTTTTACGGATTTTATCGCGGTTTATTAAGATTTTTACAAGCCCGACGTTTCGGATACTTTACAGCAACCATGGTCACGGGAGGACTGAGGTGTCATACGTCCTATTATTACAAAGTTATTCGAAACTACCCTATGATACATCAATATTTTGGTCAGTCCTATCTACGCAGAAAGTGCTAACTGTATCTTTAATCTGTGACATATTATGCTTGGATTTTGATTTGATAATTTTAATAATGGGATCCCAAGCAGGTGGTAGAAGCCAGCCATCTTCTCTATTGAAATTAGGATGTTTTTTAATTTCAATAGCCTCACGGATCATCCTTGGTTGGAATCTGTGTTCTTTTGCGAGGACTTGTGGTTTATCAAATCTGATATAATGGCGAGCTTTGTCAAGACTATGTTCACAGATGGCAGACTTAGTGTAGCGACGGTGTTTTAAATCAGCTATATGTTCTTTCACGCGAGTTTTAATAGATCTTTTAGTTTGGCCTATATAGGAGAGACCACAGTCACAATCAAGCTTGTATACTCCTGCATCTTGTAAGGGTATATGACACTTGACAGATGGTAAGAATTGACTTATCTTTTTTGGCGGCTTGAAATAAGTTTTTATAGAAGCTCGCTTTAGGATGAAGCCAATCTTGTCAGTGACGCCTTTAATAAACGGGAGAACTGCAGGTACTCGCTCGACGGTGGTTGGTTTCACACGTTCACTGTGATGGAGACGCGGTACCCGAAGCTTGTTGTCACGCAGTACTTGCTTGACATGTTGAAGTTCGGTCTCCAGGTGTTGCTCATCACAGATCCCTTGTGCTCTCTGAAACAAAGATTTACCCACGGTAGCTAACTGTGTTGGATGGTGGTGAGATTCGCCGTTTAGGTACTTATCCGTATGGGTATGCTTCCTATACACTGTGTGGCTTAAGGTATTGTTGGGATTACGTATAACTAATACATCTAAGAAGGCTAGAGAATTATTTTCTTCTAATTCCATTGTGAATTGAATTTTGGAATTAATGGAATTAAGATGGTCTAAGAATATGGTTACTTTATCAGATGGTAATATTGTGAAAGTATCATCTACGTACCGCTTGTAGAACCTGGGTGTTATGGGCGAAGTTTGCAGAGCAGTCTCCTCGAAGTCCTCCATAAATATGTCGGCAACAACAGGGGATACTGGTGAGCCCATGGCCACTCCATCTACTTGCTTGTAGAAATAATTATTCCACAACATATAGCCAGATGTAAGGCAATGTTCCAAAAGGTCAGCATATTCCATTGGCATGTCATTTTCTCTTAGCTTTCTTCTTACTATTGTTATGCAATCATCCACAGGTAGGCAGGTAAAAAGAGATTGCACATCAAAACTAACCATTGTTTCATTGTCGCTGAGACGTAGGTGTTTGATCTCATTAACAAAGTGGTAAGAATCCCGTGTATGTGCTCTAGTTTGTCCACGCAGTGGTGACAGTACTTGGGCCACATGTTTAGCCAATCTATAAGTTGGTGAGTCGATCTGGCTTACAATTGGACGTAATGGAGCATTAGCCTTGTGTATTTTCGGCAACCCATACAGCTTGGGTGGTTTGGGACATGAAGGAATTAGATATTTGACGTCCAGATTCAATGTTTCGGAGTATTTTGCTATTATATTACTAGTAGTTTTCAAAACCTTGTTAGTTGGATCGGTTTTGACGTTTTTATAAGTACTTTCATCCGATGACC
Organism: Helleia helle; assembly: GCA_963853865.1. Lineage (NCBI taxonomy): Eukaryota > Metazoa > Arthropoda > Insecta > Lepidoptera > Lycaenidae > Helleia > Helleia helle. The sequence goes on from OY971425.1 coordinate 20,554,120, forward strand.
ATGGTTGCTGTAAAGTATCCGAAACGTCGGGCTTGTAAAAATCTTAATAAACCGCGATAAAATCCGTAAAAAATTGTTTTATTAAAATAATAATAATTAAAAAAAAAAAAAAACTGTTGCTCCACCTAAAACAAAACAAACATTGGTTAGTATGACACTATTCTACATTCTAATGTTATTTGCTACAATAAAGGAACATAAAGTATCTACAAATGGTGTATATACATAGGACAACACAGATTTAAAATCAACAGGGCGTGGAATGTTGGGGGGAAGAGAGTCATAGAGTGATGATACATTACGAGTACAGTTAAAAAAAATGTGATCGGGAGTGCCTTCGTCAAGTCCACACTCACACAAAGAACTATCTCTAATTCTTATTTTGGCTAGAAAGACAGGGCTGCAAGAGTGGCCAAACGAAGGCGACATATTGTGGAACAAACAGACTTATTCACATTATAATATTTAAAAAACCAAGGTTTAATAGGTATAAAATTTTGTATGTCAGCATAATGCCTTCCCTTTGTTCTGCTCGACTGCATCCACAGGTCATTCCAGTCTGTAGACAAATGGATTTTTGCTAGTGGAATAAGGTCCTGGCAATACACCTTAAATTGACTAAGCCCTCCAGACCTAGTCGCCTCCTTAGCATAATGGTCAGCATTTTCGTTACCGCATATACCACAGTGGCTAGGAACCCAAGCCAGCACAACTTGATAATTATTAATATAAAATTTGTGGAGTAATTGTTTAATTTTTAGAATTAACGAAAACCTTGATTTAGATCGAAATTGATTGGATAAAATTGCCTGAAGGGCACTTCTTGAGTCAGATATAATAATAGATTTGTCAAGACTATGAGACTCAACAAATCTAAGGGCCTCAAGAATAGCTAGAACTTCACCTGTAAAAACAGATGTTACGGGTGGTAATTTATAATTTAAAATGACATTTACTTTTGGGATCCAAACTGCCACACCAACACAATCCAACAAAGACAATTTGGAGGCATCCGTATAAATAATCAACCAGTCCTTAAACTGACAGTTCATAATAGAGTTAAATTCAAAGTTGGCTGAAATGGAATCCTTACTAATGTGAAAATCAAGAATGATCCTGGGGGAAAAGACAACAGAAGAATAAGGGGTATCATAAAGGGGGTTAAGCCTGAATTGGGCAACTGGGCATGGCAGAGATTTAAACTTTAGGAAACTCTTAAGGAGACATGGGATATCTTTATGACCCCAATAATTGGAGGAGGAAGTAAGCTGGGACAGAGCACTAAGTTTATGAATAAGTGGATGATGAGAGTCCTGCAAAGCCTTAAAAATAAACCTGTCAGCAAGGTACTGACGTCGCAGATGGAGGGGAGGATCGACACATTCCACCTGCATGGCATTGATAGGAGAGGACTTCATAGCCCCTATAATTATTCGAAGTGCTTTGGATTGTATCCTATCTAACATTTTTAAACATGTTTTATTGCAGGGCTCAAGTAGAAAAGATCCATAGTCAAAGTGACTACGGACCAAAGCATTATAAAGGAGCTTCTGTGTGAAGGGGTGGGAGCCCCACCACACTCCAGAAAGTGACCGAAGCATATTAACATTTCTTTCTGCCTTATTTAGAACATGATTAACATGTTGAGAGCCAGTCATCGTTGAGTCAAAGTATACTCCCAAAAATTTCACACTATCTCTAACCGGGAAAACTTGGTTATCTGAAACTATTATTACATTAGGGATAGATCTTGCCCTAGAAAACACCACCACACTACTTTTTTCGGTAGATATGGATAAACCATGTCTATCCAACCACTCATTTAAGTAAAAAATAGAAGAATTGAGTCGGTTAGTGCATTCTATGACATCCTTGCCAGAAATGTACAATGACACATCGTCCGCATACTGCAAAACATTGCAAAATGAATTAACTGAAAGGTCAAGGTCATTGGTATAGATATTATATAAAAGGGGACTGAGTACCGAACCTTGGGGAAGACCTTTCCAAACTTTTCTAGGGGGGAGGGAGGCATTTTGATAATCAACTATAATAGAGCGGGATGACAAATAATTGCAGATGTAATTTACTATCTTCACAGGAAGACTCAGATGAAGCATTTTTTGCCTGAGCACCGGAAGAAGCACATTATCGTAGGCGGACGACACGTCAAGGAACATTCCCACCAATGACTCATTTTTTGAAAAGGCAATACGGATATCAGAAGTGAAGATACTGAGACTATCTACTGTGCTGCGACCTTTCCGAAAACCGAATTGGGTCTTGGAAAGAATGTCATTGCTCTCCACAAACCACTCAAGCCTATTTTTGATCAGGTGTTCTAAAATTTTTTCAAGGGTTGATGAGAGAGCAATTGGGCGATATGAAGAGGGGTCACTACCAAGCTTTCCCGGCTTTAAGATCGGTACAATGATCTGAGTCCCCCACTCCTCTGGAGGAATCTCCGATTGAAAAATGGAATTTAAAAAATTTAGACATATCCTCTGTGTGTTGGGTCCACTTCTTACCACAAAGGAATAGGGAATACCATCAACACCAGGTGAGGAGTCCTTTAATGAATTTAAAACCAATCGAAACTCCTCCAGAGAAAAGGGGAGATCAAATTCCGTGAGCGGAGAAAGGGGGGAACTTAAAAAAACGCGACACTCCTCCAAGGATGGTACTGATGGAGGAGCCAACTTCTGACAGAAGGAATCCAACCAAAGTGAGATGTCATTAGTCAGAGGGCTATCGTTAGGGGAAAAAGAACCACGAAACCTTTTTATGTTACGCCAAACCAATGAGGGATGGGAAGAAGGAGACAAACTTTCACAGAACTTAAGCCAACAACTCTTTTTTTTTTCAGCAAGTAACCTTCTTACCTGGGCTGCGATATGTTTGTAACTGAGGTAGTTTTCTAAGCTCATAGATACTGAATATAAGCGCTCAGCCACCTTACGGCGCCTACAAGCAATTGTGCATTCAGCATCCCACCATGGAGGGGAAGAAATTCTATAAATGCTTTTTTTTATAAGAGGAACCGTTTCCTTTGCACTGTTTATCAGCATGTCTTTAAAATCCGAGTAAAGAATGTGAACATTGTTGACAGTGACTGGAGGAATTTCAAGGACTTTCTGATCAGTTACGATGGCAAACTGAGACCAGTCTGCATTAGCCAGTTTAAATGATTGTCTAGAAGGGTAATTAATAATACACGGCGAAGGGGTCTGACTAAATGAAATTATGATGGGAAAGTGGTCGCTGCCAAAAGAGTCATTGAGAATTGACCATGAAAATTGGGCTGAGATGTTACATGAGCTTAATGAGAGGTCGACCGCACTCTTTGGATTCTGGAGAGGGGAAACCCTTCGTGTGGGAGAACCATCATTGAGTACAATAAGGTTATGTTCATCTAAAAAATCTATTAACAGTAAGGAGAGACTATCATTAAAATATGACCCCCATGACATATGGTGACAATTAAAATCACCTAGAACAACTATAGGTGGAGTCAATGAGGACAGAACAGAAAAAAATTCAGACAACACAGATGAGGTGGGGACAGGAATATATACAGATACAAATGTAACATTCAAAACACGGACAACAACAACATTGAGACTATCACTATGAGATGGAGTCGGGATAAATGAATATGTACATTTTCTAGAAACTAAAATGGCTGATCCAGCCTTTCCATCACCTCTGTCGTCCCGGAGACAAGCGTAGCCGGGTAACCTAAAAGTAGTACCAGGCCTTAACCAGGTCTCCTGGACGGCAAGAATTGATGGATCATATTTTTTAAACATATATGTTAAATCATGTTTTTTATTCCTTATGCTACGACAGTTCCACTGGATCAGGTTCAGGGGCATTTTGCAATAATAAAGAAAGCTGAGATAAATTTTTACGAATATTGTTCGGTAATCCGGTGTCACTGAACCGGGAAATCATATTAATGAGAATAGAAGTTAATTGCTCTAAAAAGTTATCATTAGGGGAAATATTCTCTTGAGGGAAAGCACATCCATTAGGTGTTGATGAAATGGGGGATTGGATTATGTTTTGATGAGCTTGTCTGTCATATCCTGGACTAGCAGGAGCAATTGGACGACGTGGGGTAAATGTGGTTTTTCTATAAGATGTAGAAACAGGTGAAGGACGCGTATTAACAGGGATTGAAACGGGAGGGGAATTCCTAGCAGTGTCAGCAAATGATCTCCGTACCTGAGGGAATCTAGCAGAGGCTTCAAGATACGAAACGCTTTCTTGTGACATGACTAGCTTTATAGCTTTCTGTCTAGAGTGCTCAGGACAGGTATTATCATTTGCTGCGTGTGAGCCAGAGCAAAACAGACAAGTAGGGGATTGGACAGAGCATGTTTCACCCTCGTGCATTTGCGAACATTTAAAGCACCTCGGTTTCGATCTACACTGAGCCTTTACGTGACCAAATCTACAACAACTGTTACATTGTATTGTTGGCAAAATGTAGGTTTCAACCGGTAAAGAGGTAAAATAACAAAATACACGCGGGGGAAGCTTCTGTCCAGAGAAAGTTAAAACTACAGATTGTGTGGGAATCCAGATGGGAGTATTATTTTCATTATACGACTTCCGGCTCAGTCTCCGGGCCCGAACAACTTTACCATTAGGAACTTCAATATTGTCAACCAATTCCTCCATGGACCATTCCACGGGTACTTCTCGAATAATTTCCATTCGGGAAACACTATAGACTGGGATCGAAGCTATATATCCACCAGTGGGGAGTGCTGAGTGGTCTAAGAAGGAATTGGCGTGCTCAGCTGTTTTAAATTCAATCGAAATACGATTGCGACCAATTCTTTTGATACCATCCATTACAACATTTTTAATATTATTTTTAAAAAGAAAATGGCCGAATTGAATAGGACGTAGAACGGCACCTGTATTTGCGTCCGACTCTTGCCTAGATACGTGGACAACGAAAGGAGCAACATCATTTGATGAGTACTTGTTTTTTTCCTTAACATAATCCGGGTGAACGTAGGTTAGTTGTATAGAAGGTGTTTCGAGGGCAGAAGAAACCGATTTTTTGGCCTGGAGATTAAGATCCTCATCAGGACGCCTTTTTCTGTTAGGTCCAATTAAGTCAATCGGAACTGTCGGAACATTGGAACTACTCGGAGGATTATAACCTCCTCCAGGATCGGGCGGTTCATCGTCCATTTTAAAAAACCAAGTAAAAACTATACAGAAATACTTACAGAAAAACAATCACAAAACACTTAACAACACAATGGGACACAAAGATTTTACAACAGAAAGGAATCTATATAAATAACAACGCAAGAACTTACAACACTTGCACACACCACTCAACCTAATAGCAGAGTCCGATTATATATTGGCATAAATGTGGCATAAACATTAACGGCGAGTATCTCTCACACCTTCGTTTCGCCGACGATATCGTTATTCTGGCCGAGTCGTTGGAGGGCTTGCAGGAGATGCTGCACAGTCTAAATGAATCTTCCCGACGTGTGGGTCTTAGGATGAACTTGGACAAGACGAAAGTCATGTTCAACGAACACGTTCTCCCTAGGCCGGTTAACGTTGATGGCATAACTCTCGAAGTCGTGCAAGAGTATGTCTATCTTGGGCACACTTTGCAGCTAGGTCGACATAACTTCGAGAGAGAAACCGATAGGAGGATTCAATTGGGATGGGCAGCATTCAGGAAGCTTAGCCATATTCTCACGTCGTCTATACCGCAGAGTTTGAAGACGAAAGTCTTCGACCAATGCGTTCTCCCCGTGATGACCTACGGGGCTGAAGCGTGGCCTCTAAATATAGGACTGGTCCGCAAGTTTGCCGTAGCTCAACGTGCTATGGAGCGTGCTATGCTGGGTGTTTCTTTGACAGATAGGATTCGGAAGGAAGACATCCGTCAGAGAACTAAGGTAACCGATATCACGCAAAGAATCAGCTCGTTGAAGTGGCAGTGGGCTGGTCACACACTCAGAAGAACGGATGGCCGATGGGGCAATAAGGTTCTAGAGTGGAGGCCACGTTTAGGTAGACGAAGTGTTGGTCGGCCATTGACCAGGTGGGAAGACGATCTCCGTGCGGTGGCCGGTCCGTGTTGGATGCGAGTGGCAAGGGATCGGCCATCTTGGCGTTCATTGAGGGAGGCCTATGTTCAGCAGTGGACGGATAGAGGCTGATGATGATGATGATGATGATGATTATATATTTCATTTGGTTATATCGTTGGACATTGCTCGTTGGATTATTTACAATAGAGTAAAATTTGGGTCTGTTTACATTTGAGTTGTAATGTAATAAAAATATTCTTTCAATATAACTAACGCTTGCCTGGTAAAATAAAAAACGGCTAATATGATTATTTGTAAATATTAGTTTTTTTTATCCGCTATCTAATATAACGAACACCTCTAGTATAAACTATAAATTATAACGTCTAGCGTCTACGATCTAGCACGTTGGCGTAGTTCGAATGTTATAAGGTTATAACTACGGCCTACGCTAGCCGCCTCGCTACATACCTAATGTAGCGAGGCGCTACGTTATAGCGCCGAATAGGAATTTATATAGCGTACGCTATACGTTGAGTATGAATAGCGCGCTACGTTATGGCGCTATGCGTTATATTAACCACCACTTATAAGAGGTAGAGCCATGCTGCATTGCAGCCGAACTGCGCCGGCACGACCGGGGTGGTATCTCGCTCACAAAACACGGTCAATTGACAGCTATGCTGTCGCGTTTCGTGCCGTTTGTGAGTTTCTGGTGGCCCATTGGGGGGATAGGGAAAAGGAGGGAACGCATCTGCATAACATCTGGCTGTGCGGATGTGTAGGGGCGTCAGTACTCTATAGCTCTGTGTGCTCGAAAAAGACATTTTAGTGTCATTCGGGGGTACCGTACGGTATCTTGGGCGGCAACCTGCCCAGTGGCCCCCCGTGGCAATTTGTAAAGGAGGTCTTTGCCGGCACTCCTATGTCTTAGTTAGGAGGTCTCTCGACGAGAGCCTTATGCTCTGAACGATCCCGTTCTGTGGGTATCACCGACTAGGACAAGAGGCGCTAATACGCAGGCGGGGGAGGACCTGGCACTACAGCAGGAAGACGCTACCCATGCGACGTGCAAAGCACCCCAATAAATCTTAACTAAATTTAAAAGGTGACTGCAGCACGATTATGGAATACTCTTCCCTTGTCTATCACTAACATTCCTTACACACACACATTTAAAAGATGCACCAAAATAATTTTCTTAACTCGCTCAATATCTTGATATTTATTAACTTATAAATGTATTATGTACATTTATAGTATTATATAGATGTATTTTATATATTATATGTAATGTATTATGTAGGTATCTATGTATTTATGAAGATCTATTTATGATTACAATATATCCCAGAACCCGTAGGCTTTGGTGGAAGAGATCTCTATTAGAGATGAGCAGGCCTTGTAAACTAAATGTTAATATTGTTATGTTTATTTTGTAAAATGTGTACAATAAAATACTATAATAATGAAGCACACAATATTGTTGAATTCTTGTGTATGATATTGGATACGATGATTTACACTCAAAATTGTTATATGAATGAATTACATTATAGGTCCATTCGTTGTATATAGTTAAGTAGTTTACGATTTACCAAACATTATCACATAGAGCACAGACTTCTCCTTCGCATAATAACGAAACGATTGCTACTTTATTCATAACTAGCTGTTGCCCGCAGCTTCGCCCGCGTCATCTTAGATTTACAGCCGTATACGGATTGATGATGATTATTTTTATAGCCTAAGTTACTCCTTAAGACATAAGCTATCAGTGCAAGTCCCATCAAAATCGGGCCAATTTAGGGAAAAGGAGGGCAACGCATCTGCATAATCTTTGGTTGTGCGGATGTGTTCGACTGCTCATTGCCTTACTATGCCATAAAGAAAAAAAAACATGTGTAGATTGCTGTAATCATAACATTTCCTATCAGATTTGTCGTAGTCGGTTAAAATATGGTTAAAATAGATAACCGCTGTCACTGAGACCGCACCGCATTTGTCACGGCGAACAGTGGTACGTCAGAAACGCGTCGACTTGCACTTTACGACGTCATAAACTGACGGTGGCCTTCTTCGTATTTTATGAAACCTTTTTGTTCTTCGCTATTATCATCATCATTAGTCATAACTTCTTCTTAAAAGCCCGACACATTATTTTCGTATTAGTATTCAAGAACTGATGTTGTAAAACAAAAATTGATCAGCGCCCCCTCTTCATAAATACACCTTCTATTCTTAAAGGCTATTCACCGATCAGTTTAATCATTTTAGCCTAAAAACATTTCTAACTTTGTCTTTGTCTAAAATGATTTTTTTTTTAAATAATGAATTTATTGTTATCAACTTCATGTTTGCTTTTCTATCGTTGGATGGTTAAAACCTAAAAACCATTACCTCAAATATCCACCGACTAGCGTCAATATCAAAATGTCATCCTATTCTTACAAATTCCATTTTCAATTTGCGCTCGATATTTAAATTACAGATACATTGAAAGAGGTTTTTAAAAAAAGGTCCTTTATTGGATCAAATTGGGTTTCCATTTTGCTCCAATCTCGGCCGCAATTCGAAACTATTTAGGGCCATAACTCGATTATCTCTCGTCTCATTACTCTGTCGACAGTTTCATGGTGGTAGGGGCTATAAGTGAATTTACTAAGATTGATTTGTGGATGGAAAACATGTTTTTGGTAAACAAGATCCGATACGTTAATCAGAAAAACGTGATTGTATTGTAATGACCGTTTCATACAATTCGAATCCTTATTGTTTTGTGTTATTCCGAGAGCTTTTGAAGGTGCCTCATCGACATTATCTTGTAGGTCGACCGTAAATTAAACTTATATTATTTATCTTACATGAATTACTAAAAAAAATATGGATAGTAGTGAGATGTTCCATGACAAAAGTTTTACTTCTTTATCAATTAAAAAAAATGGTTGCCTGTAAAGTCGGTTTTACGGGCGAAGATTTTACGTGACATCGTTTCGGTGACTCATCGTAACGTTACCGAGCGTTACACTTTTTCATAAGTGACTCCCAGCCGCAACCTAATTTAAGACGTTGTCACGTCAAAATTTATTTCATCTATTGTTTTCTAATGTTTGCGCGAATTTCACTCATTATAATGAAATAATTTTTACGGATTTTATCGCGGTTTATTGAGATTTTTACAAGCCCGACGTTTCGGATACTTTACAGCAACCATGGTCACGGGAGGACTGATTTCATCTGTTACGAAATAATAGGGCAAATGAACGATACATTATAATATGTGCCTACTAATATAATAAAGAAATTAGTATGTTAGAACTCACATCTTAGAAACTACTTATTAATAGGATAAAATACCTTTTTTCATTTGACTATTAAGGAAAGTTTTTCTTTTATTGAACATAGCCACAACACAAAACTTAAACACCAAATAAAGCAAAATTTATTCTAAAATATACACGTCCTCACGCGTCTTCTAAAACAATGGAAGTTTCTGGAACATGAATTAACATCGACGCCTTGTACGGCGCCTTATTATAGCACAATGGCCTCTAATGTGCACTCAAAAACCCCAAAAGGCAACACTGTCAGATTAGTTACAAGACTCTAACATTGTCCGTATTGTTAAGGCGTTGAGTGTGTAAGGAAACGTATTTTAAACGTGTTGTATCAAAAGGTGTGGACCATAGTATTGCAGTTCTGTATAATGGCGTGTAAAGTTCTGTCAGAATTGAATTAATACGGCTCCTTCTAAATATTTCTGGTTTGGTAGTCTTTTTACCAGTCGAAGGGATGCGCCATGCGCCCCTGTATGGGTCCCATTGTTTTGCTACCAGCGTTAGTATAATTTAGAAAGAAGGCATCATAATTATTGCCACTGGAATCTTACGTGTCAGGATAGGCCATGGATAGGCAATGCATGAATTGTTTCCCCACCATGGTTCAGGCCTTGACGTGGCGGTGGGGCTTAGTAGCCTAGGGTAAGGACCAGCACCTTTGGCGAAGCTAATTGAGCCGAGTGGACTCTTTGTACTCCTCTTATAAGAAGAGGACACAAAAGAGTTGGGGGAGATTATACTGTCCCGACGTTGGGAGGGGTTGTTCTATGGTGCGGGACAACCCCTCTGTGGAGGTGGCGTCGGTCCCCTGGGGGACTAACTAGCCGTCGAGGTGCCCTGTTTGCTTATTAGATCCGGGGCACCTCACGAAAGGCGGCATTTTTGGCACTCGCCGGGTTTTAGTGGGTAGAGTTGCGTCCACTTACCAGCTTTCGGGTGCAGCAAGTCCTACCGCGTGGGGAGACCCACTCCCCCGCGGGATGCCTGTGAGCATTTCTCGGCGTTAAAGAAAAAAAATTGCATGAATTATTTCGGCTAGTGTTTGTGAACTCATTTGTGTTCATGGGCAACGCTGAATACTCATCAGGTGAATCGAATTTGCCTATCAAAATATCTTCTAGTCACCGAGAACATAATTGTATCTAGTTTTAGGTGAATCGACTATAAAGACAGGCCCACCGGCCATTACATTTTGCCAGGCCCAATGTAAGTGTTAAGTTATGTTAACACAGTCATAAGGGTAATGGGCTGAAAACATTCACAAAGTACAATAATTAACTGACACAGTGACATAGAAAATTCCGTATACATGGAAAATGTCTGTACTGACTTTTTTGTATATTATAATACAACGTTTTACGGATTTTCTCGTAATTGGCAGAAGATATGCTGTGCACCTACGCCTGGCCAACATCGGGAATAACATACACATTTAACGATGAACGATGATATAATTTTATAATGTTATCCTTCACCGACGTGCTAGCGATGTAGACTAAGTAGATCAGACTTGTCACAGTCAGACTAGATTCTAGAACTTACTGTTTTTCTTCGAGACTTTAAAACCTAAACTTTTACACACAAAACCAGAGTTTCTCTAACATATACGTATCATCGTGAGTTCGTTAAAACAGGCCTATATCCAGCAGTTGAAAGGAAAAAATGATTTTTTTGAAGTGAAACTTCTTTGCGCGCATGAAGGTAATTTTTTTTACGGATGAAACGTCACGAAAATGTGCAACATTTTTGTCCAAGAAGAGGGAGAGAGTGATTGAGACCGATTGAGAGAGAGTGAGAAAGGGCGAACGTTGCATGAAGCACATAGTCATGGAGTGAGAGTAGGGGGCAAGCGAGTGAGGAAGATCGAGAGAGAGAGAGAGTGAGATAGAGCGAACGTCGCATCGCAAGTCTCGAAAATTTAAAGCTTTAGATTAGTATAAAATATTTAAACGAGATTTAAAAAATAGTTTGCCAAATAAGTTTCATTTTTGACATGTGTACTTTGTACGCACGCACATTTTTATAATAATGATGATAATAATTATTATGATCACGATGAAAACGATGATGTTGTCGTTGATGATGATGATGATATACAAGAGTTCTAGATACTTAGTACACAACATTCAAGCTCCAGAAATCCCCGTGTACTTCATAATATTAAATGTGCGTTGTCTGCGGCTCAGCGTTTTTCTCCATCGTTTAAACCGCGACAGATGGTAAGGGTCCTCACTTGAAGAGCCCTCCGACACTCCGCACGTTCCGATTGTATGTGCGATTGTATTCAACAAGCCCTAAGGTTAGGGAAATACTAGCTGTGACTCCACAGCCTGCTCGGATTTGTATATTGTTAGAATTTCATGTAAAAATTCCTTTAGTTAGACGTAAGAATCGTTTAATCTTCATCACTCAATCGAGAATACTCTTAAACTGCTGTTTCGGACCTCATCGAACTATTTCAAGTCTGATAAACAGTATTCAGTATATAGTGCTACAAACCACTGGCAATACAGCTGGACGTGTCGCCGTTTAGCTATATCTAAATGAATTCATGAAGATAATATTGATCAATAATTAAAGTAAGTATAACAATAATAAATATACGTCATTAATAATTCTAATAATTAATAATGTATTTATAATATTATATGGCTATACTTATATAGAAGGACGCCAATAGCGGTCTTTTATACATTCTACTATTATCACAATATATTTCGGCGTTATTCTGCCGAAATATATTGTGATCGAAAAGATTCAATTGCTTTAATCAGATATTCCTGCAGTAGTGTTCAGCAGTGGACCGATAGAGGCTGATGATGATGATGATGATAATAACTACATATTATAATCATATTTTTTTCGTTATAGAATCAGAACATATCACAAACCACAATTCACATCATGACCTTCTAGATCGTCAAGATCTACATTTATTATATTTATGTATATATGACCCGGTAAAAACGTCTACCCCTCTATATTCATCTTACCTACATAACTTGCACTTGGCGGTTCGAACATGCAACCTGTCAAGACAACTGACCACTACACCATCTTCGTCTACACAATACCTGTTCTCCAATCTAAGTGACACCAGCATCATTGTTCCTAAGATAATTCCTTCCATACCTATCTTCTATTGAATGGAATACACATTGTAAAAGCCTTATTTATCGTTCCAGCCACAAAGGTGGAGGTGGTATGAATAAATCCGAACCTTCGTAGAGGCCATAAACATGCGCTCTTTGGTAAGCAATAAAAATAAATTAGCTGCAGAGTTGTGTGAGGTGATTGGGGGGGAGTTACGTGAATTGTTTCTGGTCCATTCGTAAAATAAAAATAAGTACGACTTAGTTTTAGAGCCAAAAACTGCATCAATGGGTAGGAACAGCTGCCTATTTCTTTACAGCAGCAAAACTATTAGGTTAAATAAATAGTAAATTTATTTAACCTAATAGTTTTGCTGTTTCCAATAGGAAATTTATACGAAACCTGGAAGAAGAATAATACATGGTTCCTGTGAAAATGAAGTTTTAGAATGAAGTGTGATTTGGGAGTATAGTATAGTTTGATAACATTTTTTTTATGTTAGTTGGATAGGCAAACTGGCAAACGTACCACCTGATGGTAAGTGGTCGACGTCGCCCATGAACATAAACTAGTATACCTGGAACGAGCCCAGACAACTCATCTATGTGTTGCCTATCCTGAGACATAGATGTTAAGTCTCGGTACCAGTAATTACACTGCCTGTCTTGCCCTTCTCTCCGATACACAGCAAAGATGTTTCACGGGAGAAACAAGTAAGATGGTGGTACCCATGCAGCCCGGAGCGCGGCACAGCGCTTCCCTCCCAAATTTTAGTAGGACTGGAAATAAAAACTCAGAACTGAATGGGAATGAGCAAGTAAGAACAATTATTTATTATTGAGGACAAATTAAGCTAAGGATAGAACCCGCTGAAGATGATAAGGTCAAAGAGACAAAGGGTTAGAATCTAATTAAAGCGTAATACAAATTAATAAAATATAAACTGCCTATTTGCGAGGCTGGCAGACATTCCCCACCATGGTTCCGGACTTGACGTGGCTGTGGGGCTCAAAAGCCTAGGGTGACCCCAACACCTTGAGCGAAGCTAATTAAGCTGAGGGGGCTCTTTGTCTCTTATAAGAAGAGGGGACAAAATAGCAGGGGGCAAAGGGCGAGGATGGGAAACTCACTCCATTAATACAATGGGAGGTGTCGTCGGTCCCCTGAGGGACTGACTAGCCACCTAGGTGCCCTGTTTGCTCATTAGATCCGGGGCACCTCACCAAAGGCGGCATTGGTGACACTCGCCGGGTTTTAGTGGGCAGAAATGCGTCCACTTACCAGTTTTCGGGCGCAGCGAGTCCCACGTACCCGCGTAGGGAGACCCACCCACCCTTGCGGGATTCCCTCAGAGCATTTCCCGGCGTAAAAAAGGGCATGAAATAAACATTCAGAAATCAATGGGAATAAGCAAGTATGAACAATTAACTATATGTACGACCATGTATGTATAACCAGTATAAGTTAAGACAAGCATAGAACCGGCTGAAGATGATAAGGTAAAAGAAACAAAGGGTTAGAATCTAATTAAAACGTAATACAAATTAATAAAATATAAACTGCTCATTTGCGAGGCTGGCAGACATAATGGCAGCAATAAAGGCATAACCCTGAAATCTGACCGGCTCGTTACCTCGTTATGGGAACCATATGAGGGGGAGGGGAGGGAAGGTGGATGTAAATAATAAAATTATCCGTTTACGCCTGTTGATAGATATAAAATACAATAAAACCGGACAGTATCTATTGCTCGTTATACTATAGATAATAATCTGTCTCTATGAATAATTTTCACCGAGGTAAAAGGTTAGACTTGAAAAAAAACTCAACGCAGGAGCACAAGAACTACCTAATTTATTTATTTATGGATTACAGTTGTTACAATTTCGTAAACACAAATATGAAAATACAAAAAATTACACAATATAAATTGCACAACTACTTACTGATAACCACAGCATGCATCAAACAAATACGGGATGAACAAGAACAACAAAAAATAATAATAATAATGTGTTCTGAAATGCTCACAAGTATACAAATATATTAATAGCGATTTACTTGTTTACATTTTTAGTTATAGACTTCTTAAAACTATATATTGAATCGTGGAAGACGTCACATTCACTGGAAAACCTATTATAGAGTTTACAAGGACTACTAAAATGCTTGATTTTAAATAAAAAACAAAACACCATTTGTTTCACCCGTGTACGAGCTACAAGGCCCTAGCTAGAGAGACACACAGCGGTCAAACTTATAATATCACTCTTCTTGCGTCACGCCGTTTCCCGCGCTTTGGTGAACTAGCTATCATAGAATTTTAATGGTACGATTTTGGGACATTCAAGAAAAGAGCATATTCATATTTGAAAGGCTGGCAACACACCTGCTAATGATGTATCGGTTGTCTATGGATGTAGCTTATCACCAGATGAAACGACTGTCCGTTTCCCCCTTTTCTATTAAAAAAATGTTATTCGGCATAATATAGATTCTCTCAAGAGCGATCATGATTGTAAGCGACGATGGCCTATTGGGTATGGGCTCGGCCTCTTGAGTGAGAGCCGAGAGTTCTGGGTTCGACCCTGACCCCCCTGTGATACCTAGAAATGTGTTTTTCTAAATTTCTATGTGTACTTGAACAAGAGACTATTGCTTGCTCACCGGTGAAGGAAAATATCGTGAGGAAACTTGCATTCCTGATGAGATTAAAAGTATTTGAAGATCTGTGAAGTTCACCAACCCACATTGGGCCAGCGCATCGGTGAACTATGTCCCAAAACCCTCCTTGCCTTACTTCGAGGAGGACACCCCGTGTCCAGCAGTGGGACATACAAGGGTAGATATTATTATTATTATATATACGATTGCTGACTTCAGGTCATGATTGCTGACTAAATGTTATGAGGTGGCTTGCTATCTTAGCGTTCATTGAATGATCATCGATGGATAGATGGAAGAGAATGAGATGATGATGATAGGTCAGAATCGAACTCGTATTACTGAATTCTGGGCGTGCGTTTTTCCACACAGCTGTTTGCTCTTAACTCTTAACTTCCAAATTGAGAAGATTCTTAACTTTTATTTCGGTACTTTGAAGAAGTTTTAAAAGCGAATTTTGATTTCCTCAGATTTATCAAGGAAATTAAATAAGTTTTGCACAATCGATCACAGACTTTCGCATATTTTGGGTCAAACCATTTAATGGTTCTGCACCAAATCGGGAGATCTCGTTTGATTGGTATTGACGATTATTACGGTGTCAGGCCGTCCGAATCAATGAGTGGATTAAAGTTACCAAATAAGGATTACAAGCCGAAGCTAGCATGCTGCAAGCAGACTAAATATATAGACATTTTAAGTAATTCCCGATTATTCTTTCAGTGTGAAAAAGAGTAACAGATCGGGCTGAGTGTGCCGCAACCGTATGGATATATAACCACTATATAACGTTTTAATAATTAAAGGTATCTTCATTCGCATAGAATATTGATCGTTTGTTATTAAAATTTTATTTCAAATTTGAAATATTCTCAAATACTACGTAGCTATAAAGCTATCACACGAAATTACTTTAATTGGTCAACGTTACCACGCCTAATGATTATGTTTAACTAAATGAAACATTATTATCTAGACACTTCTTGAAAATACTAACATCAAATCGTACACCATTAATGGATATCTTATCCAGAGAAAGCCCTCCTTTTTTGGTGGACCAACTTTCTAGAGTCCATAATAGATCCGGTCGGAGGACCAAATTATTGGTCGGCAATTTGGACCACAAATTATGAATTAACATCTGTAATCTGGCAACATTACGTCCGATATGGATGTAATTGAGCTGTTATATTTTTTATAATTTCCTACACACCATTTTAATTCTGTTTTGAATTACGATTTAGATAGCTCTTTTGAAATGTCTTAAACATTATACCACATATTTGGGTCTATGCTATCAATATGGCGTCTTATTATTATAATAAGTACTACTTTTTACGGATATAGTGGTCTGTTAAGTTTTTTTCGTGTCCGTAAAGTGTAAAAATGTTAAAGTATCCGAAACATCGGGAATGTAAAAATCTTAACAAAACTAGATGAAATCCGTACAAAGCTAGTTATAGTTTATTTATTATAATGAGCGAAATTTACGAAAACCTTAATTAGTTCCAAAATTTCTACCACGTCTCCATCTGTATATTTACTGTCCGGTATTAAATAAAAATCAATATGAAATACAAAATATACCAAATAATATTTAAATAGACGTAGTATAAGATTTCACATTTTCATAAAATCTCTTCCAAATTGTTACTCTGTACCAACTTCCGCAACTCATCTCTTACACTGCTTATTATCGACATTTCTTAACTTATTTGTAAATTGAATTTCTGAATAAATTAACTTGCCAACTTAAGGGACGAAAAAATTACAACAATTTCCAAAGTCTTTAAATTGTTGTTATTTTATATTGCCTCGTTATTTGATTGAGATTTGATTTCGTGCGATGATTTTTATCGAGTTTGCGTCCAATTTAGGATCCCCTGTCTCAAGTTTTAATACGCTTTTATTAGCTTTTGTTGTTTTTGTTTGTTTATTGTTATTATCAGCTCGTTCTATTAAAATTTGTATCGTAACATATTTGTTGCTTGCTAAAAAAGATTATTTCAAGGAGGGCAAGACTCAATCCATGTAGATCTTTTTTAAGAAAACTTAGAACTTATTAACAATAGACAATGTACACCAGCCGGTACCTCATAGTCTTTTCTTAGGTGTCTGTCATTCTTTATGAAGTGGGTTAATTAATAATTAGCCCACTTCAGTCTGGCCAGATTAGATAAAAAAATAGTATTATCAGAGGTCGCATTCAAATGCAAAGAAAATATTGTAAGTGAATTTTTTTTATTTGAGAAATATAAATGGTATGGATATGGATGCTGGATACTTATGTTTTGTTCTTTTATAACTGGAACCCTCAAACTCCATCTGCGTCACCAGTTATTAATCGTACGGCCCGAGGTAAACAGTTTAATGCCATCAGAGGCAGTAACGCGGACAGTAAATCCTGGCAAATAACCTTGTTGACGCCGAGACCCATAACCGATGTTTTATTGTGCGTAAACAATAAAAGAAGAACAATCTATAGCCCAATACTTGGGGGTGACCATTCTGCTAAACTAGAATTAAAATAAAATCTTTCTACTAGGGAAAAGGTTGTTATAAGTTTGATCAAAATCGACAAGTTGACTAATTAAGAGACTGTCGAGTAACTTGACTCAGTCTAAAACTCAGAAGTCTAAGTCAAAACGGGGTTTCAAAATTTTGCAGTGTCTTCGTCAAGATCACGCGATCATCCGATAAGGAAACCTCGAATAAACCTACTATCTATGATTTAAAGACGATAAGGTTAAAGTAATCCGAGATGGAATAAAGCAAAAATGAACTATGTATAAACCTATACGTCTTTTAAGAACCCTCTTTTTGGTTTTGATGAGTCGCGCGTTTAACGAGGACATATTAGGGTCATTGTATATATCGGGACCAGGACCATCGCTTATTTGCAGTATTCATACAATTTTAAGGCTTACTTTTTAAATTTGGTCTTGTAAGATGCTCCCAGTCAATCTGCTTTCAAAATTGCCTTATTTTTCGACTCCTTACGAAAATGTTTTTCTATAAGTATACAGTCACCCTACAAATGAGACATAAATATCGCATAATATCAGATTTAGTGGTGTAGTACATAACGCGGAGTGTACCATCAAAGTTATATCGGATCTTATTGCCGATTCACGTGTAACAGTGGCTCTGTATTCATATACTGCCGTCCATAAATTATTATGAGGACATTATTGTTTCATTCATTCATCACCACCATCATCATCATCATCGTTACTGACGTTAGGCAATTCGTTGAGTAGAGTTAAAGGGGATCCGTGGTCTTGGTTTTACAAGAGAGAAAAAGAAGCAGTCAAATGATTGTCAAAAAACAGGATTTCAGAAATGTACTGACTGTCTGTATTTCGTAAATCATGTTTTGGGTCATAAGCGTTTAAATTCTTAATAATAATCAAAAGAGTATAATAATAATAATAATATCAACCCTTATATGTCCCCTGCTGGGAACGGGTCTCCTTCTCGAAATCAGGTGAGACAGATTTTGGGCCATAGTTCATCGATGAGTTGGCCCCATAACCGGTTGGTGAACTTCACACACATCTTGTGTGTGAAGTTTTAATTTCAATTGAAAAAAAAATTCTAAGACTTTTAATTTCATCAGGCATGCAGGTTTCCTCACAATGCTTCCTTCACCGGCAAGTAAAAGAGTATGTGTAGATTAATATAACGTAGAATGTCTTCTATAATAAAATCGTATTCCAGAATAAGGACGGGTTATAGAATTTAACATTCTATAATTTGAAAATTTCAGAAGGAACGCAACTGTTTTATCATCCAACGCTTCTTTTGGTCGGTATTAAGACAAATCTATATTAGTTTTAGTGGGTAACCATACGCGACTGTATTCTTTTGTTCAAAACAGCACACCTGCAACAGATTTATCATTTATTCAGATTGAGCAACTGCTGCGATCGCGTTAAGACTTTAAACTCTTCAAAACTTTTGTGCTTCAAACTCGAAGCCTTTGTTCTAGAATGCTTGGAAGTCTTTTGCTATTTCATGTCC
Organism: Helleia helle; assembly: GCA_963853865.1. Taxonomy (NCBI): domain Eukaryota; kingdom Metazoa; phylum Arthropoda; class Insecta; order Lepidoptera; family Lycaenidae; genus Helleia; species Helleia helle. The sequence continues at coordinate 20,573,318 of OY971425.1, forward strand.
GTTTTATATAATCAAATTATTTCAGGCAAGATTTGTGAAATGTATTATTTAATTAAAAAAAGTATTTGGTAAGTGTCGTTAGTCACTATTGTCTTCAAATCTTTGGTTGTGAAAAGTGTTCTCTACGACGAATACATTGAAGTTTTTGATAGTTAAAATAGACAAGCTACTTAATATATACTTAATAAATTTATCTCTAAATTTCACAAATACATTCCAAAGTGTTAAGGCGCGGCTCCACCCGGCCCACGCAGAGTGTTTTAATTAATGTGTAGCGTGTCCGTGGGTTACATTGGAAACAATCACATAGATTTTCTTGCAAAGTTAAACTAGATAAACGTGAGTAGCCCTCAGTGCGCCGGGGTGGAGCCGCGCCCTTAAATTTGATTTACTTGTTTTTAGTGTCAAAATATTTTCCATTGCTACATCCTAATTATACATGATTGCGTTAATATAAAATCTTGATACTTTTACATGTTTAAGGGATAGAATATTTAAACATTTGAGGTTGATTGTATTGATACTTTCACCCGTAATAACTAAATAAAAAGATCCTCTTCAGATGCATTGAAAAGATTCACTAAGGGTTCCATTTTTTGAGTCTTAATAAAAATAAATATGCGAACTTTAATAATGATTTTTTTTCTTTATCGCCGGGAAATGTTCTGAGGCATCCCGCGGGGGATTGGGTCTCCCCAGGCGGGTATGTGGGACTCGCTGCGCCCGAAAGCTGGTAAGTGGACGCAGCTCTACCCACTAAAACCCGGCGAGTGCCACCAATGCCGCCTTTGGTGAGGTGCCCCGGATCTAGAAAACAAACAGGGCAGCTCGACGGCTAGTCAGTCCCCAGGTCAGGACCGAGGTCACCTCCACCGAAGGGTTGTCCCTGCACCACAGAACAACCCCTCCCAACGTCGGGACAGTACAATGGGGTGACGTACCCATCCTCGCCCCTTGCCCCGGGCTCTTTTGTCCCTCTTCTTATAAGAGGGGTACAAAGAGCCCCCTCGGCTCAATTAGCTATTTATTCACCCTAGGCTACTGAGCCCCACCGCCACGTCAAGGCCTGAACCAGGTGGGGAACTTTAATATTGATAGCCGTAGTGTGTCGTTATTTTATCTATTTTTACATACAATAAATATAGCTGAATGTATGACAGTATAATATTTACAATAAACTCCGTCTTGGCGGGAGTTAGTGGAATGACGGGGTTATGCAAATCGGAGTCAATTATCATAAATTGTGGTCTAATGGAGCTGCAGTGAATTAGATGCAGATGTTAATGAGCTGGACTGGAGCTGGACTGGAGCTGGACTGGAGCTGGACTGGAGCTGGACTGGAGCTGGACTGGAGCTGGACTGGAGCTGGACTGGAGCTGGACTGGAGCTGATATATGGTTTTTGATGGTTGAGGTCGGAGGTTGCTCGAGACTAATTGAGTACTGGAGTCGTATTTTGATATGACTTTGTAATGTTTACGCGAATTTCGTTTAGTAAGGAAACAACTTTTTATAGATTTCATCGCATTCGCCTTAGTCCAAGATGTATTCGAAAATTGGAACTGACATACCAGAGGGTCTAATTACGTCTAATTATTACTATCAGCGATACACCTTCAAAACCTAAGAATAACCCTTAACCGGACACCCATTCGTTGTGTGTAGAACACAACAGATCTTTTTTTTCATTAGCGCCTGGAAATGCTCTGACACATCCCGCGAGGGAGTGGGTCTCCCCAGGCGGGTATGTGGGACTCGCTGCGCCCGAAAGGTGGTGGTAGTGGTAGAACGAAATAGTTTTATTGTGATTACATTGTGATTGTGGGAAATATAGGTGAAAGGCGTAAAGGGAGATCTCCGACCGAGCGAGATAGTATGCTCGGCCAGGCCGAAGCCCACTTGCTATCAATTCAGCTGTTGTATGTATAGCAACGAGCTGTGGAACTTCGATAGCGTGATTCACTAATGTGGCGCTGATTGGTCCGCCACATCACTCCCCCCCGAAGACCGGAGGTCGAATCTTGAATCCTCTTGCTTGAGTTGCCAGTGCCAGAGAGTCCCAGTGAGTCGGAACTGTGATGCTGCTGCACGGGCTCCAGTGAGTCGGAGTGCTGCCGTGCGGGGCCGATGCTACGTGCTGACCAGGAGAGATGTGCTCTACTTGTGACCGGTCGTGTAGTGAGAATGCCCGTTGAAGCCGATGAGGGTTCGACCAGGGCCGCGGTGCGTTGGGCTGGTTGGTCAAGGTACCCGAAGAGGCTGAAGCTGGCTGGCGTGGTGCGGAGGGGTGGGGGAGTGATGATAATGAAAGTTCAGAAGGAGGCGTGTTCTGTCGGGGGTCACCAGTGTGGGAAATATAGGTAAGAGGCGTAAAGGGAGATCTCCGACCGAGCGAGATAGTATGCTCGGCCAGGCCGAAGCCCACTTGCTATCAATTCAGCTGTTGTATGTATAGCAACGAGCTGTGGAACTTCGATAGCGTGATTCACGAATGTGGCGCTGATTGGTCCGCCACAGTGATTAATATAATAATTTAGTTTCCTGATACTTATTTGATTAATCTTGGAAAATTCCCTCTTTGGTGCTGGTTTCCGTAGCGAAGAGCTTTGTGTGATATGTCAGACTACATGGTACTATCATGACGTTTATAATCATAATAATTATTATTAATTTATAATAATATCAATATTGTTTGTCCCACTGCTGGGTACGTTTCTCCTTCTCGAAATCCGGCGAGGAGGGTGTTGAGCCATAGTTCACCGATGCACGATGTTGACCCAATGCGGGTTGGTGAACTTCACATACCTTCAAAGACTTTTAATCTCATCAGGCGTAGGTTTCCTCACGATGTTTTCCTTCACCGGTGAGCAAGCGATGGTCTCATGTTCAGATGTTCTCATTCAAGAGATAGCCCATACTCACTGGACCGTGACGTTTATGTGTTTAATATTAGCAAATTTCTGAAGATAAGAACAGGGGAGTCATCATCCCCACCATGGTTCAGGCCTTTACGTGGCGGTGGGGCTCAGTAGCCTAGGGTGAGCCCAGCACCTTCGACGAAGCTAATTGAACCGACAGGGCTCTTTGTACCCCTCCTATAAGAAGCGGGGACAATGGAGCAGGGGGCAAGGGGTGAGGATGGGAACCTCACCCCATTGTACTGTCCCGGCGTTGGGAGGGGTTGTTCTGTGGTGCGGGACAATCCATCTGTGGGGGTGGCGTCGGTCCCTTGCGGGGCTGACTAGCCGTCGAGGTGCCCTGTCACCTTAACAGATCCGGGGCGCCTCACCAAGGCGGCACTGGTGGCACTCGCCGGGTTTTAGTGGATAGAGCTGCGTCCATTTACCACCTTTCGGGCGCAGCGAGTCCCACATACCCTCCTAGGGAGACCCACTCCCCAGGCGGGATGCCTCAGAGCATTTCCCAGCGTAAAAGAAAGAAAAAAGAAGGGCAGTCACCATAACCGTATTGACCACCGAACATAACACAATAAAATCTGGGAGTCTTCACGGACGATGTTGACTCATCAAAATATAGTTGCTAATTGGTGGCTATAATGGGTAATGGGTGGATTTGTGAAAATCTTATCCTAATTTATTACAGTTGAAGAGATACATCTCTGTGACAGACGGACGGACGGAGAAGTTCTAGGTTATAATCCTCATTGAGTTCCATCGTCATCTACCTTGGCTACGGAACCATAAAATGTATACATACAATAGCGCCGTGGAATGAATAATTCCATTTCGGTTTTTACGCAGTATTTTGTAATGAAATCTCCGAGCTGATCGATAGCTGTCGAGAGCCGAGGTGAGCGCTCTCCAAACGCTACAGGCCCGATTTCCCTTTTTTATTTTCTGTTTAAGCGATCAGGCTTGTTGTGTACATTCTTCATATGGATTATGTTACTTATGAAGCGCTACTAGTCACATAATAAAAAACAAAATCCTCTGCCGCGTCTGTCTGTATGCGATAAACTCAAAAACTACTAGATGGATTTTCATGCTGTTCTCAACATGAGATACAGTAATTACTCAGGCAGGTTATGACTTATAGTATATTATTTACCAAGATTTTGTGTAAATTGGTAAATAATATAAGGATTATTATTGTAAGAGTCGGAAAAATTTAACCACTTCGGAGCTTACATTAAAAACACTGCCTTATATCCTTTAAATATTTTAATTTATAGATATAAAGTGATACCCTTGTTTAACAGTGCTTGTCGTCATCAGTTTTCTCAGCCAACACGCATCCAACCAATGATGGGTTTAATAGAACGTATAGTTCAACGATAAACCAGTAGACCGTATAATAATAATATAGTATGGACGCTTTCACACCACGTCAATCTGGTCCCGTGGTAAGTTCTCGAAGAACTTGTGTAGGTGCCAGACAACGGAAATATATTTAATACTTTTATACTATACATATATTTAAGAATTTTATTATATAATACACATATTTAATACACATCCATGACCGAGGAACACAGTAAATATTTTTGTTCCCTGGCGGGATTGGAACCCGCAACCTCCGGCTTGAGCGCCAACGCGCTTACCACTGAGCCACAGAGGTCGTCAAAGCATATATATGTAAATTGTTAACAACTAGTTAGGGCGTCGAGCTCCGTGCAGTGTCTGTTCCTGGTTGGATCAAGTAGCCGGAGATTGGACGTTGGAACAGATATGACAGTAGTGGACGCTCACAGGCTGTTGATAAATGGAACATCTATACAGCGTCGTATTTTTTTCGCTTCGATAACCTTGATCCCTTGGTAACCCTAAAAGCTTTTAAGTGACTCGTTATGCAGCAGCTCATTAGCAGACAAAGGGCATCTTCATCCACCGGTCGGGGGTAATTTACCGCTGACTCATCAATCTTTGGCGGAAAATCATTGGAACGTTCGTCTTCTCCATTCATTATGTAGACTTTAGTTATGGGGTAAGAGGTATAATAAAGAAATGAGGCATACCTACAAGACTTTTTAATTTTAACCCTATGTAAAGAAGTCGCCCTGCCTTGTTTAATTATATACTATTGATTATATCTTTATATATATAATTCTTCTGTACGTGTGTATGTCACTGAACTCCTCCTAAGCGGCTGGACCGATCTTGATGATTTTTGTGTGTCAAGTGGATTCGAGAATGGTTCAGATTCACAAAAAAAAAACAGAACAACATCAGCTGTCGGTGCCACTTGTCTAACTCTAATAAGTTTTAACGACCTCTGTGGCTCAATGGTTAGTGCGCTCAAGCCGGTGGTAGTGGGTTCGAATCCCACCAGGGAATAAAAAGTTTTCGGTGTTCCTGGGTCATGGATGTGTATTAAATATGTGCATTATAATATTATACAAATCTTAAATATATAACAATAATAATAATAATATTTTTATTTCAGGCCACATAGCCAAAACTTTGTTAGTAACAATATTTTTATAATATAATATCTATAGGTTAGTAGTAGGATGACAATACATACAATACATAAAATGCATTAATTAAAAAAGAAAATAAAAACAACCATTAAAATAAAAATTAATACAGGCGGGGGACAGTGAGGTCCCCCGCCCCCGGGCAACTAACACTCTTGCGCCTGCTGTGTATGCAGGCCTATCCAGTGCCTCAGAAACGGAGAGTCCCACCGGCCCGCCAGTGTATAGTATAAAAGTATAAAATATATTTGGTACCCGTAACACAACTTCTTCGAGAACTTACCACGGGACCAGATTGACATGGTGTAAAAGCGTATGTGTAGTTTTTATACTATGGTTAATGGTATTTGAAGAGGACGTTGTGCCCACAAAAGTTGTTCGCGGTCGGAACGTTAATATAAAATGGTAGCTGTTTTTTCCGACGCAGTGGACTAGTCGTAATAATTCCGCTAGAAGACCGTACAACAGTTACTAGTGAGTGGTATAGCGAATTTTGTCTGCCTCAAGCTTTCGGGGAGTTGCATAGCGACGTGGCATTCTTTTTCACCAAAATAACGCGCCCGCTCACACACAGGTGCTAGAACTATGGACTATTTGACAATTTCGGACGTACAAATGTTACCCCATCCTCCGTACAGCCCAGATGTTTCCTTCGGTAAAAAAAAGCTTCGTGGGCGAAAATTTAGCACCTCAGACGAGGTCGTCGAAGAATTTCGGCAGTTATTTGTCAACCTCCCGCAAGACACTTTTATTTAATGTTTTGAAAGCTGCTTCACCCGAATGCATAAATTCATTGGAATTGGAGGGGGATATTTTGAAAAGCTATAAGTAAACTTTTTTTATATTCTAACTATTTTCCATTTCACTAACCATTTTTGGAACAGCCCGCGTACGCACATTGTGAGATGACATTTGTTTCACTACACGTTCTGATTAATAGAAATATTATCATCAGCAACATCATTATCATCCGGTTTCCAATTATTAATAGTATCAAAAATATATTGTTTTACTGATGTTTACCTCAGTAAATGAAAAGACCACAATATCTAGTTGTTTTCACTCATCCTTGTATGACTAAAACTGGTATACAAAGGTATTAAGGCTAGTCAGCTGGCTACCTGGACTATTCAACTATTCAAACTTAAGACTATCTAGCTGACTATAAACTATTTTAACTATCGACAGATTTCCCACGTACTATATTAAGCGATCTCTTAAGGCCTTAATCGAACTCCAGTTTTGATGAACAAAATTGGACCCAAATTGGGTGGGCACAAACAAAGGGCGAGCATAAAGCAGTAACGCTTTACTGCTATCACTGTCGCCGGCAGACGTGTGGAATCGACGTTTGCGGACCACGTGATTTATAATTTTGATTAGACATTTTAGTGATAGACTATCTTGGAATATTTAAGAAATGTTACTGAGATGTCTTCTACAGTTGGAGTCTTTCTAGCTAAGTTTAATTCAGTCTTCAAAAAAAAATTTTTTTTTAAGCTTTACCTGTTTTACACTGTCTGTTATTTGTCCGTCTGTGCGAGCTACGACCAGGGAATAAAAGGTTTAAAATTAGTTAATCTGGCATTCACAGAAACAAATATGTCCTACACACACAAACACAATGCCTTCCTTTTCAGTTTGCTTTGAGGACATACATCCATGTATACGTGCCTTAAGACCATGAACTAGTTTTGGAAGGGAATTTAGAAACAGAATATCCATAATTGAATCAATTCTGAAATGCCTGTACCAAACGCCACTTAGATCAAAACAATATTATTCATAATATAGTCAGGTAATAAAGGCTTATTTTCATAAATCGCAATAACAATGGTTCGTTATAATGCGCTTCGGTTGCGGTTAACCGAATTTCAAATATATGCTGAGCGTTCGGTGTTACGTGTTAAGCTTTATTGGTTTCAATCAACATCATCAACCCTTCTCTACCCCACTGTTGGGTCTCCTCTAAAACAGGTGAGGGTGGTGTTCGGCTATGGTTTACCTGCACTGGCACCATGCAGGGTGGGGAAATTTGACTCACCTTTAAAGACCTTCACCTTTTAAGACTCAACTTTTAATCTCATCAGGTATGCAGGTTTCCTGTGTTGTTTTCTTTCACCGGTGAGTAAACAATGATCTCAGTTCTCAGTAAAACTCCATTTTAGGTGCAATCGATCAGAATCGAACTCACATCTTGAGGTGTAACCCCAGACCCTCCTAGCCCCTTCCTCACTTTTGAGCTTAATCATAAGTTATCTTAAAATAGCAATAAATAATAATAATAATAATAATAATAAACCTTTATTTCGGGCTGCATAGGCCCATAGATAAATACCTTAACCTAAACATACATAATTATAAAACAAGATTGTTAGTAAATAAGACTTAAAACTATGTTAGTAACACTTCACTTTTGCACTTAAGTCATTGCGCGTTCCGGTGGAACTTGTCCGCGGAAGCGGCGGAACACCACGCCCTGTGGCCAGAAGTCCTCCTGCATGACGAGGTGCAGAAAACATGTCGGCACTCGCACCACGAACGCCTTGAAGTTGACGTTGCGGCGCGACTCCAGAAGCTGCACTCTCGCTGTGTATTTGGTCTTTTGGCGCACGTACTCCACGATGTCCTTCGCCTCAGTGGTGTAGTGTAGGCGAGAGATATACACCGGGGTGTTCGGTCCTGCAGCACGTATACTGTTGGGCTCTCTGGGAGCCGTGCCACAGCGGTTCTTGCTAGTCTTCTGACGGCGCTTCCTCCTTTGCACCGTCACAAAACCATCATCATCATCATCCCGCTTCGATGCCTTCTCTGGCAAGGGCTTCGTAGATTTTGTACCGCTCACGGCGGTCCTGCTGGCGACATTTTCATTAGTCGCAGACACAGGCAGCGGGTCCGATGGCCGGGAATTTCGTGCAGCGATACGAGGAGGAGCTGCAGGGGCGGAAGTGGGGTCGCGGGGCGTGCACAGTGCGCGCTCAGCAGACTCAATGTTCGGTGACGGCGTTCGCTGACGCCCGATAAGTCGAGGCACGCTCCACGACGCGTGTTTACTTTTGATGCATAAGATGGTGACCCAGTTACTGCTACCGATTTACGCAACTCTGTGAGTTCATTGCGCAAATCAGTAACAATATTCTGGGATGCATCGAGTTTCTTCTGCATGTCCACAAGGCTAGCCTTCAGAAAGACAATGTCCTTCAGGAGGCTCATGACGTCGACGTGGTCAAAGGTGACAGGAGGTAGTTTTCCCAAGTCCTTTGCCACAAACGTCGGCACGTCGTCGGGGTCGGTCTCCTTAAGCAGCGTGATGATGTCCTGCACGCTCTTCTTTGTCCCGTCACGGCGGCGGGACACCATCTGGTCACTCTTGTTTAGTGACCTGTACAGCAACAGCTTGGCAGCGGCGATGTCATCTACGCTGAAGTTTGTTGAGCAGATCTGAACAGCGGACAGCTCGTCCATCACGTCCAGCTTCTGCTGCAGGAACGCCAGCAATTCGTTCGCCACGAGTTGTTGGCTCATGGCGAAATATAATCACGAGCGACGGCTTGCGCCGCGCTACACGTTTACTTTATTTAAGTAATAGTCAGCAATACGTCCGCATCGAAAACGCGGCCGAACGAGACTGATCAGAATAAGCATCTACGTATATAGTTTTATTGGGGCTAGGTCGATCTGTGCCTTACTCTCTCTCCTATCGTTTTATTGCATTTTTTGAGAAAATTTACCATAGTAATGTTTTTTTACACACTATCAGAAAATATCGATTTAAACAAACATAATGCGCACCAACTTTTTGAAAAAAGCTGATATTTTGACGGGAGAATTTTCGATTGAAAATAAGGCTGCTTTTTCATATTTGTTACATGTTACATGTTACGTGTTACATGTTATTTGCTATTTGCTATTTGCTATTTGCTATTTGCTATTTGCTATTTGCTATTTGCTATTTGCTATTTGCTATTTGCTATTTGCTATTTGCTATTTGCTATTTGCTATTTGCTATTTGCTATTTGCTATTTGCTATTTGCTATTTGCTATTTGCTATTTGCTATTTGCTATTTGCTATTTGCTATTTGCTATTTGCTATTATATTAGGGCTTGCATGAGATGCTGCACAGTCTAAATAAATTCCCGACGTGTGGGTCTTAGGATGAACATGGACAAGACGAAAGTCATGTTAAACGGACAACGAACACGTGAAACAGCTTTATAACAGACAGACAGTGTTATAACTGGCACCGAGACTTAACATCTTATGCCTCAAGATAGATGACACATGAATGAGTTGCCTGGGCTCGTTCCAGGTAAACTGGTTTATGTTCATCGGCGGTGGACTCGGCCCAGCACACCCTCGAGGTGTGCCCGAGATGGGCGGCGCTACGTCATGATCTAACATCAGTCATCGGAGGGGACTTGTCTCTGCCGAGCGTCATCACCGCGATGCTCGGTGACGACGAGTCCTGGACGGCGATGGTCTCCTTCTGCGAGGCAGTAATGTCCCAGAAGGAGGCCGACGAGCGGGTAAGTGAGGAGGCCGCCGACGAGGCCTACCCCCGCGGGCGACGAACGGGGGTGCGTAGGAGGCGCTACTTAATGCGCCTCCAGTAACGCCCCTGTGCTCGTGTCGGGTTCAGAATTGGAACCTGGGCCCAGTATGGCACGACGTCGTGGGGACTGCTTTGTAGCGGTCGGGTAGTCCCCTCTTACGAGTAGTAGTCTGGCCTTCACCGGGGCCAGCTTGTCGCTGAGGTGATCCTGTCTGTTGCCTGCATATCCGGGACCCTCAATAAGCGGCTGAAGGCGCTCGCAGTGGTTTTAGTTAGGGTGGGCACTCCCAGGTGCGAGTCCCACATTGGGTCAGGATCTACCCAAGATTCTGACTGCATTCATAAGGATTTCCCTGCGATAAAAAAAAAGTTTATGTTCATGGGTGACGTCGACCACTTACCATCATGTGGTACGTTTGCCAGTTTGCCTATCCAACTAACATAAAACAAAACTTTGTAGCTAGGTCGACATAACTTCGAGAGAGAAGCCGATAGGAGGATTCAATTGGGATGGGCAGCATTCAGGAAGCTTAGCCATACATACTTTCTCACGTCTCGTATTCTCACGTCGTCTATACCGCAGTGTTTGAATACGAAATTCTTCGACCAATGCGTTCTCCCCGTGATGTCCTACGGGGCTGAAACGTGGCCTCTAAATCTACAACTGGTCCGTCAGTTTGCCGTAGCTCAACGTGCTATGGAGTGTGCTATGCTGGATGTTTCTTTGACAGATAGGATTCGGAACGAAGACATTCGTCAGAGAACTAAGGTAACCGATATCACGCAAAGAATAAGCTCGTTGAAGTGGCAGTGGACGTTTGGGTAGACGAAGTGTTGGTCGGCCATTGACCAGGTGGGAAGACGATCTCCGTGCGGTGGCCGACGGATAGAGGCTGATGATGATGATGATGATTTGTTATTTGTTTGTTTGTTCCCGTTAATCTCTAAAACTGCTGGGCTGATATCGACGGGACTTTCACTGACTGTCTTCTTTTTATAGTTGAAGCGGGCGAACCTACGGGCAGAGGCTGGTAAAAAATAATTCCAATTAAATAACCTATGCTTAGGCATATAAAAAAAATATGTCTACTCACGATTGAAGTAAAACTTCATAAAATCTGAGTTACCCTCCAGTCGCACCTAAAGAAGTTTTATTTCAGAAAAGTTTGAATTTTCCTGTCTATGGAAATACTTATCTTGTATTTCATATAATTCTTAAATCTTATCTAATCTCTTAAAATAAATAAAAAATATAGAATAATCGATTCCACCAAAGATATGAGATCACTGAATAGTTTAATATCATCAGCCCGTCACTGACCACTATCAAACGTCATAGAGTAAACAGCAATATTGTAAAGTAAAATACATTTTGTCCTCATGAAATAAACATTTTTTAACCCGTATAAATGGCCATCTTTCATACGGGATGCCAGTATTTCACTCTAGAATGTCCATTGTAAAATGTGGGTTTGAAAATCGGACATACTGTTAACACAAAAATTAGGACAAGCAAGTTTTGGAATAAAAAATGTTCTGACGTGTTTGTCACGAAAAATTTCACGTTATATTAACTTCTTTTTTTACGCCGGGAAATGCTCTGAGGCTTCCTGCGGGGGAGTGGGTCCCCCAGGTGGGTATGTAGGACTCGCTGCGCCTGAAAGGTGGTAAAGTGGACGCAGCTCTACCCACCAAAACCCAAGTGCCACCAATGCCGTCTTTGGTGAGGTGCTCCGCATCTATTGAGCAAACAGGGCACCTCGACGGCTAGTCAGTCTCTCAAGGGGCCAACATCTCCTCCACAGAGTGGTCGTCCCGCACCCCATAACAACCTCTCCCATCGTCGGGACAGTACAATGGTGTGAGTTTCCCGTCCTCGCCCCTTGCCCCCTGCCCTTTTGTCCCCTCTTCTTATAAGAGGGGTACAAAGAGCCCTGTGCTAGTAATTACACTGCCTGTCCTGCCCTTTTCTCCAAAACACAGCAAAGCAGTATGGTAAACAAGCAGGATGGTGGTACCCAAGCAAGCAGCGCGGCACAACGCAACCCTCCTACCGCCTACGTGAATGAATTAAACGTCATTTTAAACACACATTAAATATTATGGCACAATCTTAACTATAGTTGAGACCCGTATCGTTCGCTATTCCCTACGAATCCGTGAACCATACATATTTTATGCGAGGTTATTATATGTTGGGCGGCTGTCGCTTCAGAGATATTTATGAATTTCCCGTACGTCAGCGGCATAGCAGTTAAATTCCGGGTGTTATGTGCTTATATGTATGTGAAGGGCTCTTTGGGGATGTCATTGTATCGATGAAATTTTATCATCAACTTATATTTTAATATATTTATTTTGCGTGCATGCCGATTTAAATTTGGACAGTTTTCTGCATTTTAGGGATGTAAATGTGTTCATCGATTAAATTTACTAGTTAATTATGATATAGTTTTATTAAATACTATCAGCAGTCCTGTCTGCAACATCTTAGATTTGGACAGTATTTAGATTTTAGATTCGCTGGGAATCTTGGGAATTCAGTTCCTGTAAGGATGCAATTACGAAGAATGGTGTTCACCAAGTATATCGCTTATCTTGCTGTGATATACCTGGTTCTGTCAGTCCTTGGTCTGCGTAGGTTAGAGCCAATTTCCTCGTAACATTGGGAAACTCTTTGCACTGTAGACAGCGATACAGACGGCTGAAGGCAACTCGCAGTGGTTTTAGTGCGGTATACCAGCGCTGGGAGGGGGAGGGAGGCGCCGGGAGTCCCACATATCCCCGGGGACGCCCCATCCCTGGGTGAATGCGCAAAGTATTTCCACTGCGTCAAAAAAAAAAGGTTTACACTTATCACTTCAATGACACAAAAGCAAAAACAAATGCAGTAATTTCGTAGTTTCGTCTTCGAAAACTTTCCTTTTTTAAATTTGATTTTTTTACGACCTAGCTCTACAATCACTACGAAGTTTTAATACCTTCATTTATGGAGAATTTAATTGTGTAATAGTATATATCATAGTTTCCGAGATTCATAGGTTTCTTTTAGTGACCCAGATTCATTGCTCTCGAGTCCATAATGCAGTAATATCACAATCTAGTGGTCTTTAGCGATTTTTATAATACTACATAATAAATGTAAAAAAAAATATTTACAGGCCAAGTAAGAGGAAGTGCCATGATGTTTTGGTCTTGAATTGGGCTGGCACGACCGGGATGGTACCTCTCGCTCACATTACACTGGCGTCAAGTGACAGCTTTGCTGCCGCGTTTTGTGCGGTTTGTGAGCTTCCGGTGACTGACTGACTGCTCGGTTTTTTTTTTAATAGCATAGGAGGGCAAACGAGCAGACAAAGCTTTAGACTACCGTTGCCCATACACATCTCCACAACCAGAGATTATGCAGATGTGTTGCCCTCCTGTCCACCTTATAACATAAAAAGGCCGTAATAATTGATATAAAATCTTATGGAATACTAACCAACTTTCATTGGTTGTCGATAACCCATATTATAATATATCGATATTTTATAGTCTATTGATATCTATGTGGCACATCACTAAAATGCGGAGTGGGTACGTGAGGTTTTACCTATGGTTAGACCGGATTTGTCAAGCTTTAAGCGGAAATCCCGACTATCATATATCGAGCAGCTCTTTTTTTTTTTTTTGGAAAAGCGCTTCGATCAATTACTATATGAAAAAAGCTGCCATTTTTCTGGCAAATGACTCATATTAATGTTTTGGATTGATGTCAAACTAATTTTATTTTTGGAATTATGTATTAGTGATTTTTAGGATTCTTTATAAAAAAAAACTAAAGAGAAGATAAGACTTTGAGGAATGGTGATGGATAACCGGCCATTGCACGGATTTAATCATCCCATTTAGGTATTTCGAGGTCGATTTAATCTTCGTCTTCCCAAACGTGGCCTCGAATTAATTTGCAATTACTCTCTCCCCGATTTTTTGTGTTATGAACCCAAAAATATGCCAAATAGCTGCTTGTCTATTGGACTTTATTATTGACTTTCACAGTCTTTTTTACCAGCTGAGCTAACGATTAGCTTGTGCTAGCGACTTTGATATATAATTACTAAGCGAAGAAGCTTTAGTAAGCAAGAGACTTTACCGCACTTTCTGAGCTTAGCACTTGCAGCACACTAACTTCCTAAATCTGCGGGTAATGCCGCTTAAGTTAACTACATCAGAGTTAAATGCATGTCGAGTTTAGGTTAAGATGCACATGTAAAAACTACGAAACAAAAATAATTAATTAGTACACAACGCATATATTACAATTACAAGATAAAACATAGAGAAATTGCACAAAGCTATAAGACCTATAGCCCTTCTAGACGTAGGCAGACGTCATCGACAGACGCGTCTGCTGATGTGCAGATGTGGTGATTTGCTCGTCGCTCGTAGGTATTAAACATCGGCTGATGTATCCACCACAAATCCGTTTGTTGGATCAAAGGATTTCAGCGCGAGCGTTTAGCGTTCGACAACCGTGTGGACGCACGTCGATTAATGCATCGGCAGACGTCGCCGATGTCTGTATATCTAAGATGTGATGTATACAGACTATGAGCGGTCTTTTCCAGATAGCTATCGCTCATAATGATAAACGTAAAGCAGTAGTATTAGGTTTATTTATATTAATATTATTACGGGTGCTTACCGCGTTTAAAGATTTATTAAGTTCCCGATATTTCGGCAATGCAATGTTTCAATCGCCACGATCACGGGGAGACTGACGTACGGTGCTGGTAGATGGTGACAGATCAGAAAAATCTGTCTACCGTCTTTCTTCTTCGTTTCGGACGACTAGTTTCGGCACAGGGACGCACTTGTTCACCACGACACACTAAACTAAACGCGGTAAGCACCCGTAATAATATTAATATAAATATGAATAGTGATCGCGTTAGTTTAAAACAATATATAGTATTAGGTAGTTTGGAGTACAACTTAGACCTTCAAGAAAAGAGTTTGTTTAAGTTAGTGACGCATCTGGAATAAGAAAATACCACGTAAACTAGACCGCTAGAAGGATTGAAAATTGTACACCCGAGCAATTTAATAATTGAAGAACATACTACAAACGAGATCCATAAAATTATTGAAAATTGCAGATTCTCTTTTGCCATATCATATTTTTTTTTTGATATTCAAATATCTGTAAAAATAGATCTTTTTGAAAAGAATTATAGTAGAGGGTTGTCCAACTAACCCTCATTTTTGATTAACATAATATGTGTCACGTCGTAGTTGATTCAGTCATGACACATTTTTGCGTAATTTGTTTTGATCAACAGGATATTTGACTAGTGGGAGGGATCCCTGTACCACTCCTCGCAGCTTATACCAGGAATCTCATATTTTTTTCTAATCTTTGTGTTTCAGAAAGTGACAAAGGGCGTAACAGTATAGGCAGAATTACTGGCACCGATACTTGAAAGAGAATGAGTTACCTCAGGGGTCCTGGGTGAACTCATTTATATTTATGGGTGACGTAGACCACTTCAGTCATTTTTTTTCTTTAACGTCGGGACATGCTCTGAGGCATCCCGCGTGGGTCTCCCTAGGCGGGAATGTGGGACTCGCTGCGCCCGAAATCTGGTAAGTGGACGCAGCTCTACCCACTTAAATCCGGCGAGTGCCATCAATGCCAACTTTGGTGAGGTACCCAGGATCTGTTCGTGAGCAAACAGGGCACCTCGGTGGTCAGTCCCATGGGGTTCGACGCCGCCTTCACAGAGGGGTTGTCCCGCACCACAGAACAACCCCTCCCAACGTTGGGACAGTACAATGGGGTGAGGTTCTCGTCCTCGCCCCTTGCCCCCTGTTTCTTAAAGAGGGGTATTTGCATGTCTGAAATAAAAATATGGTAAACAGAGTTTTAAGCTGTTTTAATCTTAAAATAAAATATTTCACAGGTAATGCAACAGTGTATGTACATAAGCTAAATATTTTTTTTCTATTCTTCATTTCTATTCTATTCTAATATGAATATAAAGTAGTTTAAGAAATTGATATATCCGGTCGAAACCCTACCTCTGCGTGTACCTGACCACAAGCTGTCGATTTAATAAAACGAAAAGCATCGTAATTTGGATATGATTCACAACCTTCCCTCCCCAGTAATTAAAGGGAGTGTTTTTTAACCCCCTTGGCCGATAAAAAGGCGATATATCTCGTACATAAAAGGGGTTCCCGGTAACGATGTCATTAGCAATTACGGTTGCAAATAAATGCATATTTAAGCTACGAGGAAAATAACTGCTGCAGAAAAACGGGAAATTGAATATTTTACGGTACGTAGCATGTACGTAGAGACTTTACGTCAGCGAGACTAAAGGCGCGGCTCCACCGCGGCGTACGCGAAGGCTACACACGTGTGTTAAAATGTGAATTGCAAGAAAATGACAATTAATGCGTAGCGTCTCTGTAGGTGGGAACAATCACATACAAATTCTTGCAAAGCGAAACTTGACAAATTCAACGTGCGCCGTTGAATTTGCTGCTACTACTTTTTTAACCGCAAATTAACCATTATTTTAGTGTTAGTCTTTTTTTTATTAACTCAAGATCGGCTTACCGATACACGGTACATTGATGACTAGCCATACTCCACGGCTCACACGCCCCAAAATTGAAAAATAGCCTATAAAGTATATAGTAATAATTGGGCTATCAAATCTATAAAGTTTTTTCTAATCCCACTGATGGTTCCGGACATGGAGATTAACTCGTCCAAACAAACAATCTTCAGCTATATACACCGGCGGGAGGGATGCGCTGTGCCGCGCTCCCGTCTACTTGGGTACCAACATCCTGCTTATTTCTCACGTGAAACAGATTTGTTGTGTTGCGGAGAGAAGAGCAGGACAGGCAGTGTAACACAGAGACTTAACATCTTATGTCTCCATATTAGGCAACACATAAATGAGTCGGCCGGTCTAGTCTCAATTTAACTTGCTTATGTTGTTGGGCGACGCTGACCACTTTCCATCATGTGACTCGTCTGCCGGTTCATATATCCAGATATCATAAAAAAAGGAACCTAATAGCGTGTGTGTTCGTATTTCGTTATCAATTTCTCTTTTTAGTATGAAAGACGGTGGTTTATAATTTAGTATTGTATTATTAAATAAATTACTCGAAGCATGTTTAACACTGAGCGTGCTAACTTCTGTTTGGTAATATTCGTGATTTCAACAATACGATGATACTTTACGATTGTTTTATCGCACAACTTTACGCGGCACGTGTCGAGTGACGCGATACGATGCGATACGACACGATAGTTATAAAGACTAAATTCGTCATTCGACACTAGTTTCTTGAAGCGGAATCTGTGGTTGTCGTAAAGTATAAGCGCAAGCGAATGGAGTTTTAAAGTCACCACCACCAGTGGGGGGAATGCGCTGTGTACCCATTTACATGGGTACCACCATTTTGTTATGAAGATAATGTTAATTAATAATTAATTAGAGTATAACACAAATATAATGCTGGGCATCCCCAACGGCATCAAAAGTTCGCTCGCTGGCAGACCTGATAGTGTCTTAAAAAGGTAACCAAACATCCACAAATTGAGTCCGTGTATAAAATTAATTAATATTTTTTTTGAATAATATCTGAATTAAATAAATAAAGTTTTGTTATGTATTTCAGATTATTATAAATTTTTTTGAAAATGATTTAATGATGAATTCTAATCGATGTTTGGTAATTATCATAGTTATAAGCTTTTCTTTTTTTGTATATGATTCTTTGATATCTGAGTTACGAATAAATAAATAACATTGATAAATCTTGATATGCATGATTGATGATGCTAATAATTAATTATGTACATATTTGCAGTAATTATTAGTATACATTATGGCGATATTAATATTAATTATTGGTAAATAAATAGTTAATAGGTCTATTAACTGCATCAGTTTTGTATAAGAGGACGCCAATGGCGGTCTTTTTTTTCTAAAGGGCTATAATTTTCGGCCTATTTCAATAGGCCGAAAATTATATTATATTTATTATATATTAATTATATAAAGTTCACTTTAAGCTCAATCGGAACAGTCAGTGAGCAGAATGTTCCGAATAGCGTGGTCTTGCGGGCGATTCTACCAGTATACTTTGTGAAGGACGTTACTCTATATTGTGATCAAAAATGTTCACTTGTGCTAATCGGATATTCCTGCTGCGAGTTTATACATACATCTTTTTCAGGTAAGCAAGGCAAGCAATCAGGTGTAATATATTATAAATAACTGATAAGTAAAAATTAAAAAAATCCATCTTCAAGGGCATAAAGGGTAACTTTTACTTCGAGACCCGAGCCCAACCCTTCGCTTGTCACTTACGCCGCGCACAAAGGACAATTTCTCATAAACTCGAACATAAAAAGTCTGGATATTCTTACAGTTCGTAAATTTTATGACGTTTTGCATCTCAGGATTTATGTTTACTTGTCATGGGGCATCAAATTTATGATTATCATAATCCCATATATGTACCGACATTGTTTAACAATACTATAAACGAAAATTGAAAATGTAATACGGTGCCGAATTTTTTATGTATTTTTATACTACAGAATTGTAAAAATGCCACATAAGAAACGTTTTTTTAATAATTGAATGTCGATAGTTTTTACCTTCTCCCATTATTATCTTTGATAACAATGATAATAATTAGTGAGGCTGATGAATTATAGCGTGAACGTGAGAAGACTGTGTTTTCACTTTGGGAAAAGGAGGGCATCGCATCTGCATAACTTTTGGTTGTGCGGATGTTTTTTTTTCAGAAGGGCTAGACTTTTCGGCCTGATGGCCTTTAAACTCAATCGGTATAGAAGTGAGCAGATGACTCACTTAAGAAATATTCGAAAGGGGGACGCCCCCCTCTGCGTCCCGCAGGGAGAGCGATTCGTCGCGCGCGCTGCTCGGGAGAGTAGGATTTAGACTAGTCAAATCCGATACGATTGACGAATCTTTTACGGTTGAATTTAACCTATCATCATGAGGGCCGGCCCTAATCCCTCCCTCTGGAGACGGAGGCGAGTCTTGCGCGGCGCCCAAGCAAACTAGTGGTAGCGTAGTGCTGCCGCCTACCGCTGTTAGCGCGGTCTGGGAATGGCGGTGCGGATGTGTATGGGCATCGATCGTCAATAGACTGAAATTAAGAAATTAATATTTATTCCAAATTTTAAGTCGCCATTAATATAAAGGTAAAGTCCCACATAATACGGAGGGGACGTTGAACACACGACGTAAAATAAAAATGGCCACTTTTCACCGAATAAGCGTTACCATAAAAAAGGTTTTCAGTGAGCAAGTGAATCATAATTTATGAATTCCGGTGTCCGACCAGCCGGCTGGAGATTTACGCGAGGTCATTGTGTCGGGCTCCTGGGCTAGAATGCCACAGATATACACACGCTATAGACATGGAAGCAATAAAAAAAAAGTTTGTTTTCTAGAAGATTAACGTAAGGTCATTGTGGCCTGCTCTTGCTCCTAGACTAGGATGTCACATGGACACACATTGTAGTTATACATTTAATAAAAAGATTTGGATTAAAAAACATATTATTGAAAATCTAACGAACGATTTTAAAATATTATAATGTTATATTTTACATAAAGGAACGCACTTTTCAATTAATTAAGTATTTCGAAAAATATTGTTTTTAACCTTTGACGCAAAAAGGGGCGTCCGTCAGTGGTGCCGTAGTTCTCGAAATCTCGAATCAAATTGTATGCGGTTTTTAATTGGAATGCAGGTTTTCTGTCTGTGGTTCTTAGTGTTTTATCAAAATCGGCTTAGCCGTTTTAAGATTTATCAGTCTATGTATATTTTTATATTATATCTGCACTTGACGCGATTCGTACTCATAACCGCTGTTCAATTCAGACCATTCAAACAGCTGGCAGTTTTAAAAGAGTTTTATTATTACTTTGTTCATTCATTTATTTTTCTTCTAAGTCTTTATAATTTTATTATATCTATGGACGCTTTCACACCACGTCAATCTGGTCCCGTGGTAAGTTCTCGAAGAACTTGTGTTACGGGTACCAGACAACGGAAATATATTTAATACTTTTACTATACTTATATTTAAGATTTTTATTATATAATACACATATTTTTAATACACATCCATGACCCAGGAACACAGAAAATATTTTTGTTCCATGGCGGGATTCGAACCCGCAACCTCCGGCTTGAGCGCCAACGCGCTTACCACTGAGCCACAGAGGTCGACAAAGATCTAAGACAGACAGAAAGACAAAGTCTAAGACAATATAATAGTTTGTCTATCCGTTCACAATTCTGTGTCGATCGTTAATGAAACATAAGGGGTGTATCCCTTATCCCTGTCTCATCCCGGGAGGGACGCAAATATAGATATACTAATCGTTTGCTCTGGGTTTTCCTGATGTGGACCCAACCTAATGCTCTTCATGTAAGGTGCATTCTTGAATCAAGATGATAAGAATTGTTTCATATCTTGATTTGGGACGATAGTGTACTATAGTCGAAAAGCCCGGGTTCGAACCTGATCGTTGAATTTTCTCGTAAAATTATACTTGTCTATCTCTTGCTCATCTTTGAATGACACTATGAGGAAACATGATGTGTTGGCTAACACGGCCATCCGTGTTAGCTTATCCCATGGTCAGCGAGTATTTGAATTCTGCTATATTTGGAGGACGAGGACGGAGGACTCGTGGTGCATACATTACACTTATCATGATTTTTATAGATAAATATAGCAATCGGTATATGAAGTGAACGCTGAATATTTGGTAAAAATCATTGTGCACAATTTGCAAGAGATGATCCTCGATGTGTTTATTAGATGGCAGGCTGGTCGAGTGGTTAAGCGGCACAACGGTCGTGGGTTCGAATCCCCCCAAGTGCTGATAATTTTACTGAGAAGCATAAATGTCTGCAAAATTATGGTACCCGAGATGCAAGTTTTTAACATCTTACCAATGGGCTAGGTGTAATTGTTAGAAGATACAGAGATGATCAGTATGGTCAAGAAGTTATATACAGGGCAGATGCTCCCTACCATTCCCCGGAAACATAATTCAATGATAATCATCAGCGGTCAGTAGATGTTCATCCCAGCGCTCGGCGTGATATAGGAGCTCGGAAATACGGAATGCATTTTGATAAGGAATGGCTGTGATATATTATAACTATTAACTGTGATATATGTGGTTCATCCTAGGATGTAAGGGAAAACCTGCTTTGTTTATCTAATTTTAAAAATTCTTGTGCCACAGTTTTAGTGTTTTAAATACTCCTCCGAAACGGCTAAACCAATTTTGATGAAATTGTATATTCAGTGGGTATGAGAATAGGTTTATAACATTTTATTTGTGTTAAGAGTGGCTCACCCCAATTTTTTTTGGACAAAAGTTAACTCGGGCGAAGCTGCGGGCAACAGCTAGTACTTTTATATTATATTTATGCGAATGTAACTAACTCATTTATTGACCTTTTATGGATATTATAGTGATTCCTTAGGATTTTTACCTGTAGCAATAGTCATTACGATATTATCGGGGAAAAGGTTAACTTTACATTAATGCTACAGTTACAGTTTATAAGGAGCAAAAATAGAATTCATCGTGTGGATAAGAGGTTCGAATTCCTGCTTGAATACTGCTTTCATATTCAATAAAAAAACGTAACTAAAGGAAACCCTTATTTTGCTATATTATATTGTGTTAAACAAATTCTATCTTCCTTACTACCTACTCGTAACGTTTATAAGCTTAGCAAATGATCCAGGTATAAAAATTATTCTAGTCTACTTATAATCTTTTAAAAATTATATGTATTTCATATAAAAGTACCACCTACGAGCAACCAGCGCAACAATATCCTTATATCTAGTTGAGGCCTGTCACCCGTCAGGGCAGACGGCATTTAGAAATTGGTGAGGCGACGGCGACATTCCTCCAGTGAAATAAGGCTGTACAAAAGGCTGCTTGAAATGACAGGCCATTTTGTAACGTGTCCTAGACGTTTCCTTCACGTGCCCGTACATACTGGGATACGTTTTGCTAGTTTGGGTATTTTTAGGGAGAGTTTTTTTAATCCAAAAAAAAAAAAAAAAAAACAGTAATATAATACAATAATACTAATAATAATATATATGGAAATTTTTACACCATTATTATATTATTACATTATTATTATTAGATATTATAATTCTTTTACTACCTACTATGTGTAACTAATGCTTCTGTACTGAAGTTACGCTCTTATTTATATTAAACTAGAGGTCGCCCAACGATCGAAATATGATCTCAATTAAAAAAAAAAACATTAAAAAAAATACATTAAAAAGTGTGGCTTTAAAACTTTGTGTGGTAAAATTTAAACGTCATACGTCATCTATTGATTCACATTGTCATCATTATCAAGTCAACTTTTAATGACTTGCGTATCGTAGTGTGTGTAACATTTTATTTAATTAATTTAATGTATGTATAAATGCCTTTTTCACGAAAAATAATAGTTTTCTCAATTCCACTTAATCTTTAACCGTACCAAATTTCAAATTCCTCCGTTTGCGCGATTCTCTTAAAATGGAGTAAGTACAAATATTTTTGCTTCACGTATTTATATAGATAATATAAAGTATCGATTAAAATGATCAAAAGCGAGTATATTCATACTTATTACCTATAAGTAGTCATTCTTCTATTTTTTTATATCTCATAATATCAATCTCCTCGCCAAGTCTACCCAGCAGCAGACACGAGAGAGTTACTAGACAGTGATTTCGCATTTATTACGGATATGAAACGTAGATAATATACAACACAAGTAAAACGCTTTAGATAAAAAAAAATATATGAGAGAATAGACAACGAGCAAACAGGTAATAAACATAAATGTGAAAATCATGAGATTATAATAATTTAGTATAATGGGATCCTCTTAATAAGACCATGGTTGCTGTAATGTGTCTGAACGTTTAGCGTATAAATTGTGAAACGGTTTTTGAAATGAAACTTCTTTGCGCGCATGAGGGTTAATTTTTTACGGATGAAACGTCACAAAATGTGCAACGTTTTTGTCCAAGAAGAAGGAGGGAGTGATTGAGGCCGATTGAGAGAGAATGAGAAAGGGCGATAGTAGTATGGAGCACATAGCCAGTGAGAGTGGGAGCAAGCGAATGAGAAAGATCGAGAGAAAGAGAGTGAGATAGAGCGAACGTCGCATCGCAAGTCTCGAAATTTTAAGCTTTCGATTAGTATAAATATAAAAGAGATTTAAAAATTACTTTGCCAAATAAGTTTCAATTCTGACGCGTGTCCTTCGTACGCACGCACTTTTTTATAACTTTATAAGGTTACGCTTATATCCATAAAAATGATATTACTTTGAGTGTTCAATATGTGAACGCGACGTTCGTTCAAAGGTAAAAGCACTTGTGTTACAATGGGAAGGGCTGCTACCACAAAAGAAGGCTCCGCTGCTTCCGATGCGGACGTACTGTATACACCACACACTGTGTATAGTGTGAGGTGTATACAGTCTATTACTCTACCTACCAGACCTAAAAATGATTAGTTGTAAGGATGTATATGTATGTCTGTATATGTTAGGTGATCACAATCGAGTTCGAATCCCGTAAACGTGTATGATGGATATAAGATGTGCGCCGTTCAAAGTAAAAAATATCTATCATTGTGAACGGGAGTTGCTTATCTTAAACTTGTGAAATCGAAAGTGAAAATGAAGAAATTGACTACAATGAACTCTCTTCTCTTCCGTTCCGTTCCGTTCCCGTTCTCGTTCACTTTCTCGTTCTCGTTTCGTTTATGCTTCGTTCTCGTTCTCATTTCGTTCTCGTTCCCGTTCCCGTTTTTGTTTCTGTTCCCGTTCATTGACAACAATTAACTGCCTGTCTTCTTTTCTGTTCCGTTCCGTTCCGTTCCTGTTCTCGTTGTCGTTTTCATTTTCGTTCTCGTTCTTTTTCTTTCTCGTTTTTAATCCCGTTCTTGTTCCCGTTTCCGTTCTCGAACTCGTTTTCCTACGTAGGCAACGGTAAATTCGGATAGGCTTTCAATAATTTTAGGGAAAGGATCTGCATTAGTTGAAAAAAGTGAGGCAAGACAATATGGTAAAAAAGGCTACGAAACGCAACAGCAATTGAATATTCCGGTATATCGTAAAATTTAAAACAGGCCTAATAAACCTTGTCTCGGTGGAAATTCTGATATCACGTACGTTTTTTACGCGGGAGAAAAAACAGATGCCAGTTGCATAAATATGGAGAGATCGGAATACGAAATGAAGGTTGGGCCTTTGTACTGGCAGCCATTTTGAATTAAAGCCATCTTTAATATAATTAGCTTTGAGGTTACTACTTACTGGTCCAAAGTTGGTGTGGATTTTGTGATACATTTTTTTGGTGGTAAAATGTGTGAATTATTGTGGTTGGGTTAAGCTTACCATCGGGGCTATATTTCCCGGTGGAAAGGAGTCTGTCTTGCCCTTCTCTCCGAAACACAGCAAAACTGTTTCACGTTAGAAATAAGCAAGATGGGCAAGCAAGATTCCCATGCAGCCGGGAGCGTGGTACAGCGCTTCCGCCCCACCGTGGCAGGCTGGCGTCGGTTCCTTCCTGGCCACCTGACACAGGACACCGAAACATTCGTGTTCGACGACTAAAGATGCCAGGAATAGTCTAAGATGAACTCGTTAATGTTCATAGGCTACTTAACACCAGTGGCTCGTCTGCCACTTTGCTTAACCTACTAACATTGCTTTTTTTTAACGCCGGGAAATGCTCTGAGATGTATGTGGGACTTGCTGCGCCCGAAAGCTGGTAAGTGGACGCAGCTCTACCCACTAAAACCCAGCGAGTGCCAGCAATGCCGCCTTTGGTGAGGTGCCCCAGATCTAATAAACAAACAAGGCACCTCGACGGCTAGTCAGTTCCCCAAGGGACCGACGCCATCTCCACTAAGGGGTTGTCCCGCACCACAGAACAACCCCTCCCAACGTCGGGACAGTAAAATGGGGTGTGGTTCCCGTCCTCCCCCTTGCCCTCTGCTCTTTTGTCTCCTCTTCTTATAAGATGGGTAAAAAAAGCCCCCTCGGCTCAATTAGCTTCGCCCAAGGTGCAGCGGCTCACCCTAGGCTACTGAGCCCCACCGCCACGTCAAGGCCTGAATCATGGTGGGGTCCTACTAACTTTATAAAAATACAACATAACACAAATTATCTCATGATTATAATTTGTGAGCGTTACTGTTTTTTAAATAACAAAGCTTACGCTATACCCGCAACACACGGGACTAGGTTAACGTGATGTGATTGTTCATAGTAGCTATTATATGCTCTTTCTCAATGTGATTATCATTTGTATGTCCTATAACTGAACATCTTTTATTAAGGCCTTACTAGCTGCTAATCTTCTCGAAAGTTCTAAGACATGGCAGCGGTTGTAGTCTAGTTAATTCAATACACTGGTAATCCCGGCCTGGGCCCGATAAGCCGGTGTAAGACGCCAGGCCAGTCTCAGTCTACCTGTGTTCACTAATGCCAGCTTTGTCAACTAGTTTACGGGTTAGCAGTTAGATATTCTGGCTATGTGTTGATATGTCTGTGGATATATCTTATGCTAGAAGAATGTGTTTTTCGGGTGTATTATGTTCGTATATCTATTTAGCACCCCACCGTGGTTCAGGCCTTGTGACGGTGGGGCTCAGTAGCCTAGGGTGAGCACCTTGGGCCGAGGGGGCTCATAGTACCTATCTTATAAGAAGAGGGGACAAATGAGCAAGGGACGAGAACGATAACCTCATCCCATTACACTGTCCCGACGTTGGGAGGGGTTGTTCTATGGTGCGGGACAGCCCCCCTGTAGAGGTGGCGTCGGACCCTTGAGGGTCTGACTGACTAGCCGTTGAGGGGCCCTGTTTGCTCAACAGATCCGGGGCACCTCACTAAAGGCGGCGTTGGTGGCACTCGCCGGGTTTTAGTGGGTAGAGCGTCCACTAACCAGCTTTCGGGCGCAGCGAGTCCCACATACACGCCTGGGGAGAACCTAGGACATATTATAAGGGTTGATATTATTATATTATTACTATATATATTTCGTAGATTTTGTATGTAGCTAGCTTACTTGCTTAATTACATTCGAACATGACTGTTGAGAGCGTAGTAGGTAAAACTGATTTAAAACTTGCATCTAAGGGTTAAAGATACAGTAGGTGTTGTCACTTGTATTGAAATGGGAGTTGTAAGCATCGTAACGGTAGAAAACTTGCATCTAGTTTTTAACTTTTTCTATCTTTTATTTGTTGTTCGGTGTTATTATATGACCAGTATAGTAAAACACTCTGTGACAGTTTTATAGTTGGCATCTTTAAACCTAAAACTACTGTTCCTTTATACTTATTTACTTAATACACTCCCAGCTAAAATTGTGTATTTATACCTGAATTTCAAAATCTTAGATTTCAAGGTGAGCTCTCTCAGAAGTGGAATTATAACATGACTTTATTATAAGTACACGTAATAGGCATGTTCCGTTTTATTTATTTTTTATAGCCGACCCTTGGCGAGGCGAGTGGATCCGTTTTTATCTTATATTTGCTTTCCTTTTATATCATGTTTTAGCTGATCTTGAAGTATTTTATATTGGAAACATCTTATTTTGGAACGTTTGGTCTGTAGAGCAGGGTTCATCATTATCAGTTCGAATCAATTCGCTGCAGGCTTGTGCAAGCACATGATTCTTTATATATCAGTTAAAGGTCAATAACTATCTATCACAGGTTCTTACGCGATTCCGATGAGCAGAACTAGCAAAACAAACTCAGTCTTTTAAATATTTGACAGTGGATTACGCATTACGTTATCTTTGAAATGGCCTGATAGGAAATATCTAATTGTAAGTTCGGTATCAACCGAAAAATCTTCAACTTCACCTCACAAACTTTTAAACACAAGCCTAGGTAAGTAAGTAAAAAAGATCTAGTGTATAAAAATAATTATTATTTATTTTAATTGAAATATTTTCTCACGAATAAATATTTATTTGGAACATTTCTTTATTGGCTGTTCAAAGCTT
Source organism: Helleia helle (assembly GCA_963853865.1). Lineage (NCBI taxonomy): Eukaryota > Metazoa > Arthropoda > Insecta > Lepidoptera > Lycaenidae > Helleia > Helleia helle. Next base: position 20,600,441 of record OY971425.1, read on the forward strand.
CTCAAAGGTCCTGACCTCAAAGAAATACTTGGCGTTATTTACAGACCTCTTCAGATCAATCGTTAAGACCAAACAAAGTGAAAGCGAGTGGAAGATAGGAGGCTTCACTCGAAAGGGCTTTTCTTGGATAATATTTTTGTAAAAACTCTTGAATTTTGACTAGATTTTGTCTAACGGTTTGCCCGTAAACTAGATTGCTAATAATTAAAAAATGATCTCTTAAGATCTAGTACTTTAGAAATTAGATCTAGTATTATATTGGCGATTAGATGATAAGAAATAAAAGTGTATCTTAAAAGAGAATGTAAAAAAAATCAAAGATTAAGAAAATATATTTAAATATGGAAATCATCACTACCACCATCGCCGGCATAGATGAAATCTATTATATTGCAGCAAACGATAAGCCCGATGTATTTTTATTGTTACCTGTTAAATTGTAACACGACGAAACTTCTTCAAAATCTGTTCTGTAATTATGCGCTTCGCTTTTACAGCGGTGAGTTCTTAATATTTAGGTAATTTCGACATTTTCTATTTCTTCTCCCAAAAACCATTCTTCAGAAAGGCCTGAATTAAGGAAGTGTAATTACTGGCACCGAGACCATATTTTACCTTTTTGTTTTCTTTTCCGCCGGGAAATGCTCTGAGGCATCTCGCATGGGATACAGCGAGTCCCATTTACCCCAGGCGGGTATGTGGGACTCGCTGCGCCTAAAAGATGGTAAGGCGGATGCAGCTCTACCCACTAAAACTCGGCGTGTGCCACCAATGCCGACTTTGGTGAGGTGCCCCGGATCTGTTGAGCAAACAGGGCACCTCGACGGCTAGTCAGTTTCTCAAGGGAATATCCTCACCTCCACAAAGGGGTTGTCCCGCATCACAGAACAACCCCTTCCAGCGTCGGGACAGTGCAACGGGGTGAGGTTCCCATCCTCGCTCCTTGTCCCCTCCTACTTTTTTGTCCCTTCTTCTTATAAAAAGGGTATAAAGAGCAGACCATATTTTTTTTGTTGACTAATTCCAAAAAGTAGCCTGTTTGTTATTTTTTTAAATTAAAATTCTTTAGGCGCGACTAAAGGCTAACTCAGATTATTTTTCTGACGGTGCTTGCATTGGTCGTGAGTGTAATATGTATTTATTTCGGATGGAAGTGACGCTCAGTATTCCATATTCAAAAAACTGTTACTGTTGTTGACAGTTGCTTAGCAACGAATAAACAGTCTGACAAAAATGCATATTTATTTGATGCGTATACATAGGCTGCATCAGCCTAGCGCAACTCGGGAACAAAAAAAAATTCTATGAAATTTACGTGGCAAATAATGGCGGATATTGCTATCACACTCCCTCAGTACGGTTTCTCTTTCTTACAATTTTTGTCTGCTGTCATCCATGTTGTTTGTCTAAACTTCATATCTTGCTATATTTTGAATGTACTTATTATGCTTGTTTCGATTTGGATTTTAATTGTTAAAAGTATACATTTTTATAAAAATGAGTGACGAGTGATCAGAAGTGTACTTTGATACAAAATGCCACCGAAAAGACGGCTTGTTACTTGTGAAAATTATGGAAATCGAGCAAGTCGTTCAAATGATGAAAAGAGGATGTTTATGGCGAGATTTCCTTTAGATTAAGCCTGGTAAGCACATAAATATGACCCGTTGCAGCCACATGTAAGTAAATCAGGCAAGGAACAAATAAAATTAACAAATTTATCTCATTTAAATTATGTAATAGTTATGTACTACAACTATCAATATATCGATAACAACGTTATTGTTTAACATTGAAAAAAAAAAAGAAATATAATGTAAATAAGGGGAAAAATATTTTACACATATGAATGGGGTGCCTACATTAATGAGCAAGGATCGGAATAGTTTGTGCAATTTTATAGTTTTTATAATATTGATATGCCACATAATTGATTTCGTGTGCCAAGTAAGCTAGAAAAAGTTTGTAAGCTCTACGCAAAGCCTGGCTATTATGTGTTTGTGCTTAACACTCCTGATTTGACCCCTGAAAATTGTTTGATCCAACATTTGGGCGGAGCAAAGATGAACCTATAAGTTTTATAGTATTATAAATGTTTATAGTAACTCACCACTAAATGCACTTACATACTTCGATCTTTGGTATCAATATTTATGATTTTAATCAAGAAACATTGAATTAATTTCTAATTAAAAACTTTCAGATGCAAACAGTGGGTCAAGTTTGTTGGCAAAGAAGATTTAAATAAATAGAAGACAAATCTGTTGCAAAATTTCTTAAGACCATACTGTGTGTGAGAGGATTGAGGACTATTTTTTTATGATCTGTTTGCTTAATATTAAGTGTCGGAAATGTTAAAAAATCTTTTAAAACTTTAGTGCTTTATATAATTAAATTTAAAAGGAAACCATTTTTTTATTTTATTTCGTGTCCGCATTTAAGTCCAATCTTTGTATTATATTATCTTTAATCTTTGTATTAGTAACAAATATCTTTGGACATTTATTGGACTCATAAATACGGATTCGATACTCACCTACCCAAAATTCATTAAAAATTATTTAGTAGTAGCCCCTGTTTCTAACCTGCATATTTTATCGATATCGATAAAAAGCTATTTGAGAAACACTATTGGGTTTGATAGGTTGGCACTTCTTTTGTTTGACATCTTTGTGGTTTAAGTTGGTATTAGAATGCCATGTAAATTGATTCCATTGGCTAGTATGGGAGTCCCGTCTCTTAAACGTAGTGATTACATTCTCTTGGGGCTGCACTAAAAGTATCGGGAATGAAATATTTCCACTGTTCCTGTCACATTAAAATCTTTTTAATTGAAAACTCCTTGGTTTTAAAAATCGAATACCATTTATTTATTTAAAAAAGATTCTCGGTGTTGTCACAAGGTCTTCTCAAACTTGTTTAGTCGTTGAGAAAATGGAATTGACTCGAGAAAATTCTAGAGCGATGATTTATTATGACTTTCGAAGTGGTTTAACACAAAAACAGTGTGTTGACCGGATGATTTCTGCATTTGGTGATGAAGCCCCATCCAAAACCACAAATTATCGCTGGTTTGCTGAATTTCAACGTGGACGTGTCAAGCTCAATGATGATCCCCGTCAAGGTCGTCCAAAAACTGCAGTCACCCAAGAAAACGTTGATGCTGTGCGTAAGCTGATTGAGGAAGATCGACATGTGACATACCGTGAAATTCAGGCAACGTTAGACATTGGCATGAGTGAAATACAAATAATCTTGCATGAACAATTAGGTGTAAAAAATTTGTTTTCCCGATGGATACCGCATTTGCTCTGTGAAGAGCAAAAAAGCGGCTCGCGTTACTTGGTGCGTCAGAACTCTCGAAAGATTCCACGCAGGATCCTCAAATGCTGTATACAACATCGTATCAGGTGATGAATCCTGAATATACGTGTAGGAACGCGAAACAAAAAACCAGTCACGAGTTGTGACTTGGGTTGGGTGTTAGAAAATGAGTTAAAGCCAACAAAAATTGTTCGTTCACGGAGTGTTGCAAAAAAATGGTGGCCACGTTTGTCTTCAAAACCGGCCATGTTGCGACTATTCCTCTTGAGGGACAAAGAACGGTTAATGCAGAATGTTATGCTAGCATTTCTGAACTCCGTAAAGAGAACTGCAACCGCCGCATCATCCTCCATCACGACAATGCGAGTTCTCACACCGCGCACAAAACAAAAGAGTTTTTAGAGCAAGAAAACATAGAATTATTAGACCATCCGTCGTACAGCTCCGACCTAAGCCCTAATGATTTCTATACTTTCCCTAAAATAAAGAATAAATTGCGTGGTCAGAGATTTTCATCACCTGAAGAAGCTGTGGACGCCTACAAAACGGCCATTTTGGAGACCCCAACTTCCGAATGGAATAGTTGCTTCAATGATTGGTTCCATCGTATGGAAAAATGTGTCAAATTTCGCGAAGAATACTTCGAAAAGCAATGAATACATGTTTAAATAGTAATGTTGTGTCACTTCCTTGATTCCCGAAATTTTCAGTGCCGCCCTCGTATTTACTTAAATAATTCACAGTTCAGACCCACTATAAAATGTTTTGTACATCCTTCAATTTCTTACTCTCAATTATTTTATTTAAACAGTGATAAAAAAATGTAAATATGGAATCAATGAATTTTATATAGAGTTAGAAGAAGTGGCACAACCTTCAAATTAGAAAGGGATGAAGTTATCAACGTGTCCCTTTCATTCTGTTGATGCATTTCCACATCACAACACGTGATCATCAAGAGATGCATTCAGGAGGGCCATTCCACGGGTCTACGGCGAAAAATTATACTTTAGAGGGCTTTCAACTAGTTAACTAGTGTCAGACGCACTAATATTTTTCTTTGAATTCCTTAGTTACGAAGTTTTAGGGCGCGGCTCCATTGCGGCACACGGACAGCCTTTGCAAGAAAATGTATGTGATTGTTTCCACTGCAAACCATGGATACGCTACGTATTATTTGAAATTTTCTTGCAATTGACATTTCACCACACACACTTTTTTTGGAGAAAGAGAAGAGCAGTCCTGGTAGTAAATGGCCATCGACACCCGACAAAGACATCTGTTACACCGGAGGGCTTGCAAGTGCAAGTACTACCTAGTTGAATTTATATCGTCGTCGTAAACCTATTACATAAAACAACATTTAAAATATTACAACAAACATAATGTCACAAACTTTATCATTTATAAGTGTATAATATTACAGTAAATATCGAGGCTTCACTTATATGTTTTCGTACGAGCGAAGGCGCCGTGTAAGTTCTTTCCTCAGTTAGAAACTTTAAGAAGTCGGAACTTTATACTAAGTTTCTATTAAATAACGGTCAAGTGGTAGGAATCTGTTTGAAGTCGTGAAGATTCACAAACCACGATGTGACGGTGTGTAATCTTTTAAACTTAATAATCGTGATTACATCTTGTAGTACTTGATGGTAAAATAATATATGGTATGACGATCTTTGTAAGGCCGGTCAAAAAAAAGAAAAAAAAAAGAAAGTTGGTTGCGAGTGGCGAAGGATCGGCCGTCTTGGCGTTCATTGAATGAAGACTTTGTGAAACGTGTTCAGTGCCCAAAGGTTATTAGAACCCTTTATTACTCAGCTACCTTCAGAGTGTCACGGGGCATGGATTTTAGGACTATATTTTTTTAATTTACGCCAAGATGCCGATTCCCACGACACGCGTATATTTTAATAAGATCTGCAATGGAGATATTTTCTTAATATCGCAGGGAAATCTTTATGGTCAGGATCTTCGGGTAGATCCTGACCCAATGTAGGACTCGCACCTGGGAGTGCCCACCCTAACTAAAACCACGTTTTGAGGGTTCCAGATATGCAGGCAACAGGATTACCACAGCGATAGGCTGGCCCCGGAGAAGGCCAGACTGCTCCTAGTAAGGGGGGACTGCCCGGCCGCTACTCTCCACGATGTCGTGCCCTACAGGACCAGGTTACCATCCTGAGCCCGACACAGGGGTGTTACTGGAGGCGCATTAAGTAGCGCCTCCTACGCACCCCCGTTCGTTACCCGCGGGAGGAGGCCTCGTCGGCGGCCTCCTCTCTCATCCGCTCATCGGCCTCCTTCTGGGACATAACTGTCTTGCAGCAGGAGACTATCGGCGTCCAGGACTCGTTGTCACCGAGCATCGTGGTATCTGCCATGGAGATTGGCTCATCTAGTTCGATGTTATCCGACCCTTCGTCTTCAAGAACGTGGCCTCCAATTCAAAACTCTAGCCTACCGGCCACAAATCTTAATGCTTAATTCATATTAGTTAATACCTAAGTCTGGTTGACCATCCTAGATAAAAAACAGATCTTGATCTAATCCTTTTGTTCGAATGAAAACGGTTTGGCGAATTATATTATTCATTTGTGGCGGTACTCATAGTTCTGAAAGTTAATTTCATAGTTACATACTATAAATTGCAGTGAAAGCTCGATATGAAATAACAATTCAGAATATGTATTAAAAATATTCTGAATTAAGGAAGGCCATGGCCTTTAAATAAAATTTATTTGAATTTAGAATTCCCAGTAGAACCATAGATATTCGATTTTAAAGTGGCCAGTACGACAAAACGGTAAATTTCGTCCGTGGGTTTATCTATGAATAAAATGGCATGGAATTTTATTCGAAATAAAAAGAAGTTTTGTATGTGAAACTCTTGTTAAATATAATTTAGTTGAGTACCAATTTTGATACCTACCATATACTTACATATTAATTTTTTTTTTCGGAAGCTAACTTTTCGGCCTGATGGCCTTTAAGCTCAATCGGTACAGTAAATGACGTAGGTACATACTATGATGGATGGTTGCTCTATTTAGTATTATATACTCGTATTCAAATGATGTCTTGTTATCTAGCATCATCTGTCCACCCCTGTAAAAAAGGGGTCCTTACCAGAAGTAGAGAGGAGGAAACGCTTATAATATAATATTATAAGCGTATATACATATTTTATTTTTCTAACTTTATTTGAGGATTTTATTTTTATATCATAATATAAAAATACAAGTAAAAGTATGTCAACATAAAAATCATATTTTAAGCGTTTTAATTTGACTCCCTTTACATATGCAAACTTTTTTCAGCACAGAAATGCTTGTACAAGCTTGGCAAAAAAGAGTATGACGTGGTGACAGGTGGAACTAAATATTTTACTAAATGGAAACCTATGATGTTGACAATACTTGGCCGACAAATACTAGATTTTTAGTAAAGCTTAGTGTTTCACATTTATTTTTAACGATTTGATTAAATTATCTTGCTGATTTTCCATATTATGATGAGAGTGAAAAAGGAAAAGAAATGAGCGAAAGTGGCGCCCTCATTTTTTCTATACTCTTTTTTGCCAAGCTGTAACTGCAAAACTCCCATGTCAGACGTTAGATAAAATATGCTAAATAAAATCCTAACCACGAGTAGTTTTTATAAACAAACTTAATAACGCAAAATGAAAATTTAGAGCTGTGAGAGTTTGCAGAGTTTTGAAAGGAACAATTTAAAAGTACCGAAGTGAACGTCCTAACTTGTTCGGACTTGCTCAGACTTGCTCTGACTTACTCTGACTTGGACAAAGCCCGGCGTCAAGTTGCACCAGTGAAAATGTTTGATTCCACCGGATTGTATCTTTTATTTTGCGGGATGCATTTTTAATTTAAAATATTTTCCTTAGTTTCCATTTGAATTTAGTTTTGTATTTCGATGGATTGTGATCGTTTCTGTCTTATATAATTGTGGACGTTTTTAGATTCGGGTTGTTGATGATGATATTTACTGCCTTCACTTTTATGTATGTATGTTCACTTTTTATGTGCTAAAACACAGACAGGCTATATTAGTAGTTTTTTTTTTATGTCACAAGGAGGCAACCGAGCAGTCGGAGCCTTATGGTGACTGCCAACGTCCGTAGACATCCGTACAACCAAAAGTTATGCAGATGTGTTGCCGTCCTTGTCTCTATACCCCCCAATGGATCACCGGAAATTCACAAACCGCACGAAACGCGACAGCATAGCTGTCACTTGACACCGGTGTTATGTGAGCAAGAGGTACCCCGGTCGTGCCGGCACAATTCTACTGCAAAGCAGCATGACACTACCTCTTACAAAATTGCAAACTGGTAGACGTTCCACTATATGGGAGTTATGGATGAACATAATTGAATTATTCTGGGACAAACCTTGTTGTTACAGAACCTATTCTAAAATTCTACAGCCTCTGTGCTAGAAATTTGATTACTCTACCCGTTCTGCCCTTTTTTTCCACTTCACTTTTGAGTAAGATGAGAGTCCCCACCACGGTTCAAGCCTTGTCGTTGCGGTGAGGCTCAGTAGCCTATGGTGCCCAGCCCAGCACCTTCGCCGAAGCAAATTGAGCCGAGGGAGCTGCTCTTCGTACGCCTCTTATAAGAAAAGGGGACAAAAGCTGCAGGGGGACAAGGGGCGAGGATGGAAACTTCATCCCATTGTACAATGTACTGTCTGTTGTGTGGTGCGGGACAACCTCTCTGTGGAGATGGCGTCGGTCCCTTGAGGGACTGACTAGCTGGTGAAGTGCCCTGTATGCTCATTAGATCCAGGGCATCTTACCAAAGGCGGCATTGGCGGCACTCGCTGGGTTTTAGTGGGTAGAGCTGCATCCATCTTACCAACTTTCGGGCGCAGCGAGTTCCACATACCCGCTGGGAGACCCAATCCCCCAAGGGATGCCTCAGAGCATTTTCCGGCGTAAAAGAAAAAAAGGATGGGAGAAGCGCCCAGACTGGCGCTACACAAATCTTTTTTTTTCTTTCAAATTAACAACATATTAAAGCTAATATTTATCGTATAATCAAAGTTTGGGGAGCTGATTAGGAACCGGGTCGACACTCCACCGCCTCGGGAATATACATATGAGCAAACAGTATCAAAGGCATTCGTTAACGATAAACTCGTTAGTAAATATAATCGTAAACGTGAACAATCTTGTGGTAATGTCAATATAATTGTGTTATTGGAACTAATTTGATAGGATAAAGCAGATAAGGTTATTTTGAAATGGATTTTGTTAAGAATTAAAAGGTTAAAATGATTGAGTTAAAATTATATGCTAATTTCAAACGGATTAAAATACTTTTTATATTACGATATAACTACAATTGAAGAATATTACATAAGTTTTGACGACCTCTGTGACTCAATGGTAAGCGCGTTGGCGCTCAAGCCGGAGGTTGCGGGTTCGAATCCCGCCAGGGAACAAAAATATTTTTTGTGTTCCTGAGTCATGGATGTGTATTAAATATGTGTATTATATAATAAAAATCTTAAATACATATATTTAAGATTTATAAAAAAGATAGTATAAAAGTATTAAATATAATATTTCCATTGTCTGGTACCCGTAACACATCGCACGCTTAATAATAAACCGGAATATATCAAAAATTAAGGATTTCCACTTTTGTTAATAAAACGAACTAACTCCGATTGAAGAAGCTATTGGTACAATCATGCCACGCGAAACAAGCCAAAATGGCCGGTTCTTAGATCACCCCTCTCTTTTTTACAAAAGCGCGTGAAAATTCATTTCGTGCAAAAGAGAATTATTTAGTGTTATGGCGACCGTGATGTGAGATAGGTGTCGCTTTTTTGTGCCTAGTGTGGTGTAAGGTGAAATAATTCAATTTATTTTCAAACGCAGGTAAGACTATCCTTCTTCATTTTATTTCTAAAAAAGCATATTTCGTTTTACTTTACTTTAGTTGAAAACGGTGATATAATACAGCATGTACTATTTAGACTTGGTGCAGTTTATCATTTAATTATAATTGTACAGTTAAGGGAGATTGCGTATTACTACGTTTTAGTATAAAATTATAACTTTTATTCGTGAAGCAATTCATTTTACATCACTTTATTACCAAAATTGACGATAATTTTAAATAATACTTGTGTTTATTTCGGTTTACGTTTTAAAAATATTCTAAAGCCTTTAATTGATCTAGTAATTGCTGCAGTTTATTACAAAATGTACTTTCCATTTCTGTTGAATACCTATTAATAAAAAATATTAAATTTCTAGTTCCATAGTTTAATCCTGAAGATGACGTCTGCAAATAGGAAGCAGCGGTGCCTGAAACTTCTTAATGTGATGAGTAATAATGCTGTATGTACTGATACGAATCTTATGATGAGTAATGATGATGAAAGTACTGATACAGATTGTAAGCCAGTCGAAACAAAAGTAAGTAAATAACATCGTATTTAAGTAGTTACAAGTGCAGTACCCCGACTGTAAATTTGCAAGAAAGTAAACATAGCTATTGCGTTTACGATACGTTAAGTCAAATTATAAGTGAAACAAAATAGTTACGTTTACTCTTTTGCAAACTTACACTCGGGGTATAGTATCCATTAAGTTTTAATTTTTTATTCATTGTTTTGTATTATTTATTTTAGAGTTTGTTCCATGAAACAGACGATAAAGTTCAACACAGTATAAAGGTAGACAAAGTCTCCACCACACTATGCAGTAAATCAAGGTCACCACGTAGTATATCAAGATCACCATCATTCCTGAAATCCAGGTCGCCAACGCCACAATGCAGGAAGACCAGGTCCTCATTAAGCAGTTCTTCAAGTACTTCAGACTCGTCTTCCTCGGACTCATCTTCCTCAAACTCATCTTCCTCAAGCTTTAATAAAGTTTACCCAAAAAACCGTCTCTAATGCTATATAATGATGACGAACATAGTAACGAAATTATTGAAGATACTCCTCCACGCCTTATTAAGAAAATACCAGCGTAAGTAGCAATGTGTTATTAGTACATAAACAGCTTACTAGAGGAGCATTATTTATATTATTTTTTATTGTTTTAGGACCCAACTAGTCCAACAGCAAATCTGAACGCCATATGAAATTATGCAATTTCTCCTTTATATTCTGACTAGCTGTTTCCCGCAGCTTCGCCCGCGTTAACTTACTCAACTTAATTACTGTTAGTCACAGCGTGATATTATACATATAGCCTTCCTCGATGAATGGGCTATCTAACACTGAAAGAACTTTTGAAATCGGACCAGTGGTTCCTGAGATTAGCGCGTTCAAACAAATAAACTCTTCTTTAAATCTTTATAATATAAGTGTAGAGTATAGATGAGTGCGAAGTAGATCTCAGTGACGATAATCCTAGTTATGATATTGTGTACACGATAAACCAAGAAACTTCTTTATTCCGCCATCATCATCAAGTTCCTGATGTTCTAAATACTGTCGTAAAAAGAGGCCGAAAACGAGAGGGGATACTTCAAAGTGGAAACAAAATAGAGCCAAATGTTCACGTTAAAGCGGTCAGTCATACACGTTTATATAAAAAAAAGGGAAAAAAATCCAAGTCGCTGTCTTCAACCACCGTGTACGTACAAATGTAGACTAAAATGCGCATTTCGAATTGGCAATAAGTCTAGATATAAGCTGTTCAAGTTTTATTGGAGATTACGGGACTTGAACCAACAAAGAGTTTATGTCAAATCATCTATGGTAGCTATCAAGCCAAGATATCAATATACGAACGCAGAAAATCCACGTAAACCAAACAAAGCCTATCATTTTACTATCGACAATCAACTAATAAGAGTCTGTAAAACTTTTTTGAAAGCTACTTTGAACATTTCAGATCGAATGATATTCACCACATAGCAAAAACAAACAGCAATAACTTTATAGAAGATGACTTACGTAGAAAACATGGTGATCATTAAAAAAAATCCCGAATTGATAAAGGATATTAAAGAGCACATAAACTCTATCCCGCGAGGAATCTTATTGTGTAAGATTGAGCTTCTACCTCAAAGGAATACATAGACGGGGAAAAGACAATCAAAGACAATAAAGATAATAATTGTGCGGGTCAGAATAAAAATAACTTTATAATGACAATGTATATGTATGCAGTTTATTGTTTTAACATCCAAAATATCACTCATGATCCGAGGGCATACGCAGAATGAAGAACATACACAGTTTGATAGAAAAAGAAGTAAAAAAAATCTTAAGTCCGGCCCAATGTATACCCCAATTCCATACTTAACACTAATTAAATACACAAAATAATGTAACCCTCCGATCAAAATCCATGAGCTAACATTCGACAGTATTCTGGACGTTAAACTGTTGCAAGAGGAATGGGGCTTTAATTTTGGTACAGATGATAGCAATCAAAATGTCAACTGGAATGATATAAAGGTGTTAAAGGTCACAAAAGAAAATCCGTTTCTATTTTACTTTAAGACATCTTACAAGGACGAAAACTACTAGAAGTTAACATGCGAAATAAGCGAAGGAAGATGAAATCAGTCACAGAAATAATCATGAAGGCAGCATATACGCAAAAACAAGAGATAAGCGCTAATAAAAAGAAGGACTTGAAAGAGCTAATCGCAAAGGGGCGGATTCCATCTTAATTATGCTAGTTTTTACAACTCAATTCTTTATTTTTTTTATACTCATTTTTTTCGTAGTATGTATATTAAATATTTTAGAGTAGTCACAACTTACGAGACTGATTAAGACTAATAGGTAAAATCTACTTACCTACTTCAGTAGATTTTAATTATTGATTATACCTACTTGTACTTGGTACATCTACCAACATTATTTGTTGGTAGATGTACCGTATTATTACGTAAAACCTACTTAGATCAGTAGGTTCAAATTATTTCTTATAATTATGGTATGGTATGATGTATGATGGTAGATGTATCAAACTGTACAAGTTTATAAGAATTTTTTATTCTCTTGAACTACAATTTTTGTTTTTCTTTAGCATAATTACGTAAATCTTAAGCATATCGTGATAACTATGAAACTTTAGTTACTATTTTGTTATTGTTAAAAAATTACGTTCATTATTAAGTACATATGATTAAAGGTTCCTATTACAACTAATTATTTTAACTACTGTTGTTGTTAGGTTAAGAAAGCAGTTTATATAAAATTTAAAATCTAAACTGATATTTTACGTTAACAAGTATAAAGATTTTTTGCGAAATATTTCTGTATTTTTATTTCCATTTTACTTTTAAAGTGTAATAAGTATTAAACATTTAAATAGATTATACCATTTATTAATACTAAATTGATTTATTAAATATTAGTTCGCAAATATTTTGAAAATCGGACATTAATTTTTATACTAAACTGACATAAGCCGAACCATTAGGAAATAAACTTTATGTATTAATTTGATATTAATAATATAATAAAACTATTATGTCAATTATATTCGCTATACATCTCTCTACAATTTAAGACCAAGAAAATAAAATTAACACCTTAAACATGTCAAAACCATCACAATGTATTCAACTAGGTAGAGTCTCAAAACTTTGATCGCGATTTCTCGAAAATGTGAATTTTTGTATTATTCCGGTTTATTATTAAGCGTGCGACATGTTCTTCAAGAACTTACTACGGGACCAGATTGACATGGTGTAAAAAAGCGTCCATAGATATTATAATAAGTGTTTTTATTTTATGTAAGAAAGGCCTTATATTTCTTGATGTAAAAGTAGGGTTACCACATACTTTTGCCCAGTATAGGTATAATATTTTTATCGTGATTTAAATGCTTTGTGGCCGTTGGCCTTGGCGGTGGGCTGTGGGACTTTACAAAGCTCTCATCCTGCCTAGGACACTTTAACAAATATCTATATAGCTATTTTATAAATGAAAAAAAAAATGAAAAAAATGGTTGCCTGTAAAGTCGGTTTTACGGGCGAAGATTTTACGTGACATCGTTTCGGTGACTCATCGTAACGTTACCGAGCGTTACACTTTTTCATAAGTGACTCCCAGCCGCAACCTAATTTAAGACGTTGTCACGTCAAAAAAAAAATCGATGCATGAAAACTTAAAAGTTCAAAATGTTCATTTAATTTCATTGCATCAAAAAAAGCTTTATTAAGACATAATTTTTCAACGCTGCACAAATGATGACACAAAACCCGGACAATCCGCGGGAGTCCCGCAGATCTGGGAAGCGTGTGAGCCGTTCCGCGGAACACACGACAAGCGTTGTTACACAAGTGGAACAAGCTTTTGTTACAGAGCCACTTTAGAGACGGCTCTATAGCTAGCGACAAATTATTGTTCTGTTTCTGTCAATCAAATTGTAAAAATAAATATAAATATTTAAATAGGTACTTATATAAGCAATATTTTAAACGTTGTTTTAATCCTGTAAATTAAATTAAATGAACAACATTTGTGAATTATGAAATGACTGTAATTTTATTATTGACTTATTTTGCCTGACATCTTGAAGCAGCTTGCCAGTATCATACAGAATGGCAAGACTGGCCTGTTGGTATAGTGGTTAGTGGTTAGTGACCCTGACTGCTAAACCAGAAGGTCATGGGTTCGATTCCCACCCAGGACAAATGTATGTGTGATGAGCATGATCATTTGTTCTGTGTCTGGGTGTAGTTTATCTATAATATATATGTATTTCAAAATATATAAGCATATGTCAGTTGTCTGGTTACCATAAGAACAGGTTCTACCTAGTTTGGGATCAGATAGCCGTATGTGAGTTGTCCCAACATATTATTATTATTATCTTGAATCAAAATCTATAATAAAAAATAATACTATGTACCCGTAATTTTTTATCTAAATCTGATCAGTGATTTAGGTGTGAAAAGATTAGTTGATTGTATATTCAGTGTAAACTGAAAAACAAGTAATAGTTAACATGTATAGTATTTTTTTAACAAATGATTATAGAGTGATTAAAAAAAAATACCAATGATTTCGAAATTACTTTATAGCAAAATTAAGAGACTGATTCATTGAATGTTTTAGATCATAATTCAAAGAATGATTGAGACATGATTCAAAGAATTTCCACTCACTCTGGCTAAGATTTCCCCCAACTATCATAACATGATAGATCTATATAAATCTCCGATGGCTCATTTCCTTTCACCATCAAATCGGGGTGATAGTACTATAAATACCAAAAGAATTTTCCACCCTTGTTTTGGAGTTTGAAGTATGACGTCACAGGCGCATCCCTGGTAATTTATTGCGTCATGGGCTGTTAGGGTAATGGTGCTGCAGCGCTAACATGTTTAGGATGGGTGGGCATTTTTGAAAAATACTTATTAATTGGTCACACATTTTAATAATTGTTTTTGAATTATTGAAATGGGGGTGATATTTTAACTTTCAATTTATTTTATTTATGAAACAATAAAATCCCTTAATATTCGCTTTAGGGGTTTAATGTATCATACAGACATATACAAATATGAAGATGGGCGATTTGTCGGTTAGCTCTATGATATTTACAGGTATATTTTTTTTTATGTCATAAGGGAGCAAACGAGCAGTCGGAGCCAGAGTTGTATGCAGATGCGTTGCCCTCCTTTTCCCTATCCCTCCAATGGGCCACCGAAAACTCACAAACCGCACGAAACGCAACAGCATAGCTGCCATTTGACGCCGATGGGTCTTCCCCTTATTACCAAGGCAAAGTTTGCTTTATAGAAAAAAGCCATGTAATGCCTTATTCATTGTAAGTCACAAAGCACATCTCTACCGTAGAATACCATAGAGTTGTACAATAGGCACATAATCTATCAACGATAACGATTTCCACAATTCCGATGCATCACATAAACAAAACCGTAAAGATTCCCCTCATCTCGGTTCACTTTCCAGGACCCCTGACTCCCCTGAAGAATGCAGAGCACTCTACAGGGATATTAAACTCCAATCATACGAGGGTGAGGGGAAGGCTTCAATGCAACTGTTTAAGAGGGCATTTTGAAAAATGGCTGTCGTGATTTCTCTGACGTTTTAAGATTTTCAAGCCAAGAATTCGTTTTATTAATTGTTGTTATTAATGTTGACTGAAAATATATTTTTGAAGATTTGTTGCTATCCCGATAATCTCGAGTTCCAAGACAATAACATTTTCTCCAGAGGCTAAGAACTGTTTAAGAAGAAGAGTTTAAGAACGACTGATAGGATAATAAGTTGGCAATTGTGAGTATCCTTAACTTAACTAATAATATCAAGATACATCCAAAAAAATAGAAATCTAATAGATTTACATAAAATGTAAAGAAATTCACTCATATGTATTCCTATTAGATACCTATTATTTTTTTAAAATTAAATTGAGAACCTCCTCCTTTTTGTTGAAGTCGGTTAAAACTGTAATAAAATTCACTCAATTTATTAAGAGATGAGGGATTTTTTTTTAAATATACGCTTTGTAGACATACTACACTTTAATATACCTACATAAAGTTCTACACATAAAGTATTACAGGTTTCAAACTTGATCGCTTCATCCTTTGAATCGGGTTTTCTAAACTCATTGCATCTGACCACGCCAGCATCGCTGGTTTAGGTGTAAAGAAAAACACCTTGAGGAAACCTGCATGCTTCAGTATTTTAGTGTTATATTTTGAAAGGTAAAGGCAAATTATGGCTAGTAACTCGTTTCACCTGATTTCAAGCAGCAGACCTATCCATCTGGGACATATCGCTTATACTACATTAAATGCAAATCGAATCAAAATATCTTAATTTCGTAAGGAAGAACTTGTACACTTGAAATAGTAAAGGAGAAAGCAATAAAAATGTAGGTAGTAAAGAAAACTCGTTTAGAATTCAGGTTCCCCTAAAGAAAAATAAGAAAAACAAAACTAAGGGGTTGCTCTTTTGTAGAAAAAAAAACATTGTTTATACATACATTTGAAAACCTTAAAAGCGAATGTCTTATTCGCAGTGTTCCCAAGGGTTTTAGTAAAATCTTTTATTTCATAATATCCTCACAAACGTCCCTTAACAGTTTTCTTAAATTTATTAATGGAAATATTTTGAAACTTTTCTGGAATCCTATTGTCAAACCGTATTCTTTGTCCCATAAAAGAAATACATACTAAATTTGTAAAAAATTGTCTAAAAAATGTCTGTCTGTCTGTCTTTTCTTGATGGCAGGCCAATATGTATGTACCTTCTTCTATACCTCTTATCATTCTTATTTATAGTTTGGATATCCATAACAATATCATATCAATAAATATAATGTAAATAGAAAACAAATAAATGGAGAACGTGATACCATTACCATACGAGTCAAACTGTTTTTGTATTGACACAAATTATCTTTGTTATTGGATACTTCATACTATTGAAAGTTTTACTTAATATATATTTTTGTAACATCAAGAACATAAAGAAAAAAACAAAAAGTTTATAAAATAAGTACTCCCATAGAAAAAAAAATTAAAAATTTTCATAAACACATATTTGTGTTTATGAAATTTTTTACTATTGTAAACCAATGGAAATGAGTTATAGTCAACATAACAGGTTCCAAGTATTATTTTATAATATCTTATTCATTGTAATTATATATTCCTTTTCTTTATAGATAAAACGACTTTTAATATAATCATAGAATAAGGAATAATTAAACTACTAAAATATTTAGTGTTAAACAGATACAGATACAGAAAAAGATTATAATACATTAAAAGATAACTATGTTTCTAACCAACATAACAAACAAAATTATGTTAGGGCGTAAAAATACGAACAAACGAACAAATGCATTGTTTGTTAGTTATTTCTCTAGTCGCAATAAAGCAACAGATCGATGCCGTAACTTGACATTTGAGAGACAGGGACGTAAGAGGGAGTTAACCGCGAGTTACTTCCGATTTTTCTGCGATCATTTATATTATTATAGTTTTTAGCAATATTATCAACGGTGCTAAAAGTAACTACTTGTACCTATAGAGGGCTTATTTAGTACAGGTAATTACTTTTATAGATATTGATTTCAAAAATCTGTTGGTGTGTTTTGACTGTAAATTCAACTTGAATGCCGTGACGGTGTCATTAAACATCTTATCTTATTTTACATGAACCTGAAATTATAATTTTAACATTTATACTAATTTAAATACCTAGAAAATAAATGCAAATAGAAAACTTATGTTTAAATAGAAAAATTATGATTTGCCCAAAAATTCCGAAGAAAATGAAAAATAAAGACTACGAAACAACAGTGTTTTTAATATTCCGTTACAAACCACTGGCATCTCCGGCCGGATGTGACGCCATTTACCTCTAAATGCATCAATTAAAGTAATTGAAATTATAGACTTCCGGTGGCGCCAAACGGATGTGCTATTCACGAAGATAATATTGATTAGTAATTAAAGTGTAACAATTAATAAATCTAAATATACGTGATTAATAATAGTAGTTATTAATAATAAACCAATTATTATATTTATAATATGGGGATATTTATAACAATTTTTGGTAAGCAAATAGTTGTCTATTATATATCGGTTTGTTAGAAAAGGACGCTTAAATAGCGGTCTTGCGGGCAATTCTACGAGTATGGTGTTACTCTGCCGAAATATATTGTAATGAAGAAGATTTCATTGTTTTAATCAGACATTCCTGTTACAAGCTGTTTAAAATTCATTGATAAATTACTCATTGTTATCGGACAGATGAACATGAAATAAAATTAAAAAATTGGACATATTTCATGTTCATCTGTCCGATAATTCCAAAGACTAGCACCTTCAAACAAATATACTATTAAATTAAATCATTTAATAATATATCACTACTGAGAAATATTTTGATCTCCGCACCGCCGCACCAAAATGCCAATTTTCACTTCAACATCAGTGATCTGTAATGGAAGTGCAACAAACTGCAGCTAATGGGCGAGGGTGTCCGAGACTCGTCAGGGGTCGTATAAATTGTTAAGTGTCGGGAAATGACAGCGCTTGTTGTGAGGGCACGGCTTTGGAAACTGATTCACTATAACAAACAGAAAATACACCGAAAATAAACGGTTTAAGTTCAAAAACGGGCAATCTAAAAGGGAACTCAAATTTTCCTCCCGCGACCTTGGTGGCTGTAAAATAACTAAGACGTTGGACATGTAAAAAAATTAATAAACCGCAAAAAAGTCCGCAGAAGTTGTTTCATTGTAATTAACTTATTTTTATTCCAAAACATGTTCCTTTTTTGAAAATGCTTTCATGTTCTAGAACGCATTCATATTTTAAACATTTCCACATATATACCACAGAGTATTCTAGAACACATTTTGAGGAAGATAACAATATTTCAATGCTTTTGTAAATTGTTTAGAAAAATAAAATATGCTAAATAGGTAATAGGCGGAGTACTACGATGGCGTCGGCCTTTTGGATATAAGAACTAGTAATATAGAACTTATGTGGTTCGTTTGTTGGCACGTATATTTCAGTGAAGACAAAGAAAATACTCTAAATACGTATAATACAACTCTTCTGCATATTTAATCTCATGGTCGATAGAACCACGAACGTAACTGGCTAACAAAACATTTATACACAATATATAATGTTATAAATCAGCCAGGATCTAATATAAGATGAGTTGTGTAAATCTGAGCCATAACTTATTTATAAGTCGAGTCCCCGCTGTATATTACGCCGAGAAGCCTTCAATAGGGCTATTTCTTTACATCTGAAGCCTTCCCGCTAAGTATTTAATGATTTAGTTTATCCAGGCTTTAGATTTATATAGACTTACTTGTTTATGGTTTATACTTCCAGATTGATAATAGAAATGGTAACGTAAGTTTAATATAACAACAAGTCATCGATCGGATTGTAACAAAATTTTGCATAAAAATAGACTAATTGTCGAAGTATATGGAAAGTACATTTACAAATAACTAGTATATTAACAGCATATTCTCACCAATACAGCTTAAAATACGTACATGAATAATCATAAAGTAAATCTCCTGATGGTCTTCTGATATGAAGGGTCTGTTTCGTTTCTTGCTATAAAAAAAAATAGATGGATATGTAAGTTCAATGCAATAGTTTTTTGATTGTACAGAAATTTGCATTAATTAACGAGAACTAATGCCAAATACGAAGAGTAAGTCATTAATGACTTACTGATAATGATATTAGATCATTGCAATGGAGTGAACGTTCCAAGTTTTTTGAAGCAAAAAAAATATATCGCAAAATTAACGAAGACTAATACGAACGGAGAAAGAGTCATTAATGACTTAGAATGGAACGGCAACATAAAGTTATTTGAGAATTCATTTTCATAAATATTATTTGAATTGTAAAAATCCTCAACAGTTAGTAACAATTCCCGGTCCGTTTTGCGGGTTACACAGATATATAATTGCTGGATAGCGCAGTTGTGATCACATGCACTCTTCCTTTGATGGTAGAAATAATTAGAAATTGTAACTAATTATAATAATAATAATATCAACTCTTACATGTCCCACTGCTGGGCACGGGTCTCCTCCTCGAAATCAGGCGAGGAGGGTTTTGGGCCATAGTTCACCGATGCGCTGGCCCAATGCGGGTTGGTGGACTTCACACACCTTCAAATACTTTTAATCTCATCAGGCATGCAGGTTTCCTCACGATGTTTCATTCACCGGTGAGCAAGCGATGGTCAGGTGCAGGTAGAAATTTAGAAAAACCCATTTCTAGGCATCACAGGGGGTGGGGTCAGGATCGAACCCGGACCTTTCAGCTCTCACTCAAGAGGCGGAGATTATACCCATTTAGCTAATTAGATATTTGTATCGTTATCGTAACAAGGGTTCATAATTGTATACATTTATCGCTACGAAATCGATGATGCTAATGATCTTTAATGACTGGAGGAAGAAGTTTATTATTAGTTCATTACAAAAGCTTCCAGAGAGGACAAGCTAGTATTAATATTATTTAAAGCGTTGATAAAAAATAATTACTAATATTTTTATTTTTGTTTATTTTCGTTTATATTCGTATATTACTCGTTCATGTCCACTTTTGCCTCTTCAACTAACATGCAAAACCCTCAAAGAATGCTCAGCCATATCCAGGTAAAATGTATGAAATCCTTTCGCATCTATACAAATACTTGTACGTTGGCTGACCCAGATTTTTTATTTCACTACAGAGAATGAAATTGCTCGTAGTCTCTATTTTACACAGAAACACTTTTTGTTTTCATATTACAGTTTTTTTTCTCTGTTGTAGTAAATGATATGCGTTGACGTTATGTTGATGGAACAGGCTTTTTATGTTTACTGATACGCTTTTAAGGGAATGTTTTATGTGCACATTTCCTCGAATGATTTCGAGGGGTTTTAAGGTTACGGATTATGTTGTAATGATGTTGAATTGTATGATTTTATACACAGGAAAAAATTAAAATAATCGGCTTTTGTTGTATATATTATATGTTCAAGTGATCCGAGTGCTATCCTCACGATAGCAGTATGCAGATAGACAGTTCCTTTCCTTGTAGAGTTTTACACGAACCGTGAACGTGATCTTGAACGTTTATCTTTGGGTAAACTTTTGAATAAGAGAAATAATATAATTGCATTTAATATTAAAATTATTGAGAAATAGATTTTTTTGTAAGGTTTAGTGCAAAGTTTTCTTATATTGTTTTCTAATGATTACGCGAATTTCACTCATTATAATGAAACACTTTTTTACGTGATCTTGAACGTTTATCTTTGGGTAACCTTTTGAATAAGAGAAATAATATAATTGCATTTAATAGTAAAATTATTGAGAAATAGATTTTTTTGTAAGGTTTAGAGCAAAGTTTTCTTATATTGTTTTCTAATGATTACGCGAATTTCACTCATTATAATGAAACACTTTTTTACGTGATCTTGAACGTTTATCTTTGGGTAACCTTTTGAATAAGAGAAATAATATAATTGCATTTAATAGTAAAATTATTGAGAAATAGATTTTTTTGTAAGGTTTAGAGCAAAGTTTTCTTATATTGTTTTCTAATGATTACGCGAATTTCACTCATTATAATGAAACACTTTTGTACGCTTTTTATCGCTGTTTATTAAGATTTTGTTGTAGATGGTTGCTGTAAAGTATCCGAAACGTCGGGCTTGTAAAAATCTTAATAAACCGCGACAAAATCCGTAAAAAAGTGTTTCATTATAACAAAGTTTTCTTCTCAATTTAGACTAAAACTTACCCCAGGTAAGTAAAATAGTAAATAATAAACATGAGGAAGAGCGCTTAGTAAATATTCACTTGTATTCAAAATTGTTATGTAGGTAATAAGATTAAGATTTTTGTATGGGCTTCGGTGTCACCATAAGGCTCCGACAATTCGGGTTACCTCCTTGTGACATAAGAAGAAGTTAATATTGACATTGTCGACATTTTGGGTCCGAGAATAATGGTTACCGCTGTCGATCCTGGCTATACCGGAGTAGCAGCGGTAGGAAGTGGTAGGTCCTTATTTTAAAGTAATTATAAAGAGCGTATGTGTGTTATATACATAAATAATAGGAATACATGCTACATAATGTAAACATTGATACATCGCCAACGGATTACTTAGCTAAATCGCGAACTAGATAGAGACTAGATTTAACATAAAAACAAATATATTACTTAACTAAATCTCGAACTAGATAGAGACTAGATTTAACATAAAACAAATAGATATATGAATATATCTATTAGATATATATAGCTAAATCGCGAACTAGATAAATACTAAATTTATCACATAAAACATGAAAATCACTATGGGTAATAATATCAGAATTTCCTTGTTACTCAGCAATATCGTCTCATATGGCTGCCAGTTCTGATGCACCGGGTCCCGCCGGATATCCGGGCCGTTCCAATATTAGTATATCTGTAATGCCATTTAATGTTTATTTTAAAAGCAATATGAGATATGAGTTTCGATACAGTTTTTGTTTTTCAATTTGTATCATCCTCTTTAAACTTTCTGTAGCATTTTACGCGCTATGATTTTTATAGTCTCAGCGATGTCAAAGCAAATTCATACTTACTTTGATTATTTACTATAAGGTTACTGGTTCTCAAAGGCTGAAAACATTTAAAAATTGTAACGTTTTTTCATGTATATCTAAGATAGATAAAGTAAAATAGAAATGACCTCTTTATCCAGGTGAGCATAAAAGTAAAGAAATTGGCAACGGCTAATAAAAATAATAGATTGACCGATGATGAATAATTACCGAATTTCCGATGTCTTGTTCGTCATCATTATCAGCCACTAACAATCCACCATTTGATATTAAGGCCTCTTTCAATTAATGCCATGAACGATATATATATATATATACATATATATATATATATATATATATATATATATATATATATATATATAAAAGTAAAGCTAAACAGCAGTACTGAATAATACGCTTAAATATGTTAATTTTATCTCTAAGACGTATTAAATATAACGGAAACGGAACGGGGCAAAAAACGCGAGGAAGCTTTCCCGGAAAATTTAAAGTTGTTTAAGTATTCCTTTGTAAAAACTTGGCGGGGTCCTTAAGGATTCCAATGATAAATCAATCGTCTGGCGCGAGTTTCATCCCGGCTTTAGCGTTTAACTAAACCAACTATCGTTTTTTTATACGTCTGAAGACAGGATAGACTTGGGATCGGATAGAAGTGGCATTTTGAAAAATGTTAAATTAATAGTAATACCTATTTTATGTGGTGTTATTTATATTAAACCGAGCTAAAGTAGGTGGTTAGTTAAGTGGACATAACTATGTATAATAAAAGTTACAATAAGTTTTATTTTTTCATGTTTAATATATCGGTTTTACTGTAACATAGCAAATGGTTTGGCGAGTGTCGACGATGGAAAATGGCAAGTTTCTTGGTTTATTACTTAGATTCAGATATCGGAAAACTATTTAACACTATGTTAATATTCTTATCACCTTTAATTTATTTTCTTTGTGAAGTAGAAACAATACAGCTTCTTCACAATGGCCAAAAGCTTGAAATCATGGAGTATATTTTAAATAACAAAGCTATACACAATTCAGATGACATTGAAATCAAAAATTATTATTAGACCGTACAAGATTAAAATTTTCATGCTTTAGATCTTAGCGAAATATAATATATTATATTATACTGTTTATCACACGGTATTAGTGAAATAAGTGGCGTCCCTGGGGCACCTCGGGTCAGCATGCCGGGGATGCCCTCACCGGTATTCAGGCCTTCGCCCCTACGCTTTTGTGGGACATTCTTACCCATACACGTAAATTTATTAGCTTTTTGGGAATTCCCTTTTATCTGGTCAAAAGCAGTTTGTATGAAGGAACCTTTTTTAGTTGTAGTTTCTCAAAATGAGAAACGGAAGCCTTATAAGATCAATGGGTTGTTCGTCTTTCTGTCTGTCAAACCAAAACTAAAGTTCATAGCGTGAGAGAGGGGAAATATCGGAAAACCTTATTATTTGTTGTTATATTCACCGACTGGTCGAGTAGTCAGACTACTGGACAGTTTACGCAGGGGTCGCGGGTTCGAATCCGGCCAAGTGCAGATAATTTGTATAATAAATATGGATGTCTGCACCGGGTTATGGAGGTGTATATAGGCTAAGTCTAAAAAAGATGGCCGTATGATATGGCGAACACAAAATAATCTTCAAGAAAATAGCATAATTATACTTACTTTTTTTCGTTAAATCTCGCAACATTGATCACGTCGGAGTCGAGAATCAAACTACAGTGAACGTCATCTCTAAATTATATCCTGAAATATTTTTGTTCCTAGACCTACTCTATAAATTTATATACATAATTTTGAACTTACTTCTGTTCCTTATACCTGTAACACAAGTTCTTACGAACTTGCCACAAAGCTGGGTTAACGTTGTGTACTTGTTGGTTAATAATAATAATATGTTATTATTATTACATACGACTTACTTTTTTTGGAACCTTCATGGCGAGTGAGATTCTCCTAGCCTTTTCGGATCTGTTCGATACTTTATTTGTACATATCTTCTGTTTTGCATTTCTTTACGATTCTGATCTCCTTTGAGTTTCTAATAAATGTTAGATAAAATTCTTAGTAAATATTTAATCATTTACTATTGATACGTTTTTTGGAGGAAGTTGTACCTATGTAATAAGAGCATAATTTAAGTAATATTTGACGAAAATTATAATATTAATGCAAAGTAAAAATTTGCACTCATTGTTCGAATGTAATCTTTGCTCGTAGATCACATGTTTTGTGTAATTTATTGGACTATTTGAAATACTTTAGGTGTCTAGTATCATCATCATCATCAGCCTTTATCCGTCCAGTGCTGAACATTGGGCTCCTTCAAAGAACGCTACGACGGATCCCTTGCGACTCGCATACAACACGGACCGGTTACTGCACGGGATCGTCTTCCCACCTGGTTAATGGGCAACCAACACTTCGATGTCTATGAATTATAGCAATTTATCTTTAATTTATTATGATTTAAGTCTCGTATTTTATTAAATGTAAATGATAGGACATATCGACTAAGTCACCAGCCACCACCTGTGTGTGACCTAGCTGTTGCCCGAAGCTTCGCCCGCGTTAACTTAGCTTTACAGCCGTACCAGGATGGATGATGATTATTTTTATATCCTAAGTTACTCCCTATAACATCAGCTATCTCTCAGTGAAAGTCCCGTAAAAATCGGTCCAGCCGTTTCAGAGATTAGCCGGAACAAACAGACAGAAAGACAGACAGACAGATACAATTTAAAAAAATGCTTTTTTGATGTAGGTACCGTTTATACTTTCATATGCATTTAGTAAAAAGATGTTAATTTTAAATTACAAACAGACACTTCAATTTTATTTATCTGTATAGATGTATAGATTCTATCTGGAGTAGGTTATAAAACACTACAATATACTAGCGAAGCTTTTCGATGCGGTCACACAAACGCTCAGTCAGAGCCCAACAAAGTGAGAATCCAACTTGAGTTAACTCGATCTGACCGCAAATCGATTTGACTCATGTTAGTAACATTTGCAGGAAGTATTTGCTGGTATCTCGTCTAGTATCAAATCTAGTTTCTCGATTTCCGTAATAAATCTAGTTCATGGGACGATATATTAAAATTATCGTGTTATGTCAAGCAAAATGACGTCACGCGGTCAAAAGCGACCAATCAGCCGCGTTGATTCGGAATTATGACGCATTTTATTAATGGATTTTGCATTTTGTAGACTTCAAGTTGCTAAACAGCCAGTATTAGTTGAATATGTGACAGGTTAACTTTTTGGTAGTCATTGTAAAATGCATCTTTCAAAAATTGACTGACGATGATAATGATGTTACTTAGAATGATGTTCATGAGAGTTGGACAATGAAAACACACGATTTAAAAAATGAAACAAAATTTTACAGATGTTCGCAAAGTGCATTCACTAACACCCAAACCCAAACAATACAAAGGTGAAGATATTCCAAGTTTAAATGCGACGTCCTAATGATATGGTAATAGGGTTAAGTACTTAGCACTTGGCGACGGATTTGTACCCCCGACCGGTGCAAACTTTGCACTCAAAGCGCTTAGTGAACGCAAGTGCGCGAAACTTGTAAGTACGTACTCATTCTTTGATTTTTCAAAGTTTTTCTCTTATACCATTGACTGTGTTTTTAAAGAGAAGTGAATATAAAGAGCACATTGGCAGAAAAAAGTAAGAATGAATCTATTCATCATCATCAGCCTCTATCAGTCCACTGCTAAACATAGGCCTCCCTCGAAGAACGTCAAGACGACCAATCCCTTGCCACTCCAACACGGACCGGCCACCGCACGGAGATCGTCTTCCCACCTGGTTAATGGCCGACAATGAACGTGAATCTATTAGCACAAGTAAATGCAAAACTTAGCCGAACTAAATTTCACTTTGGCTAGCGTCACTTCACTCCACAACCACAAGCGGTTATTGTGTGTTCCTAAATACGTGACACACACAAAACTCTGTAAAATTATTTAAATATTGTGGTCAGGAAAAGTGCGTTAAGGGCTACGTTATTTACTGAAAGAATTATAAGCTGTGGTGGGCTGTGTATTTTATGACAGCGATGATGAACAATGCGGTAATTTTTTATGTTAGTCGGATAGGTAAACTAACAAACGTGCCACCTGATGGTAAGTGGTAGAACGTCACCATCGTTGAGTCTCTGTACTAGTAATAACAATGTCTATCCTGTCCTTTTCTCCGAAACACAGCAAAGCATGAGAGAAACAAGCAAGATGGTGGTACCCATGCAGCCAGGAGCGCGGCATAGCTCATATCTCCCACCCGTAAACGCTAACTGAAAGTAAAATGTTCTGATCTATAAAAACGGTCACTTCAAATGGTTATGTTGATAGTTTTCAGATTTAGTAAAACGTCAGAAGGATTACTAACTTTTTAATGTCTCTGTATTTACAATTAAAATCGCTTTAAAGTCAAGTAAAGTAAAAAAAATAGTTAAGTATATTATCTATGTATTGCTGGTATTGGTATTGTATTGCAGTATATTATCTATGTATTGCTGGTATTGGTATTGTATTGCAGTATATTATCTATGTATTGCTGGAATAATAAAGTTTACCTCTTATGTTTATTTAATGAATTTTCTCTCCTTCTACTTATATCTATTGCAACCGAATATTATATCTTACTTCAGGTTGCAACCGACAGACACAACCACTTTATTAGCAGTAACGCCATTTTAGGGCTTGTGTTTGGGCGTAAATTGGGGGGAGAGAGGAAACTGAAGGGAGTTCTCATCATGTCATCCACTTCGGAAATGCAATTTTACTATAGATCAGTCTCTCACTAGTTAATTTTCTAGGATCTAGACCAAAACTCAGTCCCACATACCCCTGGGGAGACCCATTCCCCCGCGGGATGCCTCGGAGCATTTCCCGGTGTTAAAGAAAAAACAATATCCCATAACTTAAAAAAAAAAAAAAACTAAAACCACTCCATAATATAATATCTCTTCATAATCCACCTCAGTTATTAAACCTAAAAACTAAATATCAACTTTAAAAAGGCAAATGCAATTAACATCCACTATGAAAAAAATGAAACAAGAAAATGTAATCATGTGAAATAGAGTGTAAGTAAATGTAACGTCAACACAATATCCATCAGTTCATAGCGGCCACCAATTTGTCAGACCAGCGCGCACCGTAATAGACTCAACCTGGGGGATAACTAAGGAACCATGTAGCAACCGTTTGAATATTAAACCTTTGATGCTGCTCCTCAGCCTATTTTCGTACACTGGCAGGTCTTGTTTCAATTTTAAAACTTATACACTTATCCTTCGACATACATTGTTGAAATACAAGAATGTATTTTATATAAGTTGGATCGAAAAATGGGAACACGAGTCACCTGTTGTAGTAAGTATCACCCTGAAACTGAAACAAGTTCGTTGATCGAAGGCTACTCATTCTTGTATCAGACGGTAAGTCTTGTCTGTCCCGCCTTTCGTTCCGAAACACAGAAAATCATCTGACGAAAGAAGTGCCTTCCTCCCACCAGAAAGATGAAAAAGTAATGATAGTAAATAATCATAATATGACCATATTCTAAGGAAAAGGGGACCGCTCAGACCCGTCCAACTACAGACCAATAGCCTTAACTTCCTTGTTCTCAAAGATTATGGAATCCATAATTAACTGCCAGCTCCGGCGGTCTTTGGAGGAGCACCAGCTGATTAGCGATCGCCAATATGGCTTTCAACGGAATCGTTCAGCTGGTGATCTTCTAATATTCCTAACGCATCGATGGGCGGAGGCAGTTGAGAGCAAGGGGGAAGCACTGGCGGTTAGTTTGGACATAGCGAAGGCCTTTGATCGGGTGTGGCATAAAGCACTTCTAGCGAAGCTACCATCATATGGGCTTCCCGAGAATTTATGTAAGTGGATCACCAGTTTTTTAGCAGACAGGAGCATCAAGGTCGTTGTCGACGGTACATGCTCGGACCTCAAGTCTGTTAATGCTGGTGTTCCGCAAGGCTGTGTACTATCTCCAACCCTGTTTCTTCTGCATATCAATGATATGCTGCAAACCAGCGGCATTCATTGTTATGCGGATGACAGCACTGGACAGCACTCTAATATTTCTGGGGAACAAGTCGATGAGTGTCGGAACAAACTTGTGTCTGAAATCGAGTCTCTGTTGACCAAAGTCTCGGAATGGGGACGACTTAACCTGGTCCAATTTAACCCCAACAAGACACAAGTTTGCGCGTTTACCGCCAAAAAATCACCCTTCGTCGTTCCTCTACGATTTGAAGGCACTCCCCTAACTGCCGCAGCCAGCATTGGGATACTTGGCGTCGACATATCGAGAGATGTGCAGTTTCGTGGTCATTTGGAAGGAAAGGCTAAACTAGCCTCTAAGAAACATAGCGTGCTCAATAGGGCGAAGCAGTATTTCATGCCTTCACACCACCTTCAATTATACAAGGCGCAGATCCGGCCTCACATGGAATACTGCTCTCACCTCTGGGCTGGAGCGCCCCAATATCAGCTCCTTCCATTTGACCGCGTCCAACGCCGGGCGGCTCGAATCGTCGATGATAATGTGATCTCCAATCGGCTTGATCCCTTGGCGCTGCGTAGAGATGTCGGATCGCTCTGAATCTTCTACCGCATCTACCACGGGGAGTGTACTGAAGAATTGTTCGGATTAATACCTGCGGCAGAATTCCACCACCGGACATCGCGTAAGAATTCCAAATTTCACCCACACCATCTTGATGTCCGGAAATCCACAACATCTAGATTTTTACGGCATTTCCTGCCTCGCACTACAAATATATTCAAGAAAAGAGCATACTCACATCTAAAAGGCCGGCAACGCACCTGCTGATCTCCTGGTATAGCGGGTGTCTGTGGATGTCGCTATTCACTTACCATCAGGAACCGACTGTCCGTTTGCCCCCTTCTATAAAAAAAAAAGAAAAAAAAGAAAAGCGTCCTTGATATCAGAGGCTGTGTGTGTTAAGGCTTTAGTTTTATATTTAAGCAAGTTTTATATTAAAACTTTTTATATAGTTAAAAAAATGATCTTGTCAGCCACCCAGGTATTTGTTTGGTTTCCTTGATCACAAATCTAGATATTGAAAATTCTGTGGTGCACAGGCTAAGCTGACACGTGTGTAATGTCTGTGGGTATTTTTTTTTCCTAGTCTATACCGAATTAATACAATTCCGTCTTACCCACTCCGTTTATTCAGTTGTAGTACAAAAATATGTCAGAAAAGATTTTTTAAGGGTCAAAGAAAATAGCATAAGTTATGCATATGAAAAAAAAACGTTTGCCGTAAAATGTAAAAAAGTCGGGAGCGCATAAATCTTATACCGCGATACAATCCATAAAGTTACATAACAATGAAAGTATTCGTAAATATAAGAAAACAATACATTTATCGCTATGCTCGTTTGTAAATTGAAGCTGACATTCCTGAGGGTCTGAAGTTTAATTTCTCGGATGGACTCTATTGATTTTTATAGTTTTCTTAGCGAAGATACATGGCAACTAACGTAGTAATAGATAGAAGCTGCGATGAACATTATTTCTCCTTATCTAGTTAGTGGATTACTGTGTAATGGGTTTTGTATAATATTTTTGGATGTAGATGTATCCTGTGTCCAGCAGTGAACGAAATAATAATAAATATCAACCCTTATGATGGCCTAGTGGGTACGGGCTCGGCCTCTTGAGTGAGAGCCGAGAGGTCCGGGTTCGATCCTGAAAACCCCCCCCCCACCCCTGAGATGCCTAGAAATGGGTTTTTCTAAATTTCTATGTGCACCTGAACATAAGACCATCGCTTGCTCACCGGTGAAGGAAACATCGTGAGGAAACCTGCATGCCTGATAAGATTAAAAGTCTTTGAAGGTGTGTGAAGGTCACCAACCCGCAATGGGCCAGCGCATCGGTGAACTATGGCCCAAAACCGTCCTCGCCTGATTTCGAGGAGGAGACCCGTGCCCAGCAGTGGGACATATAAGTGAACGAAAACCAGTTGATGATGATGAAATTGTAATTAGCTTCGGCAAAAAACCAATTTCCTTGAGTCAGGAAACGATCATCACTTCTATACTTGTACGCGTCTAAACGTCATCATGTCATATCATTTCGTGACTCTCGTGATCGTTCATTTGAAGTAAAAAAAAAAAACTCGGCGCCATATTTAAATACGTATTCATCAAAAGTTCGTTTCAAAGATGAGTTTTTCGCTAATAACTTTTTCACTTTCTCATCGTCAACTTTTCTCTTCAAAAACTTTTTTACAAGAAAAAACACTATCTCATCAGTGAAATTAATGAATTCGTTAAACGATAATGGACCACTGAGTGCCTTTTTATGTCTTACGACTAAAGTGATGAAGTGTGTTCTAAGCGGAGAATTAACGATCATCATCATCATCAGCGTTTATCAGTCCACAATATAGGCCTCCTTTAATGTATGTCAAGACGACCGATCCATTGCCACTAGTATGGAACACGGGTCGGACACTGCACGGAGATCGCCTTCCCACCTGGTTAATGGTCAGCCAACACTTCGTCTACCTGAACCATCGAGCATATAACCGGATGGAGTAGTAATGTGAGCCAGAAAATTCCGAAACTGGTCACGGATTGGACGATGGACGTAATAGCAATTCAACCAACCAGTGATCTGTATGTACGTTCCTTTGGTCAATTATCTGTCAATGACCATCAGTCGGCCAATCAGGACGCAGAACCGTCGCAGCGTCGCAGCACTAAATTGGCGGAATTTGTACCGTACACATACAAAACACGTAACATTACCGCTCTATATCGGTTTTATGCTCGATGACCTAAACGCAACGAACGAACGACAAGGTAACGGTTCTTAGGAAAATTAATAAAGTGAAAACTTGCAATACTAAGTTTGAGGTGATTTTTGTATGATTAGAAAGAAAGGATGAATTGGACACGTGTCTGTTTATTATCTTATAGATATTTTTTTCTTTAACGCCGGGAAATGCTCTGAGGCATACCGTGCGGGAGTGGGTCTCCCCCGGCTGGTATGTGGGACTCGCTGCGCCCGAGAGCTGGTAAGTAGACGCAGCTCTACCCACTAAAACCCGGCGAATGCCACCAATGCCGCCTTTAGTGAGGTGCCCCGGGTCTGTTGAGCAAACAGGGCACCTCGACGGCTAGTCAGTCCTTCAGAGGCTCCACCTCCACAGAGGGATTGTCCCGCACCTCAGAACAACCCCTCCCAATGTCGGGACAGTACCATGGGGTGAAGTTCCCGCCCTCGTCCCTTGCCCCCTCGGCTCAATTCACTTAGGTGCTGGGCTCAACCTAGGCTACAGTGCCACACCGCCGCGACAAGGCCACAATGGTGGGGCGTTAACACGTTATCCAGTGTTAGGTTGAATTAATTAAATTACGTTTTATTAATATTATACAAATACACTTACATATATACAAATGGAAAAATATTTTGCTCTTCTTATCACCGTTCTTACATTTGTTCAGGATTCGAACCAACCACCGCTTCTCCTTGCCAACATTCTGTAGAATATAAATGCGACTTAAGTTTTCTATTAATATTTCTATACCACGCCATCATCGCCAACACCAACCCCACGAAAATGAAATTAAATAAGGAATTTAATTTTGTAATTCAGATGCGCAAAGCATTTTTGATGTCACCTCGAGACAATTCAAATATTAATGTCCGTCTCGTCAAATATTTCATATTCTTTGATGAAATCCTCTGATGTTGTTTAATAAATTATGTTACATATTTGGTAATATGCAAAAAACGTGAGTATATATATTTTTGAACATGAGGCTTGTGATTTTGCTACACGTTGTTTACGTAGAACTAGATATTACGATAACAATGAGAAGAGATAGAAGAAAGAACATACTCATTTTAGACAAGTACTACATAAAGGCGCGGCTCCACCGCGGCGCTCACGTGTGTTAAAATGTCAATTAATGCGTAGCTTGTCCGTGGGTTGCAGTGAAAACAATCACATTACTCGCAAAGCGAGACTTGACAAATGTGCTTAACCTCTTCGTGCGCCGTGGTGTAGGCGCGCCCTTCTATTAACATAAATAATTAAGATTTAGTTCTTACCGGCGTGACTACAGAAGATGTAAAAACCGTTATGGTTATTCTGATCATATTATGTCATCTTAATTGTATTTTAAAACCTCGCTATGAAAATATTAATGAAGCTTACCTAAGCATAGAAAAGTTAAAAAATTTCAAGATACTTACGTAAAAAAGATGATTATTTAATAAAACCTCATTTTCCTCTCTAATACAGCCAAAGTCATAGTGAAAATATAACTCAGACAGACTCACAAACCAGAATTGATAAAAAACGACCAAATTAGAGACATAATTTTTTACACACGCAAACAAAGAATCGAATTTGCAAATGGAGGGTCCCGGGCGTAATAAAGAACCCTTTCAATTTCCAAAACCGCCACAAAACCCTCGTTTAACGGTCGAAAAATGAAAAACAATTCCAATTTGGTGCGTCAACCGGTTGGATTTGAACGAGAGGCGACCGAGCGTTACCAGGGTGGCAGGTATGCGAGGAGGTTGTAAGATTGTTTTTGGGAAATACGTTTAGAAACATTGCTATGGTGGAATTTCTCTTGGAAAACATTTATCATACTCACTTGTTAAATAATATATTGCTCTATTGAAATAAAACTTGTGATTTTATCGTTTATAAGAGGAAGGCCAAGTTGATTTGTGGTCTGGACAGGGTAATATGCGCTTAGAGTATACATAATATTATATGGAGTGCGAGTGTCACGCCGCTTCATTGTGCCGATCGTAAGCAGATGCGTTATAGATATTTATCTATAGTAAAGCGCTGTGAGAGTGACGTTCCATGTGTAATGCAATAAAAAATATATATATTTGAAATTGGGACATTCATCATAATCATCATCATCATCAGCTCCTATACATCCACTGCTAAACATAAGCACCCCTCAATAAGCCAAGACAGAAATGTTATTGCTTTCATTTATTTTGCTTCCAGGAATCATTCTTACAAATTGGTACTTCATATTTAACCATTTTAACATAAAAGCAAATATGATGAAAAACGCGTGTTGTTTTGAAAGTGATTGAACGTTTCCAAGACAATGGGTTTTGTCTATGTTCATACCTGTGCTTACAGTTCATACTTAGTGACGCGCGCTCTATATATTATGTATACTCTAAGATTTTTTTTTATGTCACAAGGAGGCAACCGAGCAGTTGGAGCCTTATGTTAACTTCCGACGCCCATAGACATTCGCACAAATAAAAGTTATGCAAAAAAAGCGTTGCCCTCCTTTTCCTTATCCTCCCAATGGGCCACCGGAGACTCACAAACCGCATGAAACGCTACAGCATAGCTGTCACTTGACGCCGGTGTTTTGTGAGCGAGAGCTACCACCCCGGTCGTGCCGGCCAAATTCGGCTGCAAAGCAGCATGGCACTACCTCTTGACAAAATAAAAAAAGAATATGCGTAGGTAATACCTTCTGACTGAGCTGTTACATTGAGAATCGTAGAGTTGGACTTCCTTGAGGAGGCTTTGTCTTCTAAACAAATGCTTGCGTCTAAATCATAGATAGTTACGCTACATATTAAATCGAGCTAACTAAGATAAATTCCCTTGAAACTAATAATATAGGATACTTATATGTTATAAAATTGTAAATCGAGACTAAAATATTTTCTAAAATTTTTTGATGAACACAGCCTAAATAAACATTTTCGTTACCAACGTATGTAGCCGGCCTATTTACTGATTCTTAATTTCACCTAAGTAATATTTTGTAAAAGTAATTGAAAACAAAACAATATACGGGGGATTCCCCGCCGCCGCCGCGACGTCTGTCACTCCGCCCCAGCATTCTTAAATTTTAACTAGACACCTGTCTGCCGGCGAAGGTGATATTGCTGTGTGTATACTTTTGTATTAGAACACAGGAATTGTGAGACAGTAAAATAGGGGTTTGAAATTTGGTGCCGGAAAGGTAATTGAAAAACGGAAAATCAACAGCAACAACATTGTAATTCTGTTTCTGTTTCTCGATTTTTACTGGTAGATAACAAAATGCAACCAATTCTTTGATAAGCAATCCTTGTCACTTGCCATTTCCCATGAAGCTGCTATAAAGGAAAAGGTCCACCAGCAGAGACCATTTGGATAAAAAAACCTTGTCATTTCATTTTACCCAATCGCCTATTCTCATTTTTATTTACGTTAGTAAACTGAAAATGAACATAAAGTTCTTTTTTTCATACAAATAGAGACTGTGCCAGATTTTTGAAAATATCGATCAACCTGCATTGCAGTTGAGTTCATAAAAACTGCAGATGAAAATACAATTTATTTGGTGGAATTTAAAGAAATGGTTTTCAACGAGACACGTGAACCAGGTCAGCTTCGGACGGGCTATGTAATATATTTTTTACAAGTTTTTTACTATTTTAATTGGATCTTTCATGAAAGTTATAAAATATAATTTGATAGAATACAATTTCAAGTATACTCATTATTTTAAGTATGGCGTTTTATATTTGCTACAAATGCTTTAGGTGGTTTTATTAATTTTCTTTTTTACATACATGATCTTGTAGCGGTTTTAGTAGGATGGTAGTGGCAGGTAGATGGGTTGGGTTAATGCTATTTTTGATGAGATAAGAGGGCTAAAGAGCAGTCAAAGCCTTTTGGTGACTATCGACACACGCACATCTACACAACTAAAGATTACTTAGGCAGATGTGTTGTCCTCCGTTTTCCTATCTCCCCCCACCAATTGGCCACCGAAAACTCACAAACCACACGAAACACGACAGCATAGCTGTCACTTGACGTCAGATTATGTGAGCGAGAGGTACCACCCCGGTCGAGCCGGCAAAACTTACTTGACTGCAAAGCAGCATGGCACTAACTATTAACAAAATCTAAGTTAACTAAAAAAGTCCAAAGTGCAACAGCGGACAGAAATATAGTTAGTAATGATGGTGATTTTTTTTATAGAAGAGGGGGCAAACGGACAGTCGGTTGGCCTGATGGTAAATGAATAGCGACATCCACAGACACCCGCTATACCAGGAGATCAGCAGGTGCGTTGCCGGCCTTTTAGATATGAGTATGCTCTTTTCTTGAAGGTCCCTAAGCCTTATCGGTTCGTAAACACCATAGGTGGCAGCTGATTCCATATATTTGTGATAAAGGAATCTGTTAGTAACGAGTTATTAAACTTAAAAATGACGACTTATAAAAGCAAGCGGTCTGTATAGGCTAAGAATTCTTCTGCGTAATAAGTTACAGGTATCATAATACACTACTACCTGTTGCCTGCAGATTCGCCCGCGTTAACTTACTCAAACTTATTACTGTTAGTCACAGCGTGAGGACAATTGAGGACAATGGGGCGCTCAACACCAACCAGAGCAGCCCAACAATAAAAATAAACAATTAATCAATTATTAACATTAACCAGCTATGAGCGCCGGGAGTGAACCACTAGGATCCACACCCCTTGACAGGGATTAAATCTAATAATTTAACGATGACAAAATAAGAGGAGCCTAGAACCCTACTTGAGCGCGCGTGACCACCATCCACCGCGCAAACACTTTACTAGCATCAAGTGTTAAGTATAGGGATGCCGCCCACTGAGTTTCTTGCCGGTTCTTCTCAGGATAGGGCTAGGGTTCGAACCGGTGGTAACATGTCACTCTCCCTCCAACATCTCAATGGTTCCTCTTAGGCTAAACAATATTAAAATCATCATTATTAACAAAACTAAAAAAAACATTATTCATGGAACTTTAATCAAACAATGGTGCGGAACAATGGTCTGCAGAGTAAAAAAAAAAAACACGGCGTGATTTTATATAGCCTAGCCTTCCTTGATAAATTGGCTATCTAACACTGAAATAATTTTTCAAATCGGACCAGTAGTTCCTGAGATTAGCGCGTTCAAACAAACAAACTCTGCAGCTTTATAATATTAGTATAGAAAAGGGACATAATTGATTAATTCATTGAGGGAGGCCTTTGTTCAGCAGTGGACGGATAGAGGCTGATGATGATGATGATGCTGATGATGATGATGATGCTGATGATGAAGGGACATAATATAGAATATTCAATGAACGACGCCTTTCAATGACCGCCGAAACAGTAGCGCCAAAATGAAAGCTCCACGTTTCACTGCGGGTGTCCATCACCCATGGCGCTCAGATGTTGGCAGTTACCATCTATGTCGCGAGAGCCACTTAACATCTGATGTTTGTATTAAAAAGTGTATACGTGTACTCGCGTTAGATTTTATCATTCTTGACCATACATTCATGGGCGCAGGGTACAATAAAGTGGTACATGTGGGATCGTGGCTTCGATCCCGGGAAGGGCAATTGTGTATGATATAGGGATGTTCAACGTTCGTATTGGTCTTTATATTGGGTGAATAAGAATTTCTTAAAATTATTTCCTAGTAATATTTGTACCACATGTTAACGTGGTATAACTGTTTATAGA
Source organism: Helleia helle (assembly GCA_963853865.1). Classification (NCBI taxonomy): domain Eukaryota; kingdom Metazoa; phylum Arthropoda; class Insecta; order Lepidoptera; family Lycaenidae; genus Helleia; species Helleia helle. Next base: position 20,637,445 of record OY971425.1, read on the forward strand.
TTTTGATAACTGCCACAGTTTAAATTTTATTACACTTTTATCTTTTATAACATACCAATAAATCTTTATGTGCTAGCGTATCATAACATCGATGAGCAAAAAAGAAATACATTTAAAGTAACTCCTATATATAGAAAATACTAGCAAAAACGAACTGTCATACTATTCCTTACACATCAGTCAATATATGGTCAGACCAATTTGTACTAAAAACTGGCATATGTGCGTATGTATAGGTGTGAAAATGTGAATAAAAGTTATTAACCGATGGGAGGTTTGCTCCCGTCTGCTTAGGTACCACCACCAAACCGCTTTACAAGGCAGAACAGGCAGTATAATTACTGGCATCGAGGCTTACCATCATACACCTCAGGATCATCATATAAGTAAATGAGTTGCCTGGGCCAGTTCCAGGTAAACTTGTTTATGTTCATGAGCGACGTTGGCCACTTACCATCAGGTGGCACGTCTGTCGATATTTCTATGCAAATTACATAAAAAAATATATTTGATATATAATGAATGAATGATATATTGTACTCACATATCCGCATATATACTCATTTATGCGGATATGTGGACATGCAGATGCGGGGATAAATGTGGATAGCTAGATATGTGCGGATATATATACGGAAATACGACGTGCGGATATACGAGTAAGCAGATGTGTGCGTATGAGAATATGCGGTGATGTGCGGATAAGTGCGGATATGCGGCGTATCAGTGACATGCGGATGAAATTCCTGATACGTCGGCTCATTAACTTTTATTAGCAACTCAGCAACGTGTCGAGGATTGACGTTTGACGTGCCCATTGTACCACGACATGGATTTTCACAGCGTAATTTAAAACAATTTTGACCACAATATGTTGTTTGTTGTAATTTCGACTTTGTTGTAGTTTAAAATTGACTGTTCTTTAAAATAGACTATATTATATTGCATATTTTGACTTTAAATTTGATTTGTGAATTTTTGATAACGTAAGAAACATTTTGGAGAATTGTGGGGGATCGGCCGATTTTGTTTCAAGCCTTGTCGTGGCGGTGGAGCTCAGTAGCCGACGGAGATGCTCTTTGTACCCATCTTATAAGAAAAGGGGACAAAAGAGCAGGGGGACAAGGGGCGAGGATGGGAACTTACCCCATGGTACTGACCCGATGTTGGGAGGGGTTGTTCTGTGGTGCGGGAAAACCCCTCTGTGAAGATGGCGTTGGTCCCTTGAGGGACTGACTAGCTGTCGAGGTGCCCAGGTTGCTCATTAGATCAGGGGCACCTCACCAACCACCCACCGGGTTTTAGTGGTTAGAGCTGCGTCCACCTTACCACCTTTCGGGCGCAGCGAGTCCCACATACCCGCCTGGGCAGCCCCCGCGGGATGCGTCAGAGCATTTCCCGGCGTAAAAGAAAAAAATATCCATATCTCCATGGTCGAATTTCAATAATAAAACAAGCAATACGAATTGTTTTCACGTTTGTTAGTAAGTTATGTAATTATTTGCTTAGTTATTGAATTTACTTTTGTTCATTTTTCTTTATAGCATTCTAGCTAGTATCAAGTTAAAACAGCTTCCTTTAAAACATCATTTTTATTAAAACTGTTCTCTGTTTTGCTTTCTTCTTTCAGTTGAAACAAGTAAGGGTTGCTTTGAGAATATTTATCAAAGTAAAATCTTTTAGGTATTCAAAATTGTGAAAAAATAGATGGATGGTGTCTATTTTTATATTATCAGATCTTAATTACTCAATTTTTTATTAGTTTTTCTCTTTTAATGATGGCAAAGGAAGAAGGAAAATAATAAAAACAAATTAGTACATTTTCTATCAACATTTAATCTCTGTTGTAAGTACATCTCTATCCAAATCGGATCCAACATTGAAAATATCTTACCATATTTAACACATCCAATATATTAACCTTACGGGTAGGTTAATATAAGGTTTGGTAAAATCAATTACGTAAATATTGGGCACGTAATCTACTGCTTGTGTAAAGACGTTTAGGCAAAAAAAAAATGAAATTCGAAAAAAATAAAAAATTGCAAGAAATGAAATCTATTGCATTAAATCGCCAGCGCGCAATAAATAAACACAAGGTCATCGGGTTCATGTCTCGACAGCTGATCGACTTATATAACGGGGTTTTAACGATTTCATTCACGTTTTAAGAATTAAGACTGCCAGATTGATAGCAACATACACAACTAAGTACCTTTTAAAATTTACATCTCATTTAGGGTATGAAATCGTTAAAACCCCGTTACGTCAGTCGATCAGCTGTCGAGACATGAACCCGATGACCTTTCTTGTGTTTATTTATTGCGCGCTGGCGATTTAATGCAATAGATTTCATTTCTTGCTATATAATTTAATTTTGTATACCTTTCTTGTATGTATGAATTACGGGTAATTTCCAAAGTTTCTGTAATTGATTTTACCAAACCTTATATATCGGATGTGACAATGGACACATCACATTAGCACGCACTATATCGAATGACGGCCATGTTGTCCGGTAAGATTTACGAGTGCACTGATAGCCGAATCAAATCCGCCATCTTTGTTATTCCTTCATTGATGCCATCAGATGTATAAGGTTATGTTGTATAAAGAAAAAAAGGGTAGCTTTAGCAGTGTAATTATTATCACCTAGACTTACGTCTCAGGAGGACTTCCCTAACCGCCTCAGCCAGCATTGGGATACTTGGCGTCGACATATCGAGAGATGCGCAATTTCGTGGTCTTTTCAAGGCAAGGCTAAACTAGCCTCTAAGAAACTCGGCGTGCTCAGTAGGGCGAAGCAGTATTTCATGCCTTCACACTTCACACCGCCTACAATTATACAAGGCGCAGATCCGGCCTCACATGGAATACTGCTCTCACCTATGGGCTGGAGCGCCCCAATATCAGCTCCTTCCATTTGGCCGCGTTCAACGCCGGGCGGCTCGAATCATCGATAGCAAGGTTAACTCCGATCGGCTTGATTCTTTGGCGCTGCGTAGAGATGTCGGATCGCTCTGGATCTTCTACCGCATCTACCACGGGGAGTGTTCTGAGGAATTGTTCGGAATAATACCTGCAGCAGAATTCCACCACCAGACATCGCGTAAAAGCTCCAAATTTCACCCTCACCATCTCGATGTTCGTAAATCCACAACAACTCGATTTCTACGGCATTTCCAGCCTTGCACGACGAATGTATGGAATCAGCTACCACTTACGGTGTTTCCGAACCGTTACGACTTCAAGAAATGTTCAAGAAAAGAGCATACTCCCATTTGAAAGGCCAGCAACGCACCTGCTAACCCTCTGGTGTAGCGGGTGTCAGTGGATGTCGCTATCACTTACCATCAGGTGAACCGACTGTCCGTTTACCCCCTCTTCTATAAAAAAGTGAGAAATAAATATTATTATTTATAATTACTTACCATTAGACTGCTCGTTTACTAATTAGCCTAAAAAACTAACAAAAAAGGAAAATCGATTAAAATATGTGTAGGTTCTCTAGACTACAATTAGAGCCTTGTTTAGGCGTTATTCTAATTGAGTCGGTTTTTATTTTGCACTTCTTTGTCAAAGGCATTCGCTTCAAAGGAGGTTATTTTATGTAAATTACGTGAGACTGAGAAATGCAAGGATCAAAGGCCTATGGGTTGGGAAATCACACAAAGAAAATTACATCTTAAATTGGCTTTTACAAGTATCATATAATATTTTTATTTGACGCTTCATCATTTTTAGGCCATATCCTTACATACTTACGAAAAAGTTTCACTGTCAAATCTATACCTTTAAAACGGTAAAATTATAAATTATAGGTAGACCAAAAATATAATGATGTTTACAATCCCGACATTTCGGATAGTTTCTAGCAAACATGGACACGCTATCCTTGGCTATCATTAATAAACCGCGATAAAATCGGTAAAAAGTTGTTTCATTACAATAAATGAAAGCGTAAACATTAGGATTAAAATTATTAATTCATATTATTTTATAGTTTTTCTTGTATGACTAAAGTACAATGAAATTAGTAATTAGGGAGTCACTGAAAACACTTACAAATCTGATGGATTCTCGACATTTTATAATTATGAGGACCACCACATAGAGTATAGACACACCTTCTGTTTCTCTGATAACGTTTGTTGCGATTCATGGCAGGCGACGCATTGTTAAACAATAATTGTAATACCGGACACGCGTCAGAGGGGACTGAGCGTCCTCAGCGGGTGAGGCTTTCCATACGCGTGTGAGCTAATAACTAAAGGACATAAACGACAAAATGGTTTTTGTTATTTTATTGCATTAAAAACGATAATTGGAGAAATTCCTTCTACCATTTTAAATAACTTAATATGTATATAGACTATCTACAAAGAAGTTAAGAGGCTTAAACCGGTCCCGTTTGCCCATACGACGTGAATCTCTTTTAAAAAGAGGTATGGTTGATACTTTTTTCTCTGCTACAAAAGTTACCTAATCATGTTTTGAAAACTATTGAAATGAGGCTTTTATCATGAAATATTAGGTCACCAGCTTATATTTTCATTCATTTCGGAATTACTAAAATAAATTGAAATTATTGACACCAACATTTCAAAATGCGTCCCTTTTTATTGTTATAAGAAAAGCTAAAATGTATTGCCGTGATGTCTTCATTTCACACTTTAAACTAAACTAAATTTTAGATATTTTAGGTGACAACTACAACAATCTGAGAAATAATATCCTTTGAGAATCCAATTATACTTTAAAAATCAATACATAAAATTATGAACAATTATTATCACTTTATAGTTTAAACAGCAAATAACCATCGAATACGCTATCTACAAACGGTATAACGCATTCAAGGGTTGTATTAATAATGCATCTGGAAGGCGCCATTGAAACTCCATCAATAACTGAAGAGGATGTGAGTGTAATGATTGTATCGACATTGGGCTATTCAGTGGATGTGATGTTTGAAATTCTAGAAATTTCTGGACTTATGTTGGTCTAGAATTTTCGTTGTCATTGTATAGTTGTTTAGCAATGGTCATTGTAAAGTTTGGTTCATTTTATTGGACTTATAAAGATTTGAGTTTGATTAGTTTTTGCTTTTAACTTAGATTTTTAACTGTATCGACCAATGATGTTTATTTTAATAGCTTATGTCACTTTGTGATGACGTAGCATAATACTGTTATTTATTTAGTTGCATTTTTTATTCAGGTAAGTAGTTTTGTTTGAGTAAAGGCGCGGCGCCCTTCACCGCAACGTATGGAGAGGCTACGCACGTTTGTCAAGTTTCGCTTTGCAAGAAAATGTATGCGATTGTTTCCACTGCAACCACCGATACGCTACGCATTAATTGACATTTCCTTGCAAAAACCAATAAGTCCTTTCGCGTTAACTTGTAAAACCAAAAGAAACAAATAAAAAGTCACTAAATAAAATCTACCAAAACACTTAAATATGATGTAAGCGATTCTTATAAGTAATATTAGAAAACCTAGACTCATCCGTTCATCCATCCGACATTGTATATATACGAAATGGTCTCACTAATAAAAAAAACATCCACAACTGTTCCCATTATATGACGAAGTACTAGGTAAATCCCACAGCCGCGAACCAAATTATATGTACCTAATCAGCGACTACAAATTTGCCGAAGAAATGCGTGTTGTATGGCTGTAAAAATCTATAATAATTTCGTGCCAGTATAAGAAATCTGCCAGCAAACAAGTTTCGCAATAAAGTATTTCAATTCCTTCTAGACATGTGTTTTTACTCGGTTGAGGAATTCCTACAATATAAATTTAAATTAAATAATTGACATTGTGAAAATAATATTGGACGGAATATAAGTCTGAATTCTGACTATTGTTGACATTTATTAATATATTAATCTTTGACTTTCATAACAAATTTAAATGGAAAGTACCCGGATGACGAGCTTTGCTCGGTTTTTTTTTTGTATAAAATGACATTTTCTAAAAATGATTCCTAGCTAGATCAATTTATCGCCCCCGAAACCCCCTATATACTAAATTTCATGAAAATCGTTGGAGCCGATTCCGAGATTCCAATTATATATATACAAGAATTGCTCATTTAAAGATATAAGATTTTTTTAATTACAGCAACTAAACATATTAATTAAAACAACAAAAAAAAATACTGAAATATTTTTGATTACCACTTCATAATTTATTTATAATGTATAAAATTAATAATGTAAAATATATAGGTATGTAATGTAATAAATGTAAGTAGGTAAATATATTTCCACGTCATTTGTAATGGCAAAGCATGCGGCCAACCAGTTAAGATAATCTGTACAATTAACCATGCTTAAGGAAATAAATTATTATTATTATTATTATCCAAAGGATATAATGATAAGTGCATCTAAAATCGAAAGGAAATCCGTTGAGATCGTCAGCTCTCGCAGACTGAATTATTGATGCCTGCACAATGCCAGGATCTGCGGATGATAAATAAACGTCATGACGGCTCCAAGGAATAGGATGCTAGAGGATATTTCAAAGGCGTTTATAAATTTTTCGTTCCTCGGACGTTTGTGTTGAGATGCGATAAAAATACTTTTATTTTATCGCGGTTCATTTAGTTTACATTCTTTATTTCGGACACTGTATAACAACTATAGTCTTGAGGACTGGAAAGTATCGTAACAAAATTATTCTGAGATTTATCAATGATTTAAATTGCTCTAAACCAAGCAGAAAGAGCTTAGTGTCTTGAAGCTATTATTTGGTATGCTTGGTTTTTAGTTTTATAACATTTTTTATTGCACCCCAAGCACTTCTTCTTCACTTCACACTTGACTATTGAAATTACAATGTTTTTCAATAAAGGACTTTAGTTTTAACTAACAATATATTAAGGCATTTATGTTTCAAGAAAATATTTAAAGTAATTTAAGACCGTAGGACGATTTACGTCAAGATGTTAGCGTCGCATTAGATTTATAGCTGATGCTGTGAAATGGGTCAATTGTTTCAGTATTGATGGAATGGAACAAAGAAACCGCGCTAGGGAATAATGGAATATGGCCTGGACGGGTCAAGTTGTCTGGAATGGGTTGAAAAGAACTTTGAGTGCTTATTAAAAGTGTTCATCGGTGGATATGGGTTCTATTGTCGTAATTTGATGTTATGTCCTGCTATGGGGTTTTTTTAAATAGATAAACAGATGAGGAAGTATAGGATATATTTTATTTTTTTATTTTATTTTACGCCGGGAAATGTTCTGAGACATCCCGCGGGGGAGAGGGACTCCCCAGGCGGGTGGGACTCGCTGCGCCCGAAAGATGATAAGGTGGGCGCAGCTCTACCCACTAAAACCCGGCGGGTGCCACCAATGCCGCCTTTGGTGAGGTGCCCCGGATTTGTTGAGAAAATCAGTCCCTTGGGGACTGACTAGCCGTCGAGGTGCCCATCGATGGCTAGTCAGTCCCCAAGGGACCGACGCCACCTCCACAGAAGGGTTGTCCCGCACCACAGAACAACCCCTACCAACGCCGGGACAGTATAATGTGGTAAGGTTCCCACCCTCGCCCCTTGACCCCTCCTGCTCTTTTGTTCCCTCTTATTATAATAGGGGAACAAAGAGCAGTTCCTTGGCTTAATTTGCTTCGCCCAATGTACTGGGTTCACCTTATGCTACTGAGCCCCACCGCAACGACTAGGCCTGAGCCATGGTGGGGGTGTGGCCGGCTACAGTATTTAGAACTAGGCTACAGTATTTATTAAAGTAGCAGTACATTATATGACCAGCTATTGCCATTAGTATATTACATAACCATCTTGTTTTCGGCCATCACTGTAAAACAATCAGGAACAGCTCAGCTGGTAAAATCCGCCACACAAAGGCATTTTATTTTATCTGTGCACATCTGTCAACTGACCAATGACAGCTATCGCCGTTCTCTATACTGTGTTATCGGCGATCTTTTTGGGACTATCAGGTTATAATCTCGTGTGCATTGTGCGAATCCATTTGCTAATTATCAGTAATGCCTGGTGTTCGTTCATTTGAGTTGCAAAGTTGTGTTATTATGTAAATGTGATGAATTTGTGTTATTATTTCAGTTGATTGATACTTTATCAAAGATTGAATATTCTTAAATACTTTGAAAATTGAACATATTTTGTTGGTTAATTTTAGTGTAAGTTTATTGGTAATTATTATGATCTTTAGAATTATCCGTGGATGTTTGAATACGAAACATGGAAGGCTTTGCCTCATAATCTGAATGAGAATAAGACAACGAACCACTTTAGAAGAAATTTATTATTATTATTACTCACTGAAATATTACAGCTGAGAAGCTGGATTCAGTTTTTATAATCTTGAGAACAGTTTAAAATAAAAACTAATTAAGAGAGGCTTAATATATGGCATAACAGAACAAAATTAAAGAATCCTTACTCCTTACTATAATATTATAAATGCGAAAGTAACTCTGTCTGTCTGTCTGTCTGTCTCTTCTTCACGCCTAAACCACTGAACAGATTTGGATGAAATTTGGCACAAAGATAGTTTGAAACCCGAGAAAGGACATAGGATAGTTTTTATCCTGGATATCCTACGGGGACGGGATTTATGCGGGTAAAACCCCGGGACTGTCTATCTTCTGAACCACGAAACAGATTTTAGTGAAATTTGATATGAAGATACTTTGAAACTTAACATAGGACATGAAATAGTTCTTATCCTGAAAATCCCACGGGAACGGGATCTATGCGGGTAATACCCCCCGGTTATCTATCTTCTAAGCACACGGAACGGGACAGATTTGGATGAAATTTGATATAAAGATACTTTGAAACTTAATGTATGACTTAAAATAGTTCTTATCCTGAAAATCCCACAGGAACGGGAAATATACGGGTAAAAGCCCAGGACTATCTATCTTCTAAACCATGAAACAAATTTGGGTAAAATTTAATATGAAGATACTATGGAAGTTAACGTAGGACTTAAAATAGTTTTTATTCTGAAAATCCCAAGGGAACGGGTTCCCCCCATAGTTCTATGGGGGTAAAACCCCGAGACTGTCTATCTTCTAAGCCACGGGACAGATTTGGGGGAAATTTGATATGAAGATACTTTGAAACTTAACGTTGGGTATAAAATAGTTGTTATCCTAAAAATACCACGGGATCAAGATGGGATGTGGGTAAAACCCCAGGACTGTCTATCTTCTAAAATACGGAACAGATTTGGGTGAAAATTGATATGAAGATACTTTAAAACTCAATGTAGGGTATAAAATAGTTGTTATCCTAAAAATCCCACGGGAACAGGAAATATGTGGTAAAACCCCAGGACTGTATAGATATACAAATATTAGAAGATTCTAAACCACAGAACGGTGAAATTTAATATAAAGATGGTTTGAAATCTAACGTAGGAATTTGAATAGTTGTTATCCTGAAAATCTTACGGGAACGGGAACTATGCGGGTAAAACCCCGGGACTGTCTATCTTTTAAACCACGGAACAGATTTGGGTGAAATTTGATATGAAGATACTTTAAAACTCAATGTAGGGTATAAAATAGTTGTTATCCTGAAAATTCCACGGGAACGGGAAATATGTGGTAAAACCCCAGGACAGTCTGTCTATCTTCTAAACCACAGAACGGTGAAATTTAATATAAAGATGGTTTGAAATCTAACGTAGGAATTTGAATAGTTGTTATCCTGAATATCTCACGGGAACGGGAACTATGCGGGTAAAACCCCGGGACTGTCTATCTTATAAACCACGGAACAGATTTGGGTGAAATTTGATATGAATATACTTTGAAACTTAATGTAGGGTATAAAATAGTAATTATCCTGAAAATCCCACGGGAACGGGAAATATGCGGGTAAAACTCCAGGACTGTCTATCTTCTAAACCACGGAACGGATTTGGGTGAAATTTGATTTGAAGGTACTTTGGAACTTAACGTAGGACTTAAAATAGTTGCTATCCTGAAAATCCCACGAAAACGGGAACTATGCAGCTAAAACGCTGGGACTGTGTATTTGTTAAACCACTGAACCGATTTGAGTGAAAGGAGACGGTCCAAAATTGTATGGGACGTTGGTCTACTTTTGTACATGTAATGAGATGAAGGAAAGAAAATATTGAAACAGTTTTGATTTATTCATATCCATGAATTCATCTTAATTTCAGCGGTAGAATAATTTAATGTTTCCAAGATTTGCAACACTATGTGTATAAAACAATGGCGTATGGCGTATATTCTTTGGCGTTATTTGTCAATTATGGAATTATGTCATTATTGCATAGGCATCTGTCATCATTTGGTTTGTCATTGGTCAGAAATGACATTTAAAAAGTAATAATCATTCGTCTGAAGGGCGCCATCTTCATTAAGAATTGCCAACAAGTTAAAAAACTTGATATATATTTTTATTTTTTGCATGTCAATTAGTTTCTTATACTAATTTATTTTATTTTTAATGAAATGCATGTATTTTTTCTCTATTTATGGTATACTGTACAAGACCAGACCAGAATTGGACCATCTCCTTTGATATTATGGAGATATTTTGAGACCCAAGGTAAAAAACGTATAAGTGTACAAGAAGGTTTTTAGATGTGATGGCATTAACACAAAATGTAGATCACGCTATCTATTACAAAGATGCGAATCCTTATGAGGATTGCACCTTTGTATTGCAGGCGTTTATAATGAATACTGTTTCCATATATTAGTAATTTATCCAAAATGATTTATTAATAGAATTCATGATATTATAAAAAAGGAGGATACTTATATATAATAATAAAATATATGAATCAAAAATATAATATTTCTTTTTCATATTTTTTTTGCAGGTAGTAGGTACTAATTTGAATTAAAATATTTATGTATCATAGGGTAGTTTCTAATAACTTTGTAATGTTAGGTTAGGTTACGTTACGTCTGACACGTCAGTCCTCCCATGACCATGGTTGCTGTAAAGTATCCGAAACGTTGGGCATGTAAAAATCTTAATAAACCGCGATAAAATCCGTAAAAGTTATTTAAATATAATAAAAATGTACTTCTAAATTAAATAAATATATTTTATAAAAACGTACTATCGGGCCTTACAGTGGGAGTTAATAGTACCTACCTATTCTTTAAATGATAATAGTTTGTAAATTGGAACCATATTATTTGAAAAATAAGATTAAAAAAAATACTTCTTACAAGCCGACGAAGTCGCAGGTAAAAGCTATGAAATAATATACGGTACTTAAAATATCATTTTTTTTGTGTCTGTTCGTTCCGGTTAATCTCTGAAACGGCTAAGCCTGTTTTGACGAGGCGTTTACTGGCAGATAGCTGATGTTATAAGGCGTAACTTTGGCCATAAAAATAATAATAATCAATCCGAACGGCTGTAAATCTAAGTAAACGCGGGCGAAGCTGCGGGCAACAGCTAGTTTTATTATAATGCATTTAAGAATTTTATAGTCATCAGGATTCTTATTTCTGACATCACCGACGTTTGCACATTACGGTTTACGGCAATCATGGTCACCAGTGATGGTCACGAGAACGAGTTGTCAGACGTTCTCATGACACAATGTTATTCGAAGTACTCGAATGTTTGTGATCTTCTGTGGATATAGATCTTTCAATAAACGCTGACGCCTGGATAAGTGAAATTTAGTAAGGTAGTGCTATGCTGCTTTTCAGCCGAATTGGGCTGGCACGACTGGGGTGGTAACTCTCGCTCAGATAACACCGTCGTCAAGTGACAGCTATGCTGTCGCGTTTCGTGCGGTTTGTGAGTTTCCGGAGGCCCATTGGGGGATAGAGAAAAGGAGGGTAAAACATCTTCATATCTTTTGGTTGTGCGGATGTGTATGGGCGTCGGTAGTCTCCATATGGCTCCGACTGTTACCTCCATATGACATTAAAAAAAATCCGCGAAAACATTACGCCACAAACAGCTGTATTTACATTTTGTAGTAGTTGTTTATACCCTAGCATTGTTTTATCATTATAAGTGAAATCCGCATAAATATTACAAAGGATTTGAAGTGACTTTTACCTTTTACACCACAAACAGCAGTAAAGTTGTGTTGTGGGCTGTTGCATCCTCTACAGTTACGTCAAGCCTCTCCGTGATATGTGACGCTTTCACACTAATTCGTTGTACACAAAGCCAGGAGTTTTGTGGTCCTAATGTCGTCCTCAAAAGCACTCAACTATGGGGATTTTTCTTTTTGATATTTTTCTTTAGTAACATTTTGAAATCGATGAAACGAAAAATATATTATATAGGATTAAGCCTTCGATTCGGAGATTTTTATAGTATCTAAAACCAAACTGGCAACCGAGCCACATGATTGTAATTGCTTAACGTCGCACTAACAAAAAACAAATTCACCTACGAGTTCTGTAGTCCAGGCAAGTCAATTGTAGGGGTTGTTCTGTGGTGCGGGACGTCCCCTCTGTGGAGGTGGCGTCGGTCCCTTGAGGGACTGACCAGCCGTCGAGATGCACTGCTCCTCAACAGATCCGGGGCACCTCAACAAAGGCAGCATTTGTGGCACTCGCCTGGTTTTAGTGGGTAGAGCTGCGCCCACCTTATCATCTTTCGATCGCAATGAGTCCCACATACCCACTTGGGGAGTTCCCGCTCCCCCGGAGGATGCCTAAGAGCATTTCCGGATGCAAAACAAAGAAATAGGAAAGTTTTATTCTAGGTACCCATTTGGACCTAAGATGGCAAGTCTCTTGTTACACCTGTCTTTCCCTTCTTGCCCAAACATAGCTGATGTTTCGCGGAAGAAAGAAGATAGTGTTCATGCCGACGGGTGTGCGGTGTAGCGCGTCCTTTAAATAAAGCTCCAAGGTATTATTATAATATAAAATTGATATTAAATCAACCGATAGCCGTGCGTGAAATTTAATCAAAGTTTTAATACAGCGTTGCATATTTGTCGGTGTATTTCGCAGGTGTCGTTAATAATGAAAATAAATGTGGCCAGCTTTAATTACTCCAATTACTAATATTTATTGAAACAATTATAATTAGTTTTATTTCGCATATTTTTTTTGCTGTGTGGTATTCGGGTTTAATAATGTGTTGAAATAATCATTGTAAATGACAATTATTATTAGGTAAACGGCTATTATAAAAGTTAATACGAGTGAAGCTGCAGGCAAAAGCTAGTTGAAATGCTATTGCGTCAATAAGTCTACGATTTCATTTCAATGGTAGGGATAGAATAAAGTCCTTCTAAATTAAGAATTTCGAAAATAGATTCATCTAGTGTAAAAATCTTTATATAATAATATAATAATATCAACCCTTATATGTCCCACTGCTGGGTACGGGTCTCCTCCTCGAAATCAGGCGAGGAGGGTTTTGGGCCATAGTTCACCTATGCGCTGACCTAATGCGGGTTAGTGAACTTCACACACCTTCAAAGACTTTTAATCTCCTAGGGCATGCAGTTTTTCTCACGATGTTTCCTTCGCCGGTGAGCAAGCGATGGTCTCATGTTCAGGTGCACGTAGAAATTTAGAAAAACCCATTTCTAGGCATCACAGGGAGGTCAATATCGAACCCGGACCGATCAGCTCTCACTCAAGAGGCCGAGCCCAAACCCACTAGGCCACCATCGCTCATAAAAAATATTTATACTGTATTCTAAATGTCACTTATAATAATATCAACCCTTATAATATGTCCCACTGTTGGGCACGGATCTCCTCCTCGAACTTCACACACCTTCAAAGACATTTAATCTCATGATGCATGCAGGTTTCCTCACGATATTTTCCTTTATATTTTATTGTGTTACAAAGTAAATGGTTTGTAAAAGAATTAGAAGTGAAATAACTAGAAGTCGGCATGTTATGTAGGAGCTATGTATATCTTAGTAGAGTGTTAGAGTAAGTAACATTATCCCAATGACTTGAGGAATAGTTGTGTCTTCAAATCGTCCATCTTCTTGGACTTCGACGCTAGTATTCTACAAAACTAGCTAAAACTAGCTAACATGCTAGTTTTGTTACTTTTACTTTGTTGTTAGTTAGTGTTGGTTAACTTATTGTTTTATAATGTTTACGCGAATTTCACTCATTATAATGAAACAATTTTACGAATTTTATCGCGGTTCATTAGGTTTTTACAGGTTTTTATATGTCCAACATTTGGGATACGTCCTAACGATACAAAGTTATTAATTCGTTAGTTTTGGTTAACTTCTTCGACTCTTACTATAGTTTATAGGCCCAGGGCTAGTACATACACCTAATGCCATTCATAACACAGACGGAAAGAAAAAATGACTTAGCGATAATGTAAGTCATCTCTGACCGACTTAATACCTTGTCAGTCATACTTACTCCAGCTGTGTGAGTGGATCAGGGGGAATTAACGACGGATCAATATCTAAGACGGGCCCCCACGCCAGTTCCATAGTCGATGGGGACTGCGAATGTAAGGAAATCGCTTACAAAGCTATAATAGGCTTAGCATAACGACTGAGTCTTCCTTGTTTAGGTAAAAATATGTCATTGATATGGTATATAATGTACTGATGTAACTAGGGGCCGTACGATCGTATGTACGTTGTGTACGTTTAGTAAGAGGTAGTGTCATTCTGCTTTGCAGCCGAATTGGGCCGGCATGACCGGGGTGGTACCTCTCGCTGACATAACACCGGCGTCAAGTGACAGCTATGCCGTCGCGTTTCGTGCGGTTTGTGAGTTTCCGGTGGACCATTGGGGGGGTTGAGAAAAGAAGGGCAACGCATCTGCATAACCTTTGGTTATGCGGATGTCTAGGGGCGTTAGTAGTCACCGTAAAAAACGTAGGGTAATTGATTTACTTGGGACCAGTTCGAGAATATCATGTAGAGCACAACCGTCCCACCGTCGATGTCCAATTTTTAGCTGGCCTTAAATATTACTTCGCTGGCGCGTTGACCCCAAATCTTAGCGTGCGACACAAGATTCCGCCATTATTTACCTACCTAGTTTGTCCCCAAACGAACGAAAAATATTTCTTATTATTCAGTAAAAAGAACAGAAATAACTAAAATGGATATCAGTAGAGTTTTTTTCATTAATTCCAATCTTAGAGCGATGTAAATAGCCAAAAAATACATTTAAGATATACAAGAAAAGTAAATCTAAATCCTAATGAAAGTTTGTGTGAGTATTTAATCAAGAAAACCAAAAAAATATACATAGAAGGCTGCTAGTACAAGAGTCAGCCATTTCTTTGAACTGAATAAACGTAATGTTCCTATTTTTGCTGCGCCATTTGCAAACGGTGACGTAGAAATGACGTCATAACTAGGGACGATCAATTTAAGTTTCAAATTGTATCAATACTATTTTTTATATTACTCAATTATAGACAAAACAGTAGATGATCCAGAAGATAATTCAACATCTCACACAAACAAGATGTCCATCTATATAATAAAGAAACATTGATGCAAAGTTTATTACCTTTGTTGCCGCTGTTTTGAGAAAAACAGTTAATTGAAGTGAACAAAATGAAATTAGACTTATAATTATGGAGGAAATCAATAACATCTCATTAAATTGTAGAAATAAACACAAAAAAACAAAACACGTTGTCGCGTATTAAAATTTGTTTTAAATATTGGTTTACAAGCCAACGCTTAGGCCTGCCTATCGTTTGACAGGCTCAGGCAGAACGGGACACTATCGTGCGCGCTGCCGGTGTTCATCAAGTTATCTTATATAGATATTGGTGCCAATAAACGGTCACCCGAGAAGTACTGGCTACTTTTTGTGTCGGGTTTTTTCATGGTCTTCCCATGACTTTAGTAGACCTGTAAAAATTAATTTATTACGATGAATGAAATTCACGTTAATCATATAATCGAAGGTATCATCCAAAATTCTTTTCAAGTCAGACCGTGGTATTTCGAATCGCAAACATGTCTGAGAAGCGAACTTCATTAAAATCGAATACGGTACGTAGATCAAACAAACGCACGAATAAAACGGCGTAGAGTAATGAAAAGTGTCCGGAAATCTGAGGCAGATAAGCGGAATAGAAATGTGAGTACAGGGAACTGCGAACATCGAATGCGGTATATATCTATGTTAAATGTAGCATTAATAATAATAATAATTCATTTATTTCAGGTTAATCACCCATAAATTTATATTTTAATATTTATATAATTTAAATTTTAATATTGTACATATATATGTACAATATTAAAATTTAAATTATAAAAATAATACCTAATACTAAAATCAAATACTAATAGAATTAATTTCGAAAAGAATTACAAATTAAAATTTAAAATTTAAATACATGTATGTTATATAATTACTTAATAATTAATTATAAAATATAAAAGGACGTTATAACTTCCTCCCCGGTTTTGGCACTGCTATATGTAAACTGCAGCAGTGCCCAATATACAGACAGTCTAGCCATTGCCTTATTTATAGTAAAGTTGTTATATGAAGGAAAGAAAGAAAGAAAGAGAAGTGGAAGAAGACACTGTGTCCACTTAAATAATGGGACAAGGAGATTTATGAGGAAATTATTATTTGAATAGAAGAGGAAGCAAAGTGAAATAGGCCACGTTAATACCCAGTGAAGCCAGTTGTTGGTAAGTGATCTCCGATATCTATAGCCATTACAGGGCTTACAGGTGCGTTGCCGGCCCTAAGTCTCTAAGTCACTTGCTTGTTTCTCACGTGTAACAGCTTTGATACGTTTCGGAGAGAAGGGCAAGATAGACAGAGTAATTACTGGCACAGAAACTGAACATCTTATGCCTCAGGATAGGCAACACATGAATGAGTTACCTGGGCTAGTACCAGGTAAACTAGTTTATGTTCATGGGCGACGTTGACAACTTTTTTATGTTAGTTGGATAGGCAAACTGGCAAACGTGCCATCAGGTGGCATGTCTGCTAGTTTGTCTATCCAACTAACAAACATTTTTATTTTTGCTTTGGTGTAATCATACACTTGCCGAAATACAACGATTTATAAATTACGTACATAAAATATATTGTCAATTGACTTAGAACTAATCAGGTGAATGAGTTGTACTTGGAAAATATCATATTAGAAATTTTGTTTCGTACCTCCTAGTGATTTAGTACGCCATGTAGGAGCGTAGTACAGGCGAATGCAAATTTGTTAAAAAATCAAATGCAAGAGAAATCAGATTTCCGATACTAGGATTTATTTTTGTTTTTTATCGTGTTGATGCTACAGGGTGGACGTATGATAAGTTTTACAAAGCGATGGTGAGATAAACTTAGACGGATAAATTGACTAAGTAGTAGGTACATCTCACTTCCTTAAGGTGATCCTGTGGTCTGTAGATCGACCCTTAAAAACGACTGAAGATGCTCGCAGTGGTTTTAGTTTGAATATACACAACCCAAATAAAGCATTTCCCTGCGTAAATAAAGGTTCATCTCAGAAGTGCAGTGGTTTGTAGGATACAACAATTCTGTGTCTCTGGTACTCATCCTCGATGAGGGATATCCACGGGATATCACAGTCAGCGACATTATAAAAGTAGAGCTGAGGTGTCTCAGATTCAAATTTAGAAAATATTAGAATTTATATATTACAACTAGGGTTGCAACTATATTTTTACCACGTTAATATCGAAAACATCGATACTAGTGTTAGAATCAGTTATCGATACTGTTATCGATATTTGTATACCGTAGAGCTTTCGTTTTTCGTCACAATAATTTTACAAAGTGAATATCCATAAAGATAAACATTGAAACATAATCAATGGTGTCAAATCTACATACTACCGTTATCTATTACTAATAATAATCTTCTAAAAATCTAATTCTAAAAATAAGAATTACAAGATTAAAGTGCAAACCCCTTTTAAAATAAACAAATACTACGGATATAATAAATACGAATTAGGAACCTTTAAGAAAAGGGCATACTCATATCTGAAAGGCTGGCAACGCACCTGCTAATCCTCTGGTGTCACTTACCATCAGGTGAACCGACTGTCCGTTTGCCCCCTCTTCTATAAAATTGTTGTTTGTAAAGTTGGCTTACGGACGATAGTTTAACGTGCTAACGTCATAGCAAAACGCAAGCGTACAATGAGCGTAACGGGACAATGAGCGTTACGGGACATTATCGTGCATGCAGCCGGCGTTCATCGATTTATTAGACGTTATCACGTCAAAAAAATACTTTTTGCGGATTTTATCAAGGATTATTAGGATTTCTGAAATTTCGAATACCTGAGCGCCGTAAGTGCCGCAAAAATGATTGCTGAAAAGTATCCGAAACGTCAAGATTGTAGATAATATAATAAACAAAGAGTTATTTCATTATAATTAAAGTTCATGGAAATATAAGAAATCAGCATATAAACTTCTAGATCTGGAAAATCAAATTTCCACATCTCAAATCTTTGTCAGTATTACCTTGCAAAACTTACATAAGCCAGCTTAAGAATACAGTAAGCCTATTACGAGAAGGTCTCTTATAAGCAAGGATTCGGGTTTTAATCCTTCCCATTCCTCCAGTGAGGTTTTCAAGATGTACTGCATACTTTGACTACGTTCTGCCTTTGATAATTCCTTTGGCCGCCTTTACTGCCTCAGACGAATATTTTTAAATCATTTTTGCTTAAGGTATTTTAATCATCTTTAGGTTATGGATTGGTTAGAACGTTTTGTAACTCACGTATTCTTTGAGATGATTCTCTTTCTTTTAATAATGAAATAACTCTTACGGATTTTATCGCGGTTTATTAAGATTTTTACAAGCCCGACGTTTCGGATACTTTACAGCAACCATGGTCACGGGAGGACTGAGGTGTCATACGTCCTAACGATACAGTGTTATACGTAACTGCCCATCAATATTTTGGTTAGTCCTATCTAAGCAGAAAGTGCAGTATCACGTCAAGCATGTAAAAATAAACCGCGATAAAATCCGTAAAAGTTATTTCATTACAAAGATTACTGATATCACGCAAAGAATAAGCTCGTTGAAGTGGCAGTGGACTGGCAGTGGTGGACACACTCAGAAGAACCATTTAGGTAGAGTGTAGACGAAGTGTTGGTCGGCCATTACTCAGGTATGAAGACAATCTCCATACATGTGTTAGATGCGAATAGCGAGGGATCGGTCATCTTGGCGTTCATTGAGGGAGGCCTATGTTCAGTAGTGGACGGATAGGAGGTGATGATGATGATGATATAAAGATTATGTTTATCGTAATCCTATATAAGACATGCGTCCATTTAGACTATTTTAGGTAATTACCTCTTTTTTTTCTTTAATGCCGAGAAATGCTCTGAGGGATCCCGCGGGGGAGTGGGTCTCCCCAGGTTGCGCCCGAAAGCTGGTCAGTGGACACAGCTCTTCCCACTAAAACCCGGCGAGTGCCACCAATGCCGCCTTTGGTGAGGTGCCCCGGATCTAATGAGCAAACAGGGCACCTTGATGGCTAGGCAGTCCCACAAGGGATCGACGCCACGTCCACAGAGGGGTGATCCCGCACCAAAGAACAACCCCTCCCAACGTCGGGAGAGTACAATGGGGCAAGGTTCCCGTCCTCGCCCCTTGCCCCCTGTTCTTTTATCCCCTTTTCTTATAAGAGGGGTACAAAGAGCCCCCTCGGCTCAATTAGCTTTGCCCAAGGTGCAGCGGCTCACCCTAGGCTACTGAGCTTCACTGCCACGTCAATTCCTGAACCATGGTGGGGAAGATACTTATGTCATAAGCATAACGATGATAATTATAAAGTTTTAAAAGTAAATACGAATTTGTTTAGATTGACTCATTAAATTAAGATTAATTGTTATTATGCAATTAAGTCTGTTCATTGTACAATTACGGGCCTGTCCAGAATTTAGGTGCAGGAATATCCTAATTCCTATTCATGGGTCGGATGTCGTGGCCCGCAACGTGACACGAATCGTGCAATCGCCTTTTATTGTATTACAACCGGTCGGAATCGGTTATAACCGGTTATGGCCGGTTTTAACCGGTTATAACCGGTTATATCCAGTTATAGCCATTTTTAGTGAACATTAAATGTGTCTGATGGTTTAACGCTAATCCGATTTTAGAATATTAGATAATGTTGTATTTAAAATTTGTTAATGTATCTGTGATGTAATATTTATTGGAAATAGTTATAGTTGTGGCGCTAGACTCAGAACCGTATACTTAATCTAGGGATATACGCAATAGCATTTTCTGAGGCATCCCGTTGGAGAGTGGGTCTCCCCAGGGTATGTGGGACTAGCTGCGCCCGAAAGGTGGTAAAGTGGACGCAGCTCTACCCACTAAAACCCGACCAATGCCGCCTTTTATGAGGTGCCCCGGATCTAATGAGCAAACAGGGCATCTCGACGGCTAGTCAGTACCTCAAGGCATCGGTCACGCCACCTCCACAGAGGGGTTGTCCCGCACCACAGAACAACCCCTCCCAACGTCGGGACAGTGCAATGGGATGAGGTTCCCATCCTCACCCCTTGTACCCGTGCCACTTTTCGCCCTCTTCTTATAAGAGGGATACAAAGAGCAGGTCCCTCGGCTCAATTCGCACACCCTAGGCTACTGAGCCGCACCACCACGACAAGGCTTAAACCATGGTGGGGAGGCGGTAAGATCCCATTTAAATACTTAATAATTTAAATACATAAAGTGATCGCCTTAACATGAAATACTATAAATCGTACATAAAATATTTTAATTCAATACGTTTCTAAGTTATAACTTTGAAGAAAAATATTTAACATAGAATCCGTCCCATCTTATTGTCCTAATATATTTAAATTCTAACAAGGTTAGTACAAAAAAGGCTGCATTACATTTACAGGTTCACCGGTACAAGATCACGTTTTCCCGCTCATTACAGTTCAAAGGACTTCGTGATGGTATAGCCTGTTTTAAAACGCTTCTAGTTTGGACTGGAGATTTTTTCTTCCTTTTTAAATACGCCAGAATCAATGTTAATCCAGTATTAAATATTTGTGTAAATTTGTTATGGTTATAATAAAGAATAAATAAAGTGGAGGCACTTAAGGACATATCTTTAAAAATTACAATTTGAGGTTCGAAAAAGGTCTCTATATGCCGTAAAATGTGATTACCTTAAAATAGGTGTTTGTCCACTTAAATGAATGATTAATATGTCCTAAATTTGTATATAATCTTTAAAAAATGGCATAAAAAGCTCTATCAAAGCTTAAAATATAGTTGTCAGTGCAATATATCTTCACAAAATTTCGTGGTATCACTACATAGAGGGGGAAACGGACAGTCGTTTCACCTGGTGGTAAGTGATAAGTGACATCCACAGACAGTGGGCCACCGAAAACTCACAAACCGCACGAAACGCGACAGCATAGCTGTCACTTGACGGGTGTGAGCGAGAGGTACCACCCCGGTCGTATCGGCCCAGTTCGGCCGCAATGCAGCATGGCACTACCTCTTACTATTCAATTTGTTCGTTCTTATATATACATCGAGCATATAACCGGAATAGATCGGTAATGTTATGTGTTTTGTATGAAAACAAATTTCCTGCAAATTATTTGTGCTGCGCAGTATCTGCACTCCAAATGGCCGACAGTCGGCCATTGACGGATGATTAGCCGATGTGACGTACATACAGATCACTGGTGGTTGAATTGCTATTACGTCAGTGACAAATCACTGACCAGTTTCGGAATTTTATGGCTCACATTAGGTACAACTCTATCCGGATATATTCTCGATGTTATGTTTCGGTGCTAGTTATCAAAGCGAACGAAACCCATGCAGACGGGTGCGCGGCAAAAGTGTATTTGTTTAGGCTCGAATCTCTTCTATGCGTTTGACTCAACTTTATATTTGACGTCCTCTGTGGCTCAGTGGTAAGCGCGTTGGCGCTCAAGCCGGAGGTTGCGGGTTCGAATCCCGCCAGGGAACAAAAATATTTGCTGTGTTCCTGGGTCATGGATGTGTATTAAATATGTGTATTATATAATAAAAATCTTAAATCTATGTATAGTATAAAGATATTAAATATTTTTCCGTTGTCTGGTACCCGTACAAGTTCTTCGAGAACTTATCACGGAACCAGATTGACGTGGTGTGAAAGCTTCCATAGATATTATTATATTATTACATATTATTATTATTATTATGGTTTTCAATTTTCCTAATTCTCCCATTTCTGGGGTACGTATATCCAAAGATGCGGGCTTTTGGCCAAGACATCTTTGGTTAAATATTTTATTATTATTATTATTATTATATGGTGCTTTCTTAATAGAAACACCTTTCCTCTTCAATTGGTGCACATTCATACCGATAATTATTTTATTAGTAATTGATTTTGGGAAGAACATATTTATCCTAATGCAGAGTGTCAATATAATTGTCACCAGTACAGCCGCGGGCACTATCTACATCATAATATTAGAGGCTGTAATCTACCATGACTGAAGTGATGAGAATTACAAGATTTGCTCGTTAATGCTGCGAGTTATTAATTTGGGAACTGTCACGGGAGGTCATTAATCTAAGGACGAGTCCCGCGGCGACTGATTCGTTTACATATTAACAAGGCATGGAGGTCATGTTGAACATGCCTGGCTACATGACTTAAATCCTAATTTAGCATGACTTTTAGAAGTTTCACGAATCGAGCCTGCAAAAACCGTGGGCCCAAGTGTTGAAGACATTTTTTGATGTTAGTCGAATGAAACCGAAGCACAGCAAAGCCGTGAAACATCTTTGCTGTGTTTCGGAGAGAAGGGCAAGACAGGCAGTGTAATTACTAGCACCGAGACTTAACATCTTATGTCTCAGGATAGGCAACACATAAATGAGTTGCCTGGGCTCGTTCCAGGTAAACTAGTTTATGTTCATGGGCGACGTTGACCACTTACCATCAGGTGGCACGTTTGCCAGTTTGCCTATCCAACTAACATTAAAAAAAACAACAAATTAGCAGACATGGCTTATGGTAAGAAGTCACCGTCTTCCACGAACATAAACAAGTTACGCCGGGAAATGCTCTGAGGCATCCCGCGGGGGAGTGGGTCTCCCCAGGTGGGTATGTGGGCCTCGCTGCGCCCGAAAGATGGTAAGTGGACGCAGCTCTATTCACTAAAACCCGGCGAGTGCCACCAATGCCGCCTTTGGTGAGGTGCCCCGGAACTAATAAACAAACCTCGACGGCTAGTCAGTCCCCCAAGGGACCGACGCCACCTCCACAGAGAGGCTGTCCCGCACCACAGAACAACCCCTCCCAATATCGGGACAGTACAATGGGCTGAGGTTCCCGTACTCGCCCCTTGCCCCCTGCTCTTTTGTCCCCTCTTCTTATAAGAGGAGTACAAAGAGCCCCCTTGGCTTGGTTTTTTTTGTACAAACACACTGCCGCAATAATATTTAGTATAACGTCCGGATTTGATGCATTAAAAGATTTAAAGATGGAACGAGCGGACATAGAGAGGCCTCTCAGTAATTAGGTACTTTGACTGGAATACGTCAATAATTTACAGAGGCTGTAGCTTAATATCAAGGAGTTATATTAGCATGTTGTATTAGCTGTTTATAATACTACCTGTGACTATGTTTTATGTTACTTGCATATGCACAGCTAGCTACCTAAGGTTAAGAGGTCAGCGTCACCCATGTACATAAACCAATTAATCCTGATCTTCTTTTCCAAACAAAGCTGTTTCATGGAAATAAGTAGTATGTATATGGTATATACCACCATACTACTTTTACGAAGACGAAAGCGCGGACATCCCTAAATTATATTAGGTAACCACTTTTTAAGACAAGAAAAAATAATTCATAGAATGATATAATAATATGTACAACAATATTTAATACAGCTGTTGCCCGCAGCTTCGCCCGCGTTAACTTATATTTACAGCTGTATCCGGAGTGATGATGATTATTTTTGTAGCCTAAGTTACTCCTTATAACATCAGATATCTGACAGTGAAAGTCCTTTCAAAATCAGCCCAGCCCTTTTTTAAATTAGCTGGAACAAACAGACAGACAAAAATTGTAAAAAATGTTATTTTGGTATATGTACCGTGTTTACATTCATATGCATTTGGTAAAAAGCTGTTGTTTTAATATTACAAACAGACACTCTAATTTTATTTATCTGTATAGATATTTTGAGAACCACTGTGGTGTTGTATATTAAATATCGTATAGCCAAGAAAAATGGACGGAGAAAGTCGATAATGATAATGAAACACGATAAATAAATTTCTAGTAGAAGTTACGGGCAACAGCTAGATATGTATACAAAAGATAAATCTGAAAAACCACGAATTCAAAATTTAAAAAAGTGATGAACGCCAGTTCGTGCCCCCAAATCTCATTAGGACCTTAAAAATAACTCAAAATAAGGAGCAATTAATCATTTGGCGAAACATTTTTAATTTTTGCTCTCCAAATAAAAAAAACCTTAAAGAATCGTGAGTGCGCGCCAAATTACAAGGTTCTTTTCTTTCATTTAATTTTATCCCTTTGTTAGACCAGCTGGCTCTTATTAAGGCTTAGATGAAAACGTGTAACAAAGTGTAACAAAAACCCTGTATAATGCTTATTTTTATTGTTCTAGGACTCTTTTATTATAAAATATTTCGCAAAAATGTTACGTATTTTCGGCTGTATATTCGTCGCTTTATCGTAGAAAAGGTTGGTGTCAAAGTAATTGTAGTAAAGTTTTTTCGCAACAGGAACATACTTTATTTATATAGCTCATATGCGTTTGTGACAGATGGATATTTTAAGGGTTCCGTTCGTAGGTTGCCAAAGAAACCTTAACTTACTATACAAAGCTTTATTTTTGAACGTAGATGCTTGTTTTCACATATTATTGCGTTTAATATAAATTTTTGCAGCGTATTTCGAAGAATATTAAGAACTGAGTATTGGCATTATTTAAAGTTTTTTTTTATTAATGCTATGGTAAAAATAATAACCATACACCAAAGTAAAGAGATAGTTTTATATAGTTCTTGGATTTTTCTAAACACTAAATCCTGAAATCACAAATAAGACATTACAGATATGCGGGTTTATTAGAATAATTTATTAGATAAAAAGTAACTATTTAATCTCTATCGTCATTCCATTCATAATATTGAATCACAAACTCTAAAATAAGCAAGAAAAACTATATAAGTCGAGTATTCTCGAAAACGTAAATACCACGAAAACTCGATTCCAAATTAGCATCGAGTATCCATTAAGAGCACTTATCTTGGTCAACCAATTACTATCGCATAAAGTTGAAACTGGTGAGATCCATCTCCAAGTTAATTTTACCCGGGGAAATACAAGGGTCAATCAAAATGGTATTCCGAACAATTTTTAGTTTAGTCAACTTTAAATTACTGATGGAAACGCGCTGCAAGTTTAATAGCTTGGCGTGGGGCTACTGTGAAATAACGTGGCCTATACTATGGAACGAAATTTATATCGATATTATCGCTACAATTTTAATGATGGTTTTTTCATGTATATGGTAATATCTCCATTTTTTATTTTACGCCAAGAAATGCTTTGAGGCATTCCGCGAGGGAGTGGGGACACTCCAGGCGTGTGGGACTTGCTGCGTCCGAAAGATGGCATGGTGGACGGAGCTCTACCCTCTTAAACCCGGCAAGTACCACCAATGCCGCCTTTAGTAAGGTGCCCCGGATCTGTTGAGCAAACAGGGCACCTCGTCTAGTCAGTCCCTCAAGGGGCCGACACCACCTCCACAGAGGGGTTATCCTGCACCGCAGAGCAACCCCTCCCAACGTCGAGACAGTACAACGAGGTTCCCATCCTCACCCCTTGTCCCCCTGCTCTTTTGTCCCCTCTTCTTGTAAGAGGGGACATAGAGCAGCCCACCCCGAGCCCCACCGGCACTAGAAGGCTTGACCATGGTGGGATTATAACCACAATAATATTACTTAATTTTACATGTATCCAGTTTTAAAATATTTGTTTTCTGGAAGAGGAAGCGCGGTTTGAGTTAATAGTTTGTGCAGATATGTTTATATTTACATATTTTATATTGGTTCATTGCAGCATTGAGAGTTTTCGTCAATTTATTTTGTATATTTTACTGTCCTCTCCGTATAAAGTTTCATATTATTATGGTGCATAGCGAAGAACATAATAAGGCTCCCGTAGTATTCGTGGGCGATACTGACCACTTACCGTTAGGCGTCTTGTCTAATGTATATAGGTAAAGATTTGTATATAGGTATATAAAAAAAACAAAACAACGGCGATTCTTGGTCTAGCGCTGAGGGATCCCAAAAACGTGTTTCTTTGGATAGATATACTATAACAAATTACGGTTTCAGATTTTTTTACCATTTTGTGAGACCATACAAAATTTCATGATGATTTGTCAATGAAAAGTATAGAAAGATTTTGGTTTGGCGGACGTACAGACAGACAGACAGAAAGAAAAAAGGATAACGAAATAAATCTATTAGCCTTATATAAGGTTAATAAAGTTTTATTTTGTCATTTTGAGGAACGGTATCCTAAGAAATAACAAAGATTAATAGAGAATAAACACAAGAAAATCATATAAGTACATCATTAGCAAAAAAATGCCTCGGATCAAATAATATGCAGATTGTCATTATATGACGATATAAAACCTTTTTCATCACAAAGAAACTCAAGTTAAGCCCTCTACGATATGACAAAAATAATATGCGAGGACGGTTACCGCAAAATGTCGCGCAAATTCTAAAAGGACGTTTGATCTTTGTCAACAAGTATTTCGTGTATTCCTTTAAAGATTACGCCGGTATTCGGCAAAAAAATTGGCTCACATGAGCTTAGTTGCTACCCAGCTTCTTTCGCTCTAAAATTGATAAAACTTTGCTTCATATAGCTCCTAATACATATTGTGACATATACAGTAGAACTCGGTAGCGTAATCGTATTGATCACGTTTCATACGATTGTAATGAATAGGAGGCGTGTGTACGGTTTGGGTGCCGAGATGATTCTCTCTTTATTTAATATAAACATAAACTTATATACTAAATACATACAAGAGCACCACATTTCCATTCCTAAAATTTAAAAAAAATCTTAAATATACTTTTACTTTTACTCGACGTTTACTTTTAAAATTGATGCTAGATAGGTCCCTGTGTTTTTAAGTTCAAAACTTGCAATGATGGTAAAGCGAATAAAGAGGGACTGACTGTCCAGATCTCTGCTAATTTCGGTATGTCGGAAAAGTTAAGTTTGCTATTAGTAGGTAATATAAGCCGAAATATCCACTTTGTTCTCTGGGTGAATGCAAAAACGTACTGCAAAAGTAAAATTATATAAAAAACCTTGTTATGGCCAATGAATCAAAATCCTTTAGTGAAACAAAAGTAAGTGATTATTTTAAGTTGTAGATATTTCAACTAGTGTTCCAGGACCTATGACCGCTGAAAAAGATTTTTTCTATTTTCACAAAACACAAAAACAAATAAGATAGATTTCTAAATCATTGAACACAATTAAAGACAAGAACAAAATATGTTCAAAGCCCAACATATGCACCATCTGCTGGGAGGCACTCATGAGCTAGATTAGTGAGATAAACAACCGGGATATACGAACGTTCGTACAGCGTAACAGATGTAATGCGCTTCATACTTACTGCGGTTTGACGGACACTGTTTTGAAACAACATTAAGTTAATATAGTTTTACTTTATGAAAGTTCGTGATAAGTGATTTTTGAAGTGAATAACTTCTTATGGGAGGGTAAACCGATTTGTTACGTAACGGGTTACGGTGCGTATTTTATGTATCTAATTTGAACTATTTTATATTTCAATATAAAATAGTTCAACTTAGATTAATTTAAGTCATCACTTCTGTCGGGCGTCCCGAGACGTACACATTTTTTTATAACATAATATTCAATATACACAAGAATATTACTACGGGATAAATGAAGAAAGTCAAACTAGAAATAAACATTTAATTTAATTATTACACTAAAGTTTTAATGATTATTATATTTTTGCCATTTAGTTATCATTTTTTACACAAAAATTTTAACCCCCGACGCAAAACCAGGGGGTGTTATAAGTTTGATAATAATCTGTGATCTCGATTTTATGAGAATTAGTCCCATGGTACTTGTATCCGATCCCGAAATTATTTTAAAGTAGCCTTTTTGTGTGTGTAGATAAGACCCAAATCAGCAGTATTGGCATTGCATTTTATGCTACTAAGTTATTACTATAATATTATTAAGTATTTATTAATAATAATTTGTATTTAAAATTTTAAATCATTTTAAAAGTATCGTTTTTCAGCGACTAATATATCGTTATAACGCAAAACGAGTGAAAGCACGTTGTATAAAACCACAAGCTGTGGTCCACTAGACATTAAAACAAGTTTATGGGAAAAATGATAAGGCGTTTCAAAAACACTATAAAACTGAATTCCTGTCATAAAATGTTTTGTGTGTTTTTTATTGCACTTTGATTGCCGATGATGTATCCTGCTCGAAGGACCAGACTTTTTATTTCATTTTTATTCCCCTTCTTTTGAAGTTATCTCGAGATGTTTTAATAAAATCCAACTGAAATGGAATTGCAAATAGATTTTTTAATGAAATAGACCACATAAATATTCTAAGACTTGAAATATGAGAATAAAATTTTAACACTCTTCTTGAGGAATATCTACGGCAATCTAAGTTAATAAACAAGCCATAAAACGTATTACTACAACATTTACAGTTACGTATAATATATTTATATCTATTATATACATTAATGTAAGATGTAGTACAATTTTTTTTTATTATTATAAATGCTGTTTTTGATATTGTTAGGAACTTTGCTAGGATAATAGATAAAGTTGCTCATGACAACTTTGGTCGAGTGAAGCACACGAGTCTGATGTGAAACATCAAGCATGCCTTAGAAGTAAAATCGATTCGAATACCGTGACAAAAATCGGCGTGACGCTGTCATGTCACGCATTGTTTTTTTTTACCAAATATGAATTATAATATTAGCATAATAGTTTATATTTTCCGGGCGTTATATATACATTTAGAATAGTTACTGGACGCTTCGTTTTAAATCTTTAGTATCGTCAGAAACTTAGGTACTTGGTAAAGGCTCAAAACGCTTAGGAGTTAAAGTTAAATTTTAGTGAAAAATTGGCAAGCCTTTCAAACCAAGGATGCATTTTAATAAAACCGTGGTTTTCAGTGAAAAACCTATTGATCGTCTAATAGCTGTACCTACTGTAACCCCATACATTAAACCGTTATTGTCCCCACCAGGGGTGGTGTACAATGGCACGGTTATTGGCATTCCAGCGACGAGACCATTGTGAACCGGCTAATGACAAATCGCTGAATCTCGACGCAAACGCCTCAATGGCGATATTGGTATATTGATTGGTACATCGCTGTTTGCTTTCTTGTTACACGATATGCGAGGTATCTTGTTTTAGATATTTCAATTATGTGTTGCATATAATATTTCATCATAGCATTTAATTTTTGTTCATATAAGTTTCATTATTATGTCATACGTGTTTCATCATTGTGTCATTTATGTTTCATTTTTGTGTTATACATTTTTCATTTTTGTGTCATTTATGTTTCATTTTTGTGTCATACATATTTAATTTTTGTGTCATTTATGTTTCATTTTTGTGTTATACATATTTCATTTTTGTGTCATTTATGTTTCATTTTTCATAGCTTGCATTTGTTACAAATACACTTATTTTTGTTCTATTCCACTGTGGTTTATTAAGATTTTTTGCAATTTAGATACTAAGGATACAGTAATATAATAGTACAGTAATAATATAGTATAATAATACAGTAATTGTAGATACTTCATTTTTCATTCAGGTCGCATTCCACTCAATGTCACCTATGATTACTTGTATTATCAAAAATCGATAAAAAACTGATCAACTGATGTTGACTGTGATCTTTGTCGACATTCTTTGCTATCCATAGATCCCTCATAAAGTACATTAATATCTATAACCATTCGACTATTTAGCCCTAATGATATCCAATTTTTACCAATTTATGAAACGACAATACTGCTTATTGTAACAATAATAAATGATGTTTTTATTAAATATCCGTAATAAATGATATTTGTTTAACGCCAATAATAGCGGGAATTAATAAAAAACTAGGAGTTTGTAATTGACACATTTATTTACTTTATGTAACGTATTACACTATGTTTTATGAAAGGAATATTTTTTTGTATATCGAAAAGCTTTTTTTTTTCGGAAGGGCAAGACTTTTTGGCCTGATGGCCTTTAAACTCAATCGGTAAAGTTAGTGATCAGATAGCTCACTTAACCCTACAGTGCATGATCTTTTATTTCAGCCTCAAAAAAATACATAAGCTTGCAAATGTGATGCTATTTCTTGGAAAAATATTTAAAAAAATCGCAATTCCTTAGAAACGGACTTATGGATGTTTTTGTGTATGACCCACATATGGTACATCATGCATTTTATGTAAATCTGTATTACGTATTATAAAATGGTATTATTGAAATAACTCATTATAATCAAACTTTATTCTTGAAAATTGGATGTTTTATGTGTGCTAATTCAGTCTTTGTTTTATTAACCTTACAATCAAAGTATTTGTACTATCTAAAATTGGTACTTTTCGTGAAAGATAGGTTCAAACAAAAACAGGATATAAAAAGAACAAAAAAAATCAATACTATTTATGGAATGACAGAAAGCTGTTCTTTTCCTTGATGAGACAAAGTCAAGTGATACAAGTTACATTTCTGGCCAGTTACAAAATATTTTCCCTTACAAGCAAGTAACTTACAAAGCTGCCTAGCACATGCCCAAATAGGAATGTCAGGAAGTCAAGAAGGTTCCGTCGATTTGCTGAAATCCTTAGGTGGTACTTTGAATTTTAGCTTTTTCTTCTTTCTTTCTTCAAGTATGTCCGTAACTAATAAGGATGGTCTTCCTTTCTTCCTTCTAATCGATAATCCACCCAAACACAAAGCTTTGTCCACTTCTAGCTGAAATTCTCGTAACTTTATCATTTTTGTCCTTTATGTCTGCATCCCTACTTTTATATAAAATCAAGCTGTTTATCAGCATTACATTTAGCTAATGGTAAAAAAAAATGTGTAATAAAAGTGTATCGCACTTCGTAGTTTTTCAGTCACTGAGTGTAATAGTGTCCATTATGAGTGGTATACCTAATTCAGAATTCCACAACTTGCGGATATTTAGTTGTGGCACTAGTCCTGACGAGAGGCAGATACCTAAATATATTTTGAGCTCCATCTTTGTAACTGTAAGTGGCTTCTCTTCATGAGGATCCTTTTGAATGCTGTATTTAGCAGACTCTTCAGAAATGAAGATCCAGCAAATCGTCGTCAAAAAAGTACAAAAAGTACTTATAAAGGTGTTTTAAAATCAGTGTGTGGTTATTTTAATCTGTCATTACCTGGTCTGGTCACATCATCACGTCGCCAAGGTGGCTGAAACTCCACCTTCCTATATATATTCTCCTTTCTTTGGCTTGGGCTTTATAGGCTGTAGGATAGGCGAGAAGAAGGGAATAGATGTTGCCTGCGCTCGTGATGTCTCGTCTAGGTCTAGGATTTATTTGCCTGAAGCTAGAATGTTGTGGGGTAAAGTCGGCTAAGCTGGACGTAACTAACACACTACTGCTTGACTGTGGACTAGATATGCTAACGATTTCATCGGAATAATCATCTTGTAGTACTTTAGGACACTCCTCTACTTTGTTCATCACAAAATCCTGGATTCTGTATAAGATGTCATCACAATCCTCATCAGACAGCTTCAGGTCATCGTTACTAACAGATTGAATTTCGAGAAATTGTTGATTTGCTGCAGTATTCAAGCTTTTACTTCGCCTCATCTGCTAATAATATGTATATTTTGAGTACACTGATTGCTTGGTGTGCCATATCAGTCACATACAAAAATGTGGTGATTCTATCTACTATTTATCAATGGAATTACAAGATAACAAGTAAAATTTGTTATTTTATATAAACATTAACTTAACTCCACTAATTATTTCAACGCTAAAATATTCAATTTTATATATTTTTTTGTATTATTTATATGCCGCTCGTTAACCGTAATCAACATACCGCCCGATTTGAAGAAAACATATATAAATGTTCATTCAGAGACATCTAAACAAAATATCTGGTACTCAATTCGACACTCAAATATATTGTAGTTAATCTACTCAACAGTAGATGACGGCTCTTAGATCAAGTTTTGAAATATATACATATTTTTGGTATGTCCCATATGTGGGACACTATGCGCTGTAGGGTTAAGAAATATTCGAAAGGAGGACGCCCCCCTCCGCGCACCGCAGGCGGCGCGATACATCGCGCGCGCATCCCTCTGTAGAGGGAGGCGGGTCATGTAGCGTAGTGCTACCGCTGTTAGGGCGGTCTGGGTTTGCGTCTCGTATCGCATTCGAACCTATTAAGCTTTCGCGGTCGGTCCGGATCGATGTGGTTTCCATGAGTAGTGGGCGACGTTGCTTACGACCCCGAGGCCAAAGCGGTATGCACCTTGAAATGTAGAGATTGCCAAGGAACTTAAACGTATGCCCCGTGTGATTAGTTCTCAAGGTGAAAAGCTCACATTATTCGTCAGCACTTACCCTTCCCCACCACGGTTCAAGCCTTGTCGTGGCGGTGGGGCTCAGTAGCCTAAGATGAACCTAGCACCTTGGGCGGAGCCAATTGAACCGAGGGAGCTGCTCTTTGTACCCCTCTTAAAAGAAGAGAAGACAAGAGAGCTGGGCAGACAAGGGCGAAGATGGGAACCTCAACTCATTGCACGACATTGGGAGGGGTTGTTCTGTGTGTGGGACAACCCCTCTCTGGAGTTGGCGTCGGTCCCTTGGTGGACTGCTAGCCGTTGAGGTTACCTAGATGCTAGAGGTTGAGGTAAAAAAAGTGCTTACCCTTGGATGCGATAGATTATAGATTAGATAGTAAATTGGTCTGTACCTGTGTCAGAATTACGCTGTAAGCGCTAACCGTTTTATTAATGTCATTATCTTGTTTTTTGTAAGTTCGATATACAACATATAGTGGACGAAGTAGGTGGTAGTAAATGGTGAGCGTCGCCCAGGAAAATAAACGAGCTTGCCTGCAACTAGCCCAAGTAACTGATTTTTAAGGTAAAAAAGCAACGCCTCCTTTTCCTTAAGTAGCCTGCATTAAACAAGTATGTTTTTGTCATTACCTACATTTAATATTGTTTTTTTTTATGTATTTCAATTGTATAACTTGTACCTACGAAATAAAATTATTTTAATTTAATTTGTTGCTTGTTCTGAGACGTAGTATTCTTCTTTCTAAAATTGAGCAAAGATATTGCACGTAACAATCAAGTAGGATGGTGGTACACATGCAGACAGCGTGGTACAAGCGCATCGTTCCAACCAATTTTACTTCTCACCGTATTGTTGTTTCGTAGCGCTGCTACGCCAACGTAACGAAAGTCTAAAGTGCATTTTGTTAGTGATATATTAATTGTACCTATTTCTTATTCAAACTTAATGATGGCGACAACTAAATAATTTAACTAAAAATACACGATACTAATTTAGAAGTTAACTTTTTATTTAATATTTTAATGTTTAAATTCGATACCAATGAAGTAAATATAATTTAAATGTATCACCTAAAATACGCAGGTTTACTGCATATTATAAAAAAATGATCCTGCATTTATACAAAATTCTTAATTTATTTTATTTATATGCAATGCAATGAAAGAGCCTAAAAAGTCGAACAAAACTAGGTAGATCATGTATACTTTATACAAAAAACTGTCCGTTTGCCCTCTTCTATAAAAAACTACCACAAAAGACGATGCTACGAAACTAAGAAAACGCAAATCTTAGCCGGACCAATCGGAAACGCAGCGGCGTAAAAATCGGTAAAATATGACCAGGACTACATAAATGATGAGGACTGTTCCGGTTTTCAGTTCTTAAGTATATAGATTTTGCGGTGCTATCAGGAGTCCAGCTCGGGTCGTTAGGCACGAACCGTCTTGGCTGGACTCCAATCTAGATTGGAATTTCTGGACTACAAATTTTGGTCAGTACAGAAAATTTCAATAATTTTTATTTCGTGACGCATATTTAAGGTTGATTAAAATTACAAATTTTGAGTTTACATCGTATCCATTCAACCGGTGAAGGAAAAATAGTAAGAAAACTTTCTGATAATATTAATGTTGAACGCCTTCTCGCCAGATTTCGAATAAAAGTCGCTTAAGGTATACATCTAATTCATTTATCTATCACTATGTAATAAAGTTAGGTAAAGAAACAAATTAGTCACTCGATGGTTTGTGGTCAAGCCATGCCCAAGCCCATGGTTCAAGCCTTGTTGTGGTGGTGAGGCTCAGCAGCTTATAGTGAACCCTGAACCTTGGGCGAAGCAAATTGAACCGAGGGAGCTGCTCTTTGTACCCCTCTTATAAGAAGAGGGGACAAAACAGCAGGGGGACAAGAAGCGTGGATGGGAACCTCACCCCTGTGGTGGTTCTGTGGTGAGGGACAACCCCTATATGGAGGTCTCTCTCTCGCAGTGAGTTCACATAAAAAATCATCAAGATCGGTCCAGCCGCTTAGGAGAAGTTCAGTGACATACACACGTACAGAAGAATTATATATACAGGGTGACCTGAAATTCGATACATTCCTTTGAAAGACAGAAAGTAGACCTCATTTACAGTACTATTTTTCATGGCATCCCCTATCCGAAAGTTGATATTTACAAAGTTATTGAAATTTCAAAATTTTTTTCTTTATTTTCGACTTTTTGACTTTGACATGACGTATTTTTTAAAACGTTTGTCTTTTTAGTGATTTTTTTAATATATTTTAACCGTCAATGAGTCAAATAATATTTTTAAGGAATAAATAGGGACAAACTAAGCGAGAATTTTTCATTATGAGACATGAAACAGAATTTTCTTTTAAGAAAAATGCACCTTTTTCTTAAAGATGTTATTTGTCTGGTTGCTATAAGAACAGGGTCTACCTAGTTTGGCATCAGATGGCCGTGTGCGAGTTGTCCCAGCATATTATTATAATCTAAATAAATATTTTTCAAAATTATGAAAATTAATGCTTTATGTTGTTAAAGTTGTTCGTGAAAAGCGTTTGTTAATAATAATAAATATTAATATCAAACTTGAAAATCAAATCCTTCAGTAAACAAACTTCGCACAACTCCCCACTCTTATTAAAACGGAACCCGAGACCTTTAAATTTCCTTATAAATGAAATAAAACCTATGGGGTGCATAAAATAACTATAAAATCGTCGATCTTGTACAAAGCCAGGTAAGCTTTGAAATACTAATGCTTTTTATATTCAACTGAAAATGGCGGTAGATCAAGGGAAAGGTTGAAGGAAGAATGAGGTGAGCACGGTAAGTGGACACCGTCGCCCATACGCTCACAGCTTTAAAAAATGGGTGCTTTTAGCTCCCTCTTTGTGTGGGGCTTTGCTTTTCTTCATTTTTAGAAGGTAAAGTAAAGGGACAGTTGCTTCACCTGGTGGTAATTGATCACCCATATTTTAAGACACTTCTAAGCCGCAGAGTGTGCAGGTACGTTCACGGTCTTTTAAATTTGATTCCTTAAAAATATGTTTCTTTTTTAAGGTTCCTAAGACGTATCGGTTTGGAAATACCGCCATTAAGTGTGTGTCGCCTTCACAGCTTTCTTGGTAAAATTTTCACCTACCGTTTTTACTCTAGGGATGGTGAAGGAATTTCTGAAGGAAAAGAGCTCCAAGATAGGTAATGGATTGATAAGATTCTAGTCACGTACGGAATCACGGCAGTTTCATGTAGGAGGTAAGGAGGCCAGTCGGACAACCCTAGCTTGGTGGATGATATAGGACTTCTTTATTTGAAATACTAGTTATTAGTTTCTGTCTTTTGTAGTTTTCTTTTTCTTTCTTTATTTCCGATTCTTTCTTCTACTATTACTAATTTATTATAATTGACGATCCCTGTGGCTCAGTGGTTAGCGGAGGTAGCGGGTTCGAACCCCGCCAGGGAACAAAAAGTTTTCTGTGTTCCTGGGTTATGAATGTGTATTAAATATGTGTATTTTATAATAAAAATCTTAAATATATTTCCGTTGTCTGGTGCCCGTAATACAAGTTCTTCGAGAACTTACCACGGGACCAGATTGACGTGGTGTGAAAGCGTCCATAGATATTATTATTATTATTATTATGGCTTAAATGGCTAATATTAAGTACTAACTAGTAACTAGACGGATTAAAATAATAATAATAATCATCATCATCAGCCTCTATCCATCCACTACTGAACATAGGCCTCCTTCAATGAACGCAAAGACGCCCGATCCCTTGCCACTCGCATCCAACGGACCGGTCACTGCACGGAGATCGTCTTCTCACCTGGTTAATGGTCAACTAACACTTAGTCTACCTAAACGTGGCCTCCACTCTTAAACCTTATTGGCCCAGCGGTCATCCATTCTCTTGAGTATGAGACCAGCCCACTGCCTCTTCAACGAGCTTAATATAATATAAAGTAATAATTTAAGGAAATATTTTTCCAATTTTGGGGCGGGTAAAACTGCGGAAACTAAATATTAATGAACAATTACACCACGCTAACCTGTGATAGGTTAAGTAACAATAAAAAATAAAAAAAGGTTAAGTAACAGTCGTAATAGTAAGTCTGTAAGAATTTTTGCTACATTAAACCTACTTCAGGTGTAATAGATTTTTAAATTCGTTCTATTTCAAGTATTTGTATTCTTACAGGACTTATAACGTGATGTTCTTGAATATTTATTAAAAAACTAGTTAGAAAGTTTTTACCAACATTCTATGTGCAATATTCTTAGCTATATAAAATGCAGTATTCTTAACTATGTCAATATTAATGTGTTTTCGAATGTAAGGGCCAATTTCGTAATTAGTTAATGATCCTAGAATTAGTGGACCCGCATATCGCGGTTGCTTTATGATGGGATTAGGGAATCTGCATATTAAGATAATTCAGATGCCACCGTACAACAAACGTTCAAATTACGATACATGTAACGTATCGCCGAACATGAAAGGTATATAAGAAAGATTGAGGCACCTTTAACATCACCATAGAATTCATAACAGTGATTGGTATTTTTGTTTGTTTGTCTGTGCACGCACGATGAGCGTGCATTAGTTGCTTAAATGTGTTTTTTTATGTCATTAAGAGGCAACCAAGCAGTCAGCGCCTTATGGTGACTACGCCCATAGACATCCGTACAATCAAAAGTTATGCAGATGCGTTGCCCTCCTTTTCCCTATCCCTCCCAATGGGCCACCGGAAATTCACAAACCGCACGAAGCGCGACAGCATATTGACGCCGGTGCTGTTTTTACTAGCTGCACATTATTTTTTTAAAGTAAATATAGTTTATAAAGAAAAGTTATATCCATTTAAATAATCACGTCGAACATAACTTATGCGAAAATGAGTTCTGTTTATTTTTAAAATTCTCAAAATATTTCTTACAACCTAACACAAAATCCAGACCACTGGTGTTCGCATTTCGAGTACTTGTAAAGATTTGCAATGTAAATGCACTCTGTCTATCCTTCCTGTAATGAATGCCCAGTGCCCGTCGGAAGCTCCAAAAAGCTGTCTATTAATTTGTACGAGCTTTCAAAGTTCAGCATTTGAAAATTACTCTGAAAAACACTGTTAAAGCTAGCTTCAAATAATTATTGAATTTCTTTAGTTTTCATTATATCTTCGTTTATTTCATTTGGGATCTGAAGCGAAAACTCAATGTTTATTTTTATTTAATTAAAAACAAATCCAGGCTAAAAGGCTAAACAAAATATGGAAAATAAAAAAAAATAATATATAAATCATAAATGTTTGAGTTTTCCTTATATCAAACTTGTGAAAAAAAAATAAACATTGTGTACTTCTCTTGTTCATGTATGTAGTTTGTGCATGTGTAACAAAGTACATATATATAATATATGTATGTACATATATAAAATACATAGGTACTTTATAAACTAAGCCCTTTTTCACCTTTATATTATTCCAATCCGGTTTAGATTAGATAAGTAACTAAGAAATGTCATGATTACCCGAATACATAGAGCATATAACCAGAATAGAGCGGTAGGTATAAATGATGTGTTTTGTATGAAAACCAATTCGCTGCGCCGGTTCCGCGCTCTGATTGGTTGACTGATTGCCATTGATTGATAATTGGCCGATAGGACGTACAAACAGATCACTGGTTGGTTGAACTGCTATTGCGTCAGTGACAAATCACTGACCAGTTTAGGAATTATATGGCTCACATTACAGCTCTATCCGGTTATATGCTCGATGCCCGAATATGTAAGTCGCCATCAGCGCCAAAAAAAATTGATAACGAGTTTTTCCCGCAGCATTTCTATACTTAGTCTACGTTACTAAGACAACATAGCATTAACTATACCATTGAAAGAATATTGTATATCGGATCAGTAATTTCAAAGATAATCAGACAACGAAAAATATCCTAACTTACAAACGCTACATTTTTTTAATAATACTAGCTTGTTGCCTGCAGCTTTGCCCGCGTCAATTTAGATTTACAACCATACCCGGATTGTAGATAATTATTTTTATAACCTAAGCTATCAGGTATTATAACATCAGCTATCTGCCAATGAAAGTCTCATCAAAATCGGCCCAGCCGTTTCAAAGATTGAACGGAACAATAAGTCAAGCAAAAATTGTAAAAAATGTTATTTTGGTATATGTACCGTGTATAGACAATTGAGCTAAATAGAACCAAATTCACACATTTAACGAGAATTCCAACAAGAATGGGACAAAACGAGATTACGGGCATCGAATCTGGGACCTCGTGATATATTAAATTTTCGATAACATGTCCTCAAAGGGAGGAGATTGCATCGCGCGTGCATCTGGCGTTCGTTACCATTTATCCAGAAAATCTCCAGAAAATAGATTTTCTGGGAGCATTTGCCCGGAAACATATGATAGACTGTTCCCGCGGGTTTGCTCATCTTGGCTGGTAAGTTTCCTTTACCTGCTTTAAAAGTAAACGATATGCATTAAATATATTTTTAATTAATAATTTATAACTTTCGCAAGAGTATATTAAGTAAATGAATTATAATTATTGTTTTAGATTAATTAATATTACTATTCCCCGGGTATCATTAGTCATTACCTGGATAGAAAAATTGGTTCGTTTCACCTTTACAAGTTTGATCTTTACAAGATCTAACCTTTACAACATTTACCAAGCTCAAGAATTAAAATGCTAAACGAAAGCCCCTTTCATATGGCTATTAAAATCTTTAATAAATTGCCAAACATTATAAAAAACGAAGAAACAGTTGTAAAATTTAATAAAGAATTTAAAAAAATCTTGATTAATAAATGCTATTACTCGACAGCTGAATATTTACAAAACAAAATTGTGTAGGAAATAAAATATATTGGACAATACTTAACTTAATAAATTTTATCAAAAAAATATTTTGAATTATCAATTATATTTTAATTAATTTTTATTTAAATTAAATTAATTACATCTATATAATAGCATAATAAAATAAAAATTTGGACATTAAAATGAATAACATAAATTCTAATTTAAAATTATTTCTATATATTATAATAATGCATGTTTTTGTTATATTATACATTAGTATTTGTGTTATTAGTAGTGTTTATTAAAACAAGACTGTAAACTTGCCCTCCCGGATATTGAAATGCTTGAAAAAGGCGCTAAGTTATAAGTACTTTTATAATATGTAATTATGAAACCATTGCAGTTGCAATAAATATTTTGAATTTGAATTTGTTAAAAATTAAGATCTTTTACTTGTTTTTTTATGAATAAACACGCCAAAAAGACTTATAGCTTTGCTTTTCTGTACTAAATTATTGGGTAGCACTACTGCCAATTTATACACGTTGTTTATATTATGAAAAACATTAAAAAACATTAATTTATTACTCAGTATCGTGATAAAAAACAAAGTTCGTCAATCATTAGAAGTCGTTTTTAAAAGATTTTATTAATATAACCTACAAGTAAAATAAAAGAAACATGAAAAACAGGCTGTTGCCGACAGCTTTTCCTGCGTTAATTTGGATTAAAATATCTGGAATGATAATGCTTATTTTGTTCACCAGCTGGATCCAACCTCAAAAACATTACCACGTCATATAAGTATAGAAAATGAGTATGTATTTATTTTAAAGCGAGTAACGATACAAGTATTATTCAAGCAAACCCGTGGCACCAGTTAGTCTAAGTAATATCTATACAATATCTCACAGGCCATGTGGCCTCCCGCCAGGCCTGGGTAACGTCGTTTCCCTCTGACACATTTCTTTATAAAACGTTATTATATTAGACAGTACGAGAACGTCACATGTGTAGGCACGCGACGTCGCTTGACTTTGATTCATAATCGTTTTCTTTTATGTAAGAAAACTATTGTTATTAATAAAAAAAGATGATGGTTTAGTTGATAGGCTCGAATAAAAAAGGAAAAAAATTTTTTTTGTGATTCCCAAATAGTATTAATAAAAATAATACCAATATATTTTGAAAAACACAGCTTTTAAATACCATATAATATCTGTGATATAGCATTGATAATAAAATCGTTTATGTGCGCTAGATCCAATACAATAGTGCTCAAAACGTAAAAGTGATACTGGATGTTTCGGAACAAGCTTTTGTTTTAAATACCATATAACATCTGTGATATAGCATTGATAATAAAATCGTGTATGTGCGCTCGATCCAATACAATAGTGCTGACAACGTAAAAGTGATACTGGATGTTTCGGAACAAGCTTTTGTTTTAAATACCATATTATAATATCTGTGATATAGCATTGATAATAAAATCGTTTATGTGCGCTCGATCCAATACGATAGTGCTGACAACGTAAAAGTGATACTGGATGTTTCGGAACAAGCTTTTGTTTTAAATACCATATTATAATATCTGTGATATAGCATTGATAATAAAATCGTTTATGTGCGCTCGATCCAATACGATAGTGCTGACAACGTAAAAGTGATACTGGATGTTTCGGAACAAGCTTTTGTTTTAAATACCATATTATAATATCTGTGATATAGCATTGATAATAAAATCGTTTATGTGCGCTCGATCCAATACAATAGTGCTGACAACGTAAAAGTGATACTGGATGTTTCGGAACAAGCTTTTGTTTTAAATACCGTATTATAATATCTGTGATATAGCATTGATAATAAAATCGTTTATGTGCGCTCGATCCAATACAATAGTGCTGACAACGTAAAAGTGATACTGGATGTTTCGGAACAAGCTTTTGTTTTAAATACCATATTATAATATCTGTGATATAGCATTGATAATAAAATCGTTTATGTGCACTCGATCCAATACAATTGTGCTGACAACGTTAAAGTGATACTGGATGTTTCGGAACAAGCTTTTGTTTTTCTACCATATGTACATATATCTCGAGAGTTCAAATAGCCCCACCATGGTTCAGGCCTTGACGTGGCGGTGGGGCTCAGTAGCCCAGGGTGAGCCCAGCACCTTGGGCGAGGCTAATTGAGCCAAGGGGGCTCTTTGTACCCCTCTTATAAGAGAGGGGGACAAAAGAGCAGGGGGCAAGAGGCGAGCACGGGAACCTCACCCCGATGCTGGAGGGGTTGTTTTGTGGTGCGGGAAAACCCCTCTGTGGAGGTACCCTCGGTCCCTTGGCAGTCCCCCAAGCTGTCTAGGTGCCCTGTTTGCTCATTAGAGGCATTTTAATTGAGCCGAGGGAGCTGCTTTTTGTACCCCTCTTATAAGAAAAGACCCCTTGACAAAAGAGTAGGGGAACAATGGGCGAGGATGGGAACCTCACCCCGTTGTACTGTCTCTAAATCGAGAGAGGTTGTTCTGTGTGCGGGACAATCCGTATGTGTAGGTGGCGTCGGTCCCTTAAGGGACTGACTAGCCGTCGAGGGGCCCTGTTTGCTCAACATATTCGGGGCACCTCACCAAAGGCGGCATTGGTGGCGCTCGCCGGGTTTTAGTTGGTAGTTTCAGATGCGTCCACTTACCACCTTTCGGGCGCAGCGAGTCCCACATACCCGCCTGGGGAGACCCACTCCCCAGCTGGATGCCTCAGAGCATTTCCCCTCGTAAGAGAAAAAAGGGGAATCGAAAATAATAATATAATATTATAATATAAAAATATTGAACCTAATATAATTAAATATTGAAAGACGGCAATATATTAAATAACTAGTAATATAACATTCAAAGCATCTAATTTTATAATAAAGGCTTGATGAAAAAATTCATATACGGGGCCCAGGTGAGCGTGTAACGTAATCACGGCAAAACCTTGTTGGGGCCTTTGAAGGTGTTTCTTTGACATTAATAATGGTAATATTATATTCGTAAGTTGACGTGAAACAAATGTGTAAGATATTGTATCGTGTAGATATTTTTATCTTAAATTAAATAACTTGTTGATATACGCATATGCATGCTTACGCAAATGTTACTTTTTTAATGAATTTTTTAAAGATT
Organism: Helleia helle; assembly: GCA_963853865.1. Taxonomy (NCBI): domain Eukaryota; kingdom Metazoa; phylum Arthropoda; class Insecta; order Lepidoptera; family Lycaenidae; genus Helleia; species Helleia helle. The sequence goes on from OY971425.1 coordinate 20,680,159, forward strand.
TTGAATGAAAAAATGAAACAATTTTTACGGATATTATCACGGTTTATTAACATTTTTTCAATCCCGACGTTTCGGATACTTTACAACAACCATGGTCACTCTCAGTCATCCCGTGACCGTGGTTGCTGTAAAGTATCCGAAACGTTGGGCTTCTAAAATCTTAACAAACCACGATAAAATCCGTAAAAATTGTTTCATTATAATGAGTGAAATTTGCGTAAACATTAGAAAACTTTATGGTTCTTTTTACTTCTAAAATATTTAAAAATATATTTACAGCTTGGCAAAAAAGAGTATGACGTGGCGACAAGTGGAACTAAATATTTTACTAAATGGAAGTCTAAGATGTTGACAATACTTGGACGTCAAATACTTGAGTTTGAGTAACGTTTAGTGTTTCACATTTATTATTAACGATTTGATTAAGTTTTCTTACTGATTTCCCCTAATAAGATGAGACATAAATAAGAGTGGCGCCCTAATTTTTTCCTAACTCTTTTTTGCCAAGCTGTACCATGTTTTTTGTATCAGTTTCTTGAACAAGATTCAGTCAATTTCGAAATTCAAATCATTCGTAGACAATGTTAAAATATCGAGCTCCGCGACATAAGAATGTAAAAACCGACATAAAAAAATATAGGTCCTTGCAAGACCTTGGCTAATACATTTCTCAAACTAAATTAAATTATGAAGTAATAAAAAACTCGTTAATTTGTCGATTGAAAGTTACCCCAACCGTTCCCTTTGTAAAGTTTTTCTTTGGCTCTTTCACGCCTTTTACAATAATAATTATATTTTTTTGGAACTTCATGTTTATAGTGTGACGGGTGCTTACCGCGTTTACAGGTTTACGTATATTATTTTTATAGAAGAGGGGGCAAACAGACAGTGGTGACGATGGTAAGTGAAAAGCGACATCCACAGACACCCGCTACACCAGAGGATTAGGAGGTGCGTTGCCGGCCTTTCAGATATGAGTACGGTCTTTTGTTGAAGGTTAGTTGTTATGTTATGTTGTATTAGTCGTTCGATATTTAGATTAATACAATCAGGCTTTACTTTGCGGAAATCTATATTTTACAATATTATATATTATGTTTGGGTAATGTATTCATATTATGTAGAGTATAAAAGGAGGTGCGCATGTATCCTCACCATGGTTCAAGCTTTGTCGTGGTGGTGGGGCTCAATAGCCCTAGGTGCATCTTAGGCGAAGGCCAATTGAGCCCAGGGAGCTGCTCTTTGTACCCCTCTTATAAGAAAAGGGGACAAAAGAGCAGAGGGAGCAAGGGGAGAGTATGGGAACCTCGCCCGATTGCACTGTCTTGACGTTGCATTGGGAGGGGTTGTTCTATGGTGCTGGACAACCCCTCTAAAGAAGTGGCGTCAGTCCTCTGTTTGGCGTCAGTGCTCAAAGAATCCGGGGCACCTCACAAAATATTATTGGGTGGTATTGGTGGCACCCACCGGGTTTTGGTGGGTAGAGCAGCGTCCACCTTACCCTCTTTCGAGCACAGCGAGTACCACATATCCACGGGGAGTCCCCTCCACGGGATGCTTAAAACCACTTTCAGGCGCAAAAAAGGTGCATATTAACCATGTATACGCACATTTACGCTACTTTTTTCACGTAATGGTGCTATCAAAATATCACATCGTGTAAACATATTAAGAGACGCATATTACTAATGAAATATTGAAGTACCCGCAAACTTTAAACATTTTAAGGTGCTGGTGGTAGGCATTAATTATATATCGGCCATCTTTAATATTCACGGGGCTGAGTAATTTGAAACTATTTGCAGAGAGAACACGTACAAGTAGGTTGCCCTATTAAAACTTAAATACCCAAGACGGTGGAAAGCGGAGAGTTGAATCTTATATTACGAGCAGAGAGTTGGAAATGGAATGAAAGGGAATAAGAAATAGAGGACGTGAAATTGTTGCTACATCTGAGACATACAAACAATATGAATTCGGGGACGAGGATTCGGTTGGAATTATTTAATATTATATTTAAATCGTATTTTCCATTTTTTAAGAAGTAGGAGTTTTATAATATTAACCATCAGTTTCTAGCTGTTATAAACATTCAAACCAGTTTACCAGATTAAGCTCAATCCGAAAATCGATGGGATTCAAAGGGTAATAGATCCTCCGAGACTAAATAGAGATGGGGGTCCCACAGGGGTCCATTCTAGGTCCATTTCTTTTTCTTATTTACATTAACGATTTACCGTACTTAGTTTAAGATAATCAAGAAATAGGTAGGTACCTATCTCTTCTTATTTGCTGATGATACCTCACTTATTTCTTCAAGCAAACGACAACAAACTAATTATGACGAAGTAAACATGTCAGTCAGTTCTGCAGCATATCTGATGAAGAAACGGCGCGAATAGTTTATCTTTGTTACTTTCATAGTATGTCTCATGTCTTATGGCATACTGTTGTGGGGAAATGCTGCCGAGATCAATAATGTTTTGTGCTGCAGAAGCGGGCTATCTGTGCAATTTACAAGCTGCCCACCTATTCAACTATGATAGACAAATTGGAATTCTGATTGTCGCCTATATACATATTAGAAAATTCACGATGTCCAGTAAAATTCACAAATAAATTAAAAAAAGAGCGTTTGTGTTGTAAAGATACTTTGTTGATACTATTTTGAATAAAAAAATGAATTTTATTTGAAAAGCCTTGTCAATGTGTGCCTATTTTGAAATTTTTGAAATTTTCATTTTCTTTGTATTCAGCCAATTATATTGTTTTTTAAACGCTTTATATTTACTTCACCTGTATGTTTGTATGTATGTAACCGACTCCTTTGGACTTGATTTTGACCCACTTTTTTATTATGTGTTCGAAGATATATTTCTGTTGCAGGAGCCAAATATTTACTTTCTATACCTAACTGTCTAACACTTATAGCATAAACGACTTCTATGCAACTCATAGCTGAGTATTAGTAGGTATCCTCTTTGAAATCAGGCGAGTAGCGTAGTGGGAGTATAGTTGGGATAGTATAGTTTGAGAATAATTTTTGTCTTTATTTTTTTTTAAACTTTGATTCTTGTTGGCGAATTTTCATTTCTGTTTATTTTTCTACTTTTTTGATGACCTGTATACTCTTTTAAATACAATAAATCGTATCTGATATTCCTCACTCTTATTACCAAATGTTTATAAGGAAAGGAAACCATATAAAAAGAGTCACATTTAGTTGTATAAATTGTGTACCCGTGTGTATTTGCGGGCCTGGCCTAATTTGAGTTTATGAGTCGGGCTCGGGCGTCCTGTGACGTGGGCTGGCAGTGTGTGGCGTTATACCTTGGCACCTGAATTATATGAATACACGAAAGTGGTGTGTCTGAAATAATGAGTATTTGATAGCAAAACTGTTTGAAACTGGTATGTGGAATACCAAGTTTATCACTTATTGTTTTCTAATGTTTGCGCGAATTTCACTCATTATAATGAAACAATTTTTTACGGATTTTATCGCGGTTTATTAAGATTTTTACAAGCCCGACGTTTCGGATACTTTACAGCAACCATGGTCACGGGAGGACTCCGTGACCATGGTTAATAAAATCCGTAAAAAATTGTTTCATTATAATAAGTTTATCACTATTGTTTCGTAGTGGACGGTACTCAATATGGCTAAGATAAAGGTGCCGAAATATTAAGCTCTGCAACATAAAACCAGTCTCGTATCGGCACTCGAACGAGGTGTACGTTGCTACTATATATTGTGTATCGCGCGCGCATTAATTCTTCGTGTACCCCGCACGTACCGATAGGTTTTACCTACGGTCGCGCGGGTAGTCATCGCCGCAATGGACGAGTTACACAATGATTATGAGACGGAAGAAACTATTAAGCAAATAAGTAATGCGTGCTCCCTCAGTGAAGATGAATTGATAACCGATAAATTAGAAAGTGAACGACAAATCGAAAACCCACTGGTTGAGAATGAAGGAAATAGAAGTCAGAGAAGTGTGAAGCGAGACAGAGATAGTGATGGAGAAAGTGAGTGGAAAGTAGTGCAGAAGAAGAAGTATAAAACACAAACAGAAGAAGACAAAGTAGAGATTTATGTATCATCGGATGAGAAAATGCCTAAACAATTCGCGTTGGCTAAGATATTACAAAATGCGGGTATCGGAGTAATAAAAAAAGTTAAATATGTAAACCCTTATAAAATACGCCTAGAAACGAATAATAGCTGTGCTGAAAAAATTGAAGAATGCAAAGAATTTACTGATCGAGGTTGGAGAATTCAAAGGGCTATGGAAGTGAGCTTATGCTACGGCGTTATCAAAGACGTGGATATTGATTTGAAGGATGAAGATATCTTAGGTAATATATTATGCCCTGAGCCTGCGTCTCTAATATCTGTGTGCAGACTTGCACGTCGTGAACATAGCGCTGAAGGTTCTACTTGGAAGCCAAGCGAGTCGGTACGTCTTTGTTTTAGGGGGTCTTTCCGCCCCTCACATGTTACGGTAGACAGCCTCTGTATACGCGTAGACCCATATATCTTTCCGGTATCCCAATGCACTCGCTGTTGGAAACTGGGCCATGTCACATCCAAGTGCAGCTCAGTAAAAGTTGTTTGCCCCAAATGTAGTGGAGTTAAGTGTGCTAACTGTGAGGGTCAACACATGTCACTGTTACGCTCCTGCCCAGCATATATCAAAGAGAAGAAACTTCGAGAGCTGATGGCGGAGTTTAACTGTACCTATCGTCGAGCCCTAACAATGTACGTTCCATCTGGTTATGCTGAAGAAACAAAAGTGTCGTGTGTGAACTTGAAACAAGGGACTAAGGAGGCGTTAAACGCTCCCGAACCTGCAATCAGCACACCGTTTTCGGAACAATCATATGCTGGCGTGGTGAAACAGACAGTTGTACAAGCAAAAGTAAGTTCGAAGAAGAATATCTCACATACTAATAAAAAACATAAAAAAGAAAAAGAAGCAGATTACCAGTGGCAAGTGCCAATAGATATTGGCGCTCCCAGCACCTGGGCGGAGGAGGAGCAGCAGGATGAGAAGAAGAAAAGAGATGTCACTTTTAATGAGTTACTCAATCGTCTGCGAGAAATTTTATTTTTAAGAGGAGTATCAATGCAAACGAAAGTGATCAGTATGAGTAAGTGTTGCCTAGAATGGCTCATATTAGTGGTTGTTGAGAATATCTCGGACTGGCCAATACTAAAATCAATATTGGACTTCTTTAGTACGTGATGGATAAGGCTTCCAATTGCTGTACTAGATTAAATATCATTCAATGGAATGCGCAAAGTTTACGTCCGAAATTATTGTCATTAGAACAGATATTATATAAAGAAAAAATCCACATTGCTGCCCTTAGTGAAACGTGGCTAACGCCAGGTACAACCTTACGCATAAACGGTTATAATATATATCGCAGAGACAGACCAGATTCATACGGCGGGGTTGCGATAGCGGTGCACACTTCGGTGGTGAGTTGCTTGCATACTTATCAATCTGTAAATTCAGGTATTGAGGTTATTCTAGTAAAAATCTTTAATTGTTCTCACATTCATTATGTACTATCGGTTTATTGCGCACCATCAGTAAGCACTAACCAGTCAGAATGGGAACATCTTTTCAATGTCGTAGACAGAATGTCTATTATTTTAGGTGATTTCAATGGACACCATAACAGTTGGTCTCATAAAACTGACGCACGCGGTACACAAATATATGATGCATTGTTAGAAAGTAAATTTGTAACTTTAAATGTTAACAGCAGCCCGACGCGTATTAGATTAGTTAATAATGTACTACAACAATCATCACCCGATCTGACACTTGTCTCATCCGATATTGCGATAAGGATGAACTGGATGACAATGAACGAAACGTTAGGTAGTGACCATCTTATTATCAAAATTACTACGTATTCTGATAACAGTGCGAGCAACGTAATATCACGACGCAACTTCAAAAAAGCAGAATGGCAGTCATATACCGATTTACTGGAAGAGTTATTTAATAATTACATATTTTGTCCTAATAACCCCCAAGCTGCATACGATAGTTTTATTTACTGCATAAATAAGGCAGCAGACCATTTCATTCCTCTCATTAGAATTAATCGAAATCCAAGTAGCAAATTTACACCTAAGCCATACTGGCAGCCCTCCTTATCTAAAAGTGTAGCTGAACGTCGCTTAGCTTTGTCTACATTCCGCCGTAACCCCACTCCTGATAACTTACATAAATTACAAACTAAAATTAAAGAACACCAAAAACTATTACGCCAGGCACGCAACAAAGGATTTCACGATTTCTGTTCATCGCTCAATGGTACTACTTCGCAAAGCGAGATGTGGCGGAAAATGAAGTGGTTCAAAGGTTACAAATATTCACAGCCACAGACTAATAAAGAAAAGGTCGCCGATCTCCTCAATAGCTTAACACCAGACTATGCACTTCCCAATGAACCAGCCTTTTCCTCGGTGATTAGATCAAGCATAGATATTCCTATTATTCGACAGGAACTAGACAGAAGTATGCAGCACAAAGATACGTCACCAGGGTGTGACCTAATATCTTATTCTATGTTGATCCATTTGCCTGAAAATGGTAAATCTATCTTACTAAAGTTATATAATTTATTTTATACGTTGAGCTTTGTACCTAAGCAATGGCGTGATATTACAATTGTACCGATACCCAAGCCGAACCGCCAGCCCGATGCTGATGGATCTTTGCGCCCTATTTCAATGATCTCCTGCCTTTGCAAAGTGTTCCATTGCATTTTATTAAAAAGATTAGAGTGGTACATGGAATCAAAAAACCTTTTTTCATCTAATATGACCGGATTTAGACGATGTCGATCTACCATAGATAACTTAGCGTCTTTAGTATCGAGAATACAAGTTGGCTTTTCAAGAAACAAGATATGTATAGCATCTTTCATCGACATTAATAATGCGTATAATAACGTTGACTTAAATAGCCTAATTAATATAATGCAACATTTTGGTATCAGCTCGTTTCTATGTAGATATCTGTGGAACTTTTTAAAAGAAAGATACCTGAAGATACAGATTGATGGTACGCAATTTATGTGTAGAATGACATGTTCAGGTTTAGCTCAAGGTGACCCTTTCTCACCCATATTGTTTAACATTATCACCGCTAACATTTGCAAGACCATTAACAATATTTATATCTCACAATACGCAGATGATTTTGTTCTTTATACAATTTGTGACTTCTTAGATGAAGGCAAAAGCCAGCTGCAAATGGCGTTGACTATGCTAACTAAACTTTTATCAAATATTGGACTTGAAATTTCGTCAGCTAAAAGTAAAATTTGTATATTTAGAAGAGGTTACAAAAGGGACGTAGTAGATATATCAATAGGCGGTAGGAACTTAGAGGTTGTAGATACTATAAAATATTTAGGTCTTTGGTTAGACCGTTCTTTGCGTTGGAGTAAGCACATAAACGAGCTAAGGGACAACTGCAATAATATAATGAATATTTTCAAGGTTTTATCTGGGTCGGGGTGGGGCGTTCACCCAACACACCTGAGACGTATTTATATAGCAACAGTGAGAAGTCGATTTGATTATGCTAGCTGTTTGTATGGTAATAGTTGCAAGACAAATTTGGGTAAGTTGGATCGAATACAAAATCAATGCATGCGTGTCATAGGAGGATTCATTAGAAGCACCGCTATTCACGTGATGGAATCAGAATTAAATCTCCAACCACTATATATTCGTAGGTACTTTCTGGCTGGAAAATATTGGCTTAAAAGTAGATCTTTCTCTGATAACGGAATTATAGATATTATAAGTGATTTAAGTAACCTATGCCAAACTCCTTACTGGAGACATAAAACCCAACCTCTATTAGTTAAGGCTCACGAACACTTACATACAATACAAATGCACACTAGTGATCACCTAGAAATGTACACGCTAGACACGTGGGTCAGCAGTGTGGATATTGCATCTTTAATAGAGTTAGACATCCCATATATTGTTGGACCAAAACATCTATATACACCGCAGCAATTAAACGAAGTTTGCTTGGAATTTATTAAGTCGAGATACTCGGATTTTTATAAATTATATACTGACGGGTCGAAGGATATAAATTATAGATGTTGTGGTTCAGCAATATACGACCCTCAGACGGGCAACTCCATCAAACTAAAAATTGACAGTAACATCTCTATTATGTATACAGAGTTGGTTGCTATAGCAGAGGCTATCTCATACGTAGAATCCATATCGGCGGGCAAATACGTTATCATAACAGACTCCAAAAGTGCTATTCATCACCTGGCTCGTTGCACCTCGAACTTTCGAGGCTCCCCGTTAGCCTACAGCATTCTGGGTTCACTTAGTAAACTGTCAAACAAAAATTTTGTTATAAAAATACAATGGGTTCCATCCCACGTTGACATACCAGGGAACGAAGTGGCTGACCGCCTGGCCAGAGAGGCTCTTACGGATGGGATACCGTTTGCGTGTTTACCTTTATTCAGCGATCACTTGTACTTAAATAAAGAAAAATGTAGAGAGATGTGGAAAGAACACTTTGACGTGAGGTCATTAACAAAGGGCATATGGTACAAAACCATCCAACCCTCTCTGAACCGACTGTCATGGTTTGATGGTGCGTCCGTCTCAAGGTCCGATATTGTGATTGCCCTGCGTTTACGATCCGGACATATTCCGCTTAACAGCTTCGCTTTTTTAATGGGTAAAACTAATACACCAAACTGCACTGAATGTGATGTCGCAGAAGACGTATATCACATCATCGTGGAGTGTGTCCGGATTGAGGCTGAGAGGCTGGCATTCATACATCAATATAATTATGATCTCCATGAGGTAGGTAGATGTAATAGCATTTTGGCTTTCCCACTGTCAGAGGAGGCCAAAAGCCTATATAAATTAGTTAAGTTAGCACTAAGTCGTAGAGATTAAGAAATTATGTTGTTCTGGAATTATGAGGGTGGCATGGTCGCTAGCGACAAAACCCTCTATAAATAAATAAAGAAAAAAAAAAAAAAAAAAACATAAAACCGAAAACAAGGTAATACATCCGTACTCAACAGTTTTAATCGTGAATTAGCCATGATAATTAAAAGTCTTACAAAGAATGTGTTTAGTATAAGGTGAAGCGGTTCTCTTGTGCCTGTAATTCATCAGGGGATTCAAGGGATCGGCCATCTTGGCGTTCATTGAGGGAGGCCTATGTTCAGCAGTGGATAGATAGAGGCAGATGATGATGATGATGATGATGAAGCGGTTCATCGTATATTAAACACATAGTGACTCGCTGCCAATTTAAGGTTTTCTATGAAAATAAAACGGTTTAAAAATTCGATTGATAGTACTAGGAATTCCGTTAATTGTATTATTTCAGATAGCTTGAGGCAAATTTATTGACGATTAGGTCGCCTGCTGCTCCTTTCTCTACTTATATAAAATTAAAGTGTTAGCAGAACAAATTTATATTTTGGGGTTATCAGTTTCGTATTTTAAACTCGGTGCTCATTCATCTCACTTACTATCTTTGACGACGGAATGGAAGACCTAACTTTTTTCAAACTATTGTACCTACATCTGAGAAGATTAAAAAGTCTTTGAACTCTTAACCTTTCTTAGCGATATCATATTATATGTGTTGCTAAGGCAATGCTTATGCTTTACGTTTGACCAAATAAGATAAGATTTTTTAAAATATGAAAGATATGCTTTTAGCCAGTGTTCGCGAGACATTTTAATAATGGAAATATATTTAAGCCAGGGATCTCCGTAAAGTGGACAGTAAGCTGAACAAATAACCTTTTGTTGCTAGCAGATGACAAGGTCATTATGAAAAGCAAAACGTGGCACAATTTTCCGAGCAATTGCCAGCGTTCTCCTCGCGTCCGCCATTTGCATTTTAATAGTTCTAGAACATTTATTAATGACGTAATTAGCGAGTTGCTACTTAAATTATAATTAGCTTAGTTTTTAAAGTGAACAGCGCATTTTTTAGAACAGCAATTAGTTTAAAGTTAGCATTAGCTCCAACCGACTAGATGGGCGACGATACCCTTGCAAGAGGTGCATGGATGCGGTTGACGGGGATTGGCCATCTTGGCGTTCATTGGAAGAGGTCCAGCAGAGGATGAAAAATATTGATGATGATGAATTAGCATTCGCTGAAAAGAAAAGCTTCGTGGTAGTAAGATATAATCACATAACACCGGCGTCAAGTGACAGTTTTGCTGTCGCATTTCGTGCGGCTTATGAGTTTCCGGTGGCCCATTGGGGGGGATAGGGAAAAAGAGGTCAATGTATCTGCATAGCCTCTGGTTGTGCGGATGTGTATGAGCGTCGGTTTCATAAGGCTCCGAGTGCTCGTTTGCCCCCTTATGACATAAAAAAATATAACTGTATAGCAACTTGAACAATGTATGAATACAAAGTCAGACAAATAAAATAAAATAAAATCTTGTTTGTTTAATATCCAAAGGCTACATATTCACATATTATGTGATTTGAAGTTCGGTGTCTAGGTCAGGTAATGGCGTACAGTTACAGGCAAGACAAGGGAATTGAACTCACTTAGTTCAATTCTCGTAGACAGAGATGAAAGATGATTGGTAGCTTTAAGGCGCGGCTCCACCGCGGAGGCTACGTACATAATATGTTAAGGTGTTAATTGCAAGAAAATGTCAATTAATGCGTAGTATTGTGTCCGTGGGTTGCCGTTGAAACAATCACATATATTTTCTTGCAAAGCAAACTTGACAAACGCGCGTACTCTCTTCGGGGACCACGGTGGAGCTGCGCTCTTATGCTTGCATAAACAAAAACATATTCTTTTCTATCTGGTTCCCACAACATAAATTCGTACAAGCTTACTCGGGACTAGGCTAACGATTGTTCATAAATAATAATTTAGCTCTGCAAATACGCGGACAATCAACATACATATATCAATGATGTCACGCTGTACACCACGCCCCCCGCAATATGTCACGCTGTCGCCTGCTGTCACGTGACGAGACACGTGAAGACTTTACAAAGGATAAATGGAACTTGTATCGCTTAATTGTATATTGTCTCATGTTTTCTTTGTTTATCAAATTTCTAGTAAAAGTAAATAATGCTAGTGGAAAAAATATATTATAGGCAGTTTAATTACCTGAACCGAGACTTACCATGTTACGTCTCAGGATAGGCAAAACATACAACAGTTACCTTTTTTTTCTCTAACGCCGGGAAATGCTCTTAGGCATCCCGCACCACAGACCAACCCCTCAACGTCGGGACAGTACAATGTGGTGAGGTTCCCATCCTCACCCTTGCCCCCTGTTCTTATGTCCCTTCTTCTTATAAGATGGGTTCAAACTAAAAAGAGCCCCCTCGGCTTAATTCGCTTCGTCCAAGGTGCTGGGCTCATCCTAGGCTACTGAGCCCCACCGCCACGACAAGGCCTGAGCCGTGGTGGGGATGCAACAGTTACCTGGGCTAATCTCAGGTGAAATGATTTATGTTAATGTTTACTACTTACCATTAGGTGCCTCCTCGGTCCGTTTGTCTATTAAAAAAATATAAATAAAATTATTAGTAAGCATTTTTATACTTTTTTTTCGGATGGATCTATGCTAACGGCCCGAAGGCCCTAATGCTACATCGGATTAGTGTGAGCCCATTTGGCTCACTTTTGGTTTATAAAAGAGGGGGGTTGCCACCCGCGAACCGTGCAGTCTGCGCCCACACGGCCTCCTGGCGTCGGGTTGGCATTTTAATACGAATTATAACATACGAGCTTCTAGCTTATTTATATAATAATTCATAGTATTATAAATCTCACGCATTTTATTGTTTCACAGAATCATCATCATCATCAGCATAATCATAGGCCTCCCTCGACGAACTGCAAGACGGCCACTTCTTTGCCACTCGCATCCAATACGGACCAGCCACCGCAAGGAGATCGTCTTCCCACCTGGTTAATGGCCGACCAATCTTCTTCTACCTAAACGCGGCCTCCCTCTTGAATCTTATTGGTCCATCGGCCATCCGTTCTTCTAAATGTGTGCCACTTCAACGAGCTTATTCTTCACGTGATATCCGTGTAGCATTATTTCTGCTTCACAGAATAATCATCATCATCATAAAATTATACCCGTCCACTGCTGAACATAGGCCATTGACCAGGTGGGAAGACCATCTCCGTGTGGTGGCCGGTCCGTGTTGGATGCGAGTGGCAAGGGATCGGCCGTCTTGGCGTTAATTAAGGGAGGCCTATGTTCTTCACAGAATACATATTATAATATATTATTTCATTAACATTTTTTTAAATCTGATCAGCAGTACAGGTCTTAAAAGGCAACGAACAAAGTAACATTCACATTAATCATTCAACTTCCTCGCGATGTTTTCTGCACCGTAGCAAAAATTTTTGTTATTTAAAGTTAACGAAAGTATTGAACAAAAGTTTCAGCAGAATGTTACAGAGCTGTATAAATGTTTAGAAAGTTGCGAAGTTGTAAATTCTCCTAATGATCATATATGAGTGCATTTGTTCATGATAAAGAACTTGTCAGTTGTACAGTTGTTATTCATGAAAGCGTGTGGGCCATATTTGTAATTGTGGTGCGACAGACGTGCGTTCTTGTGTTGCGTTACTACAGGGAGCGTAACAGCGTCTCAACTGAGCGCTCCTTAGCTTACGCACGTAAAGACAATGTGCATGTAAATTTACAAACAAGGATGGCTCACTTGATTTTGTGACATAAAATATCTATAACTTGTGTAAATATATTATGACTAGCTGTTGCCCACAGCTTTGCCTGCATTACTCAATTCCTATTAGTCACAGCGTAATGTTAGGTATATAGCCTATAGTCTTCCTAGATGAATGGGCTGTCTAACACTGAAATAATTTTTCAAATCAGACCAGTAGTTCCTGAGATTAACGCGTTCAAACAAACAAACACTTCAGTTTTATAATATCAGTATATATTACTAGCTGAGTTTTCTGTAAAATAAATCGGACTGTATCATGAAATCTTATCGGATCAGTGTTTCGTCAATGTTTGCCTTGGTGTTATTTAAATTACTTAAAACAATAGTATTATGGAAAATATCCTGAGGAAATGATTTCGATAAGGTAAAAAGTAAGGTAAAATTAACGTGGCGATGGGGCTCAGTAGCCTAGGGTGAGCCCAGCACCTTGGATGAAGCTAATTGAGCCGAGGGGGCTCATTGTACCCCTATTATAAGAAGAGGGGGAAAAAGAGCTGGGGGCAAAGGGCGAGGACGGGAACCTCACCCACTGTACTGTCCCGACGTTGGGAGGTGTTGTTCTGTGGTGCGGGACGACCCCTCTGTGGAGGTGGCGGGGCACCTCACCAAAGGCGGAATAGGTGGCACTCGCCGGGTTTTAGTGGGTAGAGCTTTGTCCACTTACCAGCTTTCGGGCGCAGCGAGTCCCACATACCCGCGTGGGGAGACCCACTCCCCCGCGGGATGCCTCAGACTATTTCCCGGAGTTAAAAAAAAAAGGGTATGAGTTACGGCTTATCCTCCTCGCCTGATTTCGAGGAGCAGAAGGTGACCAGCAGTGGGCCAATAAGGCTTTTGATATGCTAATGCTAATTTATAATAAACAACATACACATAGGAAAGATGATTCTTTTCAGTTATATCTTCTAAAAATATACAGCTGAGTTGTTTTGGTATATTAAGTTTATGTGAAATTATTAAAATAGACCCGAATTCTGATGTTACTAAAACATTTTTTTTTATATTTATTAAAATAAAAGTTCTATTTTAATAAATACAAACTAAATCACATGAAAGTACAGTTGCTTACCCCCAATTACTCAAACGGATCTCAAATTTAAGACGTACTTAAACACATGCTACGACGTGTCCAATTCAAAGAAAAAAGAGGGAAAACACGAGTTTAAGTACGTCTTCACTTTGAGATTCGTTTGAGTATTTGGGGGCTAACTGCTCAGGTCCGAATGTTTAATTTACAAACTAAAACAGAACAAAGTCCCATTCTGTCTTATAAAAAGACATAAATTCAATAGCGTAGCCAGCAGTGAATAAAAATATATAAAAACCCAATGAATTAAACAGCATTGTTGACACAGTCGAAACAGGAAAAATCCGTCGTAATCCGCGGGCTTTGTTTTGAATTAGAGCCGGCATAAATCGCGCAAAAAACTGAAAAAAAAACAATGATCTAGTGAAATATTCATATATCCCCAGTTTTAGCGTAACGCTGGGTTTTTTTGTTATGTCACGTGCCGGTACAAATTTAAACCGAATGGAAAATTTGTGAAAAAATTAAACGTTCGATTGTTTTTTTTTTACAATTGATATATTTTTGTACTTAATCTAATGTCTTAAATTGTGTGAAGCTTTTGCTTAAATACCTATAGTATGTATATTTTTGACTTAGAAAATTATTTACATTAGATTTTCTGTGATATAAAAAAACTTGATGGTTGTACAGAAACATTCTGTTAAATTAGATATTTGGTTCACATCTGTATTCTGTAACGGCTTAGCTTTTTTTCATACAATTAATAGAAAGAACTGCGATTTATAGATTTTATACTCCTTTTTTGTTGATGCACGAATATGCATTTACGCATATATACAGGTTCCCTAGGGTAAAGACCTATGTCGGACTTACACCTGACAGTGTCCTACCCAAACTATAACCACTGCGAGCGCCTTCAGTCGCTTTTTGAGGGTCCCGGATCGTCTCTTGCCCTAGTTGAAGAATCCGCAGGGTCCCGTCCAGGGTAAGGCTCTCGCCGAGAGACCTCCTACACGAGACATAGGAGTGCATCTCGGCAAGAACCTCCGCCAGATTTTAGACTCCCTACACGTACAAGATACTTTAGTACAGTTATTTGGTATGTTTCATTATCACGATATTAGAGAATACTATAGTAAAATATATGGTATATATAGGTATTTCTTCCAGTAGTAGGACTACTGGAAGAAATTCCACTTATGGAATAAGTAGTACCTTTGTACCAGTGTTTGTTATCACTATTTCACTATGTATGTTTCTCAGTGTACATAAATTATTAAATAAATAAATAAGGGATAGGATTGACTAGACAGTATGTCTTCCCCACCATGGTTCAGGCCTTGTCGTGGCGGTGGGGCTCAGTAGCCTAGGGTGAGCCCAGCACCTTGGGCGAAGCCAATTGAGCCAAGGGGGCTCTTTGTACCCCTCTTATAAGAAGAGGGGACAAAAGGGCAGGGTGCAAGGGGTGAGGATGGGAACCTCACCCCATTGTACTACCCGACGTTGGGAGGGGTTGTTCTGTGGTGCTAGACAACCCCTCTGTAGAAGTGGCGTCGGTCCTTTGCTGGACTGACTAGCCGTCGAGGTGCCCTGTTAGCTTAACAGATTCGGGGCACCTTACCAAGGCGGCACTGGTGGCACTCGCCGGGTTTTAGTGGGTAGAGCTGCGTCCATTTACTATCTTTTGGGCGCAGCGAGTCCCACATACCCACCTGGGGAGACCCACTCCCCAGGCGGGATGCCTCAGAGCATTTCCCGGCGTAAAAGGAAAAAATAAAGACAGTATGTCTTAAGGCACGGTAGGGTATAGCATACATATTAAATATATACTGTTATACCTCTCGCTCACATAACACCGGCGTCAAGTGACAGCTATGCTGCCGTGTTTCGTGCGGTTTGTGAGATTCCGGTGGCCCATTGGGGGAATAGGGAAAAGGAGGGCAACACATCTGCATAATCTCTGGTTGTGCAGATGTGTATGGGCGTCGGTAGTCTAAAGCTTCGACTGCTCGTTTGCGCTCCTATGCCATAAAAATGCTATAAATTAAACTAAAATTAACTTGTTTCTAACTTAACTTAACAGAGACTGACGAGGCGAATGCGCCGTGCCGCAGTCTGTCGCACGGACTCCACCATCCTCAAAAGGGGCAGAACAGACAGTGTAATTACTGTCACTCTCATATCTTCCAAACTACTAGATGGTTTTTTTAAATTAAGGTATCGTTAGATTCGTATAATAAGTCCAAGTATTTTTAGATAGGTGATATAAAAAAATAAACATCGGGGCAGCTAGCTTTCCTTGTTTAAGTATTATTTTTTTGTTATCGCAGTGTAAATGCTCTGCCCATTCACCCGCGGATGAGTCGTTCCCGAGGATATGTGGAACTCCAGGCGCCGTACTAAAACCACTGCCTGCAGCCGCTTAAAGGGCAGTGTGTCCCAGTGTCCTAGATCTGACTAACACAGGGACACAATGAATAAATCTAATTACTTAGGCTATTTAATTCCCGGGTGACCTTTTTATATTCATGGGTGATGTCGACCTCTTACTATAGGTCAGTTCATCGAAATTACATAACAAGTACCTAATCAAAATTGGCCGTCATGGGCGCTGGCTGATATAAAACATCTTTATGAATATATAAAATACAACGTGCGGCATGACAGAAACATGTTTGCCGTCACGGCGTTCAAGTTTATTTCACTACAATGACGCACCAATCGATTTTTCCTAACATAAAAATAACTTTTGAAACCTGAATGCTTTGTTTTATTAATGGTGGGGTTTCTCCTTTCAGACCGTGACTCCTTTTCTCCTTTCGGTGTTTAGCGTGACAACGATCACGTGACAAAGGTCCTAGCGCCAGGTGGGATGAGATGTGGAGTGCTCGCGGTAAATGACGCCTAATTATATCGCCATTGTGGAATTTCGGTGCATTTCATTTTATTTGTATACGCGTCTCGTTAAGTGTTTGGTACAAGTTTTGGGAGACTAGCGATTATAGTTAGTTAATGAAAATTAATTAACTCTGCTTTTAATATGCTTGCTTTGTTCGAGAAGTTCTGTGGAAAGTGATTGGTCCATTCAGGGATGCAAGTGTTGGCAACGGTATGCGATGAGCCATTAATATGCGCTTATGAATCAAAAACGATCAACACGTCGAGAAAATCTCTTAATTTTTGCCAAATTTGGAAGCTACTACAGAAAAGGCCAAGAGGACGAAAGAGACAGTTGAAGATCTCAAAGCTATGAAGATTTTTACCAAGTGGAGAAGGAATGCCCAGGGTCATCGCGAATGGCATTTCAGTGTAGAAGTGGCCAAGACCCACTGTAGGTTGTAGAGCTGAGTAAAGTAAAATAAGTAAGTTCAATGTTTCATTTATTTATTTTTTATAAAAGGGCAAAAGGATAAGCGATTCACCTGACGGAAAGTGATCACCACAAGAGGACTTCACTGTGACATTATCACTATCTTCCTTTAATGAACGCCAATTATTTTATATAATATAATTATATAAAATAATTATATAATATAATTACTCGAAATAAGATGTAAGTTTGTATAAAATTACATGTGTCAAAAGTTGTTCATCGAGTGCTTGTCCATTCATACTTGACATTCATACACCTCAAGTAAATTGTTTTTTAATTTAATTAAGATAAACAATTAGCAATTTGTTCAGCAGTGGACGGATAGAGGCTGATGATGACGACGACGACGATGATGATGATGATGATAATGATGACAAAGATAATGATGATGATGATGAAACAATTAACGAAAAAATCACATAATAGCACCTGGCCAACGTCCCCGTGTACATGCAAGTGTTTATCTGAAAGTATCCCTTTAACTTTTATTATCTACCTATTTTTAGCTTTACTATACTGTTCTATACCACTTACCTACAAATAGGTAGAATTTAACATTATTCTATATTGTATATAATAATATAGAATGTATTGAAAGACCCAATATTGAAAATTTTGGTACTGGTAATAAAACTGCCTTCCACTTGTAACGCAGCAAAGCTGTTGATTCTATAAAATATTGTAGTATTTTGATACCATATGAATCGCGCAAGGCACTTGAGCGCGCGTATGTACCTCAAAATAAAATAATTTTATTAAAAGTCAATGGTTGCCCAAAACTCTTCAAAAAGTTAGTAAATCATAACAATATTTTAAGCAAAACTAAAATACAACTTGTACCACACAGTAAGTGTCATTTAATTTACAGGAAAGCATTGAAGTGTGCGCTGATAATTCCTCGCCGCCCTCCACTCCACCCGCCCAGCCGAGCCTGAGCCGCCCTGGTAATATTTCTGGTTTTGTGCCAAAAATTAATTTAAAATCTTCCCTGGAATTGTCAGTTAATTAAGATCCAGGTGTTATGTGGACTTCAATCCCTTATCCTTTGATATTATAATGAGGATATCAACGCTTGTAATTTATATGAGCTTAATGTTAATTCAAATTAAGGTAAATTGACGAATATTTTATAAAACCTTCTGTCAACGGTTTTGCTTTATTGTGGCTCTCGTGGAAATTCGAAAATAAAATTGTATAAGATACTATCTGTTCCTCACGACTTCACCCGCCTCTAAATTAAAAATAATAAATTCCCTTCATAACAGCCGAGCATCTTCTTTTTTTATGTCACAAGGAGGCAACCGAGCAGTCGCGCGTTCAAACCAACAAAAAATCTCTTCATCTCTAATATGAATTCCGTATTAGAAATATATACAATGTATTTAATATTGTTTTTTATTAAATAATGAATTTTTAATTTTACAAGCAAACATTTTATTACAAATTGAGAAGCTAGTTGTATTAAAGAAGATCCCCATATACATGAACCCTTCAAACGATCAAAGCGTTTGAGTGTAGACGAGACAATTGCATATCCGCGCGCCTGTGATAATAAAACTAATTTAAATTGTACCTAGGGCACCTGGATGCTAGATGGAAAATTTAACATTAGGTTTAAATGACAGATTGAAAGATATTCCACTTAATACAGCTACAGCTACATAAAGAAAGTAAAATAGATAACAAAACGATATATTAGAGTAATATTAGTTAAAAATGTATTTTTTCTAGCTAAGATTTTGAGAAATTTCTCATTCTTATACATCATATTCATCATCATCATCAGCCTATATCCGCCCACCGCTAAATCAATGCTAGTACATTCTTAAAGTAAAGTATAATTTAGTAAACCATAAATGCTTTATAGTTTTGGTTAGTATGACTGTTAGAAGAATAATATGACCATCATGGTTCAGGCCTTGATGTGGCGGTGGGGCGGGATGCCTCAGAGCATTTCCCTGCGTTAAAGAAAAAAAAATAACATCGGCTTTTCCATTAAGAAAAACTCGCGTAGAGGTTTCCTACAAAAATTTTCCTACAACTTACACATGTCAACGAAAATACGAAATCAATCGAAACTTGGCATATAATTTATATTACAGACATATCAAACTATAACTTCATCTATAGCAAACTTCGAAAGCCTAAAAAAATTCAGTTGTTTAAGTATTTTTTATGTTAGTTGGATAGGCTAACTGGCGTGTCACCTTATGGTAAGTGGTCGACGTCGCCCTTGAACATAAACTAGTTTACCTGGAACCCCCGGCCCTATTACATAAATGAGTTGTCTAGGCAACTCATTTATGTAATACCTATCCCGAGTCATAAGATGTAAAGACTCAGTTTCAGTAATCACACTGCCTGTCTTGACCTTCTCTCCGAAACACAGCAAAAGGTAAAAACAAGCAATATAGTGGTACCTATGCAGACGGGAGCGCAGCACAGTGCATCTCTCCCACCCGTAAAGTATTAAAATATAATGCGAAACATAGTGCAAAACTAATTTGAATTTATATGTATCCTTTAAAATACCATATAGGTAAACCATTTTAGACAACTCTTATCTTACAAACTTATTTATATTAAGAATAAAACTTGTTACTAGAAAGCTACCCCTTACAGCTGAAGATCAGACTTTAAGGAGGGAATTAAAAATCAACACCATCCTAATAAATTCATCTCTTTGAAATGAAAGAATCCTCTTTGGATTAACTTAAAACTTCCTTTGTCTTTAAGAATTCATTTTCCATTTGCAATTTAACTAGGTGTGAGTTGCAGCTTGAAAGCGTTATAAATGTACTTATCATTGGTATATTGAACCAAGTCATTTACTCTATTATAATCATTATAATCCCGTGATCGTTTTGTTTATATGCTTTTTCTATGAGCGCCAAGTCGCAATTTAACACGAAACAACAAAATGATGCACCCGGAAAAAGTGAATTGTTGGCGTTTATAAGATAAACCAAGGCAAAAAAAAAGAAAATGCAATCTTCAATCGCAAAATTAGTTAGATTGTTAGAATAACGGTGATAATGGAGGAATGTGCTTTGTTCTTCAAATCGATTTGGTTATTTCTGATGTAAAGGAAACTTTCTTTACTTTTTTTACAGCATAGGAGGGCAAACCAGCAGTCGAAGCCTTTTGGCGACTATCGCCCATACACTTCCGCTTAACTAGAGATTATGCAGATGTGTTGCCCTCCTTTTCCCTATCTCCCCCAACCGGAAGCTCGCAAACCGCATGAAACGCGACAGTATAACTGTCACTTTACGCCGGTTATGTGAACTAGAGGTACCACCTCGGTCATGCGGGCCCAATTTGGCTGCAAAGCAGCATAGAACTATCTTTTATTCTTTACTGTGTTTTACATAGGAGAGTGAGACTAACAATATGAAATAGCCTGCCATTAAATTCGACGACCTCTGTGGCTCAGTGGTAAGCGCGTTGGCGCTCAAGCCCGGAGGTTGCGGGTTCGAATCCCGCCAGGGAACAAAAATATTTTCTGTGTTCCTGGGTCATGGATGTGTATTAAATATGTGTATTATATAATAAAAATCTTAAATATATGTATAGTATAAAAGTATTAAATATATTTCCGTTGCCTGGTACCGTACCACAAGTTCTTCTAGAACTTACCACGGGACCAGATTGACGTGGTGTGAAAGCGTCCATAGATATTATTATTATTATTAAATATTACATTATATTATTCCAAATTTCAATCACACCATTTCGATGTCCGGAATTTCACAAGAACTCAATTTTACAGCATTTCCTGCCTCGCACATCGAATATATGGAATCAGCTGCCACCTCCGGTGTTTCCGAATGAACTGAACGAACGACTTGAACTTGACGAAATGAGAAAAGAGCATACTCATATTTGATAGGCCGGCAACGCACCTGCTAATCCTCTGCTGTATTTGTGGATTGCTTTTCACTTACCATCAGGTGAAGTGACTGTCCGTTTGTCCCCTCTTCTATTAAAAAATAATAATTATTATCATTTCATCATCATCATCATTATCAGCCTTCTTCCATTCAAAGCCAGTCGAATACCTTAGCCGGCTCAATAAGGACCAGTTCTGAAACTTGAAAACTCGATGTTTGTTAATATTTATGGCTCTTGTGAATGTCTACTGAAATAAAACATTTACATAGTATCGTAAAATAACAAGGACTCCGCATAATACGGGTGTAGCGGCACATTGACTCACGTAGTGCTACGATGTAAAAATATAGCCCGTCTGAATTATTTATAGCCTTACATATGTATTTTAGACTTAGGCCACCTGCCAGACGAGCTTCTGGTCAATGAGGCCCATGAATATCTTCTTCTTCTTTGTCCTAGCCATTTCCCATTATTAGGCCCATGAATATAAAGGAATAAAATAAAGGTAAATTACAAAACTTACAATTCTCTGTACCGGCTACTATATATGAACACAACAGTAGTTTGCAAGGAGTACATACATAAATCTATACGAAACGGACGCACCTGCAAACCCATTACTTGTGCTCTTTAGTCCACGATCTTCACATAGCATAAAGTGAACCAGTCGTTCTTGGTCCATAAATATTATAAATGTGTGTGTTTGGCCAATCACGGTTAATGGCTGAACGGATCGGACTAAAATGTAACAGAAATAAATATATCATATAAGCTAAATTGTATTCCTGAAAACCTAAAATTATATTGCAAAATAGTTACTGACTAAATTAAGGTGGATAAAGATTCGAGGAACTACTGAAACATAAATGTACAAAGTTGAAACGGACGGACATTCGTTTTTATTTTGTATATTTTGCGTACACATCCATACTATTTTACATACACAGAAAACCTCTAAAATATTCAACCTATCCAACCTATCTTTACATCAGGATATTGGTGGAACCTAAAAAACTAAACCTGCTAGAAAAACTGAAAAATAACTCGCGAATAACAATTAGCGGGCTTACT
Source organism: Helleia helle (assembly GCA_963853865.1). NCBI lineage: Eukaryota > Metazoa > Arthropoda > Insecta > Lepidoptera > Lycaenidae > Helleia > Helleia helle. Next base: position 20,702,338 of record OY971425.1, read on the forward strand.
TGTGGGCTGAATTGCGGGCCTAATGTGGACCGAACTGCGGGCCGATGTGGTATAAGCTGCGAGCTGAATGTGGGCTGAACTGCGCGCCAACTTGTGGGCTGAACTGTGGGAGTTACTGTGGGCCTGTGGGCCAGGCCGGGGACCGGTGCAGGCTCGTGAAATTTTAACTAACCGCGGTGCAGTTTTATTTGCACTACCGTGTACGCTCCGATACTCTGCCAGTTCTCTGTAAGTTAAGGTTGATTCATACTTGAGCGACATGGAGGCTACCTTCTGAAGCTGATAGTTCCAATTAATTCATTACAATACTAGGTATATCATATTATAATATTAATACAATTGTTGGAGAATCGTTGTTAATACTGAATACCACTTTTGCCGAAATTCCAACCAAGAGGTCTTTTTCTTGAATTTTTTTTTCATCTATTTGAAGAAAATTTGTCTAGCAGCAGATAATTTGTATTGGTTATACTTGACCCCAGACTAAGCTGTAAGAAGTAAGTATTCTTTCTTTTTGGCTTTGCCGTAGTAGGGGTAATAATACCGTTCAATATAATACAAGTGATCGTACATGTGAAGGCGGCCTTTTGGTCAACAACAGCTGTTTTGGCCTTCGCCGAATAATTGGACGATATTATTGATTTTGATGACTATTTAATTGGCGCAGTAACCAAATGAATAATATACTTGATTTTGTCACACACTGAAATTTAATTATGTTTGTCTTTTGCTTTACATTATTAAATTACGATAAAATGTACACGATATTATGTTGATTATTTTAATTGAATATACGGTACGATAAGGATTATTTGTTGATTTTAATTTGCATATATAAAGTATTTTGCTGAAATTTATTGGTTGTTTTTGGTAATGATATATTTATCTATAGGGCTTTTAGAGTTGATATCGTTTTGGGAAAGCCGTAGTAATGGACCTCTACGACATATCTACAATATGTTTCGTACAGGACAATTAAATTGCCGGAGCCGGAGGTTGCGGGTTCAAATCCTGCCAGGGAACAAAAATATTTTCTGTGTTCCTGGGTCATGGATGTGTATTAAATATGTATATTATATAATAAAAATCTTAAATATATGTATAGTATAAAAGTATTAAATATATTTCCGTTGTCTGGTACCCGTAACACAAGTTCTTCCAGAACTTACGACGGGACCAGATTGACGTGGTGTGAAAGCGTCCATAGATATTATTATTATTATTATATGGTGGGGGCCAAGACGATCCCTTGCCACTCGAAACTTCAATACGAAAGATTAAATAATTGATCTGTCATTCTGTGCATACCAGAATTAATTTTATATAAATAATAATTATCGTAATAGACAAATGTCGTATCAAGGGTACAATGAAGTAAATTTAAGAACTTAAGGAATAACTTAAGTCACCTGTATTCATCATTTTCAAGTTTTCATTTGAATGATTCGTATCTGTACCTCGCAAGACCTCTGCGTCTAATGACAGATATATAACCACCACAACCACCACAACAAACATGCTGACCATAAGACGTAGGATTCAGGAGGAATTTTAAATTAAACAAAATCATAGCTTTAAATTAATTGTTTCCCCCTTCTCCCAAAATCCTTTAGCAATCATTTACCGGGAATTACTCCCTATAGATGGGAATTCCTGGAATAATTTCAACGTTAATATTATTTCACGCGTGGAATTTCAGCCATACTCCAGAATGTCCCAATATATAATTTAACCCAAAGAATATGGGATTATTTAGGTAATTCTGCATAGAATATGGGTAATTCTGTATTTTATGTTTTACCAGATAACACTAGTAAGGATATTTCTAGTATGCGTATATAAATTCTAATGTTTACGCGAATTTTACTTGTAGTGCCCTAATATGTAATAAGTATAAGATTACCGGTGGGAGGTAAGCGCTGTATCGCGCTCTCGGCTGCATGGGTACCACCATCTTGCTTGCTATTTCTCCCGTGAAACAGCTTTGCTGTGTTTCGGAGAGAAGGGCAAGACAGGCAGTGTAATTACTGGCACCGAGACTTAACATCTTATGTCTCAGGATAGGCAACACATAAATGAGTTGCCTGGGCTCGTTCCAGGTATACTAGTTTATGTTCATGGGCGACGTCGACCACTTAACATCAGGTGGTACGTTTGCCAGTTAGCCTATCCAGTAATAGATACCTAGCATGTAGAAACTTAGAAAAAACCTATTTCTGGTCATCACAGGGGTCAGGATCGAATCCGGGCCTCTCGGCTCTCACTCAAGAGGCCGAGCCTATACCCACTAGGCCACCGTCGCTCACTTATACTTATTACACTGCCTGCCCTTTTCCGAAACTATAATTTATTATTATAATAAAACAATTTTTTTACGGATTTTATCGCGGTTTATTAGGATTTTTACAAGCCCGACGTTTCGGATACTTTACAGCAACCTGGCTGGCTTCTACCACCTGCTTGGGATCCCATTATTAAAATTATCAAATCAAAATCCAAGCATAATATGTCACAGATTAAAGATACAGTTAGCACTTTCTGCGTAGATAGGACTGACCAAAATATTGATGTATCATAGGGTAGTTTCGAATAACTTTGTAATGATAGGACGTATGACACCTCAGTCCTCCCGTGACCATGGTTGCTGTAAAGTATCCGAAACGTCGGGCTTGTAAAAATCTTAATAAACCGCGATAAAATCCGTAAAAATTGTTTTATTATAATGAGTGAAATTCGCGTAAACATTAGAAAACAATATATAATTTATTATGTTTCCTATTTTTTTTTGGCAGATTTAAACTAACCAACCAGGTTTACATTTGGATGTAAACCTGGTGATGTGACCCGGGATTTTTCAGTATATAAAAATACGAACGAAACTCGATCTCACCATTTACAACTTAATCATACCATTGGCAAATACTAAAAAACCAATACATAAAAACTGATAAAGGATTATAGTCTTTAAGATAAAGCTATTCGTGTGACCATAAAATCGAAATATGGCGGATTTATTATCTTTTTAAGGGTTTTTGGGACGTAACACAGATTTAGTTTAATCAGAGTTGCCTTTAACGATCGCTCGGGAGACGAGAGGGTGTTTAGGGGTATTATGACATATACCGCGTACTAAGTAGATGATGATGGGTTTATCTATAGTAAAGACTTAAATACAGGTAGTAGTAACTACGTATAAAATATATAATGTCTATAGCGTTACTTTTGTTATTGTGATAAATAAGCAACCCAGGACTACGTTTTTAGTCTTCTTAGGCATACAAGTTTCCAAATGCACAGGTCAGATATGAATTTGGGTGATTATAATAATTATAATACTCAAATCCGTGATCATAAAATGATGTCAGGTTGTTTTTAAGCACGTGCACTTCATATAAAACCAATATCGATATATTATATCCAAAAAAATGTAATTATAAATGTTTTAGCCTATAATGTATTGATGATTAAATACATCTCTAAATGAACTATGGCATGATGACCTCGAAGTTTTTCGAATTGACTGGCGTAGAGCAGCTAACGACAAAGAAGAGAAAAAAGAGAGGGAGGCTTTTGCCCAGCAGTGGGGTAGTATATAATATATATATATATATATATATAATAATATCAACCCTTATATGTCCCACTGCTGGGCACGGGTCTCCTCCTCGAAATCAGGCGAGGAGTGTTTTGGGCCATAGTTCACCGATGCGCTGGCCTAATGCGGGTTGGTGAACTTCACACACCTTCAAAGACTTTTAATCTCATTAGGCATGCAGGTTTCCTCACGATGTTTCCTTCACCGGTGAGCAAGCGATGGTCAGGTGCAGGTAGTTATTTAGAAAAATCCATTTCTAGGCATAACAGGGAGGGAGGGGGTCTCCGGATCGAACCCGGACCTCTTGCCCCTCACTCAAGAGGCCGAGCCCATTCCCACTAGGCCATCGTCGCTCACCTAGGGGCATTAATCAGTATAGGCTAGGAAAAAATGAACTACAGTATTATTGGATTCATATACTGCTTTTGTCCAGTAAAACATATGATAGGAAAAATCATCAAAGTCGAAGTTAGACCGACAATAGCTTAAAGAATAGAATCTAAAAGTTTCACAAAATTCTTTTCAGTCTACTCTTTCTACAATATTATCTTACTCTTTGTTTCCTTTCCTAATTGTTTACTCATTTTTAGGGTTCCGTAGCCAAATGGCAAAAAACGGAACCCTTATAGATTCGTCATGTCTGTCTGTCTGTATGTCTGTCCGTATGTCACAGCCTCTTTCTTCCAAAACTATAAGAACTATGCTATTGAAACTTAGCAAGTAGATGTATTCTGTGAACCGCATTAAGATTTTGGTACAAAAGTAGAAAAAAAATATAAAATTTTGGGGGTCCCCATACTTAGAACTAAAAGTCAAAAAAAATTTTTTTCATCAAACACATCCGTGTGGGGTATCTATGGATAGGTCTTCAAAAATGATATTGAGGTTTCTAATACCATTTCTTTCTAAACTGAATAGTTTGCGCGAGAGACACTTCCAAAGTGGAAAAATGTGTGCCCCCCCCCTGTAACTTCTAAAATAAGAGCATATGTATGAAAAAAAATATGTGATGTACCATGTACCATGCAAACTTCCACCGAAAATTAGTTTGAACAAGATCTAGTAAGTAGTTTTTTTTATACGTCATAAATCGTTAACCGCAATTTACCTTTCATGCATCAACTCAAATATATATAAAAAAAACATTTAATTCCATAAACATAAACCTTAATTTTTGTTAAAGTGTCTAATGTTGTATATTATGTAATGGTACGGAACCCTTTGTGCGCGAGTCCGTCTAGCACTTGGCCGGTTTTGTTTTACTACAATATTCCTTGCTCAGTGTTATATAATACTCGGTAAGTTTTAAACCGCTTTGAAACAAAAATATGCCATTGAGACATTTTGTGTAAACGTTAATGAGTTTTTGAAACAACCTCGCTTGCGGGGATTAAGATAATATTACCAAACGTTTTCGAACTCATATTTGAGGTATTTGTTAATTAAAAATTACTATATTGGGAAGGATAGGTTTGTGCGGCGCGTTTGTCTGATATATAGCTTTTCTGTTTGTTTTTCGTTAAGCCTTGCTACATTTCAATAAGGCCAGAATAGGCAGTAAATCTTTTGTCACCTGCCACCAAAAAGATTCGCTCTTCGTGAGATAGACTCATGGGCGACGTTAACCACCTTGATGGTTTGCTGATTCCTGTCTAAAGTAACTTACGATAAAAAAATTGTCGTCATGGCAGGTGAATCAGCTATATTATTATAGAATTAACAAAAATATTTAAACAGAAATGCTAATACAACGTCATGCCGTCACTATATTTAAGTCGATATTACAGCCAAGTTGCGATTTGATGTTTCACGTCAAAAATTGATAACATGTTTGTAATCGTAATCGTAATAGCCCTCACAATACAGGCTATCCTAGTGTGAGAGCTACTGGTAAAGTTTTAACTTGTAATTTGTCAATATACAGCACAAATGTTAAAATCGCAAATGTGGTTAACTAATATGTGTAATGAACTGGTGAATTGCTTAAATAAATAATAATAAAATAAAATAAACAAATTCAAGTTTCAGGGTCAATCAACCTTGTTCTGTAAGACAATATCATAGAACAAGAGTATAAGGCTGTAGAATCTATTTTTTGTGGCTTAAATAAAAACAAAATAAATATTTACCATACTTGTAATAATCGTGGTAGAGGACACATAATTCTGCAACGTAGCTTGATCGAGTGAGCGTTTATGCTCCTGTTGGAAGTGATTTCGCGGAGGAATTAATAACATCCACGGAGATTGATTACAAGTGAAAGCTTGTTTTTATCAGCACCGCCAAAACCAACATTATGTTTCAGAAAATTGATTGAATTTGATTAAGTTAATACATGTATCCCCACAATGGTTCAGGCCTTGACGTGGTGGTGGGGATCAGTAGCCTAGGTTGAGCCTAGCACCTTGGCGAAGCTAATTGAACTGAGGGGGCTCTTTGTACCCCTCTTATAAGAAGAGGGGACAAAAGAGCAGGGGGCAAGGGGCGGGAACCTCACGCCATTATACCGTCCCGACGTTGGGAGGGGTAGATCTGTGGTGCGGGACAATCCCTCTGTGGAGGTGGCGTCGGTCCCTTAAGGGACTGACTAGCCGTCAAGGTGCCCTGTTTGCTCATTAGATCCGGGGCAACTCACCAACGGCGGCTTTGGTGGCACTCGCCGGGTTATAGTGGGTAGAGCTGCGTTTACTTGCCAGCTTTTGGGCGCAGCGAGTCCCACATACCCGCGTGGGTCTCCCCACTCCCCCGCGGGATGCTACAGAGCACTTCGCGGCGTTAAAGAAAAAAAAATACATGTATAGGTTCTATTTAATTTTATGACGTCATAATTAAAAAAAAATAAGATTTAAGTAAAAATACATATTTTGGTATGATGAAGACGTATTATACGTACTGGAAAAGTGGCATATTATTTTATGTCGAATCTGGTTTTGATGAATCATCGTCATCAGTAGTCCTTATATGTCCCACTTTTGGTTTTTGGGGCTTAGTGACAATCTTTGCGATGGTAAACTTCGCACACCTTCAAAGATGCAGCAGGTTCCTTGCTTGCTCACCGGCGAAGACAAACGCACAACAGATCAGGTGTATGGGGAAATTTGATGTGCAAGTGGGGAAATCCAGATCTCAATATTCGAGGCCGAGCCCATAGCCACTAGACCAATATCGGCTACTGCTGCTATATATTATATCCGATATTTCGGACGCTTTATATCATGATGACCTATCATTCGCCTATCCGGTCACCTTTACAATAGCCATGCCCATTTGGATTACAGCTAGGTGATCAAAAACTTTTAATCTCGCCAAGATTTTCTAATGCTTGCTGCTGCTCCGGCCACCGAACAGGCGAACGAACTTGGAAGCCTTTTTGAGTTAATCTAATTATGTATTATAAATTAAATTGTATTATCAATACAACTTTTACAGCTTAAAAATTCAAAGAGAAACCGATACTGCTACAAAGTGAGCTGAAAATTCCAAATAATTCCACATTTCAGTGAAGTTCCACCTTTGATGCTGAAATTCAGGTCAATTTCAAAAATTACGTTACTGTAATGCACCATTAATTTATTTTAAAAGAGAAATTAGTGTTTATTTTTTTGTAATATATTATTTAGAGTTCCATTCCTTGTAATGAATAGAATATTATCTTATCTTATATTATTCTTATATCTTTAAATGAGCAATTCTTGTATATATATATATAAACCCAACCCCAGAACGCGTTGAGAGCGAGTCGCTTGCGACCGCTTTCAGCGCGTCACTTAAGTTTTCGGAGGAGGCACTGCTGGAGTCGCCTACCCCGTCCCCTAAAAAGGATGAGGCCCAAGGTTCCGGTAGTGCAGGTAGCGATAGAGACCCTACCACTTGGCAGATGAGCCGCAGTAAGTGGAAGCGGGAGAAGCGCAAGCTGAAAAGGAAGATTCAGGAGGCCAGTTCGGCTCTCGCGTCGCAGGGCTCTCTGGCGAAAGCCTCGACGAGCGCTGGGGCGGGGGAGTCGGGGAGGCCTCCGAAAGTCAAAAGACAGGGAACGGACCCTGAAGAGGGCCCGTCGCAGCAGCGCCCGGCCAAGCGACAAAACCGAGGTGAGGCTCTGGCTGAGGGACCGCGCTGCTCTGCAAAGGAGCAGAGCGATCTCGCGGTCATTGTGCACCGGGAGGATGGCGTTAGGGTGGACGAGGCTGCGGCAGACCTCATCAGGGACAAGCTGGCGGATCTTATATTCGCCAAGATGGAGGACCCCCAGGAGGACATGGGGAGATCCACTGCTTTTGCGACGTCGGGACTGGTGTCGGAAGGTTTCTTCCTTGTGACACCGCTCACGATGGAGGCGAGGGAGTGGATCTTGACATGCGATTTTGGTGTGTACAACGGGATCCCATTAAAGGTGAAGCCACTGAACCGGAGCAGAGTAGCAGTATGGCTGCCCGGTAAAGTGGATCCAAGAGCGCCGAAGTTTCTACAGGGGCAGAACGCCTATAAAACCGAATTGAGGATGTCGGAGTGGACCCTTATCTCCAGGGAGAAACTCCTCGCTGGGGAAAGATTGGTGATGGGGGTCCCCAACGACGTCTTCAAGGAGGACATAGGACATGTCTGGCTCAACTACCAGGCCACCCAGGTTCAGGCCCGATTGCTGCGTACGAGCAAGCAACCTGATGAACCTGATGTGGCCGATGCCGGACATGCTAGCGGGTCCAAGATGACGGATAGCGGCACACAAACAGACCCACAGAACTCCACAGAGGAGTCGCTGGGGGGTAAGGGCATAGATTGCGGTGGTGTCTGTTCGGGAGAAAATAGATGCTCCCAACAGCCCCTGCGATCAGCCCTGCCCAACAGCGGCCCAAGCACATCAACAGACACAGACCTGGGACCTGTGCAGACCGCCCCGCTGAAGACACCGGAAGCTCACCATAGTGTGACTGACGGTGATCAGAGGCGGGGCCCGAAGCACTAGGTCTCGGGCGACACACACACATTACACACAATGACTCTTTACAGTGACACTACACACGCACACACACTTACAAACACAACACAAAATAAAATAAAGATACTTCAGTTAAATTTGCACCATTGTCGCGAAGCCATGACAGAGCTTTGCAGATTTGTGGTAGCAAATAACATAGACATCGCCTTGCTACAAGAGCCATATGTTATTAATGGCCGTGTTGTTGGCATTGGCTGTCTGGGTGGTGAAACTATCTACCATCGTGTTGGTGAGTCCGACCCCAGAACATGCATCTATGTTAGCAACAGAGCTAGGGCGTTAGGACTAATGGAAGTTGAATGTTACAGAGATCTCACGGCTGTACTAGGCACACTATGTATGGCAGATGGGAATACAAAGAAAATGGTCTTCATGTCGGTCTACATCCCGAGTGAGACGGACTACGAACCACCAGGACAACTTATAGAAGAGATAATGTCGAAATATAGAGGTATGGGTATCCCGATTGTTGCAAACTGTGATGCCAACTCCCACCACAAGGTGTGGGGCAGCACGGATTGCAACAAGAAGGGAGATTTATTACTTGAATATATTCTTAGCACGGACCTGGAAATAATGAATGTAGGCAACACACCCACGTTTGTAACTAGAACAAGGAAAGAGGTTCTTGATATAACATTAATGTCAAGCGATGCCTCCCATCTGTTGAAAGATTGGAAGGTTGACACCTCTTATGCCTTCTCAGATCACCGCAGAATAACATTCCACCTGAACTGCCAGCTGGAAGTAGTAAAATTTAGAAATAATAGGAAAACAAACTGGGAAACTTTCGATCTAGCGCTGAGTGAGTGGATTCCTGGTAAAAGAGAATTAAGAGGAAAGGAAGAAATAGAACAAGAAGCCTGTAGGCTTGAGAAAGCTCTTAACGATGCCTATCTCAAAGCCTGCCCACAGAAAGAGATTAGACCGGGGAAGGGACAACCCTGGTGGAACAAATCCCTGAACAAAGCAAGGAAAAGGACTAGAAGGGCACTTAGAGTCGCCTTGAACAGGGACGACGACGAAAGCTGGAGGAAATACAGAGAAGAACGCAACAATTTTAAGTACCAGAGCCGCAAAGAAAACAGAAACGGGTGGAGTACATACTGCGAAAGCGTTACAAAACAACCAGAAGCGGCCAGGCTGGTAAAAACGCTAGCAAAAGACAAAACCTGTAAATTAGGAAGCCTAAGGAAAGGTGACACCCTAGTAGTGGAACCCAAAGAAATACTTGCAGAAATGATGGTCACACACTTCCCGGATAGCACAAGCTATTCAGAAGAAGACATGGTTGTCACATCAGGTGAGAATCTAGCAGAAGCGAAAGCGGAAGCGGAACTGATTATCACCGAAGAAGCATTAACATGGAGCATTGCATCATTCCTACCGTATAAAGCGGCGGGACCCGATGGCGTCTTTCCCAAGATGCTACAAGTTGCCCTTAAGTATATCAAAGATGACCTACTCACCATATACCGGAGTAGTTTAGCAACAAACTACATCCCCAGTAGCTGGAGAAGAGTCAAAGCCGTCTTCATACCTAAGCCAGGGAAGGTTACATATCACGAGGCGAAATCCTTCAGATGTATAAGCCTTTCTTCGTTTGTATTGAAGACACTCGAGAAGATACTAGATAGACACATGAGAGCAGGGATAGAAAAGAGTTCAATGCCGCTACACGCCAACCAACACGCCTACATGGAAGGGAAATCTATTGACACGGCATTACACAACGCGGCAATAAGAATTGAAAGAGCTATAGAGAACAAAGAATATGCCCTTGGCTGCTTCTTCGATGTAGAGGGAGCCTTTGACAAGGCCACTCCTCAATCCATTGTGGAAGCACTTAACAGAGAGGGGATATCTGGACAGATAACGGGATGGATAACTAATATGTTAAAACATCGCTCGATACAAGCTGACTTAGCGGGAACAACATGCACCATTCGAGCAAGAAGAGGATTTCCGCAAGGAGGATGCCTGTCTCCGCTCCTATGGTGCATTCTCATAGATGAATTAGTATCAAAGATAAACGCCATGCACATTTACATACAGGCGTACTCAGACGATGGTCTAATTCTGGTCACAGGTAAAGTACTGAGCGTGACCAGAGACATCATGAAGCGAGGAATCGACACAGCGCTACGATGGTGCAGGGATAAAGGGCTAAACCTGAACCCAGCAAAAACCAAGCTAGTGTTATTCACAAACAAGAGGAAGATTGATAGCATGATTCCATTGAGAATCGATAACGAAAATCTAGAGGTAGTCAATGAAATAAAATATCTGGGAGTAATCCTAGATAGAAATCTGAACTACAAAGCCCACGTTAAAGAGATCTGCACAAAATCCAAATGTGCCCTTGTGCAATGCAGGAGAGCGGTAGGTAGAACCTGGGGCATGAAACCAAATGTGGTTCATTGGATCTACAAGGCCATAGTACTACCAAGAATTCTACATGGAGCCTTAGTGTGGTGGCACAAGGCACAATTAGGAACGAACAGGAAAGAACTTACAAAAGTACAGAGACTAGCCAGCATCATGATATCGAGCGCCATGAAAACAACACCAACGGCGGCTCTAGAGATGATACTCGGCCTCAACCCAGTTGATCTCACGATCAAGAAGAAAGCGACTGAACAATGGTTCAAGCTTAAGAGCAACAAATTATGGAAGGGAGGGCACTATGACAAAGGTCACGCCGAAATAGCAAAACAGTACGAAGAAAATCTATCCATGATTTTATCAAACAATGATTTGATAAAGAAGGAGAGAATCTTCGACAAGAAATACAAGATCAGCATAGGCTCGAGAGATAACTGGAACATTAACATCGACCACCCAAAAACAACGATGGTCGGCTACACAGATGGATCCAGGAAGGAATCGACAAAGTTATCAGGGGCTGGCGTATATATTAGCCATCCAACTGAAATGAAAGCATCGTTTAATCTAGGCAGATTCTCCAGCGTATTCCAAGCGGAGATATTCGCAATACGAGAATGCGCCAACATGATTAAACAAAATATCACTAGCGCACAGAGGATTGAGAAGGCAGTCATATACAGTGACAGTCAAGCGGCATTGAAGGCCCTCAATAAGAGGGAGACTACCTCAGCACTGGTCAAAGAATGCAAAAACACCCTGCAAGATCTAGCAGACCAGACTGAGATAGTAGTTGCCTGGGTACCTGGACATGAGGGAAATGCGGGCAATGAAGAAGCAGACAGACTGGCGAGAGAAGGAGCCGATGAGACGTTCATAGGCCCTGAGCCGAGACTGCCAATAGCACACAGGATAACAAAAAATGTTATAACCCTGAGAATAAACAAAGAAACAAACCAGAGATGGAATGACACGAAGAGCTGTAGACAGTCGAAATTCTTCATCTCGACGCTTGACAGCAAGAAGACTAAAGAGTTGCTCAAACTCAATAGGAGCAACATTAGAACAGTTGTGGGAATATTGACGGGACACTGCCCACTCAACAGACACCTGTCAATAATGAAGCTAGCAGAGGACCCTCTGTGTCCTAAGTGCAAAGAGAAAGAAGAGACCAGTCTGCACTTCATAACGGAATGCCCAGTATATGCATACGCAAGATGGGAGCTGTTTGGAGCGGACGAGCTGAAGAAGGAAGATTTGGCATATCTAACCATAAGGCAGCTAAGTAGTTTTTGTAGATCAACACGTAGGTTTGAGGGGGTGACACCAGAGGGGCAAATGATAACCCGTCCCCGCATCTAATCCCAGAGGCGAGCCCGGGGAATTGGGTGAAATGGTCCCGTTATTGAGGACTGATCACCCGTCTGGCCTTGCTGGCGTCCCCAACCCTTAAATAATAATAATAAATAATAATATATATATATAATTGGAATCTCGGAATCGGCTCCAACGATTTTCATGAAATTTAGTATATAGGGGGTTTCGGGGGCGATAAATCGATCTAGCTAGGAATCATTTTTAGAAAATGTCATTTTATTCGTGTTTTATAAAAAAAAAAAATACCGGTCATCCAGGTACTATTATATAATACGAGTGGCACCGACGGACGTTATCTTGTACAATTTTTTTTCTGAATCTAAACCATTCTGGAATCCACTTGAAGACACAAAAATAATATCAAGATCGGTCCAGCCGCTTAGGAGGAGTACAGTGACATAAACACGTACAGAAGAATTATATATATGTTTATCGTTGGGAGGGAAGCGCTGTGCCGCGCTCCTGGCTGCATGGGTACCTGCATCTTGCTTGCTTGTTTCCTCCGTGAAACAGCTTTGCTGTGTTTTGGAGATAAGGATAAGACAGGCTGTGTAATTACTGGCACCGAGACTTAACATCTTATGTCTCAGGATAGGCAACACATAAATGAGTTGCCTGGGCTCGTTCCAGGTAAACTAGTTTATGTTCATGGGCGACGTCGACCACTTACCATCAGGTGGCACGTTTGCCAGTTTGCCTATCCAACTAACATAAAAAAATTATAAAGATAAGAGAACCGTTGTAGGACTACAGCTCTGTTGTCTACAGTTTATCAAGTTCTAAAGGCATAGAATCATGAAATTTTGCAATTAGCAAGTTCTCAGCATCGGCGTATAAACAAAGTAAGTATTTATACAACACAAAACAGGAATACTAAAAATCAAGTTTTTTGCACTGCTTTTAATGAATACTTTTTAGGTGACCTAACCAAGAGGTTAAGTAGGTCAGTAGATAACACTTTGTCTTTATAAGATTGTTAGGTAATCGCTAATTAGTAATTTCCTTTAAATATATATCTAACTTTTTACACAGAATTGAAGGGAATCCATAAATAATAAGTAATTAAGGATAAATAAAATAGTAATTACATGGTAACATGAAACTGTTTTTACATGCTTTTTATTAGCTTCACCTGTATGTATGTTTGTATGTTTGTAACCGACTTCTTTGGGCGCGATTTTGACCCACTTTAAACGGCCAGATTTCGTTCAAACTTTGTAGATTTATCGAGGACCGATGACAATACAATAATTTGATAAAATTATTCCAATATCCTGATAAGGATATTCAGGATAGCATATGCTAGGAAGGCATACCGCATAAGGTGCGCGCCTTTACCTACTAGTTACCTACATCACTTGTGTTGTTATTAGTCTCTCACTCATTTCTAAAGTGATTGCCATTAGTCGAGTACTTTAAATCAATAAAATCTTTAATTAAAAAAATCGACACCACAAAGAAAAAATTAATATACCTACACACACACGCTTTTTTACAATAAGTAATATCATTTATTTATTTTGTTAACCCATTTAATTCTTCTATTAAAAATTATTTTCAAATTTATAGTTCGGTTTGCTATTAAAGCGTGTTTATTAGTTTTATTAAACTATAATTTATTTTAATCATAAATATGAAAAATGTGTTGTATTAACCCTCCATTTATTGTTGGTCTTTCTAATTTTAAAGGAAGGGACAGAGAAAAGAAGACACGCCAATACTGTTTATTTTTTCATTTCCGCGCTAGGATTTAATACATAAATTATACTGCTTCTTATTGCAAAAAGTAAATTTATCGATTCATTTGCGATTTTGCATTCCTTTTACATACATTTTCTCATCTTCTGAAGGATATTATTTAAAGGTTGGTCTGAGATTATAAAATTAAAGTTTCAATTTATGTAGACTATTTTAATTATATTCAGTCTGCTTATTTGTTTTACAGCTTCCTAAGAAATATAAATAGAATAATATTAACTTAAATATTTTCATTTTGATATGTACAAAATATGTGAATATAAATATACATAAAGCATATAATTGTCCTGAGAGTAAAGGCGCAGAATACTATAATAAACTAGGTATTTACTATGGTTACACGCGTCTTAAAATAGAAAAAAAAACTTCGAATAAATAAATAGCCTTCCAAAATAATTGGGCTATCACATGAAGCAATAAAGTTTTAAATTCGAATAGTAGTTTCTGAGATTACCGCAATAATCAAACATACAATTCAGATTCGTTATATCAGACATTGTCTGTTGTACAATATTATTCAAAATTTTCACACAGAGTAACCAACTCTCAAAATCTTGATCCCTGTATTCTAATATAACTTGAAAAGGTTTAACACTCACGTAGTGCATCTAGAGGGGACGACTTATGTGCGAAGTTTGGGTCTGTTACAAAATATACTCAAGTTAAGGGTAGTTGGGAATGAAGGCGTAACACACGTAGTTGAACAACTTAACATTTGGCTGGGATTTGTTTGGGTGTTTTGAATGCCATTAATCATCGTTATTCTGTGATTTCTACACAATTGTTTATTTTATGCTATAGTGAAGACGTAAAAAGCTAAAAAGTGACGTAAAAAGGGGGACTAAAAACTATGTAAATCGCGTTTGACTGAATTTGGCGCTTAGGCTAAAAAATATCGATCCAGCTGTGTTTCCTTAATTGTAATAAGTAGAGAAGCGTATTTATGTAACATTTTACTAATTACAATGAACTTCTACGGATTATATCGCGGCTTATTTCGTATTTAACATACCTGACGATCGTCATGCCTAGTTCCACCGCGATCATGGTTGTTATAAAGTATCCGAAAGGTCAGACATGTTAAAAATCCAACCGTGATAAAATCCGTAAAAGTTGCTACATTACAATGAGTGAAATTTGTATTAACTTTTCACTGTAGGTAAAGATTTAAATTGTGTAGTAAATGATGTCGTGTCTATATTTAGTCGTATTGTTGAGGAAAAGAAATATTTTCCTAAAATATGAAACAGCTAAACTATTGCCACTGGAGTTATTATAAGAATTTGGATCAAAAATAAATTAGTATGCATTATACTAAGCTTACTTTACTTTTAATCTGGTTTCACATTAACACGAGAACATCAATATTCTTTCTTTCTTTCTTCTTATATCGTACTGATATTCATGTAGCTTGGAAGGAAGTGCGCGTTAGATAGACTCCGGTGTTAATTTATTATCCACACACCATTAATTCTGCCATAACTGAGTTGCAGACGTCATAACTCATAGAACTGCACAGTAATGTCTTCCTGGTCTGTTTGTTTACATTTCTAGGAATTAAGTTTTAGCAACTATATTAATATTTATTTGCATGATATATCACTCCAAAAGAAAGAAAACTTTTAAGAGAATTTGATTATCTTACCAAACGTGGCGTTTGGTAAGATAATGGTAAGAAGGGCCGATCGACTCCACACCAATTAGTATTCTAACGATCTAGTCTATAATTATAATACTCTAGCGTTCATTAAAGTTGGAATATGTCCAGAAGTGGACAAAAAATGCTACTGAGAATGATATCTCCAACCAATGTTAGACAGCACTGCTAGTGTAGGTATCCATACACACACATCCATGTCCGAATACGGATGAATATACATGTGAATACGGATATATTCTCACACATAATCTGTCTCCAGCGTGTAATATTTGTATCAAACAACACAACCATACCAACTGTCCAATATCCATCAAATGATTTATTATAGGCGTTTCTGCAATTTAATTATTCTTTTATTTTGACGAACTCTGCGGTTAAATGGTTAGCGCGTTGGCGCTCAAGCCTGAGGTAGTGGGTTCGAATCCCGCCAAGGAACAAAAAGTATTGTGTTCCTGGGTCATGGATGTATATTAAATATGTGTATTATAATTAAAATCTTAAATATTTGATATTATAATTGATCTTTCAGAGTCTTTCTCCTTGTCTTCTAGAATACCAAAGTAAAGCAGCATGTCATTGTTGCTTTCATACACAATAGTCTATAGAAAAACATTCACAAAATGGCTATCAAAGTTTTCAATGAATAAAGAAGTTTGCTGTAATTAATTTAGCCTCGAAAATGTCTTCACCTTTCGGTTTAAACAAAGCGTTGGGGGCTATCAATCATGGAGAGCCATTGTGGAAGTTCACCCTCCACGTTATGAATCGATGTAAACTCGAAGAAATTGTAACTTTATCTTCAAACTTGTTTTATTGTTTGGGTAATTTGTGAAGATCTTAATTAAAAGGTTTACGGCCGTAGTATTGAAATATTCTGAAATGAAACAGACAATAATTGTGATTATATTATTACAATGTTTTGGTATTTTATAGGAATCCTGTCTTTTTTATGTCATAAGGAGGCAACCGAGCAGTCGGAGCCTTATGGTGACTACCGACACCCATTACCATACGCACAACCAAATGTTATGCAGATGCGTTGCCCTCCTTTTCCCTATACCCCTTAATGAGCCACTGGAAACTCACAAGCCACACGAAACACGACAGAATAGCTGTCACTTGACGCCGATATTATGTGAGCGAAAGGTCAGCTTGGTCGTGCCGGCCCAATTCGGCTGAAAAGCAGCATGGCACTATCTTTTACCAAAACCTTTTTTTCATGTGATAGTTGAGTACGAGAAAAGTAATCAAGAACGGTTTCAACAGAAACCAATGTTGTCATTCATGTTTAAGGCTCTGAGTCTATCATGCCTCTATGTTTTACGCATTTTGCCTTTTACCTACTACACAATAACCTACACAATATTATGTACACGTAGCTCACGTGTACATTTTACTGTATAAATCACATATTTAATGAGGTGACAGAGAACACACATTTTTACCAACATTACTTATAATAACTGTATGAATCTTTTACTTTATGTTTTTAATATTTATTAAAATAATAAAATATATTCTTGCTATATAACAAGTACATACAGAAATAAAAAACTATCATATCATTTACCCAATATCCGTTAAAAACTTGCACTTTTTCATTCTATCGTCAAAATGACACAATTCTTTTATGTCACATACAGTGTCAGGAGTCATGTCATGTCCGACGTCTCCCATTCGAATGGGGTTATTAACTAAAAGCGAAACAGTGTATCCGTCGGGATCAGTCCATGCATAAAATAATCTCGCCGAGGACCCGTGTTCCCGTAGCTGTGTCACGTAAGGACTCCATGAAGGTTTGACATTTTAATATATTAAAATAAATTTGGTTTTATTAAATATAACCATTGTGTTTTATAGATTAAATCAGACAAACAAGCCAACGGATTGGTCAATGTCAGTTATGGATATAAACTTTCAGTTATGGATATAAACTTTTTTTTTTTTTATTTTACGCCGGGAAATGCTCTAATGCATCCCGCCTGGGGAGTGAGTCTCCCCAGGTGGGTATGTGGAACTGCTTTGAGGGATCCCTCGCTGCGCCCGAAAGATGGTGAATGGACGCAGCTCTACCCACTAAAACCCGGCGAGTGCCACCAGTGCCGCCTTGGTGTGGTGCCCCGAGTCTATTGAGCAAACAGGGCACCTCGACGGCTACTCAGTCCCTCAAGGGACAGACAACCCCTCCACAGAGGGGTTGTCCCGCACCACAGGACAACCCCTCCCAACGTCGGTATAGTATATTAGTACAATGGGGTGAGGCTCCCATCCTCACCCCTTGTCCCCCTGCTCTTTTGTCCAACAGTCTTTTTGGAGTACCTACTAACAAAATATATATAGTATATATAACAATAAGCATCAAAACACATGAAAACGCAACCAAAAGTATAGTCAAATAAAGCTAGAACTAAAATATATAATAATGCATACCGAAGAATGTCCCGATTATGCCAACGATCATGGTGAGCACAACCTAGGCGCAAGCTTCATGCAACATAAATTTTATAATATCTTAAAGTTTGTAATTCCCTCCTATTATTTTTCTCTCAAGAGATATTCCAAAATTTTGTGAAGTCTGTTTTTTGGGCTTATTTATTTTAATTCGGTATTATCTTCGTGTATTGAAACTGTACGTGCGATGGTTTTTGGTTAAAGGGTCGTAACTCGTAGCGCTCGAGCCCGCTACCGCTACTATGTTGTATTATATTGGATTTTTATGTTTGAATAGGAAAGCTGGACGTGCCACCTGATGGTAAGTGGCCAGCGACGCCCATGAACGTAAACGAGTTCATCTGGAATTAGCCTAGGCATCTTATCCATGTCTTAATTATCCTGAGACATAAGATGTTAAGCCTCTGTGCCATTAATTTCACTGCCTGTCCTACACTTCTCTCGGAAACACAACACAAACAAAGCTGTTTCACGGGAGAAACATGCAAGATGGTGGTACCCGTGCAGATGGGAGCGCGTTACAGCGCAATCCTTCCACCGGCTTGAGTATGTATGTTGAAATAGAATGATTGTCAATTATTGAATTATCAATGTTCAGTCGAATATATTTATATATTTGAATGTTCTATTGTTAAACGTCAACCATCATCATCACATCATCAGCCTCTATCCATCCACCGTCGAACATAAGCCTCCCTCAACGAACGCCAAGACGACCGATCCCTTGCCACACACACAATACAGATCGGCCACTGTACGGAGATCGTCTTCTCACCTGGTTAATGGTCAACTAACACTTAGTCTACATAAACGTGGCCTCCACTCTTGAACCTTATTGGCCCAGCGGCCATCCGATCTCGTGAGTGTGTGACCAGCCCAGTGCCCACTGCCACGGGAGTTAAACGTCGATACTTCAACTTTATCTAGAGGTCCTTGATCTTAAGAAAACCGGTGAGTGTGGCCCGCATTTACCTAACCATGTTATATGTAATAAAATCGTGAGAGATCCTTTATACACATTCATGACCTTCTTTTTTGTCTTTAACGCCGGGAAATGCTCCATGCGGGTATGTGGGACTCGGTTCGCTCGAAAGGTGCTAAGGTGGACGCTTCTTTAACCACTAAAAGCCGCCTTTGGTTAGGTGCCCCGGATCTGTTAAGCAAACAGAGCACCTCGAAGGCTAGTCCGACAGTAGGGACCGACACCACCTCCACAGAGGGGTAGTCCCGCATCACAGAAAAACCCCTCCCAACGTCGGGATAGTACAATGGGGTGAGGTTCCCATCCTCGCCCCTTGTCCCCGTGCTCTTTGTCCCCTCTTCTTATAAGAGGGGTAGAAATGGCAGCCCCCTCGGCTAAATTTGCTTCGCCCAAGGTGCTCACCCTAGGCTACTGGGCCCCATCGCCACGACAAGGCTTGAACCATGGTGGGGACTCATCCTTGGCTTGACAGAAAGTAGTATATTAGTATTTTACATACCTACATCATACTATTTTACTTGCTCTTGGCCAGTAGCGTCTACGATTAACCACTCGACCAGCCAGCCCTCAAACATATGTCTGACACAATAGCATTTCTTATATCACACTAATTATTTCTAGCTTACCACCTTGAAATACTTTATAATAATAATAATATAATAATATGTTGGGACAACTCACACACGGCCATCTGATCCCAAACTAGGCAGAGCCTGTTCTTATGGCAACCAGACAATTGACACATACTTATATATGTATTTATAAATATATGTACATACAATATATTATAGAAAAACTACACCCAGACACAGAACAAATGATTATGCTCATCACACAAACATTTGTCCTGGGTGGGAATCGAACCCACGACCTTCTGGCTTAGCAGTCACGGTCACTAACCACTACACCAACAGGCCAGTCATAAAATGTAGTATTATTATCTTCGAGAAAACTTAATTTAATTATCGTCTTTGTATGAAATTTGTAAATGTTTTCAAAGTTTCCTTAACTACATTAACGAACAATACTGCGTAATCAACATTGTATCATACATCTTTGCATGTCTTCAGAAGTTGGCCAATTTGCATAAGGCTCAGGTGCGGCGTGAAGTTTTGGAAGTGGGCTGAAATAATTAATAGATAATTGATTCTAAAACTTTACAATAATTTACTTAGAAATATATTTAAATAAATAATAAAAGTAAATAATTGTATTACTCTCATCTTATATACACTATTACACTTGCTCTTGTCTTTAGCTGTTTTGTTCAATAGGAGAGGGGTAAACGGACAGTCGGTTAAGTGAAAGCGACATCCATAGACATCTATAGTTAATAGAATCAGGCGTTACTTTGCGGAAATCCATTATATAAGATTAAATTATAATTTAATTAGCAATAATCCCGCAAAACACGCAGTCTTTACTGCAAATGTGTGAGTGCACGCATATGCATGCATATAGCACCGCCCTCCTTTCCCACACTGCATATGCGTACACTCGCATGCACCACCACCCCACATGCACCACAACCACAGTAAAAGACCACCACCAAACAATCTACGCACGTTTCGCTCCGACACCGAGGCATCCTCAGGATGTAGACTCTACGATTAGCAATCATTAAGAAACGAGTTAACGAGTTGCGTTGCCGGCCTTTCAAATATGAGTTTGCTCTTTTCTTGAAGGTCCCTAAGTCGTATCGGTTCGGAAATATCGTATACATAAAAATTCAACCGAATCTATATCATGAAATTCGTTCGTTCTTATGATACGTCGAGTATAAAATGGAACTTAAATATTCTATATTACTCAAGTGAAAACTGTAAACAGTGTAAAAACAACATCAAAATCGACTCAGTAGTGAAGAAGTTCATCGCGGATAAACAACATGATAAGTTTATATATAGGTAATATAGTATACATAAGTAGCGATCCGACAACCAATACATCAGGTATAAACATTTTCGCGGTAAGAGTGATTCGGGGGTATCGTACGATATCGTGGGCAGCAGCGACTGCCCTAGCCGGCGACCCCCCGTGGGAACTCTTGGCGGAAGTTCTTGCTGAGGTGCACTCCTATGTCTCGGATAGGAGGTCTCTCGGCGAGAGCCTGACGCTGGACGGGATCCTGCGGGTCCGCCGACTAGGGCAAGAGGCGTTAATGCTGAGGTGGGGAGAGGACCTGGCGTGGGAGCCGTATGGCAAACGCCTAACGGTTGCCCTGCGTCCGGTCCTAGAGCGGTGGATGCGCCGTAAGCGCAAACCCTTTACCTTCCGTCTGACACAGGTGCTCACTGGGCATGGTTGCTTTGGTGAGTACCTGTGCCGGACGGCCCGCAGGGAGCCGTTGGCAGTGTGTCACGATTGTGGCACGGCGGTGGACTCGGCCCAGCACACCCTCGAGGTGTGCCCGAGATGGGCGGCGCTGCGTCATGATCTGACATCGGTCATCGGAGGGGACTTGTCTCTGCCGAGTGTCATCCCCGCGATGCTCGGCGACAACGAGTCCTGGACGGCGATGGTCTCCTTCTGCGAGGCAGTAATGTCCCAGAAGGAGGCCGATGAGCGGGTGAGAGAGGAGGCCGCCGACGAGGCCTCCCACCGCGGGCGACGAACGGGGGTGCGTAGGAGGCGCTACCTAATGCGCCTCCAGTAACGCCCCTGTGCTCGTGTCGGGCCCAGGATGGGGTTTTAACCTGGGTCCAGCTAGACACGACGTCGTCGGGGACTGCTAAAAGTATCGAATCAAACGAACAGCCGAGCAGTCCCCCTTTAGAGGAGGAGTCTGGCCTTTTCGCCGGGGCCAGCCTGTCGCCGAGGGTCCTGCGTTGCCTGCATGATCCGGGGCTCTCATAAAAGGCGGCTGAGGGCACTTGCAGCGGTTTTAGTGGGTAACGCATCTCCAAGTGCGAACCCCACTCACGGCTAGGTTTAAAACTCACCCCGGTCCTAGTTATGGTTTGGCCTGCAAATTTCCGCTGCATTAAAAAAAAAAAAAAAGGTATAAACATTTTAGTGGGCTGAATTTTGAATCTAACCCATTCACAAATTCACTTGAAACACACAAAAAATATCAAAATCGGCCTAGCCGGTTAGGAGGAGTTCAATGACGTACATACAGAATAATTATATATATATAAAGATGATAAGAAGGCGCATCGACTTATCAAAAAGTAAAACGAATGTATCTACCACAGTATTTTAATTTAAAAATGTATGTTACGGTATTTCACTGAAAAATTCAGCTTTTACAGCATTTCGAAAGTACATTTTTGTAAAATTCAGTGAGTTGGTGTATTGCTTCAAAATTTACAAAAAAAAAAAAACACCTTTGAAGTTTTTCGAGTTTATATTCCTATGCTTTTTAACAAAATTGAATTGTATGCGATAGACGGGAAAGTTTCATCGAATATATCCGCATGGTGTTTCGTAGACTACAATCCATACTAATATTGGAAATGTAAAAGTCTGTTTGTAATAGTTTGCCGGCTGATAAGAATATGATGAAATTTGATGTGAGATAGAATAAATACCAAGAAAGGTTATCATAATAATAATTGTAAGTCAGTAGACGACTAGTAGAACGAACATCACCAGGCAGGAGGCAGATCTACTCTATTCCCTTTTTTATGTTAGTTGGATAGGCAAATTGGCAAACGTGCCACCTGATGGTAGGTGGTAGAAGTCGCCCATGAACATAAACTAGTTTACCTGGAACGAGCCCAGGCAACTCTTCTATGTGTGCCTATCCTGAGACATAAGATGTTAAGTCTCGGTGCCAGTAATTACAATATTATAACAAAGTAATGAGTTTGGATGTTAATTCCAATCTTTGAAACTACTCAACCGATTTAAAAAGGTTTTTCACCAGTATAAAACTACATTATCAGTGAGTGACTATAAAAACAATCATCTTCGGCACAGATATCTGCTATAAGGCCTCTTCCAGGATTATGTATATGACATTGTCTCTATCCCCTGACTATACCGTATAAGAAACCATCTAAATGTAGGGCAGGCTAAGAAACGTAATATCACTTGCAGTATGAATGCAGGACCTGCTGGCGGCCTTCCAAGTCGAACAACCTGCATTACGACGTACTAAGTGATTGTCGACCAAACTGCGCCCGCTACTTTACCATGTTCTAATTAAATTCCACTTCCAATTTACTTTCCTGTTTTAGCATGATTTTAAAGTGTATGGTCTTATAAAGTTAGACTAACCACAATTATCAATAGAAGGATCAGGTTTTTCTGATAATTCTGAAACGTAATATTAGGTAATGTACATTGATTCATATTAGCTTATGAGCCATTATAAATCATCAGCATCATCGTTATCATTCAACCTCTATCCATCCACTGCTGAACACAAGTATCCCTCAACGAACGCCAAGACGACCGATCCCTCGCCACTCGCATCCAACACGGACCCGCCACCGCACGGACATCGTCTTTCCACCTAATTAATGGCCGACCAACACTTCGTCTACCTAAACGGATGATAGATAATAAAAGAGAATTTTATAAAATTGACTTATCAATAAAATTTACTAATTTTTGGGTTGGGTTCTTAAATCAGAATAAGAATATCTTATTTGGATAAATTAGCAAAAAGAATACAAACAAAAGTAGGTAACTTAAAGAAGATGTTACATATTTGTAATTTGTCAACAAAATGATCTCTAACCCAGCGTATACTGGGGATATCGTGCTATAAGTCACACAGAAATCCACACGATGATGTAGAAGCATATCGGTTAATTTGTCTACAAATTTCATAATTTACGAAATAAATATCTTTTTATTGAGCCAATACGACTTCTGCCAGTGTCAAGTGACGTGAACATTAACGTAAAACCTTGAAAAAATATACGCATCAGTCAAAGTCGTTAAACATCACAATAATATACAAATGCCAGACGGATCTGCCAAGGAACAAGCCAATTATTTAATTTCAATTAAAAGTTGCAGATAATGTATACAGAAATTGAATAGAACTTCCCTCGGATTCCTATTGATTATATTTCTCCTTTAATTATAAAGTTGTTTCGTTTGTATTCGCGTTTCGATAATTTGCATGAACATGATTATAACAGGAAGCTAATCAGAATTTATTATGAAAACGAACTAATCATTACTACCATTGCATGATATAAATGATTGTTTTGGCAAAATTCTATCTGGTAATCTTTCAGAAAGATATCACGACATTACCACCGAATGCCACCGAATACCACCACCAAGGGTAATGCCTTGGAGTTTGAACCCTACCAAATTTAAGTAGATAGAACAGAAACTTAACATTGCCATATTGTTTTCTAATGTTTACGCGAATTTCACTCATTATAATGAAACAATTTTTACGGATTTTATCGCGGTTTATTCCATGGTCCACCCGTGACCATGGTTGCTGTAAAGTATCCGAAACGTCGGGCCTGTAAAAATCTTAACATTAATATTCATCATCATCAGCCTCTATACATTCACTGCTGAACATAGGCTCAATGAACGGCAAGACGGCCGATCCCTTGCCACTCGCATCTAACACGGATCGGCCACCGCACGGAGATCGTCATCGATCGTCATCATCCTTACACACTAGCTGTTGCCCACAGCTTCGCTTGTGTTAAATTATATTTACAGCCGTACGCGCATTGATGATGATTATTTTCATAGCCTAAGTTACTCCTTATAACATCAGCTATCTGCCAGTGAAAGTCCAATCAAAATCGGCCCAGGCGTTTCAGAGATTAGCCGAAACAATCAGATTGACAGACGGACAGACAGACAGACCAAAATTGTAAAAAAGGCTATTTTGGTATATGTACCGTGCATTCAATAAAATGCTGTTATTTTAATATTACAAACGGACACTCCAATTTTATTTATCTGTACATATTACCATTATCTAAAGAAAATTACCTAATTGTTTGTACATGTAAAATTTACTTGTTTTTTTGGATAAACAGCTGAAACAAAAGGATTATTTTTTTATAAAAAGGCTTTCCATAAAAGGATGGATTGGATATATACGCTGGTAATATCTCGTATAGGCATAAAACTATTTACCCCATGTGAAGATAACTTTTTGCTGCCCTAAACACACTTTAAGATTTTGGTAACTTAAAATGATAAAGAGGAGCCCTTATAAGATCCACTGCCTTGTCCATCTTTCTGTCAATCCAGTACTTTCCATTAACGTAAAATCATTAGATTTGGGAAGAAGCGTGTTCTCAGAGCATTATATGTTATACATTGTTCCTTTACATCTGGTTACTAGTTACCTATCCAACATAATTACAATCAATGAAGCCGGCGATCTGGAGTTTAAATGGTCGGGATAGTTTCCATTCGGAGGTGGGACAGCGTTGCCCGCGGGCTGCTGACTACTTAGACCATTCCTTGCATAACTTGATGGTGGTACAAGACACAAGCAAAGACGAGTTGTAAATGCAATTACAAGTTTACTTCTTTTGTATGTTTTATAGCATTATAAACCATCATCATCAATTTATCTGATAAAGTCAAATTTAAGCTTTGAAATCCCGTCTTTTAAAATGTCTTAGAAAAACTGTATGACCAGGAACACAATAAATGAACACAGCCAGGGCGTTCCTCAATTGATATTTTAGGATAAAATATGTAAAATTAGTTGTAGAATATGGAACGATTAGTACCACTAAGTGTAGTACACTTAGTGGTACTAATCGTGGTTTTCAGTTACAATACAAATACAATACAAATTCTTTATTATGAAATCAAGCACAGTTGTACAAAGTAAGCAGAGATGGAGATCCACCTAGTAAGTATCATGAGATACTTGTGACAGATGGACTCGCTCTTCCGTAACAAATGTGAACATTTAACAAAATAAAAATGGACATTGATAATGAGCAAAGTTACAAATGTTTGATCATATTAAGATTAGTTTCAAACAAATAAAGTAAAAAATAAAAAAAAATGAAAACGAGTGAAAAAATAAATAAATATACTAACTAATTAATTAAGCACCGTTTCCCATTTTTTTTTTTTTTTTTTTGGTGTATTAAGCGTATGGGTGTGTGCACTGTGCATGCGTGCGTGCATGTGTGTGTGCGTGGGTGTGTGTGTGTGTGTGTGTGGGTGTATGAGTGTGTGTGTGCGCGCATGTGTGTGTGTGTGTTTATGCTTGTTAAATGCATATAATAGGTATTTAATATTGTAAGAGATTTTCTATGTCTTCGTATGATTAAGATAGGAGCCAAGCCTGAATAGTCTTTTTACACTTTCGGTATAGTAGAGGATACATCCCAAGTTCTTTGTTTATTTTATTATAAAGATGTCCAGATAGAGTTTTATATTGTCTTAATCCAAATGTAGTATTTCTTTTAGTTATAGGCGCAACTCTGTCGTTTCTACGCTTTGTCTTATATTCGGGAGTGTATTGTATATATTTATGAGTTCTTAGTAAGGTTGAAAGTATGAATAATTTTCTTACTGATAAGAGTTTACACATACTATAGAGTTCCTCTGTTGGAAACCTATAGGGTTTACTATACATGATTTTGAGAAGGCAACGTTGACTTCTTTCAATATTTATAATGTTATTTTTATTAGAGTTGGAACCAATGAGTAGATTTAATTAACGTCCAATCAGCCATTTTTATGACCATATTGAATTAGGAGACGGTTTTCACTTACCGCAAGTTAGCATAGCCCGTTTGCTCGTTCTTATTTCAAAAAAATCATAAGCCTGACTCACACTCTGCGGGTTCAAAAACGTGTCTTTATGTACCTAATATAATAAAATATTACGGTCTTCAGGTTTTTGCCTTTACGTTTTTAATTCTTTGTAGGTACCATACCATGTTTTCATATCAAAGGGAAGTACCCTGAGGTTTTAGTTTGACAGACTGACATACAGACAGATAAATAGACAGACAACAAAGTGATTATAATGTAAGGGTACCGCCGTTTTGTCATTTTGAGGGATAAAATAAAAAAAAAACATATTCATCAAAGGTATGTCCTCTCGCTCTCCTATCCGACACCACACCATCGTACGAAGAACTTTTCCAATAAACGTTACCTCAGTTACGGAGGACGCTGCGGTCACCGCCATTGTTGTGCCGTCCAATTTAAAAGCACTTTTAATCTTAACGTGCATTCTGATTGGTATTCGATGGGGTGGAATGCTTAGTGATTTGTATGTACAAGACTAATTTTTCTAATATTTAAGTAGTTTCTGTCATTATTTTCTTAATATATTAAAACTTACAATTTAATTATTTATCATAGTCATATTGTGATTTAATATGTTTGATTTCACTTTCAATTATTTTAATAATTCTATGATATTTATGGCGGTTTATTATTATTTATTTTAGCAGAGTTTAATGTAGCTTTATTGTAATAAATATTTTCAAATCAAACATTAATAAACAATATGGTAAGTTTCATATAAGAAAAATCTAGTAGCGTGCTACTTATCTTAGCAGATACCCATTTAATAGCATTAACACAATATCGCAATAAATAATAATATCGCATTAACAAAAATAGTGTTGTGCCACTAAAATACTAATCCGATGTATCGACTATAGAGTAATCAAAAATGGCCGACGTGAGGTGACACCTGCGGCGGGTCGAATATTCCGTCACCCGATACCAATAACCGTATCGATTACCGAAACCATAGGAACTAAACTTGGTACGCGCCGGGACAGATGGTATTCTTGTCACGTTATTAAACTTCATGTTAGGCGAGAACATAGCCACATATATAGCTTCTGTATGCAATGTTGTTCTTGTACCTTAGATGTACAGACGGTTAGGTCACTGGACAATTAATGGTCGTAAGTTCGATTCTAAGAAAATTTGTATGATGAATATAGATGTCTTTATCGCATGAGTATTATGTACCACAACAAGGTTCAAGTTCTTATGGTGTCCAAATTCTCAAAAAATTAAAAAAATCCGGCGGTACGTCGCGGACTATGGAGTGTATAGACAAGGAGAACCATCTCTGTGTGTGAAAAGTGTCCGTGAAATTTGGTGCTCGCGGTTGTGTTATTTTCTTGTTTCCTATTAATTAATTGCCTATGTAATATCCACAATTACGCTACGTTTGCACTTGCTCTTTTTTTAGCGGGATTCATACCTGTGTACGAGTACTATGAGAGAAAACACCGCTAAACCAGCATCGAAACTTTCATCTACTTTATGTTTCATTTTTCATCTTATCAAAATACTGGTCTTACAACATTAAAAGACCCCGCAATTTTACCAGAGGTGTTTGTTAACTGAATAGTTAAATAGTTAACCACAAGCGGCCTCCGTGAGGTAAAGTGCAATGGGACCCTGAGCATACATTGTGCGCTGGACTGAATATGTTTAAAGTTTAATCTGCTAAATTACAAGCTAGAATTTAACTGTTAAATTTACTTCAATAGTTGAGTTCTTTAAAAAATGACATAATACGAAAATGACAAAACCGTTTCCAAGGTGCCCAAGGTAAGCGTCCACATGTCCGCAACGTACGAACCACACGCAACGGATTTTAATTTCTTTTATAAATATAATATTTACCGGTGGGAGGGAAGCGCTGTGCTGTGCTCCTGGCTGCATGGGTACCACCATATTGCTTGTTTCTCCTGCAGCTTTGCTGTGTTTCGGAGAGAAGGGCAAGACTGGCAGTGCAATTACTGGCACCGAGACTTAACATCTTATGTCTCAGGATAGGCAACACATAGATAAGTTGCCTGGGCTAGTTCCAGGTATACTAGTTTATGTTCATGGGCGACGTCGACCACTTACCATCAGGTGGTACGTTTGCCAGTTTGCCTATCCAACCAACATTAAAAAAAATGATCGGGTGCTTACCGCGTTTATAGTTTTATTGAGGTCCCGATATTTTGGCTATTTTATCAATCGCCATGATCATTAAACAAAGAAGAAAAAATGTAGACGTTTTGTAGTGTAGAAGTGTAGTTTTACTAATCTGTCGCCATCTACCAGCAACGTACGTCAGTCTCCCCGTGATCATGGCGATTAAAACATTTCCGAAAAATCGGGACTTCAATAAAATTATAAACGCAGTAAGCTAGTTTGTATAGAAAGTGATACTAGTAGCGAATAAATAAATAAAAAAGGTCACCATATTTTTTTCACACTGTTTTCATGCAAAATATAATACAGTGATAATTTTGAAAACATTTTACCCTAACATACTATAGGCTTTTACCTGCAGCTGCACCCGCTAAATTTATATCTGCAGCTCTAGTAACTAGGAATGTGGTTAGCATTAAATCAATTTTTGTACATACGTTTGCCAACTTTTCTGATATGTTAGATAAACAGATATTTTAGCGTACCTTAAGTCCATTTTCAAGATTTTCTTCAATCAAAATACTAACTGCCTATCAATCAAAATGAAACAACGATACACGAAAGTGCCTAGAATATGATATAACTCAAATATTGAATCGTCAAAATATAGCAATCTCAAGCTCGCAGTATCGGATTCCCGAAATCCGGGCATTAGAATATCTGGATATTACTGAGGGAAATTGAACGAATAATTTCGCTTCCAACTTGCAAATTGGTATTTATGGAATACTTTTAACCGTTCCAAATTTATTTTTACTAGGCGTTGTGGCTTACTTCACCCGGGTCGCGGGTTTGGCTCTCGCCAAAATAGTTAAGGACTTGTTTGAACTAAATTAATGGATGTTGGAATTTATTTGACGCGTTCCAAATTTAATAGCATAGAAATTGAGATAAAAGGTTCGAAAAAAAACACTTCTACGAAAACCTAATCCCTAGTTCTTGAAGTCGATAAAAATGTAGCCTAGTGGTTTAGGCGCTACGATAGAACGTACATAAATTCAAACATACATAATATTTTGTATGCTACAACCATACCTTTCATTACAATTAACATTCGTTGCGGCCTTATGTATTCGGATAAAATATATATTATAATACAAACTGGTGAGTGTATTTTTCTGACGCCGGATCTCCAACTATAGATTAAATTTTCTTAAAACGCAATTAACGGAATTCAGTGATTTTACGAATTTCAAGAAACTATTCGCCACAGTTTAGTTATTTATTATAGTAGTGTAGTATAGAAGTTTAATTATGAACAAAGACATTTGACTGGGCTCCGGGTACCTTATTAATATGTGTGTGCCATCCTAATGCAGGCTATTACTAGTTAAACTTCCATATTGTAGGAACGGATCCCGCTTTGCATAATATATAATTTCTAATGAGAACTGAACTTAAGAATGTATTATGCAAATGAATATGATTTCTCGTATGGGAGCAGTCGGTTTAAGTATTATATACTGAGTTCTGTTCACACATCTTACATCTTACCATTACACCACTTTAATGTTACGTGTTGTAAACATGGGCTCACGAGTTTTTATGAACAGGAAAATTTTAAGAAACTTAAAACTCATCTTTGTTTCATTTTTATAAATCTGAATCCCGGACTCCACGTACAATTACTATCGTCTATATGAGATATGCAGTTATAAAGGTTTAAGGATAGTAGATTCCTCACACTTAAAAATTATAATCTCATTTCAACGCCAAGACGAAAGTGAATCTATTGATCTGAATCTATTATCACCGTCATCATCACCAGCGTTTCCAGTCCACTGGCGTACATTTCCAGTCCTCTGTCAATAAACGTCAAGACGGTCGGCCCCCGACACCCGCATGCACTCGCAAGAGCTCGTAGTCCAGTCTAGTAAAGGTCGAACTCTTCCATAACGAGGCCGCCACATAAAAACTATTAGACCAGCAATATATCTATTCATAACTATATGTATTCTGTCAATCAAAATACTAATTCCCAATTTAATCCCTTACTAAATGTTAATATTAACACATATTCAATACGGTATAGTCTATCCATGAAATTACGTTTGACGCACGGATACCTCTTATATCTACATTCTTAACCCCCAAATACTCAAACGAATCTCAAATGTAAGACGTATTTAAACTCGTGTTGTCCCTATTTTTTCTTTGAATGTGACACGTCGTGGCATGAGTGTAAGTACGTCTTAAATTTGAGATCCGTTTGATTATTTGGGGGTAAGTCACTCAAATCACTAACTATATTTTTATATGAAATTCTTCTTTCTGTACGTATGTTTGTTCTACTCCTGAGCGGCTGGATCGGCTTGGTTGAGATTTCATGTGTGTTTGAGTAGGTTTTATTTATGTCATAAAGAACCAACCGAGTAATCGGAGCCTTATGATGACCACCGACGCCCATAGACAAACAAAAGTTATGCAGATGCGTTTCCAGATTTTTTTGGAAATTCAAATGGACTAGGTAGATAGCGTCTTGTTGGTGTTTTAATAATAAAACCAGTTTGCTTAAGGTTTCCTTTCCATTATAAGTGAGATTGATTACCATATGAGTGTATTTCTGTACTTGCCTTCCGCGAAGCAGTCATATAATTGGCACCAAGATCATGTACTAAGTGAAATCGTTCACATTTGTTTGGATATCTTTGATGGTCTTGCCGTTAATCAAAAGAGGCCTATAGGCTATATATAACAGTGTAAAAAAAAATTGATGATAATCACGACGATAGTGATGATTCATCATAGCTAACAATTTATTTTAATACATGTTTTGCTGATTTTAGAGGGGAAGACGATCTCCGTAGAGTGACCTGTATTTAGCAGTGGACGGATAGAAGCTAATGATGATTGCAAATTTTTATTTGAATGGTTTATCTGAACTTAAATAACATTGTCTCCTCGAAACGATGTGAGGAGCGTATTATACTTTTATCTTCGCTTTCCGTTTTAATCTTGAAACAAAGGCCTTTATTGGTAATAGAGCATACATTGTGGTTGAAGGCCCGGCTGTCCTCAATACGGTGGTACAATGTCTGAAGCTGTTAAACCGTGGACGATAAAAAACATACATTCTCACCTCTTACTAACCTACTGCGGTACAGTCGTTTAAGAATTTATTCGTGAAACAAACATAGTTATTTATGCTCAATAATATTAGTATTGTTAGGGAAACTGAAGCAGAATACTGAATATAACAATATTATAATAATAATAAATTCTTTATTTCTTAATCAGCAATTACATCACCTTCGGAAGGCAACCATTAAGTAAAAGATTACTTGTGTTGGGGCTGTCTCGCCCATTTAATTAGTCGCCTCAGTTAATTTTGTAAAATTATAAAAAAAAATGAGAAACTTATACTAAATAGTAGCACTATCATTATTATATTATGTTACATTTTATACTATGTAAACAAAAAATATATATTAATATAATAATTTAACCTAGAGATTACTCAGATCCAACACTATGATCTTGATGACTGTCTGATTATGTTTTTTTTAATATAAATTATAAATTAATAGCTCTGAAACATTGTGTGTTAGTGTGTGTGTGTGTGTGTGTGTGTGTGTGTGTGTGTGTGGGTGTGTGTGTGTGTGTGTGTGTGTGTGGTGTGTGTGTGTGTGTGTGTGTGTGTGTGTGTGTGTGTGTGTGTGTGTGGCACGGCACCTCCTACTACGCATTACCACTATCAGAATCAGCAGGAATCAGCAGACACCCGCGGAATTTGGATGCGATACGATTTAGATTTATAAAATGAGTCAGAGGAAAGGCGTAGCGCGAAAAAGGTGTAGCGGGTGTCGATGGACCTCGGTGGACACTTACCACCAGGTGAACCAACGCGACGGTCCGTTTGCTCCCTCTTGTATAAAAAAAGGATTAGTCAGTAAAAATTAAGTATTATTTAACAGTGCCTTTATTTATTTCTATACCACTTAATATGACTTCTTATGAATTAGAATTTATTCAAGCTTTAGAAAGCTTTTTTAATATTCTGTCACGTTTTAAATTTTTTGTCACAAAAAACACAAAACATGTTAAAAAAATATTATGTTCATAAAAATAACGAACATTTCCGTAATAGTTCAAAATTTTCTATCCTTTTTTTCTCTTTTAACAAAACCACCGTGAACTGTACTTCGAAATAGCTTTATTGGTCGTCAGAATTGAGATTTAATTCTGAAATTTAAAGGGGACCCTGCACGCTTGTGATAAGGGTTGTATTACCTTGGAGGCTGTGACGGAATGACGAAGCCAGCCGCCCGTGAACGTCGATAGCTCTGTTACGATAAAACTAATAGAGTTTCGGACTAACGTTGTATTAATATAGTTATGATAAAAATCGCAGCAAATTGAAATATGAAGGTTCATGTGTACTACAGTTTTCATGGTAGATAACTATATATTTTACGTGTCATGTTGTTTCATACCATCAACGAATGTTACTTCTATAAAGTAATCCATGTTTATTTCTATCTTTATATTATATATTAGATTTATGTCTATATGTATATATAATGCATAATATCGTCTTTTTTTTTCTTTTGCGGCGGAAAATGCTCCTAGGCATCACTCGGGGAGGGTAGATTCGTAGGTGGGTATGTGGGACTCCTGCGCCCGAAGGATGGTAGGGTGGACGCAGCTCTACAAACTAAAACACGGTGATTGCCACCAATGCTTTCTTTGGTGGTGTGCCCCAGATCTGTTGAGCAACAGGGCACCTCGAAGGCTAGTTAGTCTTCCAAGGGACCGACGCCACCTACACAGAGGGGTTGTCCCCCACTACAGAACAACCCCTCCCAACGTCGGGACAGTGCAATGGGGTGAGGTTCCCATCCTCGCCCCTTGTCCCTCCTTTTGTCCCCTCTTCTTATTTATTTATTTATTTATTAAAAGGTGTACAAAGAGCAGCCTACTCGGTTCATTTTGCTTCGCCCAAGGTGCTGCGTTCACCTTAGGCTACTGGGCCCCACCGCCACGACAAGGCTTGAACTATGGTGGGGTATGGGGAACTATAGTACCTATCATCTGTATTGTCTGTACCTGAGTTTTTTTAATGTGAAAACGCTTTGGTAGTTCAAACGGATGCATGACGGCAAAATTGTTGCAACAACATTTAGTTTATTACGCCGGTTCTTCCCAATGGGCTCACCTTGGAAACGGTAGTAGATTCGATTGAAGTTCAAAAACATACCTTACTGGTACTATTTTGAATAAATAAACCGGCCAAGTGCGAATTGGACTCGTGCACCGAGGGTTCCGTACAAACTTAACTTAACTTAACCTACAGGAGGTTAAGTTAAGTTAAGTAAAAGTTATGGTAATTTTTTTGCTAAATTAAATCCATAACATTACAATATGGAAAGCTGGAGGAGCATAAATTTAAGACGAAGGTCTTTTTATCGTTTCATTTATTGATTATTTACCAAAACATGTGGATTGAGTGGTTATAACTTCGTCTTTGCCGTTTGAAAAATACTTGATATCTTCTATGCGTTCATGGGGAAAAGGGTAATAAGTTTATAATAATTATTATGTGATGCAACAAAAAATTTAAGGCTTTAGGAATTTTTCCTTCATGTGTGTTGTAATACGTTGCTTCATGCCAAATTTCAATATTCTAGGTCGGCTGAAAGTAACTTTTAGGTTTTGATTCCCTTGCGAGTAGTTGCGAGTTTCAAAATATGCGGCCTAAAGATTGCGTTGACATAGAAGTTTGATTTTGTTACAGCTTAAAGGTAATATAGACCTGAGTATTTGATATGAATTTTACTACGCGTTCATGAGGAAAGGAGTAGTAAGTTTAAAATTATTAAAAATATTGTTATTATATGATGTAACTAAAATTTATGTTTTTCGCAATTTTCCCTTTAATAAGACGTTTCTGCGTACATTCAAGATTCTGTGTTCACGGGAAGTAAGTACCCTGTAAGTTTTGATTCCCTTGCGAGTGTCGAAAATTTGCGGCATAAGCGGCTATTTTTTGATTGCGCTGGTTTAAAGTTTTAATTTTTTTACAGCTCCAAGGGACAGTAGACCTGAGTATTTGATATATAATTTCAGCTTGATACCTCCACGCGCTCCTGACAAAGAGGGTCTTAACTTTCGAAAGACAGACAACAAAGTGATTCTATAGGGTTCCGTTTTTTTTCTTTTGAGGTATGGAACCCTAAAATGTTTTTAAAGATATTATGTTTAACATATTCTGGGCGTTCCTTGATGGCTAAATTTGTATTATCTTAGTTAGATAGGCAAATAGCAGACGTGCTACCAAATGGTTGGATGGATGGTTCACTCGGGACTTATCCAAGCAACTAATTCTCGCCAATCCTGAGACAAGAGCCTCGGTGCCAGTAATAACCCTGTCCTGCCCCAAAAAACACAGCAACAGCTATTTTACGGAAGAAATAACCAGGATGGTAGCTATCATAGGTACCTATGCTGCAGTGATACAAGCACATCCGCCATTTTCTATTCGGACATTATAGGTGAAAGTCGCTACATTGCCCCATTTTTTCCCGTAAAAGGCCACAATCTAGGAACCTACTATAATAACATACCGTGTAGTAATCTATAAATTAAGTCCTCCATTAGAATGGATCAGTATTACTGCCTCACCTGACTATTACCGTAATTACTGTAATATTAATGTTAACATCGCATTATAATGGCTGACCCAGTTATTTATTATTAGATAGCCTATTATCGTATGTGTGTGTGTGTGTGTGTGTTGCTGCTGGACATAGGTCTACTTCAATGAACGCAAAGATGATCGATCCGCAAAATTATTAGCATCCAAGTCGTCCCACCTTGTTATTTTTACCAATGAACAATACTAATTATGAAATTCAAATTGAACGTTTTACGTAAATTTAAAACTGAACTAATAAGTGTTTATAATATTTTCATTTTGTCTGGTTGGGAAGCGAGTAAAATATTTACTCCTCGTTCGAGCTCCTTATCTTTTAATTAAGCCACGAAATAGTAATGATCTACGTTTTATGTAAAAGTTATTTTATTTAGAAACTTTGAAAATATATTTTTACAATATTTAGCAAATACTTAATCAAAAACTGATGTATACTAAAAAGCTTTTTATACTTTTATATAAAATCTCAAATAAACAGTGCTCTATTATTAGATCAAGGTGTCAGTAGACCCCCGGGCGACGAACGGGGGTGCGTAGGAGGCGCTACTTAATGCGCTTCCCGTAACGCCCCCGTGCTCGTGTCGGGCTTCAGGATCAGAGAGCTGCTTACTAGCGGAAAAGTAGCCTCGTAAGGGGGGCCTTCGCCTTCGCAGGAACCAACCTGTCATTGAGGTGCTCCAGTTACCTGTAGATCCGAGAATCAAAAAACGGCTCAAGTGTGGGCAGTGCACTCACATACGGTAAGGAACCTACCCCGAGAACCTACATGTGATATGCATTTCCCTCCGTTAAAAAGGGGTGCTATTAGACCAATTCATTACTACAAAGTCCAGATAATATTGTTATTTTTTTTTCTCAGCTCTGTGAATATTAAGTAGATAGCAGAATCGCACTAATAACTCAAGATAGTATTGCGTATTCTCTGAAACATATGGGCAATAATTTTAACAAAAATGTGTAGAATTATGACAGAAACTATCCTGTTTATTTTGAAGTATAGTGAAACTCTCTTCTTCTCACCTCTGGGCTGGAGCGCCCCAATATCAGCTCCTTCCATTTGACCGCGTCCAACGCCGGGCGGCTCGAATCGTCGACAACAATGTTATCTCCAATCGGTTTGATTCTTTGGCGCTGCGTGAGATGTCGGATCGCTCTGCATTTTCTACCGCATCTATCACGGGGAGTGTTCTGAGGAATTGTTCGGATTAATAACTGTGGCAGAATTCCACCACCGGACATCGCGTAAGAATTCCCAATTTCACCCACACCATCTTGATGTCCGGAAAGCCACAACATCTCGATTTTTACGGCATTTCCTGCCTCGCACCACAAATATATGGAATCAGCTGCCACCTATGGTGTTTGTACCTTCAAAAAAAGAGCATAATATAAATAAATAAATATAAATATTAATTATATTAAATAAATTTATTTATAGATTAATATAAATACACTAAAGAATATGATAAATTATAATATGTAGTGTAACATAGATATCTAACTATCACAATCTATATAATGCACCTCAAGTAAAAATTATATAATAACGAATACTGCCAACTATCTATGAATATAATGTACCTATCACAATTATTTCAACGCAGTGACTTTTAATTTTAAATATCTTGTTGCCCTAAGAGTAAAACTATTTTATACTGTTTCTTAAAGCTTGATTTAGTTGTTAAATTACGTAGTGGTGAAGGCAAATTATTCCAACATTTCGTTGCAGCATATTTAAAGCTACCGCGAAATGCGGCTGTTCTGTGTATGGGCAAGTTCAGGGCGTACTGAGATGACCTTGTGCGGTGTGTGGAGTTGACATCTCGTACCCACTCTAGTTTCTCAAACAGATACATAGGTACGCGATGTTTAATAACTCCAAATAACATCGTGGCTAAATTTAATCGCCTACGGTTCTCCATTTTTAAAATGGACGCCTGATTAAGGTAAGAAGTGACGTGATCTCGCCGCGGTATGTAGAAGCAATAGCGTGCACAAGCGTTTTGAACTCTTTGTATAGACTTTTGTGTTCTCTCCAGTAGTCGCGGCCCTATAACAACATCTACGTAGTTAAATTTAGAGAGTATTAGTGTCTCACATAGCACTATGCGTAGCTTTTCATTGAGAGAATCCCTAATGCGATATAAAATTTTAAGCCTATAAAAATAAGTTCTTAATTAGACACGTGCGATTCGAATCGCATATTCTCGTCAAATAATAGTCCAAGGTTCCGTATTTCACTTACACCCTCAATCCTACTACCGTTTATTTCGATAGAAGGGGCTTTGCTCTTTACTAATTGCACTTGGTGTCGGCTACCAAGAACTATATATTTGGTTTTATTTGGGTTCAAAACCAGTGCTTTGGATTTCGACAAGTTAAAAATGCAGTCTAAGTCATTGTTAATTAAATACAGTGATTTTTCTAGCTCATGTGGTTTGAAGGACAGATAGATTTGTATATGGTCAGCATATATGTGATACCTACAGTTTCGTGTAGATTTAATTACATCTCCCGAATATATGTTGAATAATATGGGTCCTAGTATGGATCCCTGAGGAACTCCTCTATCAAGGGGCCTACGCCGCGACGAAATCACATTTTCCTTCTCATTTCTAATTTCTACGATTTGATGTCTATTTTGTAAATAGCTTGTTAACCATAAGACAGCGGCCTCTTCCAATCCATAAAATCTTGTCTTCATTTTTTCATAATCATATCTAAAAGGCCGGTAACGCACCTGCTTATCCTCTGGTATAGCAGCTGTCTGTGGATGTCGCTATTCACTTACCATGCGGTGAACCGACTGTCTGTTTGCCCTCTCTTCTATAAAAAAAAGTCTGCACTCTAAACCCTATAAGCCATACATTACTTAGATTCGAATATATCGCCTAGGTTTAAGAATTAATAAAATGCAAAACTGGAAATAAATTTAAGAGCGTAATTGTGACAGTACATATGATAGACGTCAAACACAGCCTCCTCTCCAGACCCCATAGGCCATATATTGCCTCGATTCGAAGTTGCCTACAAGGATTGAAAAAAATGCAAAACTGGAAACAATTTTATAAAAGGAAGTGGAATTATGACAGCAACATGGGATAGACGTATTGTGCGTTACGGGCATTGTCGGAACGGCCGGAATACTTTGACTGTGACATCCATTGTACCGCGTTCCTTTTTACTGGAGTTCCATGATGTCACATGCCAGTGAGCATGATAAAAGTTGAAACATTTGCCTTTACAAATAATAATAATAAGCATGTAAATCTGACAAGAATATTATAAGCCTTGTCCATGACTTGTCATTGGATGAATAAATATACATCCAAGATTTCATTATCACCATAATCATCATCATCATCAGCCACAATCCGTCCTCTGCTGAACATAGGCCTCCCTCCAAGACGACCGATTTTTCCCCACTCACATCCAACACGGACTGGCCACTGTACAGAGATCGTCTTCCCACCTCGTGGACCAACACGGAGATTTGCTTATAAATAATTAAAAGGGTATGCTGAATAAAACTAAAAAAAAGTGTGTGCGTACCGGACATCGCGGAAAAACTCCAAATTTCACCCATACTATCTCGATGTCCGGAAATCCACAACTCGATTTTTACGGCATTTCCTGCCTCGCACGACTAATATATGGAATCAGCTGCCTCCTACGGTGTTTCCGAACCGATACGACTTAGGGACCGTCAAGAAAAGAGCATACTCATATCTGAAAGGCCGGCAACCAGACAACGGAAATGTTATATTTAATACTTTTTATACTATACACATATTTAATATTTTTATTATATAATACACATATTTAATACATATCCATGATCCAGGCTCAACCTCCTGGTTTGAACGCCACCGCGCTTACCACTGAGCCACAGAGGTCGAGCAAAAGAGCTGATAATCTTGGATGGTTATCGATAAAATTTGTGTATTCGTAAGAACCACCGCTAGGGACCTTCCTTAACCTTCAAATAAATAAAATCGTATCCAAATCGGCTACTTAGGCGGTACGGTGTCACAGGCAGACACATTGTAGTTAAACTTATGACACGTCATAATGACATCATTTTGCGTAAGGAGTTAACAATGTCTGATGTTTGTTCTTCTTCAGGTCCCCACTATGGTTCAGGTCTTGACGTGGCGGTGGGGCTCAGTAGCCTAAGGTGTGCCCAGCACCTTGGGCGAAGCTAATTGAGCCTAGGGGGCGCTTTGTATCCCTCTTATAAGAAGAGGGGACAAAAGAGCAGGGGGCAAGGGGTGAGGACGGGAACCTCACCCCATTGTACAGTCCCGACGTTGGCAGGGGTTGTTCTGTGGTGCGGGAAAACCCCTCTGTGGAGGTGGCGTCGGTCCTCTGAGAGACTGACTAGCCCTGTTAGCTCAACAAATCCGAGGCACCTCACCAAAGGCAGCATTGGTGACACTCGTCGGGTTTTAGTGGGTAGAGCAGTGTCCACTTACCAGTCCCACAGTCCCACATACCCGCCTGGGGAGACCCACTCCCCAGCGGGATGCCTCATAGCATTTCCCTTCGTTAAAGGAAAAAAAAAATGATTCTTCTTCAGGTCAGGTAATGACCGGGGATGACCATACGTCTAAAGTGGGGACAGAAAGGTATGTCCAATATTTTAATGAATATCTTTCATCTATTTCAAACAGAGATAAAAGCAAACTCTTATTGTTCCTTACTGAAAATATATTTCTTTATTGAATAAAAGGAAAAGTAAATCCAAATAATATCAACAAGCTGCACAAACAGCGGCGACACGGGCGAAGTCACGCGCCCGTTAGAGGCTCTGCGGCTCTGCGATTGGAAATATAATTGCTTTTGGTTACTTTGTGGTTGCATTTTGCTTGTTTGAGAAGAAACATTTGTGAAATTGTGAAAAATAAGGTAGTGTAGAGGATAAAAACTGTCTGTTATTGGTATTTCTCTTATTGGTGATAGCATCATTAACAATTCTGCCAAAATGAAGAAAATGGAGAAAAATAAAGATCTATAGACAAGGGAGCTTAGAGTACACATAAATATATTATATAGAGCGCGCGTCACTAAGTATGAACTGTAAGCACGCGTATGAACATAGACAAGACCATTGTCTTGGAAACGTTTTGTAATTGCTCTGTGGTTCAATCAGTAAAAATCAGTGGAAGTAAAATAAAAGAAAGCAATAATATTTTTGTCTTGGCGTTTATTGAGGGGTGCTTATGTTTAGCAGTGGTTGGATAGAGGCTGATGGTGATGATGATAATGATAAATGTCCTAATTTAAAAAATAGATATTTTTTATCTATTACACATGGAACGTTATTCTGGCAGCGCTTTACTATAGATAAATATCTATATAACGCATCTGCTTACGATCGGCACAATGAAGCGGCGTGACACTCGCACTCTATATTATATTATGTATACTCTAAGCGAGGGAGTTACTGCATCTCACCAAGAAAAAATTGAAAGATATTAAAGATTACACGTTAATAGGAACTAAACAAAAATGTTTTTTATAAGCAAAGCCTGCGCACCTGAAGGTAATTGTTGGTATATTGTTTTACGGATGAAACATCACGAAAATGTATAACGTTTTTGTCCAAGAAGAGAGTGAGAGTGATTGAGACCGATTGAGAGAGAGAGAGTGAGAAAGGGGAACATAGCATGAAGCACATAGCCATGGAGTGAGAGTAGGGAGCAAGCGAGTGAGAAAGATCGAGAGAGAAAGAGTGAGATAGAGCGGACGTCGCATCGCAAGTCTCGGAAATTTAAAGCTTTAGATTAGTATAAATATAAACGAGATTTAAAAATTAGTTTGTCAAATAAGTTTCACTTCTGACATGTGTACTTTGTACCCATGCGCTTTTTTCTTGAATACATAAATTATTATATATTATCTACTTTCCAAATGGTCAAACTATCTACATTGGCAGTTAAATAAGTTTTATCTCTAAAATATCAATACAAACCCTATTTCTCCAATATCAAGGTATCTTATGCTCCAAGCTACAAATCAAAGCACCTCTATCTCATAAGCGACGTATTTTACAGCAATGCTTGGCTACTGTCTGCTCCTCACCGCCTCACAATGAACCAGCCCATGACTCACCCACAATCTGAGGGAATAAAGTGTACAGTGGTAGCTGGTGTGATAAGATATGGAAACAGGCTGGCATAGATGACTAATGTCATCAGCATATTTTATTATATTTTATTTGACAACCTCTGTGGCTCAATGGTTAGCGCGTTGGCGCTCAAGCCGGAGGTTGCGGGTTCGAAACCCGCCAGGGAACAAAAAAAATTTCTGCATTCCTGGGTAATGGATGTGTGTATTCCCCACCATGGTTCAGGCCTTATCGTGGCGGTGGGGCTCAGTAACCTAGGGTGAGCGGTGCACCTTGGGCGAAGCTAATTGGGCTGAGGGGGCTCTTTGTACCCCTCTTATAAGAAAAGGGGACAGAAGAGCAGGGGGCAAGCGGTGAGGATGGGAACCTCACCCCATTGTACTGTCCCGACGTTGGGAGGTTAGGAGTGGAGGTGGAGTCGGTCCCTTGCGGGACTGACTAGCCGTCGAGGTGCCCTGTTTGTTTTGTAGATCCGGGGCACTTCACCAAATGCGGCATTGGTGGCTCTCGCCGGGTTTTAGTGGGTAGAGCTGCGTCCATTTACCAGCTACCTCATACCCGCGTGGGGAGACCCACTCCCCCGCGGGATGCCTCAGAGCATTTCCCGGCGTTAAAGAAAAAAAAATGGATGTGTATTAAATATGTGTATTATATAATAAAAATCTTAAATCTATTATATAAAAGTATTAAATATAAGTATTCCGTTGTCTGGTACCCGTAGCAAGTTCTCTAAGAACTTACCACGGGACCAGATTGACGTGGTGTGAAAGCGTCCATAGATATTATTATTATTATACATCATGAAGGAGGAATTTGTGAAAATATCCAACAAAACCTTCAACGTTTTGCTGGAAGAAATCTCTAGTAGAAGTTTTTCTTACTATTTTATATCAAACTAGCTCTTGCCCGCAGCTTCGCCCGCGTTAACTTAGATTTACAGGCGTACCCGGATTGATGATGATAATTTTTATAGCCTCAGTTACTTCCTTTAACATCAGCTATCTGTCAGTGAAAGTTCCGTCAAAATCGTTAAAGAGAACAGCCGGAACAGATAGACAGTCAAAGAGGGTACCTACAAAAAATGTGTTTGTTTGTACTTTCATATGTATTTAGTAAAAAGATGTTAATTTAAAATTACAAACAGACACTTCAATTTTATTTATCTGTATAGATTGTAAGAAAAGTAATATTTTTGAAGTACATTTTTTACCCGTCTACACTAAATCCCAACAAGGGTTAAGTAACTATCAGTCACACCAATTAATCTAGTCCACGGATAACATCATAAGAACTTGATTTTCAGGAAGGTAGCTCTTAGTAGCAACGGGATAAAATTAAGAAATTTGTATGTAAACACTAAACACCTATAACCCCTTTTATTAGATGAGCCATCAGCTCGACTTATGTATCGATTAAGCTTAAAAGCCTTTAAGCCAAAAGCACAGATCGCTTTGAAAATAATAATGATTCGGTGCATGTTCTTCATTCAAATTGTCTGCACATGGCA
The DNA here is from genome assembly GCA_963853865.1 of Helleia helle. Classification (NCBI taxonomy): domain Eukaryota; kingdom Metazoa; phylum Arthropoda; class Insecta; order Lepidoptera; family Lycaenidae; genus Helleia; species Helleia helle. The sequence continues at coordinate 20,745,701 of OY971425.1, forward strand.
GGATCTTTTTTTGATGTAATACGAGGGCGGCACTGAAAATTTCGGGAATCAAGGAAGTGACACAACATTACTATTTAAAAATGTATTTATTGCTTTTCGAAGTATTCTCCGCGAAATTTGACACATTTTTCCATACGATGGAACCAATCATTGAAGCAACCATTCCATTCGGAAGTTGGGGTCTCCAAAATGGCCGTTTTGTAGGCGTCCACAGCTTCTTCAGGCGATGAAAATCTCTGACCACGCAATTTATTCTTTATTTTAGGGAAATTATAGAAATCATTAGGGCTTAGGTCGTGGCTGTACGGCGGATGGTCTAATAATTCTATGTTTTCTTGCTCTAAAAACTCTTTTGTTCTGTGCGCGGTGTGAGAATTCGCATTGTCGTGATGGAGGATGATGCGGCGGTTGCAGTTCTCTTTACGGAGTTCAGAAACGACCTGTGGCAAACTAATGCTAGCATACCATTCTGCATTAACCGTTCTTTGTCCCTCAAGAGGAATAGTCACAACATGGCCGGTTTTGGAGACAAACGTGGCCAGTATTTTTTTTGCAACACTCCGTGAACGAAAAATTTTTGTTGGCTTTAACTCATTTTCGAACACCCAAACTCGTGACTGGTTTTTTGTTTCGGGTTCGTACGCGTATATCCAGGATTCGTCACCTGATACGATGTCGTATACAGCATTTGAGGATTTGACACGTCCACGTTGAAATTCAGCAAACCAGCGATAAACTGTGGTTTTGGATGGGGATTCATCACCAAATGCAGGAATCATCCGGTCAACACACTGTTTTTCGAAAGTCATAATAAATCATCGCTCTAGAATTTTCTCGAGTCAATTCCATTTTCTCAACGACTAAACAAGTTTGACAAGACCTTGTGACAAGACCGAGATTTTTTTTAAAAATAAATAAATGGTATTCGATTTTTAAAACCAAGAAGTTTTCAATTAAAAAGATTTTAATATGACAGGAACAGTGGAAATATTCCATTCCCGATACTTTTAGTGCAGCCTATGTAATCACTCAGCCTCAGTACTCGTATTCATTTATCATACGATGATTATCAGTTCTAGTAGAATTAATCAAATCGATAATCAATTTTAATTAACGCAATGATTATTGAATAATTAATGCGCGCTACTAATTGACATATAATGACCCACTTTATATGTTAAGATGAAAGAAATTATTGCTTAGACTTTCATGGCTTCCGAGGAAGTTCATTAATAAAACTTAATTAAGTTCACATTAACAACGTCAGAGCGGATTTGAACGTCACTTAAACGAATTAATAGGGATTTGGGAAGATTAAAGGGAATACCTTAGAGGGGGCACACGGGATCAAATTTGACGCAACAGAAACGCGTCTTCTAATATTAGTTGACGAAAAAATATGTAAGTGTCAAAAAAACTCAACTAGTCTTCTCCTTGATCGTACTATTTATGGGTTATTCTTTGGGATGGGGTGCATGCTGTAGACACCACGTCGGTTCAATATTTTCGAAGGAAATAAAACATAATTTTCGTAGTATAACACCTGCCCCTTCATATGTGATAAGCCCCGTTATTTGTACTGCAAATTCCAAATTTGGTGGGCGTAACTTAACGTAATGGAAAATCTGTCGCAGCTGCATAAAAACTTCATTATATTGAGAAGGGTGCATAATCATGACTTAAATCTACACTACAATCGCCAACACATATTTTTACTTACTGTAAACCTGTTGTATAGAGTAAGATTAGAAGAAGCCCGACGACGTAATATTTTATCACTACGTGTACAGTACAATAAAATTTGTAACTGTTAGTAAATTAAATTAATAATAATGGCCTATTGATCTAGTGGTTAGTGACCCTAAAACCAGAAGGTCGTGGGTTCGATTCTCACCCAGGACATAATATGTTTGTGTGAAGCACATGATTAGATAAATTACACGCAGACACAGAACAAATGGTTCTGTGTCTGCGTGTAATTTATCTAATTTATCTATATTATAACTTATATAATATATCAGTTGTCTGGTTACTATAAGAACAGGCTTTGCCTAGTTTAGAATCAGATGGCCGAGTATGAGTTGTCCCAACATATTATTATTATTATTAAGGAAGCGAAGAATATGGTTGATTATATTATTAAAACGCATTATAAAATATATTATGCGTTTTATAAGAGACTTTTTAAAGGATAAAGGAAATCTGATTAATCATTAAGTATACGTTTGTAAATAAAATTTAGTCCTGTGTGTTTTTACGCGGTGGATCTTCGATTTACGCTGAAAATACTTTGACCACTCGTTTAATAAATGAAGACAAAATTATAAGCTTACAATATTAAATTAAGGACTTAGTGAAAGGCAAGTTATATATAATTCATTTTCGAAGTAGTGGAGCTAAGACGAAGATATTTTAATGTAGCTATAAAAAATAAGTATTATCACTACCACCAGCCTTATTCATTAAGCACTCATGGTTCTTTATATAGGGACTAGCTGTTGCCCGCAGCTTCGCCCGCGTTACTTACTCAACTTAATTTCTGTTAGTCAACGCGTGATGTTATAATATAGCCTATAGCCTTCGTCGATGAATGGGCTATCTAACACTAAAAAAAAATTTCAAATCGGACCAGTAGTTCCTGAGATTAGCGCGTTCAAACAAACTGTTTTGCTTTATAATATTAGTATAGATTACTTTATATCTGTTGTTAGGACTAATAATCAAACTTTTACCAAATAACAATCATCGGCAAAGTTATACCTAGGTAACACTGAAAATGTTTAGAAAATGAAAAACGGCTTAATGTAGAAAGTTGCCAATACTTTTATTGTTTTTCGAAGTAATCTTCGTTTCTTTCTACACATCGTCGCATTCGATGGAACCACTGAGAAAAGCAGTGGGCTCATTCTTCCTTAGGAGTCTCTTCTATGGCATTTTCGTACGCTTTCACCGCATCTTCAGGGCTCGTAAAGCGAATACCTCGAATTTTATCTTTAGTTCTTGGGAATAAATGAAAGTCGCAGGGCGCCAGGTCAGGACTGTAAGGCGGATGACTCATTATCTTGACACCTGACATAGTCAAATATTCAACAGTCCGTTTTGCGGAGTGCGCTGAAGCATTGTCGTGGTGAAGGAGGATCCTGCTTCGAGGGCGCTGCTGTTGATTTTTTTCCAAGACAACAGACAAACAGCGATTGACATACCAGTCTGCAGTAACTGTCCTTCCATCTTCTAGCACAACTGTCGCGAAATGACCTTTCCGACCAAAGAATGAGGCAATCATCTTTTTTCCTTGACTTCTTCCTTTCTTTACCTTAGTTGGCCGATCCTCGAAAGGAAACACCCACTGAGCTGATTGTCTTTTGGTTTCGGGTTCGTAGCAATATATCCAGCTTTCATCACCTGTGATGATGTCAAATACAGCATTTGAGTTACAGCCGTTGAACTTATCTAACATTTGGCGACACCAGTCAATGCGGAGGCGTTTCTGGTCGTCGGTTAAAGTATGGGGAATCCATCTGGTACAAAGCTTCCTGACGCCAAAATGTTCGTGTAATATTTTTTGAACTTGACTCATACCAATGCCTAGGCTTGCCCGTATCTGCTGATAGGTCACTATTTTATCTTCCTTTATCATGCGTCGCACAGCACTGATGTTATCTTCAGTAGTCGTTGTTAAAGGACGTCCCTCACGCGGATCATCACTGAGATTGCTACGTCCACGCTTAAACTCGTTAAACCAATTGTAAATAGTGGCACGAGATGGGGCTTCATTAAAAAATGCTAATCGCAGCTTATCATAGCTTTGTTGTTGAGTAAGCCCACAACGAAAGTCATAATAAATGATTGACCGAAAATTTTCTCGCGTTATGTTCATTTTCACGTGTAACAATAGTTTGAGATTTGCCGCCAATTCACATAAACAAATGACAAATGAATGCAATATACTACATTAGGTTACCAAAGAGTTCTAAAATTGAAATTCAAAAAATGTTTTCATTTTCAATGTTTCTAACTGGCCAGTTCTAAACATTTTCAGTGTTACCCACGTATAGAAGCAATGGAAATGAATAGCAGGACCTATTGATATACAGGCGGACAGAACAATCTAGAACACGTTGTCAGAGAAACTTCAGGGATACAATTAGTTAAGAAATTTTAACGTAATTGAATAGTAAAACTTATTTCCGATCAATAGTAAAAAAAAACAAGTTGGTGACACCCATGCACGCAGCAGTTCCCTCCTACTGGTAAAAAATTAAGCGAAGGGAGCGGTAGAGAAATCTGAAGACAGGAGTGTCCATCTCTCATGGTTTTGGTTGGATAACAGTCATAATTAAAGATTGATAGTATCATTGCAAGAATTGTGTAATCTGACACATTTTTTAAATCCATGACTTATAAATTTAAGGATTTTGCGCTTCTGTTTGCGTGAACTTCACTCATTATAATGAAACAATTTTTACTGATTTTATCGCGGTTTATTAAGATTTTTACAAGCCCTATTTTATTAAAATAATGATGTATCATAGGGTAGCTGTTCGAATAACTTTGTAACGTTAGGACATCTGTCACCTCAGTCCTCCCGTGACCATGGTTGCTGTAAAGTATCCGAAACGTCGGGCTTGTAAAAATCTTAATAAACCGCGATAAATCCGTAAAAATTGTTTCATTATAATGATTTTGCGCTTCATTATATCTATCTACGGACGCTTTTACACCACGTCAATCTGATCCCGTGGTAAGTTCTCGAAGAACTTGTGTTACAAGTACCAGTCAACGGAAATATATTTAATACTTTACACACATATTTAAGATTTTTATTATACAATACACATATTTAGTACACATCCATGACCCAGGAACACAGAAAACTTTTTGTTCCCCGGCGGGATTTGAACACGCTACCGGCTTGAGCGCCAACGCGCTAACCATTGAGCCACAGTGGTCGTATGCCACGTAATGTAGAAACCATCACAGAAATTTTCTTCGTTTTACATTAGTTGAATAAGCAATCAAACTGACGTACCAGCTCATGGTAAGTGTCGCTTATTAACAAATACGAGTTTACCAGGGACCAGCCAAGGCAATTTATTTAAGTGCCCTGTGTCAGTCAGATGCGGGACAATCCCCTGCAAGCGGCTGAAGGCAACTCGCAGTGGTTTTAGAGCGACCAGCGACTAGCGCCGATATCCCTGGGGATGACTAATCCACAGGCGGATACGTAAGGCATTTTCTCTACGACACCAAAAAAGGCAACTATGAATAAGTTGCCTTTTTTGTTTTGCCTTGTGTTGTTGTGTCTTGCGTATCCTAATCCTGAAACGTTTATCCAGTTCCAGTATCTCGGTAATAATGACATTAGCTGCGTCCCATCTTATGGATTATTATCTAATGTTTACTCAGCAAATTCAATGCAAGCATATTTACATATACTTTTACTCGGTAATAACAAACGTATAATCCTCATTAAGAGAGTACTTTTACCCTCCGTGTAAATTTAGACGTGTTGTGTAAACAAACGTTTTCTTCTTGTTGTGTCGTCTTTGAAGTGACACAAAATTATTTGTTAAACACGCTTTTAAAAATAAATTTTGTACATTCCGTCTTAACGAATGTGTTTCAATTATAGATAAATGCTGTAAAATATGACTTTAAATTACAAATTGCTATGATAATAATACCTAACTGTTATCACTTTTTTATTAATCTTCACGTATGATCGACAGGCCAAGATGGTATATGATTTTTACCCCACCACCTTTTACAAGATTAGTATAAATTGATCGTTATACCATCTTTTTTGCGCCAGGAAAAGCTCTTAGGCATCCCACGGGGGAGTGGAACTCCCTAGGCGGGTATGTGGGTCTCGATACGCCCCAAAGATGGTTAGGTGGACGCAGCTCTACCCACTATAACCCAGCGAGTGGGCCATAAATACCGCCTTTGGACTCCCAACGTCGGAACAGTACAATGGTTCCCATCCACGCCCCTTGTCCCCCTGCTCTTTGGTTTCCTCTCCTTATAAGAGGGGTACAAAGAGCAGCTCCCTTGGTTTAATTGGTCCTTTACCCAAGGTACTGGGTTCACCTTAGGCTACTGAGCCCCACCGTCAAGACAAGGCTTGATCCACGGTGGGGTTCTTTAAGCTAACTCGGGCTACAGGCAGCAGCTAGTGGCTAATATTTTATTCTTTTAATAATATATCAATAATTTTTATTTCACTCATCTAATGTTATCATGAACGTAAATAAGAGCTTGGCCCCATTGACTTTAACTTTTCTTTGTCTATTCTTGACACATACCCTTAAAAGTAATTACACTGCCTGTCTGCGCCTCTTCTCGGAACAAGCTGTTTGTCAAAAGGGAAAATATGTAGGTGCAGGTGCTTAGATTACAAAATGTTTACCTCCTACCGGTAAGCTTTTAAGATAAAAAGAACTTTCTATAACCATGCAACATACATAAACTTTCAAAGCATTATAACCACAGAACTATATCTCGATATATTATTTCTGTGATTATATTGGTGATCTGTCGTGTTATTTTCATAATATGTATTTGGATTTGTTATATTAACTTGCCAACCAGATTTGGTAAATCTGGTTGGCAAGTTTTCGCTCCGCTCGTGTACCCAGGATTATCACAGGTAAATATTTCATGTGTTTCTTATCCTAACACTATTATAATAAGATCAGAAATCAGTGATATCAGAAAAATGTGACAATATAATAAATTTTATTACATATAGATTTTAAAATTCCGCACGGCATTCATCATCTTCGGTAGTATAGTGGTAAGTATCCCCGCCTGTCACGCGGGAGACCGGGGTTCGATTCCCCGCCGGAGAGTACTTTTTGTTGAAGAATTTATTTCAATAACTTATTTCCACAACGTGCTGTGAAAGAGATAAGAACGAATTTAATGCGCGACCAACAGTAAACATCATCAGCAAATACTATTTTGCTATTTATGCTCTCAAAAGCCTTTCCCCATTTTTGCTTCTTATAGTAGAAGATTTTTGTCTTCTTTACTTTTTTGAACTTAATGATACAGAAAATATTACGTAGAAATAATGTAGATGATCATCTGCATTTGTCATAAAACGCGATTGCTAGATTTTATTTACCGTCAGTAAAGGGTCTAAATCACATCTTGGCGTTCATTATAGGAGGCCTTCAGCAGGGGACGGATAAAGGCTGATGACAATGAAGGTTTTAAATCACACACCAATAAACTGATGGTAAGGCAAAAGGATTCTGTGTGGCGGGCAGACAACTAGAGGTGATCTTTAGACAATGTCTTGTGGCGAGCATTTTAATATTCATTGAATAATGTATGACAGTATGACAGTGAATGGACACACACTGATAAAGACACTATTATGAAAAAAGTGCGTGCGTACAAAGTACATGTCAGAAGTGAAACTTATTTGGCAAATTAATTTTTAAATCTCGTTTATATTTATACTAATCTAAAGTTTTAAATTTCTGAGACTTGCGATGCGACGTTCGCTCTATCTCACTATCTCTCTTTCTCTCTCGATATTTCTCACTCGCTTGCTCCCTACTCTCATTTTTTTTTCGGAAGGGCTAGACTTTTCGGCCTGATGGCCTTTAAGCTCAATCGGTACAGTAAGTGAGCAGATGGCTCACCTAAGAAATATTCGAAAGGGGGACGCCCCCCTCCGCGCCCCCTGTGCATCGCGCGCGCTGCTCGGGAGAGCAGGATTTGGACTAGTCAAATCCGATACGGTTGACGAATCTTTTACGGTTGAATTTAACCTATCATCATGTGGGCCGGCCCTCATCCCTCCCTCTGGAGAGGGAGGCGGGTCATGCGCGGTGCCCAAGCAATCTAGCGGTAGCGTAGTGCTAGCGCTCTTTGCGCGGTCTGGGTTTGTGTCTACTCGTATCGGATTCGCCGCTACTCTCACTTCATGGCGATGTGCTTCATGCCACATTCGCCTTTTTCACTCTCTCTCAATCAGTCTCAATCACTCTCTCCCTCTTCTCGGACAGAAACATAGCACATTTCGTGACGTTTCATCCGTAAAAATGTTACCATCATGCGCACAAAGAAATTTCACTTCAACAAAAACATCTCTTAATAACATATGAAAGAAAGACAACAACTTCATCCCAGCTTAAAAATAACCATCCCGAAATCTATCTGTGACGTGCTTAATGAAAATACAATACAATTACAAAATTTATTAACAATCCACATAACATCAAAGTGCACGTCGATTCAAACAGAATCACGAGTTAATTACGAAATCATATTATTTTAATGAGACACGAAAAATTCGTTAAAACTTATTAACGTGCATATTACAAGTATCATTGATATTGTTAATATTCGGCTTTGCTTATTGAATATTATAATTACACTTGATGAATTCAACCTTATTTATGAATTCACTTTTTCAATTATTATATTAAGGCTCTGTTTAATTTTTGCTTCATTGTGATCGAGTGCGTAAATAACTCTTTATTTTATTCAAATTCGAAGCGTTTAATTACTGGAATTGAGGGCATTTTTTTCCGTAGAAGGGGCTCTTTGTGCCCCTCTTATAAGAAGAGTGGACAAAAGAGCAGGGGGCAAGGGGCGAGGATGGGAACCTCATCCCATTGTACTGTTCTGACGTTGGGAGGGGTTGTTCTGTGGTGCGGGACAACCCCTCGGTGGAGGTGGCGTCGGTCCCTTGGGGGACTGACTAGCCGTCGAGGTGCCCTGTTTGTTTATTAGATACGGGGCACCTCACCAAAGGCGGCATTGATGGCACTCGCCGGGTTTTAGTGGGTAGAGCTGCGTCCACTTACCAGCTTTCGGGCGCAGCGAGTCACACACACCCGCGTGGGGTGACCCACTCCCCCGCGGGATGCCTCAGAGCATTTCCCGGCGTTAAAGAAAAAAAAAGGGAGTGAACGGAATAAGGATGATAATTATGATAATGAGAGACTATCATGTTCTTTAACGGATAACAAGGTGATAAAATAAAATAAAAATCCAAACAAAAACTTTCATAATCTCACGGTCAACAACAAACCTAACATAAATATGGGAGTTACATTAAAATCCTACGTCGGACGTCTTCATCGGGCCCCACACAGGCGGGCTATATATCACCTTTCCTATAATTATCTGTCAGTTCTCATTAATAATGCATGGCCTGATCAAACGCAATACTTCAGAGCATATGGAGTATGTGGTATTTTAATCCCTTCAAATCCACGTAAAGGTATTCTGGTTCAATTATGTTGTAGGGTAGAACAATCAATTATTGTAATGATTATTGTTCTAAGTACCTTATAATCCCCACCATGGTTCAAGCCTTGTCGTGGCGGTAGGGCACAGTAGCCTAAGGGGAACCCAGCACCTTGGACGAAGCAATTGAGCCGAGGGAGCTGCTCTTTGTACCCCTCTTATAAGAAGAAGAAGGGAGAGAAGGGGCGAGGATGGGAACCGCACCCCACTGTACTGTCTCAACGTTGGGAGTGGTTGTTCTGTGGTGCGAGACAACCTCTCTGTGGAGGTAGTGGCTTGTCAGACCCTCAAGGGACCGATCCCTTGAGGGTCTGACAAGCCGTCGATGTGCTCTGTTTGCTCAACAGATCCGTGGCACCTCACCAAAGGCGGCATTCGTGGCACTGGCATCGGGTTTTACTGGGTATAGCTGGGTCCACCTTACCATCTTTCGTTGTTATATGAGCGAGAGGTACCACCCCGGTAGTGCCGGTCCAATTCGGCTGCTAAGCAGCATGGCTTAACAAAATTCAAAAACAAATTTCAAATAGCTGGGCATTTCTTCTGTTTTTTCTTTAGATTATCTACACATAGGTTATCTTGCTAGGACATAACATTGTGAATACTTTCTTTAAAGACTTGTTTATCAGTAAGTACAAGATAACTCTGCAGTTCGCTTCCCACCTGGTTAATGGTCGATGAACACTTAATCTGCCTATCTACCTAAACGTGACCTCCACTATTGAACTCTAGATGTCTATACCTGGTGATACATATGTATGTGTGTGTATATATCATCATCATTATCATTTTAACCTTTTTCCGTCCTTTGACTGACATAGGCCTTCTTCAAAGAACGTCAAGACGATTGCACCCAACTATGAATGACAGCCGAGAGATCCGGGTTCGATCCTGACTCCCCTGTGATGCCTAGAAATGGGTTTTTCTAAATTCCTACACATTACCTGGATATGAGACCATCGCTGGCTCACCGGTGAAGGACACATCGTGAGGAAACTTGCAGGCCTGATGAGATTAAAAGTCTTTGAAGTTGTGAGTTCACCAACCCACATTGGGCCAGCTATAATTAACCCTCGTCGCCTGATTTCGAGGAGGAAACCCGTGCCCAGCAGTGGGACATATAAGGAATGATATTATTATATATTATTATTATATAACAATTATTATAGGCGATGGCCTACCATATATTATTTTTCATCTATCTATTAACACGAACAAAAACAATAATGTACATGAACTAAAAAACAACAAACACGAAGAACAATACACGCTTAATATGCGGTTGTGTTAAATTTATCGAGCGCTCAGATTTGAATCAAAATCCCTATTTGCATAATCGGCTGAATAAATAATAAGTCAACATTGTACCATAGAAATGCAGTTTGACAGATTTAAACTTTCTAATGAACTTAATAATAATGTTTATTACAATTATATAATTACTTTTCTGTATATAAATGATAAAACCGTGTTTTCGTAGGTATAAAAACTTCACCACCATGGTTCAAGCCTTTCGTGGCGGTGGGGCTCAGTAGCTTAAGGTGAACCCAGCACCAGGGGCGAAGCTAATTGAGAAGAGGGAGCTGGTCTTTGTGAAGAGGGGACAAAAGAGCAGGGGGACAAGGGGCGAGGATGGGAACCTCACCTCATTGTACTGACTCTGGGAGATGTTCTTCTATGGTGTGGGACAACCCTTCTGTGGAGGTATCTAAGGCATCGAGGTGCCCTGTTTGCTCAATAGAACCGGGGCACCTCACCAAAGGCGCCATTGGTGGCACTCGCCGGGTGGACGCAGCTTTTCCTACTATTACCACCTTATCACCTTTCGGGCGCAGCGGGTACCGCATACCCGGCTGGGGAGATCCCCTCCCCCGCGGGATTCCTCAGAGCATTTCCCGGTGTAAAAAATGGTACAAAACTTAAAATCGCATAAAACCCTACAAAAATAATATAATAATAAAATAAATAATATAATTATAAATAAATAATTATATTTATTTATAATTAAATAGGTATATACCTACCAAAATAAACAAAAGTACATCATTTGTTATTTCTAAAGTTGGACGATTCGGCTTTTTTTATAAATGCTTTGCTCACGAGACTCTTACATCGATTTGAAGGGAAATTAACAGGAAAATTACAGCATCCGAGCAGTCGCATACTGTACCCACATACCCACCAACTCGCTGCCATGTTCACGAATCACTAGACTGAAAAAAAAACAAGATAATAATATCATCTGTACTTCTATTATAAAGAATCAAACTCACTTCCATCACGATCGAGAACGTGTAGTAACATCGGGGCTCACATTTAAAATTTTAATTAGATTGACTCTTGTTTCGTGTTCCTCTCGAAGACAATGGCGGTGGTACCGCGGGAACACGATGCTATCTCCCATCGGTATCCTATTTAGCAGGCAATGAGGAATTTATCTACGTGATGTCGCATATCTTTGTAATGGAAATATGACTTTTGATAACGGACTGATAGGTTTGGAAATATAATAATAATGCTTTTGACAGATTTTATAGTTTATTAACACTCACATTCCCAACGTTTCGAAAAAAATTAAGTTTCGGGAATGAAAAATCTTTATGAACTACAGTAAAATGCGCAAAAAGATTTATATTAATTAGTGATTTTTTTTATTTTTTTTATTTTTTTTATTCGGAAAAACTTACAGCTATATAATATAACTAATTAGAAATATATTTGGAAAGCAAAAGGCCATTTAAAAGTTTTTACAATTAACAACTATTGAGTGCTATTTCATTTTACAGTTTGAGTAGGGAGAAAAAAATAGATATATAAAAATAAACTAAATATGGTTTGAGAACTTAGCTGGATCGTTAAACTGGTAAGACATTATGAGCTATGGGAAGAGAAATATTCTGTGGTCACTAAGCGTCTAATATGGTGAGGTTTAATTAGAAAAATATCAACATCACAGTGATCGCGCAAAAAGTCGTTAAATTGTGTTGTAGATCTGCAAACAAAATAATTTCGACGATAATTACTGTTATAAGGTGGGATATAAAATGGGGAAAATTACGAAATAACCTAGGGGGTACATTAAATTTAATTCTATTAAGAGTAAGCCGGGGCTATCTATAGTATTATTGACAATTTTATTTAGGTATACTAGATCCGAGATGTTACGACGAATTGTTAGAGGAAGAAAATTATATTTTTTTACATCTGTTTCTGTAATCGACATTATTATCGGCACATTTATACTGCAAGTATCTTAAAAATCGTTTCTGAATACACTCAATTCTATTTACATATGTATTATAGGCTGTGTTCCGATCTCAGAACAATACTCAAGTATACTACGTACGTATGAGCAGTATAGTATTTTTATAGGCTTAAGCGTTCTAAAGTTTTTGCAAGACCTGATAACAAAGCCCAAAGCCCTTGAGGCCTTTTTTACTATAGTTTTATTACATATAGTCGATATGCTCATTTATGGTCACATTTATGGTCACATTAGAAAATAATGTTTTAAAAATATATTATTCGATATAAAATATAATGAATTTTATTTCCGTAGTGTAAATTACTTTAAAACAAGCATATTTAATCAAACAGTTAACTATAACATAAATAATATAGGAGTAAGTAAAACATACGGAAGTAAGTACGAAAGTTTCATAAGAAAGTTTTAGTAAGGACGGTTGCATGAAATTACTTTTATTACTAGTATAGTTATAATCAATTAACAAAATATTTCATTATCATATCAATCACAGCTTTGACACAGCTTTAGCAAAGTTTGAGACATGAAGACATTTTATGTCTTCATGATATTACCACAGATATTACACTACATGCAGGCTATGCAGGGTAATTAATGTCGTGCATATAAACAGCGAAATTATTTGATGATATAAACAGGATGGTAATACGACTATACCCACGCAGGAGGTTGTACCGCATAAGATATATCTTAAACTGTCACCGTCTTTAATTATTATTGCTAATAGTCATCTTGCCGAAATACAGTCTATAGCTTCACAAAACTCTCGAAGAACTTGTGTTACGGGTACCAGACAACGGGAATATATTACTTTTTTACTATACATAATATATTTAAGATTTTTATTATATGATACACATATTTAATACACATCCATGACACAGGAACACAGAAAATATTTTTGTTCCCTGGCGGGATTCGAACCCGCGACCTCCGGCTTGAGCACCAACGCGCTTACCACTGAGCAACAGAGGCCGCCGAAAATGTATGTACGAAAATAACTTCAGAACTACTGCACTGAATCAGATCATTCTTTTTTTGTTGTATTAGTTATTGCCAGGGCAAGGTTTGTATGAAAAAATTGTCGGTTAAGGGATCCAATTTTGGTAAGGGCAGGACAAAAATTGCCCCCCATCATGGTTCAGGCCTTGGCGTGGCGGTGGGGCTCAGTAGCCTAGGGTGGGCCCAGCACCTTGGGCGAAGCTAATTGAGCCTAGGTGGCTCTTTGTACCCCTCTTATAAGAAGATGGGATAAAAGAGAGATAAGGGGCGAGGAAGGGAACCTCACCCCATTGTACTGTCCCGACGTTGGGAGGGGTTGTTCAGTGGTACTTGACAACCCCTCTGTGGAGGTGGCATCGGTCCCTTAGAGGACTGACTAGCCGTCGAGGTATTAGATCCGCGGCACCTCACCAAAGGCGGAATTGGTAGCACTCGCCGAGTTTTAGTGGGTAGAGCTGCGTCCACTTACCAGCTTTCGGGTGCAACAAGTCCCACATACCCGCGTGGAGAGACCCAGAGAGCATTTCCTGGCGTTAAGAAAAAGGACGTCTTCGGAAATAGCGAAAAGAATAAAAAAAATAATATCATTTGATAACCCAATGTTTAAGTAAAGAATTAACAGAGAATTAACTGATAGGTATAAGTGCCTTCTAACAAGCAAACTCAAATGTATTTATAATATTAAGATTCTCTCTTCAAGGTTACTAAACTACCCAATTACTTTAGAAAGTTTTTCTACTTTGGGGCAACAAACCGCGGGATCGGCTAGTAGTACAATTTTCGGTCAAATATCGATCGAAGCCTTTACTTAAGCCACATCAATTAGAATTTGCTCAGAGGTCAGGTGAGTGCCGGCGCCGGAAGATTAAGAAAAGCCGATAATGGACCAAATGAAATTTGGAAAAGGTCGACCCGACCTCGGATTTGGTAAAGCCGATTTTAAGAAAAAGGTAATTTAGTGTAAAATTAAAAGGGGTGACTTGACGTAACTACAAGCTTGTATTCCTTCTGCGGGAATTTAGGATTGGGCTGTTAGCCTGTGATATATATTTACAACCTTATTCAAACTTGTGTAAGTTCTAATGTTAGGCTGCCTATTTTATTCGCTTCAATGATGGGCTCCGCGTCATCATCACTATCAACCTTTATTCCGTCCACTGCTGGACATGGGTCTCTATCAATAACCCCATAACGGCTGACCTCCACCATTTGCATTTTTTTATATTTTTAAGCCACAAGGAGGCAACCGAGCAATCGGAGCCTTATGGTGACTACCAACGCACATAAACATCCGCACAACCAAAAGTTATGCAGATGCGTTGTCCTCCTTTTCCCTGTCCCGTTCCCCCCAATGGGACACCGGAAACTCACAAACTATACGAAACGCGACAGCATAACTATCACTTGACGCCGGTGTTATGAGCGAGATGTATCACCCCGGTCGTGCCGGTCCAATTCGGCTGCCAAGCAGCATGGCACTCTTACATCGTTAGAATTTGAGCTGCTCCTCGTCTACTTGAACGTGGCTTCGACTCCACAACTATGGAATATTCCAAAAGAAGCTTATATAAAAAGCTAAATATAAACTTACAGTATCTACGTATGACAATGAGGTACGATTGTCTAGTATGGGCTCGGTCTCTAGAGTGAGAGGTCCGAGTTTGATCCTGACCCCTGTGGTACTTTGAAATGGCTTTTTCTAAATTTATAAGTACACCTGAACATGAGACCATCGTTTGCTCACCGGCGAAGGAAACATCGTGAGGAAACCTGCATGCCTGATTAGATTAAGACTTTGAAGGTGTGCGAAGTTCACCAACCCGCATTGGGCTAGCGCATCATTGGGCAATTCACTGGAATTAGCCCAACACTCGCCTGATTTTGAGGAGACCCGTGCCCAGCAGTGGGACATATAAGGGTTGATATTATTATTATATATTCAACAAGTATTTGTTACTATGGTTTTAACATTCAAAGCTTGTAACAACTTGTTTCTTGTAGTGGCTAGGTTCTAAGAAGATTTTAAGAGGTAGTGCCATGCTGCTTTGCAGTCGAATTGGGCCGGCACGACCGGGTTGGTACCTTTTTTTTCTATTACGCCGGGAAATATTCTACCCCATCCCGCTGGGGAGGGGGGAACTCGCCACTCTCGCCAGGTGGGTATGTGGGACTCGCTGCGCCCGGAAGATGGTAAGATGGACGCAGCTCTACCCACTAATACCCGGCGAGTGCCACCAATGCTGCCTTTGGTGAGGTGATCCGGATCTATTGAGCAAGCAGGGCACCTCAACGGCTAGTCAGTCCCTCAAGGGATACCCATCCTGCTCTTTTGTCCCCTCTTCTATAAGAGGGGTATATATACAAAAACAGCTCTTTCGGTTCAATTTGCTTCGCCCAAGGTGCTGGGATCACCTTAAGCTACTGAGCCCTACCGCCACGACAAGGCTTAAACCTTGGTGGTAACCTCCTTTGCGGATGTTTATGGGCGTTGGTAGTCACCTACCTAGTCACCTTTTACGAAGTAGCGCCATGCTGCCTTGCAGCTGAATGGGCCGGCGCGTCCGGGGAAGTACTTCGCTCTCACATAATATCGACGTCAAATGGCAGCAAATGTCGTCGTGTTTCGTTCGGTTTGTGAGAGATCCGGTGGCCCATCCCCCCCCCCCCCAACATACATGACAGCACAGACTACGCAAAGACTACCCCAGGAGGGTACCGGTCGCACAAGCACCGGAGAATCCCTCTCTAGGCTTCCGGGCTTAGGACAGGTACCTGAACCCGGAAACCTGGGCAGCCTCGCGTATTCTGGGGGGGGGGGGGGGCGAATCTGTGCGCAAGACAAAAACTGCCCGGGGTAAACGGAGCAGTCGGCAGAAGTCCCCTACCACTATGACCGTGGATTTCTGTAACATAAGGGGACTTCATAGCAATCTCAACGCTGTTCACTACCACCTCCAGACGGCGAAGCCGGCCCTGCTCTTTGTTACCGAGACTCAGATATCTTCTCCGGCTGATACTTCCTATCTCTCTTGTTCGGGGTACAAATAAGAACACTTTTTTGTACCGCGGGCTGGATTTTGCGCGTACGTCAGAGAGGATGTCTGCTCTCGTCGCCTTGGCAGTCTTGAAGGTAGGGACCTCTCCATCCTCTGGTTGCGCATAGACAGCGACGACCATCCCCGCGTCTATGCCTGCCTATATAGGTCCCACAGCGGTAATGACGAAACCGATCGACTCATAGAGCACATCCAAATGGCTACAGATTCCGTACTACAACAGATCCCATCTGCAGAGATCGTGATACTTGGTGATTTCAACGCCCATCACACCGAGTGGCTCGGCTCACGTACAACCGATCATGCAGGAAGATCTGTTTACGACTTTGCCTCAGCATATGATCTGACACAATTGGTGGTATCACCAACTCATATCCCTGATGTGGAAGATCATACGCCTTCCCTGTTGTACCTTCTGCTGACCTCTCACCCGGACAATTACGTGGTCTCCGTGGACGCTCCACTTGGCTCATCGGACCACTGTCTGATCCGGAGTTCTGTGCAAGTTGCCCGCCCATCATGGCCACGTTTTGCCAGCTGCCGCCATGTTTGGCACTATAGTTCAGCTGATTGGGATGGAATGCGGTCCTTCTTTGCATCCTACCCTTGGGGGCGAATTTGCTTCTCGCTGGATGATCCAGACATCGTTGCCGATTCTGTCGCTGAGGTGGTGCTGCAAGCCATGGAGCTTTTTATTCCAAGCTCTTCAGTGCCTATAGGCGGCAAATCCCAGCCCTGGTTTGGTCAAACTTGTAAGATGGCTGCACGCCACAAGCGGTTAAGCTACCGAGCCTGGGCCAATGCATCGATGTCCCAGGATGTAAAGACCAACGCATTAAAAAAGGAGTATAACTTTGCATCCAGGTCCTTCAAAAGAGCTATTGCTGAGGCAAAAGCGGAGTACGTGAACAGAATTGGCGAGAGATTGGTTCGACTTCCTTCGGGAACTCGTGCATTCTGGTCGCTCGCCAAGGCTGTTCAAGGGAATTTCTGTAAGCCATTCCTACCATCTCTGCACATGAGGAACGACTCGTTGGCCCACACCGCGAAGGAGAAGGCCGATCTTCTAGGCTCTCTTTTTGCCTCCAACTCGACTTTGGATGACCAGGGAAAAATACCACCGACGATCCCTCGGTATGATATCTCAATGCCGGAAATAATTTTTCGACAGAGCTCCGTACGTAAAGCGCTTTTTTCGCTGGACATCCATAAGTCAAGTGGGCCTGACGGCATCCCTCCGTTAGTGCTACGTACTTGTGCTCCTGAGTTGGCACCCGTCCTTACGCATCTGTTTCGGCACTCATACTCATTAGGCGTCGTCCCATGCTCGTGGAAGACAGCTTTGGTACACCCGATCCCTAAGAAAGGGGACCGCTCAGACCCGTCCAACTACAAACCAATAGCCATAACTTCCCTGTTCTCAAAGATTATGGAGTCTGTTAATGCTGGTGTTCCGCAAGGCTGTGTACTGTCTCCAACCCTGTTTCTTCTGCATATTAATGATATGCTGCAAACCAGCGGCATTCATTGTTATGCGGATGACAGCACTGGAGATGCCTTATACACTGGCCGCTCTAATATTTCTCGGGAACAAGTCGATGAGTGTCGGAACAAACTTGTGTCTGAAATCGAGTCTCTGTTGACCAAAGTCTCGGAATGGGGACGACTTAACCTGGTCCAATTTAACCTCAACAAGACACAAGTTTTCGCGTTTACCGCAAAAAAATCACCCTTCGTCGTTCCTCTACGATTTGAAGGCACTCCCTTAACTGCCACAGCCAGCATTGGGATACTTGGCGTCGACATATCGAGAGATGTGCAGTTTCGTGGTCATTTGGAAGGAAAGGCTAAACTAGACTCTAAGAAACTTGGCGTGCTCAATAGGGCGAAGCAGTATTTCATGCCTTCACACCGCCTTCAATTATACAAGGCGCAGATCCGGCCTCACATGGAATACTGCTCTCACCTCTGGGCTGGAGCGCCCCAATATCAGCTCCTTCCATTTGACCGCGTCCAACGCCGGGCGGCTCGAATTGTCGATGATAATGTGATCTCCAATCGGCTTGATCCCTTGGCGCTGCGTAGAGATGTCGGATCGCTCTGCATCTTCTACCGCATCCACCACGGGGAGTGTTCTGGGGAATTGTTCAGATTAATACCTGCGGCAGAATTCCACCACCGGACATCGCGGAAGAATTCCAAATTTCACCCACACCATCTTGATGTCCGAAAATCCACAACATCTAGATTTTAACATGGTAAATATCCTGTTTAAATAATTTTAGTAAGGAAGTTATCCATGTTGACTTACAATCCAATGAATGAACTTTAAATATTATATACTAAGATTCTAGGCCTCCTAATTCCTAAAGTGCCTAACTCCAAGTGAACTGCAGCCCTCAGGTATAAACGTGTATGTAACTACTGGGGCCTATCTTGAAACTAATTAAGACTATCGAGACAGTTTGTGTTAATTTATAATTACACATTCGATGTGATCATAGTTGAGGATTATGTAACTAATTATTTATTAGATATTAAATGTTGAAATGTGTTTGTTTGTCTTAATTAAGCCTTTGATATAATTTATATGTAATATTCGTTTTATAGGGATCCGTTCTTCAACATAACAAAACAGAACCCTCAGACTCTGATAGACAAATGGAGTATTATCACTCCGCTACCGCCGTTTGTCCGTCTGACTAACAGATGAGAGAGAGAACTAGAGAATGATGAAATTTGGTTAGCAGTAATTAATTCGAACAGTAGTAAAAGCAAAAATCTCTAAACCATTAATATGATTGTATATTACTTCAAAAACACGTCTTTCAGAACCCGCAGCGCAAGAGTCAGATTCGCGCTTATCTTTTTTTTATACCAGCAAAAGATGGAAGTAATCACTAATTTCAAGTTATTCTTCACAAAAGTACGACAATTTATGTTTTTTTTTAAGTTCTTTCAAACTGTAGAGAAAGGAATAATCTATACTAATATTATAAAGCTAAAGAGTTTGTTTGTTTGTTTGAACGCGCTAATCTCAGGAACAGGTTCGATTTGAAAAATTCTTTTACTTTCTTTAGACAGCCCATTTATCGAGGAAGGCTATAGGCTATATAACATCACGCTGTGACATATTCCTATATGTCACAGCGCAACACACATGTTGAATAACGCGGGCGAAGCTGCAGGCAACAGCTAGTATTATATAAATGACATACAAATATAATATACTAAACACTATACAACCAAGCTATATTATTACCTATATCAAAGTGAAATTTAACGAAACAGTTTGATATAAAACTAAACATAAGACTATCAACTTATTTACTTACAATTTTACTTACTTACAACTTAGTACGAGATCAGAAGTAATATCTAAAATTTCTCTTACTTGTATAAAAAACGTCAAGCCCCAACTATAACCCCACAATTGTTGATACAAATCAAAGACAAATTCAATAAAGTATTGAGCTGGGACGTATCGATAATATTAATTGACTTCTCCCCAGTCTCCTCAGCACGAGAGAGCTTGTAAAAACAAACCGTTGCGATAGGATTTATGTCTTGACGATGACGAAAATTGCTACATCACTACATGTCTAGCAATCGTACAACTAAAATTGCTTTATTGTTTATGTCTGTGTTTTTTTTTAATTTATCCTAGATAGGCAGACGGGCTGACGAGTCACCTAATGGTAAGTCAGCGTCGCCCATGAACATTAACAAAATCACTTTATTCTATTTCCTAATATCCGATACAGTCTTAGATATAAACCCCACCATGGTTCAGGCCTTGTCGTGACGGTGGGGCTCAGAAGCCTAGGGTGAGTCGGCACCTTGGGCGAAGCTAATTGAGCCGAGGGGGTTCTTTGTACCCCTCTTATAAGAAGAGTGGACAAAAGAGCAGGGGGCAAGGGGCGAGGATAGAAACCTCACCCCATTGTACTGTCCTGACGTTGGGAGGGGTTGTTCTGTGGTGCGGGACAACCCTTCTGTGGAGGTGGCGTCAGTCCCTTGTGGGACTGACTAGCCGTCGAGGTGCCCTATTAGCTTAACAGATCCGGGGCACCACACCAAGGCGGCACTGGTGGCACTCGCCGGTTTTTAGTGGGTAGAGCTGCGTCCACTTACCATCTTTCGGGCGCAGCGAGTCCCACATGCCCGGCTGGGAGGACCCACTCCCCAGGCGGGATGCCTCAGAGCATTTTCCGGCGTAAAAGAAAAAAAAAGGCTTATATATATAAAATCTGCACTTGGCGCGACATTGACGCGATTTGAGACCGCGAACAAACGGCTGTTTATATAATTAAGTTTATATATACTGATCACCTGGCACCACTACTGAACTTTTTACGAGCTTAGCAGGTGCTTTGCTGACCTTTGAATAGCATTTTGTCATCCGGCTACCACTAGCGGTATTTCCGATGTAGGTATATTCAAGAATAGACCATACTCATATGTTTGGCTATCAAAATCGTCCCAAGGAGATTGAAAATACCGTGGGTTTTTTCTTGATTTTTTTTAGCCTGAATCAAATTTTAAGAAGGCACATTTTTATCATCAAATGCGTTCTACAAATGATGATTTCAAGTATTAAAACTGCTTACAGAAGAACTGGCCTGTTGGTTTAGTGGTTAGTGACCCTGACTGCTAAACCAGAAGGTCGTGGGTTCGATCCCCACCCAGGACAAATGTTTGTGTGATGAGCATGATCATTTGTTCTGTGTCTATAGTATGGGTGTAGTTTATCTATAATATGGATGTATTTATAAATATATAAGTTGTCTGGTTACCATAAGAACAGGCTCTGCCTAGTTTAGGATCAGATGGCCGTGTGTGAGTTGTCCCAACATATTATTATTATATATTTACTATGTTTTTCACTATTATTTCTCAGAGCTTGTTATTTCAGCATTGTTTACGTTCATTTGAGTCTTCGAACTCAAAGCTTAATACAAGCACATCTCATTAAATATCATAAGTACGCAGTATCTTGGCACGTCTTTAAACCTTTCTTATCTGTATCATCCCAAAACTCTTATCGTCCTTAATTTCCATCTTTTCCTCCTAAGTCCCCCAAAATTAAAAGTGTGGGCGAGGCGCACTCACGTTCAAGTGGCGTAGACGGTAATCACTTATCATCTCATGAGCTGTTTGTTCATTTGTCACCAATCTTAACATGTAATTTATATTATACTCGTAGACTAGCTGTGGCCGCATCTTTGCCCGCTCGTTTGATTTGTATTTTTTATTAAAACACCCAATAATCGATTATATAAGGAGATTTGCGTGTATGTACTCCTGTACAGTGCGTCTTCCTAGAAAGAAACGAAAAAAATGTTTTGTGCTTATTATTGTTTTTTTTATTATTTACATAACAAGGTTTTACAGCACTTCCCCACCACAGTTCAAGTATTGTCAGTAATCAGTAGTCTAAGGTGAATCCAGCACCTCTGTACCCCTCTTATAAGAAGAGGAGTAGGTGGGGACAAGGGGTAGGGATGGGAACCTGCACTGTCCCTCTGTGGAGGTGGCGTCGGTCACTTAGGGGACTGACTAGCCTCGACAGCTAGGTACCTTACCAAAGGCAGCATTGGTGGCACTCGCCGGGCTTACACTGGGTAGAGCTGCGTCCACCCTTCGGCTGCAGTGAATCCCGCATACTCACCTGGGCAGTCCCCCCTCCCTCGCGGAATGCCTAAGAACATTTCCCGGCGGAAAAGAACAAAAAAAAAGTTTTAAGCACTTACTCTATACATTTATTGTATAGAAAATTTTGTTTTCCTCCATTTTCGCAACTTCAAAGAGATAAAAAAGTTTTCTCTCCAAGCACAGGCGTTTTATATCACAAGTATTTCCAATGTCACATAAATATCAAGTCAAATGAGACTTTTTGCCAACTTGCCAACTCTTTAAACCTCGGGTAGAGGTTTCTATTGTATATTAATAACTTCGGACCAACATATGGTATATAGGCTCATATTTGCTTCCCTCATCCATTTTATTCCAAGGTACTAAAGCAGAGTTTTCTGAATCCATCGGTTATCGTGAAAAAAGTCATTTTGCGTATGACATGTATTTTATTACAAGGCAATAAAACGTATATTGGTTTGTATCTAGGCGTCTTAGGGGTATCTTTCTGCAGTAACAGATGTCGTAATCGACCCCTAATATTAGAGGGTACTCCTGAATTGATTACGCCATTGTATATACGTAAGCGGATTTCTTTTTAATGGTATTTCCCTTTGAGAGTGGTCAGTCTCATGATAACATTGTACTGTGGAAATTGATTGATTTGCAAGAGTAATGTAAGGTCCGTCAAGATAAGGCAAGGCAAGCCGCCCTTGACGTTAACCATGAAGGAAAGAAATAGTTCTAAAAAAACCCATACCTACTTTTACTATATAGCACACGTTTTCCTGTAAAATGTGTGAGCTGTACCGCGCGCTCGCCTGTACGGATACCACCATCTTGCTTGTTTCTCTCGTCAAACAGCTTTGCTGTTTTCGGGGAGAGGGGCAGGGCACTGCATAGGCCACATATAAATGGGTTGCCTGGACTAGAGTTCCAGGTAAACTAGTTTATGTTTATGAGTCACTGCACAAAATGTCTATTCTACTCAGTAGTAGTATAAACGCCTAATCTACTAAAGTTAAAAGAAAATGATTGTAAGGATAGACGTATGCATGTATACAGTACATAATAATAGGTATCCTCGATAATTATATAAAATGTTTTTATATTTGTCTGTCGGTATGAACTTTTATAATTAATCATTTTGAATCAAATATTTCCGGTACAATTAAAGTTCCAAGATGGGTATGATGAGAAATGTTTTAATTAAAGAAGACATAAATTGAATTCGAATGTAAGGTGCGTTAATTTAATCTGCATAAATAATAATTAATTTAATTTGAAACCCGTTACAAAGATGGCGATGCATGTTTGAGGATACAACATACGTTAATTTTGTTTTTTGTTACCTCATTCATAAAAATTGGATGAGTATTTTAGATGTCGGTTTACCGGTGGGAAGGATGCGCTTTTTTTCCACAAACCTCCAACCTTCTAACTTGTTTTTCCTTATTTCGAAGAGAAGGGCAAGACAGGCAGCGCATCCCTCCTATCGGTAGACCGGCATCTAAACTACTTCCAATTTTTTTTAATCCAATTTTTGTAAATGAGGTATGTAATAATCAATTCGTTATTTTGGTCTGAGTGACATAGGCATCTTTTAACCGACTTAAAGAGTCAAATAAAAAGAAATGTGAAAAAATCTTTTTGCATTGACAAAATCCATATAAAATTTTGAATCGATTCTTAAGTAAATAATATAGAACCTTTTCCATCCGCTTGTTTCTTACCACGTATCTGATAAATTAACTTTGTTAAGCGCAATGTTACACGCCCACGTTCAATTAACTAAATATGGTCACTTTATTATAAGACGCTGGAACATAAGCAATAATAAACATCTAATAAGTTATTCTTGAGATAAGTTTATCTAGATTTATTATATTGTTGAACGCAAAAATAACTCACGTGTAAAAAGAGCTAATCTTATCGTGATTTAAATCCATTCCCGACTTGAGATATACATTCGATATGGTCAAGATATATTTGTTTGGAATTACTTTTATATATTACGTGAAATTGAAATGCCTCGAACGAGCCTTTAAAGAAAACCGAATTTAACAATGATGACTTTAGTTCAAAAGTCATGATATCGTGATATTACTATAAAAAATATTCACTTAAAATATAAAAAAATAAACTTAAAAAATACTTTTTTTGACGTCCTTTATTATTTATTATAGTGAAGGCTTTATACTTGATTCATTATTCATTAGATGCAAGAAGCCATCAGTTGTCTGTAAAGAGCCTAACAGTGGCGATTATATATTTTGTATTTCTGAGAGCTTTGTTTGATTTTTTTTGCGCTTATAAATAAGTTTCTATTTTCATTCCAACATTAATATAACTTCCAAACCATATCTACAGTGAAGAGCGGCCTTCTTGTGTTCTTTGAGCGAAGCCTGCCAGTGGTAGATGATACGACATAGCAAAGGCAACGCATCATTGTTGGAATCAAGCGAATGATCAGGTTGCTAGCTAAAAGATGCTAAATACACTCTGGTTTAGCTTAGTCCATTGTATTAGTCATCTAATAATACTAGCAGCGCCCCGCGGCTTCAGCCGCAAACTTCCCGTTCCCGTGGAAGTACAGGGATAAATTATAGCCTATATGTTATTCTGATGTATAAGCTATGTCATTGTACAGTTTCATTAAAATCCATTCAGTAGCTTCGCTTGAAAGAGTGACAAACATACATACATTTTTACAAACTTTCGGGTTTATATTATTAAGTAGGATAATGTTATGTCGCATCTAAGAAAGTTAAGTCTGCATTACAAACACGTGCAAATTACAACTGTCTTAACTTAAGAGTAATTCGTAATTTTAATGGATAAATGACGTGATAATGACGTGACTGACCGAGTTTATTAGAGAGATTTCAACCTTATAATTGACCCTAAGGATCAATGCAATAAAAGTACAGGATGCAATTTTTACATGTTTTTGTCAGTTCGATTCTCGGTGTGCTAAAAAAATTATAAAAACCTTAGCATTTTCTTTCTTTTCAAAAAAATCGGTTGTCTGTAAAGTCGGTTTACTGACAATAGTTGAACGTGACCTCATAAGAAAATGGAACGCCTCAGAGCGAGGTAACGCCGCTTACGTCATCTTTTTTCGTTCGTGCAGCCGGCTCTATCTAATTATAAGACGTTGTCACACCAATAAAAGAATGTTTTCTTTGAGTACTATTTTTAAGAGAATTTTCCCTTCAAGTGACATTACAAAATTCCACTTTATTATGCTAAAGTAGTTTACAATTTATTCATTAAAATACGTTGTGTACGTAGACAGAGAATCCTGTTGTGTATGTAGACATAAAACGTCATTGTAAATATGACACGTAACATGTAAGTTAGACTGTAGTCTGTAGGTCGATAATAATTTAATTATAGATTTTGTGTCTGATATAAAAACCATGTTTTACGAGAGCTAGGCGACGAATCTCCGCTGGTGGCCCGTTATCATTCCATCAGTGTTCTCGATCATTAAGGCATGTGATTGCGTGCGTGGTGTATCTCCGGACCTATCTCGACGGTGACAGCGTGTGATCCTAAACATGTTCTATTGATACTATTACTGATAAATCGATTATTGGGTGACCATTGGAAAACCATGTTTTGATTTTTTTTACTTGGGTAGGCAAACGGGTAGACGAGTACCCTGATGGTCAATCATCGTTATCACATAGACAAGTCCAGGCAACTCATCTGTGTCTGTCATGATACATAAGATGGTAAGTTTTGGTGCCAGTTACTGCCCTTCTTTACGTGACATAAAAAGCTGTTCCATGGAAGTAATAGGCAGGATCCGTACATACAGGAGCGCGGCACAGCGCATCCCTTCCACCGGTAATGTTTCAACTTTTGTGTTGTCTTTCTCCAGCAATTTTAAGCGGTTTCTCGAAATAAAGAGATAATTAGTTTAAAGTAAGCTGAATGCACTTAAGCATGTTAGATAGGATTTCCATATTTTTATCAGGTTATCTTTTATTATACAAGACATAAATTATACATAGATATTGGTACAAGACGTACGCAAATATAAAAAAAGAACAGACGAATTGAGAACCTCCTCTTTTTTTGAATTCAGTTAATAATTATTTCAAAAATGAATAGATTAGAATTAAATATCATAAATATTTAACAAAGTTAAAGGCTATATGTGTGTCAAAGAAAGTGTCAGAGCGACAACCTTTAAACTTAATCAAAAATAACGATCTACAGTACGATATATAGTAGGCAGTCGTATAATGTGTAACATTAGGAATAGGACAGGATAAATTACCTGTGAACTCTCAATGATGACCATGCTTTGCCTATAATAGGCAGATGTATGACCTAGCAATTTTAAACTCATTTCAAACAATATCCTTATAATTTAGACGCTAAGAAAAGTTTTTAACCCCGTAACCGGAGTTAGCCTCGCTCAGCTCTCAATCTAGATTTAGAACGACAGCAATATGAGAAAAATATTACATATTTCCTTTTAATACACTTTATATCACATAAAGAAACGTAACACATTTCCTTCATAAAAGTAAAGTGCCCCACGGCTATAAAGATTTGCTAACTTCGTACGCGCGATCAAAAGAATTGAACAAATAAATACTTGGCAACTCTTTTAGTTGTTAGTGCCATATGGGTTGTATCGAGTTGCATTTGGTAATTGTTTTGATAAGTGTTCAGTTTTGATTCTTGTGTGATCGTGGTAATGTTGTTTGATGATTCGATTGTTGTAGATGTCTCAGGTCTAATGATTGACTGGTTGTTTGAAAGGGTCGTGGATACGAATCCTATATATTACATTTTTATCATCATTACTATTGTAATCTATTTATTTCCGTCCACGGCTGGATATAGGCCTCATTCAAAGAACGCCCACAGTAAAAAATAATTTATAAAAATTTGAGGACCTTTTTGAATAAAAAATACGCCGAAAAGAGGCCAAAGTCTAGCAAAAGGCTGATAATGATGATGACGATCATATTTATGCAGCACATGACCATGGTATTTCATCATTCTAATCGTAAAATATTGAATGGAATCGTAAAGTCGCTATAACAATGCGCCTATAACTGAAAGCTTACACAAGTTTCATGTTATTTTAATAGTTGGCAATAAATGTTGTTCGGTGAAAAGTCACTTTTGAATAATTCCCATTCAATATTCCGATGAAAATAATATAACAACGCCCACAGAGCGATATAATAATAATTCAAATTCAATAATCTGTTTTTATCTTTACTTTGAAAGAGGTAGTGTCATGCTGCTTACCGGCGAATTGGGCCGGCACGACCGGGGTGGTACCTCTCGCTCGCGTAATACCTGCGTCAAGTGAAAGCTATGCTGTCGTGTTTTGTGCGTTTTGTGAGTTTCTAGTGGCCCATTGGGGGGGAGGATAGGGAAAAGGAATGCAATGCATCTGCATAATCTCCGGTTGTGCGGATGTGTATGGGCGTCGATAGTCACCCAAAAGGCTTCGACTGCTCGTTTGCCCTTCTATGCTATAAAAAATCCTATTAATGTTGTAAGTCACTCAGTCATATTCATACTATAAATAGATGTTGTTAGTATTGAAAAAATTGTTACTGACAATCACTACAAAAAAAAACTGACAAACGATAATCGAGCCCTCGTAAGGACTTATGTTACGGCTACTAGGCTGTATTGTAATTAATAAATTTATATAATACGTAATATATTCATCATACAAATTACTTGCACTCGGCGGGATTCGAACCAGTCACCTGTCGCTGCGGTCATATATTCACTGACCACTGCTATACTGTAAATAAACTCATATAACAAAATTGAATTTTTAAAACGAAAACAACAAGCATTCGTAAATCGCCCCACAAATATTTCAATCTATTTATGGAAATTAAATATCTTACATTATAATCTAACGTGCAATCGAGCTTCATGTTAGGACATTGACATAACATACACATACAAATTAATTAATACATACAAATTCCGATAGACTAAAATAGTTTATTCAAAATAGAAAATATGGAGAATACAGATAATAATAACGGATAATTTTTTTTCCCATATTTTAACCACATGTATACGTAACATAATATGTTGCTAAAAACATCTGGATTATTCTGATGCTCTGATCGTAAAGGAGCTAATGATGAGGATTATTGACTCACTGTAGGTAATGTTATGTAACATGGCAAAAAAAAAATACAAACATCCGAATTGAGAACCTCCTCCTTTTTTAGAAGTCGGTTAAAAAGAATGTACCATGTTTTTATAATAGACTAAAAAGTATAATTTTGTCATACACTACTAAGCTTTGGTCAGAATCTCAAGTCTCTAGCTCATTGTAAAGTTAGTTTAAAATCAATTACTGAATTTCACACTTTCTCGAGAAAATATCTTTTGAAAATATATTTCACATTATAGTTAAAATATAATATTTTGTACACATCTTTGACCACAGTTGACACACCAATCGATTGTCAATCAATACAATATACACGTGGAAAAACTTGCCGTCCGTGTATTCTTATGAATATAATATACATTGACAAGGCAGCGTCCATTGAAAATGTGTAGCAAAAACAACAAGATTATATGTCATTGTTTTTGTGTTGTCTCCTAGAACAAGCCCTTGTGATATTTGATATTCTACTAGAAAATGTCTTGGACAATACTAATATTTTATACCACCGAATGGTCAGGACCCCTCAATTATAAACAAAAATAGTTTATTTTTGTATTGTTTATTTTGTAGGACGGCAAACGAGCTACTTTAAAACTAGCTAGCTAGCTTTTAACCTACCGACGCCCATACACATTCGCACGACCAGGGATTATGCAGATGTGCCGCCCTCCTTTTCCCTATTCTCCCAATGGGCCACCGGAAACTCACAAACCGCACGAAACACGACAGCATAGCTGTCACTTGATGCCGGTATATACGGATTACGGTTTACGGGTTAGGAATTTTATTTCTTAATAAGAATACAATTCACTTATTTTAAGAAATACAAGTTACTCTTAAAACTAAATACATACTTTTGAAGCACAGTACGGTTATAAAAAACTAGTAAATAGCTATACATTAATACATCACATCACTAATATTCATTACTCTCCAATTCGATTTTTACGTTGCTTAAATAGGCAAACGTTAATAGTAAGTGGCCAGCGTTACCCATAAAAAAGTTCACATTCAGCCATTTCATGATGAGAGATGGTAAGTCTGTGTGAATTATTACAATACCTTGTCCTTCTTTCCTAAACAGAGCGAGCTATTTTAAGAAAGAAATAAACAGGATAGTGATAATATAGATTATTAACACCACCATAAAAGGATTGATTATTAACACCCAAATAATCAGAGATACCATTATCTATCCCATGATGTCTGGATCCTCCCAAGATCTGCTCATTAAAGTCAAAACAAACGTCGCCCATTCTTAAATAAAATCGTAAACTCGTTCGCATCATTCTTGCGTCGCCCACTGCTTTGTCCAAGATATTCTGACCGCTGGTACAAGTTGTATGTTGAAGCGATTTTTTTTTGCAAGCAATTATAATCTATGTTATTTAGTAGTTGTTAATAATTAAATATCAAACGCAGTATAAAATTGAAAATATTCTCAATTTTTTAATGTCTTCATGTACATGTCTGTATACAATAATTAGAAATACGTCATGACAACATAAGACCGCCAGTCATCATCATCGGCCTTTATCCATCCACTGCTAAACATATGCCTCCGACGACCGAAGACGACCGATCCCTTGCCAGACCAGCTATTGGACATATCGTCTTCCCACCTGGTTAATGGACGAACACTTCGTCTACCAATATAAATAAGAAATTATTTAGCACGTATTTTGCGGTTATAAAAATAACAGTTATTTAACAGTTCACAGCTGTATCCGGACTGATAATGAATATTTTGTTTCGTACGATATAAATTAATTCTTTACATACATTTTAAAGAAAGTTTAAGTGTAAAATTGTCACAACGACACTCACTTTTGGATTTATAATATAATACATAGGTATATTGTTTATTAAAATTTACCAATCATCTAATAGAAACAACAAGAAAACAGAAGAATACGGTCTTTAATATTTTAAGAAATTGCGATAAATTTCTAAAAAAGTGGTTTTAGTAACGCATTTTTTTGCATAAATATCCACCTATATTCGCGTTATGTAAGCGCTACCCCATTTGTTCCATCACTTCACAATGACACACTACACAATCAGTATATTTGAATTTAACCTGATAATTTACCACTGCTATTATTATTTTTGTAATAAATTCGCGAAAGCTCGTCCCTTGAGCGGGCCCCCGAACGTGTAAGGTAAGTCACGAGCGGCCACCGGACCAAAAGCCGCGTCTGATAATATCGTTCCCGTTCCATTTGACCCTAGACCTCACTCCCTCCCTTTATCTCTTGACTTTGTAAATTACATTTGACATAATGAATTACCTCTAATTTCTTGAAGATTTACCACTCGGGTATGGATACCCACTACGTAGTTTCTACTTTTAAAAAATATCTAATAAGGTCAATAACTTTTTTTATTGTAATACATTTTTGTATGTAGGAAAAGGATATGAGAAGATAAGATCTTCGTAAGAGGTGCCATACTGCTTTGCAGCCGAATTGGGCCGGCACGACCGGGTGGTACCTCTCGTTCACATAACACCGGCGTCAAGTGACAGCTATTCTATCGCGTTTCGTGTGGTTTGTGAGTTTACGGTGGCCTATTGGGGGGATAGGGAAAAGGAGGGCAACGCATCTACGTAACTATTGGTTGTGCGGATGTTTATGGGCGTCGGTAGTCACCGGCTCCGACTGTTCGGGGGCCTCCTTAAGACATTAATAAAGTGGTCACCTATTTACATTACGAGCTTACGCATAAGTAACACATAAGGCAGCGTTCTTTACTATCGTTCGTATCGTTTAAAATCTATACTACGAGGGCGGCACTGAAAATTTCGGGAATCAAGGAAGTGACCACAACATTACTATTTAAAAATGTATTTATTGCTTTTCGAAATATTCTCCGCGAAATTTGACACATTTTTCCATACGATGGAACCAATCATTGAAGCAACCATTCCATTCGGAAGTTGGGGTCTCCAAATTGGCCGTTTTGTAGGCGTCCACAGCTTCTTCAGGCGATGAAAATCTCTGACCACGCAATTTATTCTTTATTTTAGGGAAAGTATAGTAATCATTAGGGCTTAGGTCGGGGCTGTACGACGGATGGTCTAATAATTCTATGTTTTCTTGCTCTAAAAACTCTTTTGTTTTGTGCGCGGTGTGAGAACTCGCATTGTCGTGATGGAGGATGATGCGGCGGTTGCAGTTCTCTTTACGGAGTTCAGAAACGACCTGTGGCAAACAAATGCTAGCATACCATTCTGCATTAACCGTTCTTTGTTCCTCAAGAGGAATAGTCACAACATGGCTGGTTTTGGAGACAAATGTGGCCACCATTTTTTTTGCAACACTCCGTGAACGAACAACTTTTGTTGGCTTTAACTCATTTTCGAACACCCAAACTCGTGACTGGTTTTTTGTTTCGGGTTCGTACGCGTATATCCAGGATTCGTCACCTGATACGATGTCGTGTACAGCATTTGAGGATCCTGGGTGGAATTTTTCGAGAGTTCTGACGCACCAAGTAACGCGAGCCGCTTTTTGCTCTTCACAGAGCAAATGCGGTATCCATCGGGAAAACAACTTTTTTACACCTAATTGTTCATGCAAGATTATTTGTATTTGACTCATGCCAATGTCTAAAGTTGCCTGAATTTCACGGTATGTCACATGTCGATCTTCCTCAATCAGCTTACGCACAGCATCAACGTTTTCTTGGGTGACTGCAGTTTTTGGACGACCTTGACGGGGATCATCACTGAGCTTGACACGTCCACGTTGAAATTCAGCAAACCAGCGATAAATTGTGGTTTTGGATGGGACTTCATCACCAAATGCAGAAATCATCCGGTAAACACACTGTTTTTGTGTTAAACCACTTCGAAAGTCATAATAAATCATCGCTCTAGAATTTTCTCGAGTCAGTTCCATTTTCTCAACGACTAAATAAGTTTGACAAGACCGAGAACCTTTTTTACGAGAACATTAGAAAACAACAGTTTGTCTTTATACTAATAATATTAGTCTTATGTAACTTTGGATAAACAAACTAGTACATCTGATGGTAAATGGTAAACATTACCAGGTAAAACTAATCTTTAATTTGCTAATATCGAGACTAAGGAGAATAATCAGTGCTACTGACTATACTGCCAATTAAGCCCTTCTCTCTAGGTCACAACAATGAGGCAATAAAGGAAGTAAGAACTATGGTATCCATACAGATCAGAAATATGGAGCAATTCAAAATAATTTTGTAAGAACGCTTAAAACATATTTTAATAATGCTTACGTAAACTCACTCATTACAATGAAACAAATACAGTATTTATTGCAGCTTATTTGACATGTAACATTTCAAACAAAAAAGTTTATGTCACTAGAAAAGACAATCCCGAAATAAGTTGTTTTGACGTTCATTAATAGAGAACAGGACCTATCAGTAATACTATACTAATAAAGTACTTACTCATCAGACTAATAAGCTTCATATATTGAAGGCAACAAAAATAACCCTCCCGTAAAAAGATACCATAAGGGAAAATGACACATCCGACACATGACTGCGAAATTGACACCATAATTAATTTGCCTACAAAAAGGGCCAGGAAATAACCCTCTGACCTTCCTTGATGAATTACCCTTAGCCCTTTGTCGCCGTCGATAAGGGTATGCCCTTTGCGATTGATTAGCTGACATTTTGGGGACTTGTAGGGCGTCTTGGAAGAAGCCGTATACAATGAGGTTGACAATTTAGGGTTAGGTGTAGTGGTGCAGGGAAGTGGCACCAGGTGACATTTGTGTATAGGCTACTTTAGTCGTTTGTAAAAATAGGGGTAGGGAATAAAAAAGAATAATATATTTTGTGTTAAGACTAAACCCTAGAGTAGTAGAAGGACGAAGTCTTTAAAGACAGGTAATGTTTATGTGTTTGGTTGTAGGAGGCATTCGACACTTTTTTTATGATAGCTGTAATGTAAACAGACAGACGAGCCACATGATGGTA
This sequence comes from Helleia helle, assembly GCA_963853865.1. Classification (NCBI taxonomy): domain Eukaryota; kingdom Metazoa; phylum Arthropoda; class Insecta; order Lepidoptera; family Lycaenidae; genus Helleia; species Helleia helle. The sequence goes on from OY971425.1 coordinate 20,779,086, forward strand.
AGTGGTTAAGCGTCGCCTTATGGCATCAAATAGTTTAGCAGGAACTAGCCCAGGCAACTCATCTATGTTTTCCCTATCCTGAGACAAAATCTTAAGTGTCGGTGCCAGTACTTACATTGTCTGTCCCTCCCTTCTCTCCGAAACACAACAAAGCAATATGGTGGTAGTCACGCAGACGGGAGTGCGGCACAGCGCAACCATCTCACCGGTAACTTCTCATATGCTTTATAAAAAAATATATATAAAAAATATTTATATAAAAATACTTTCACCAGTATTACGAAAGTTAAAAAAAATGTAAATAGCATGGTCGGTGACAATTTCGATATGAAGTATAAGTAAGTACACAAGTATAATATATTAATGATCGTTAAGAAGATATATTGCCTGGCTACCAGCGGGTGGTATTTTCCAACTGACAAGGTTTAGGGACTATAGCTTTAAGTATTGTATATCCTTTGCTGGTATGCTGGTGAGTATACTAACGTGGTCCGACTACCCTATCTTTGATATTCTTTATAGATGAGCACCTACCACCTATACTACCACAAGATACCAAGATATTTTCACATTTAAAACTATTTTAAATGGGATATTTATCTCGTTCAATCTCGTGAAAAAAACATTCGTAGATAATGTCTAAATATCGAATTGCATAAAATATTAATGAAAAACATGGCAAATATCTCGTTTTAAATAAAATTAAGAAATAACTTTAGAAAAGAAAAAAAAAAAAGACACTTATAAGCTTATAAAACATTTCTGAGTTGTGCGAAGAAGTTTCATATAGGCAATGAGCAATAAAATAGGTTGATAATATCATTACACAGTCGTGTCGCGCGACTTCGCCCGCGTGGGCACTATGGTTTCATTTTATAGGACACGGGACGCGCTTGTCACAGTATTAAGATAATATCTAGTCTAGATTTTATCCAATATCTAACAATGTTCCGAGAAACCTCGTAGGTGTAAATAGACCAATGTTTTAGCTGCAATGGGTTTAAAAACCTTATGTTTGGGTCGTAAGTATATACCTACATTTAAAACTAGTATATTTACAATATTATGTAGAGATTTATTAATAGACTGAAAATATTTTGTTAAGTTTTGATTTTATTTGAATATTCACGTTATCTTTGATAAATGTTTGATAACAATATGACCTCTTTAACTACCAACCCGCGTGGGGCGAGACAATGCAGGGAGAAAGGAAGCAAACGAGAAGTCGGAGCATTATGGTGACTACCGACGCCCATATGCATCCACGCAACCAGAGGTTATGCAGATACGTTGCCCTCCTTTTCCCTATCCCCCAATGGGCCACCGAAAACTCACAAACCGCACGAAACGCGACAACATAGCTGTCACTTGACGCCAGTATTATGTGAGCTAGAGGTACCACCACGTACCACCCCGGTCGTGCCGGCCCAATTCGGCTGCAATGTAGCAATAGCACTACCTCTTACTACGGTCTTCTCTCTTCGTCTGATTTTTATAAGGATGGCCCTCGAACGTAAACGTTAATTTTGGATTATAATTTTATAAGGAAAGCCTGGTAAGGAAATCTATTTGCCTAATGAGAGAAAAAAAAAATGGGAATGTTTGAAGTTTAGCACTCCCCAATTGGTGTACTATGACCTAACACACTCCTCACGTAATTTCGAGGAGGAGATCCTTAATTGGAAATATAAGGGTCGCTCATTACGATGATGATGATAAAATAAATTAAATCTAAAATCTCAAATGTGGCGTTTGCTCCATTAGACGTCCATTGATAGATGGTGATCATAGAAGCTTGTGTTATTATATAGCACCTGCTCGGCTCCCTCGGCCCGAATGGCATTATAATAATATATTCAAATGTATTCCCTAATATGGCGCGAGCGAGGCCATTAAACCGACGCCAAAATAACGCCACATAACGTCTTTGAGATTATATTGCTAAATTTATAATTACTTTCCCTTCACCTGTGTATCTACAATCGAAATGATTACTTGATTTAGTAACATGTACCTAATGTTTATAAGATGGACTTGGCAGGTAATTATCAAAGAATATTTGATTCGAATATTCTTTTAACAGTATAATACCACAGATAATACTATATGTATAATGGTGGCTTAGGCTATAATATAATCATCGTCAGAGCGGATTAAGCCACAAATGACCTCTGTGGCTCAATGGTTAGCGCGTTGGTGTTCAAGCCGGAGGTAGCGGGATCGAATCCCGCAGGGAATAAAAAAATTCTGAGTTCCTGGGTCACGGATGTGTTTTAAATATGTGTATCATATAGTAAAATCTTAAATATATGTATAGTATAATAGTATTAAATATATATTTCCGTTGTCTGGTACCCGTAACACAAGTTCTTCGTGAACTTACCACGGGACCGGATTGAGGTGGTGTAAAAAAGGCGACCATAGATATTGTAAATCTAAGTTGAGAATAAAAACTTTTAGAATGTGACAAAAATTGTTGTGTTAAAGACTAAATTCTAACATGAGATTGTTTATTTGTGTTGAGTTAAGAACGTAGAGGAAATTAAAAACTTGAAGTTAGATGCCAATTTTGTTAATAATGGTTTATTATAACAATCACACCACGTCAACTTAACCCCACAGTGAATGCTAAATAAATCAATACACGACATGGTCGATGATTTTTGTACAGATAAAACCAACCTTTCAACACTTGTATCACAAAAAGCCGCGAGGCCCCGACAAAAACCATTCTAGTGACCACACGACAACTGCTGACACCCGCATAGCCAATTAGTCACCGTGTCGTGTACACACCTGTACACAAACACACTATACACACACACACACAAACACACACACAATACACAGACGCACAAAACACGAGTTTGTATTAAAATTACCACGGCTGTCGTGTGAAGCTTAACTCTAAAGCATTCCAATATTGTCCTGTGATAATCGTTGGGACGATTTTTCTCATTACGTATGTTAATGTTGTGTATTTGTGTCTTTCAAAATCGGTAATGGTGACATGCTTATAACATTTAAAATTGTAAATAGTATTTAAGAAATATAAATAGTGTATAAGAAATATAAACGGTACTGCATATAGACTTTAAGTAGGTATCCTCACCATGGTTCAGGCCTTGTCGTGGCGGTAGGGCTCAGTAGCCTAGGGTGAGCCGCTTCACTTGGACGAAGCGAATTAAGCCAAGAGGGCTCTTTGTACCCTCTCAAGGCAAGGGGTGAGGAAGGGAACCTCACCCCATTGTACTGTCCCAACGTTGGGCACCTCCCAATTTTTCTGTGGTGCGGGACTACCCCTCTGTGGAGGTGGCGTCGGTTCCCTGTTGGACTGACCAGCTGTCGAGGTGCCCTGTTTGCTCAACAGATCCGGGGTACCTCACCAAAGGCGGCATTGGTGGCATTCGCCGGGTTTAAGTGAGTAGAGCTGCGTCCTTACTTACCAGCTTTCGGGCGCAGCGAGTCCCACATAGCCGCCTGGGGAGACCCACTCCCCAGGCGGCTATGTGGGGAAGGCGGTTGAAGAAAAAAACTCAGCACATCCCTCGCACCGGTAAAATATATATTTATATATTATATCGGTATACAGTGTGTTTTTTTTAAGTGGGACAGTATGGGGAAATCCTAAAGTATAAGAGATACAGGGAAACTGTCTTAGGAAACATTAGGTACTTTTTTGTGAAAAAAAAATTGGTATAGTCAAAATTTTGGTCAAGTGTGAGTTGTCCCTAAAATTATTAATTTTGATGAAATTTTTTTTTGACGCACTCAGTTTCATGAGGGGATCATTTTATTGTATGGGAAAAAAAAAATTGGGACAGCAGAAGTTAGGTAAATTTAATAAAATAATTTTACGTTAAAGTAAATGTTCAAAGTAGCCTCCCTCTTGTCGAATGCAGGCACGAGCGCGTTTCAGAACACCTCTGGTAGCTTTAGACAAGGCGTTGTGATGTATGTTGTTCAAATGATAATGCACTGCGTCTTTTAACTCTTGTACCGAGTTGTAAGTATCTGCATAAATTCGACCTTTAAGGTAACCCCAAATGAAAAAATCCAACGGTGTTAAATTGGGTGAACGTGGTGGCCATTTATTTAATAGGGCCATTTGTGCCCATCCAGAGATCAAGAAAATGTTCATTTAAAAACTGTTTAGTAGCGATACTATTGTGGGCAGGGGCGCCGTCTTGTTGGTAGATGATATTATTCAAATTATTTAATGGAATTGCCATATCTACTAAATCCACAGCCATGTTTAATATTTCCTGATATTGTTGACTATTCAATGTTCCATGGTAAATTTTAATGGCAAAGATTTTATTATCTAATATTACACACCAACAATTAAAGGAAAAGCGGACCTGGTTATGGGTTGCCGTAGTTCGGAAGGGGTTTGTACGTGCCCAAAAATGATTATTTTTTCTATTGTACATGCCATTGTTTGAAAAATTGCATTCATCTGTCCAAATAATCCGGCTTGGAAAAGACGGGTTTCTAATCGAGCATGCTACAAACCACTGGCAAAATGCTAATCTCCGGTCAGTGTCTCCTGGAAGCAATGCTTGTACAAGATGACCTTCTATGTAACACTTGTACTTGTAAGCCTTCAATACCTTTCGTATTGTAGATCTATGCACACCGATATTGTTAGCAGCTTCCCTCAATGAGGCTTTTGGGTAGGCTTCAAAATATCCTAAGATTGCGATAGTTGTAAATTCATTTATTACTGTGGCTCGTCTCTTCCGTTTTAGTGTAAAACAGCCTCGCTTTCTTAAATTTTTCACCAGTTTGTCAAAAATTTTGCGGTTCGGTTGATCGCGGTCCGGATAACGTTAGTAAAATACTGTTTGTTTCAAGAAGTTCCAAATTTAAAATTTGTTATTTTTTAAAATAGATTTGTAAGGTAAGGTGCTCGCGTAAGAATACCTTAAAGTAGTTTAATCCTTTTTAAACCAAATAAAGTGTTCCAAATTAAAATGTAAAACTGGAATAGGCAATATTTTTTTTAATAAAAACCTTGCAGTGGGCAGTGGTAGGCAATTTACACGGGTTGTAATAATGAAAACGATTTTCTTAAATTTGACTAACTTCTGCTGTCCCGATTTTTTTCTTCCCATACAATAAAATGATCCCCTCATGAAACTGAGTGCGTCAAAAAAAATTTCATCAAAATTAATCATTTTTAGGGGCAACTCACACTTGACCAAAATTTTGACTATACCATTTTTTTTTTTCACAAAAAAGTACCTAATGTTTCCTAAGACAGTTTCCTTGTATCTCTTATACTTTAGGATTTCCCCATACTGTCCCACTTAAAAAAAACACACTGTATATGCCTATAGATAAGGGTAATAAAAGAATATATCCACAGTTAAACATAATTTATTTTATACTATTTTAATTATCACAGATCCATTTATTTTAATAGTCATCACTTTAACAAAAATATATAGTCCAGTGGTGACGTACCATATATAAAATGATTATTCGATTCTGTCTACGTGTCTATACGATACAAGTATATACATACCTTATATACAAACGTGAATTGTAATTAAAACTTTATACGTGGTTAAAAAAATCAAAATTCTCAACATTCCAGCGTATACTAAGCTTATAAATATCTTGTATATTTTTTTAAAGAGGAGTCAACTTTCCACCTGTGATAGGAACAATTGAATCATATATTCAGTCATTGCAGTAATTTTATTGAATATTTAAAATTCAACAAATCATGATTAGCAAAGCAAAAAATACTAAGCAAACGTTGTATCAAAATTATTAGGTACCCCAAAATATGTGCGTAATTTCAATTTTTGAAATGGTGAGAATTTTAATGAGTACAGTAAGTATAGGCAGTGTAGTTTAATATAAATGCATTCGCCTTGAGTCTTTGTTTGAGAAGTTCTAACTATATAAGCTCGGAGTGTTTACATCGGTCTATATCCTTAATTGCCAATAATGCTGAAGCATTTCGTTTGGCACGTAGTTTTATTAACACATTCTACAAAATAAATATACATTTATCAATAATATACATAACAGATAGTTTTCATACAATTACATGTATTTCTTTTCCTAAAAAAGGCCTTAGCCACTTTGCTTTTCCAACAAAATACATTTAATATTTAAGCACAAGAACAAAAAATCCAGTGGTACATATTCTTCACAAACACTCAAACACTTAGTATAAAAAAATAACAAAATAACAAACTGAACGCCAACCGACCGTTGGCAGAGTTCTTTAAAAGATTAGGCACTATTATTGCTACTATATAATTTTATTCGCTTATCTACAGCATAGGCTCTATACAAAACTACGTTTTAAACTTAGGCCGCGGCCTCCTATTCATTCTCTAACATTTATACCAACAGAGATATCTAACGTCCCGTAAATTTTAGGAATTCATAACCAAGACGGCCTGCCTTGCAGTAAATCCGCCGCATCGTGTCGCTCCATCTGACGTAATGCGGTCGCCAGAGACGCGGTGGCCCCCGGGCCGCGCTCCCTACATTCCCACAGCTCGAGAATGGCCTCCGTCGGCGAGCTCTTTGTGGCGAACCACGTCGTGTACCGATCCACGCCGAGCTTGGAGGCGAGAGCGCGCCAGTCGTTCCCGCGCGCGTTTGGAGGATCCAAAATGGCGCAGAGCTGTCGCTTTACCCGCACGCTCAATTTAAACGGGCTCTCTGCGCACTCGTTCACTCCGGTCTCGTTAACTGTCATGTTCCTTTTGACGCTACCCTCGCTTCCATCGTCGCTCCTGCACATGCGAGCGTCCATTATATTCTCAGTAATGTTAAAGCTCCTCTGGGACTCTCGCGGCGAGCGTCCACGAGGAGATCTCCCCCGCGAGTCCTCCACGGATATTCTGAAGGTCTGTTTATACGAGGTATTGGTCCTTTGACAGGCGGTGATGCTGAAATCGATAGTATCGCAATCGTAAGTCCGTTCCACGACAAAGCTGCAATGGAGTGCGTTATAATTGGACCCCCATACATGATTGAACGGGATTTCCTGATAGCCTATTCCCGGTTTGATTTTCCAGCCAGGGCTGACATGCTCCAAATTCAGACATAAATTCGATCCACCATCTTGGAAAAGCAGTGTTTTGGGGCGGTCGAGTAGTATGCCACCTAATTTCTTTTCTTGTTCTTGACAATAGTAGGGCGCGCACGGCGTGTCTTCGAAAATGTACAAGCGTATGTTAAATTCGGTGCACGTTTCGGTCAGCGGCGCTGAATACACGGCTAATTGTAGCGTTTTCACGGCTTTACCGTTAAAGCTCTCCCCGACCAGGACGAACGTCGACAGCATGTCCGTCACCAAATATATTTTATCATTATCTAGCTGCGTGAACACCGGGGTATTAATGGTCTCCTGTCCCAGACTGACTATTTTCTTCCACTGAGGTTGTGTGTCCGTTTTGGCGTTATTATGGTCGATCGCGTAAAGAGATAGGTTCCAAAAGCCGTGTTTAAGGCTTGCGCAATGTGGTATTTGTAAAATAACAGACTTATTAAGCTGGAGACGCGGCGGTCCGCATTTAACTACTGGACTAAGCTGCGTGATACCTGGGGGCAAAAAATTGTTTTTACAAAACGTTGTAACGTTGCGAACAGTCGCCTTAGGCTGGTCCGATATTACTCGGCATAAATTACAGTCTTCGATTTCACAGTATGATTACATGGCGATGTTAAATTATTTTTAATACTTCATAGTTTTAATTTGTTTTTTGTTTAACTTAGATCGTATCGGCTTAGTAGTTTAGGTACTATAAATAATGCTTGTTTAATTACTATTATTAAAACATTGATTATAAGAAATTGAGAAGGATGTTTTTGTGGCACAAAAACGTTTCTTTCGATATCGATTTAATTACAAGTTACTCCTAAATATAAAATGGATCCGCCATTTTTGTTCACACGAACAATATATTATTATATTTGCAGATGAAATTTGATTAGGGTTAACAAAAAAGAAAAATAGATTAAACTTTAAGATTCTTATGAATACCAATAACATTATCTTAACATTTAAGAAAGGTTTAAGACAAATAATTTGGTGGTAAAAACATTAAATATCGACTGGGCTTTAAACTTTTTTTTAAAGAAATATGATTAAGTACCTTTGCCGAGTCTATATCTGTATCTGTCATCCTTGACGACCGCGACGTAGATCTGGTCTCTCCTCCCTCTGTTGATGGCTCCTTCTGGGATGGACAGCGCCACCCCTGCAGCGGGGAGGGCCAGTCTCGCCCCAGAACTGGAGACTGATAGAGATTGAGACGTGGGCGAGTTTGATACGAGTTCAGCTAGTTGCAGCGTGACTGATTCGTTTGCGGCGTCGTACATAGACCCAGCTGAAAGAAGAGTCTTTGTTATTGTTTGGTAGAGTTCTAGAATTATTATGGACCATAAATCTAGTGCAACAATATATTGTTTTCTTATGTTTACGCGAATTTTACTCATTATATTGAAATATTTATAATGTAAAGTATCCGAAACGTCCCCCACCCTGGTTCAGGCCTTGACGTGGCGGTGGGGCTTAGCAGACTAGGGTGAGCCCATTGGTCGAAGCTAATTGAGCCATGGGGGCTCTTTGTACCCCTCGTATAAGAAGAGGGGACAAAAGAGCAGGGGGCAAGGGGCGAGGATGGGAACCTCACCCCATTGTACTGTCCCGACGTTGGGAGGTGTTGTTCGGGATAACTCCTCTGTGGAGGTGGCGTCGGTCCCTGAATCACAGCTATACAATAAATTGAGGCTTATTGTAGATACTTACTTCTATTTCTAGCTGTACGCCTCAATTTCCATAAGTTATAAAAAGATTTTTGACTATTTATGGCTAATCATTAACAAGGTAACATTAATTAACATGGTTATTGTCACTATTAGGGATCGGCCGTCTTAGCATTCATTGAAGAAGGCCTATATTTAGCAGTGGGCGGATAAAGGCTGCTGATGATGACGATGATGATGATGATGATGATGATGATGATGATGATGATGATGACGATAATGATGATTTTAAATAGGTACTCACAACTGGTGAAGCAACTGGAAGCAGAATGTTCCGACTCTGTATACGGCTTGCTGTCGTACTCGTCGCTCTGGCCCTTACTAGAGGCGCATGGAGTCACCTGATGATCCACTGGAGATGCGTAGCTGAGAGGATCATTGTAATGTTAGTTTAATATAAATTATTGATTCATTCTACACTATACGATTATAGGTAATCTGGCAATAGAGTCGAAACTAAAATTAGTTTTCCACGTCGCGATTTTTCTACACAACATTTTAGCGTTTCCTTATATTTGTTTATTTTTAATATTTATTATTCATGTAACTTTATAAGTTTTATGCAGTACCAAAATAATTCAAATAACAATGCAAAATACATTAAAAAAATTAAAATACATTTTTTTAAATCTCTGAACGAAACTGCTAAAATCCTAAACAGTTTGATGGATAGATTAAGTTGATCTGACATTTTGCAAGCAATAACAAAATTATTTCCAATAATAATTGAACATAGCAATAATTGAGTCTTAATACCTGTTGGTAAGATGTGGGACGTCATAATGGTGTTCAGTCCGCGGATCCAGTGGGGGCTGCTCGTACCGCGGAGGACGGTGCTGCATCAGGTCGGGGGCCAGGGACAGTGACTGCTTCTCCACCGTCGGGTACATCTCCGGTTGGAAATCTATAACAAAACAGACACTTAGATACTAGAAGATCTTATGAGAGGGTATGTTATGTGGTGTGTGGTAGCTTATGTGGTGTGATTGCTATACCGCACATATAACCGGAATAGAGTGGTAATGTAATGTGTTTTGTGAGTAAACCAATTCCGCCAAATTTGTGCTGCAACGCTGCGCCTGGTTAACTAATAGGTGATTGGGCGATGGGACGTACATACAGATCACTAGTTTCTCTTATTTATTTTTCTTATAGGTGGGATGCGCTAGTGCCGCATGTATACATGGATACCACCATCTTGCATATTTCTTCCATGAAACAGTTTCGCTGTATTTCTAAATGATAGGCAGGACAGGCGCGAGGCGGTATAATTACTACACCGAGATTTACCATCTCCTTACGTAGTGTCACGCCCTGCGTTGTTTGATTTAGATCTGGGTGAACTTATTGAAGATCGCTGGTGACTTTGACCATTTCCCATCAGGCATGTTAATATTCGAAATCATAATAAAAAAAAGTCTATAAAGAAATGCGGAAAAAAGCAAAAAAATTTACACGCGCACACACAAAAGTCGAGAACGGTGAAGTAGTGAAGGCATCATGGCGTGACATCGTCATACTGTTTGCCGTCATGACATTTGAATCAATTTTACTCAGAGATTTTTCACGTAAAAATGTGTTTTTTCTCTTACCAGTTCTGGTCATTGTGTAGAGCGAGTGGTCCCGGGTCTTCCTCTGCAGCAGCTTGTAGACCACCGCAGCACCGGCGAGGAAAACCACAACCGCCACCGCTATCCCGATATACAGAGGCACATCGCTGTGGGCGACAACTGTGGGAGAATGGTACCATCAATATCATTATGTATAAACAACGACCGTGAGGTAATGGCCACAATCGACACTTGGCTTAGAAGGCTGGGAAGCCATGGTGTAAAAAGGTAATACCAATAATCGCATCCTCCCATCTGCAAGAGTACCACCATCCTGCTGGTTGCTCCCGTGAATCTTTGTTTCGGATAGACAGACGGTCTGATAGTGTAATTACTGGTTTTTTTATGTCATAAAGAGGCAACCGAGCAGTCGGAGCCTTATGGTGACGTCCATAAACATCCCCACAACCAAAATTTGTGACGACGCGTTGCCATCCTATACCCTATCCCCTCAATGGGCCACTGGAAACTCAAAAACCGCTCGAGACGCGACAGCATAGCTGTCACTTGACGCCGGTGTTATGTGATCGAGAGGTACCACCCTTGGCCTGCAGGCTCAATTCGGCTGCAAAGCAGCATGGCACTACCGCTTACAAGCAGCTAGTAGTAGCAACTGGTAAATAGAGACTTGCCATCTTATGTTTCAGAATAGTTGCAGCTCGAATTTTTGATGATAAAAATAATTCTGTTTCGCTATTTTTTATTTAGAGAAATAGTTGAGAATCACAAACGTAAACAAAATTGCGTACAATCTATAATCTATCTAATTAGATATAATAATTAACTCTACAAACGAAAGAAAATTATAGATTTTGTTAATAATCATGTCACAGTTACGTTGCTTTATTCCATTACTAATTGTTATTTTCTTTCAAGCCCATGCGGGCATGGACATGGACATCTGCTGCTATATATTCAATGTATATTAATGAAATACATCTCACATAATATATTCTTGGTTCGGGTTCAAATCCCCTAAACATACTATGAATATGAATGTTTCGGAGTTATTATTATGTATTTGTGTGTTATTTACTTTACAGTAATGATACTAACCAGTAAATAGGTCAAGGGACTGTTCGTCTTGGAAACTAGCGTAATATGGAACAGATAGTCGGTTCACATGGTTGTAAGTAATCACGAAAATTTAGACACCTGAAGGATTTTCTATTAAGAAAACCTATATAAGGGCATAAAGTTTGATAACCCGTGTTGGATCACGGCACGGATATCCTATGATATTATACCCTTTTCATCCGACCTTGAGAAAGAGACTTGTATGCAGTAGAGACATTTATATGTAAAGCTAGTTTTAGCTGGAGTATCCATACGATCTTCCTTCTTTATAATAAACTAGCTGTTGCACACAGTCAATGATGATGATTATTTTAAGAACCTTGTTTTTTTGTTATCGCAGGGAAGTGCATGTAGCCAGGATCTCGAGTAGATCTTGACCCTATGTGACCTGCACCTGGGAGGGCCCTACCCGTAAACTAAAACTACTGCGAGCGCCTTCAGCCGCGTTTAGAGGGTCCCGCATCTGCAGGCAATAGAATCACTTCAGTGACAAGCTGACCCCGGCGAAATACAGGCTACTCCTCGTAAGGACTGCCCATTATTTTAAGAACCTATGTCACTCAGTGTTAAGCTAGCATTCTAATGTAAAGAATTTATGAAATCAGTCCAATATTTTTTGAGTTTATACGTTACAAACATACATTTTCTTTTCATAATATTATTATAGATAAAATCTGTAAATGGACAAGAATCACCGTAACACAATGCCAAATAAATTATAAAATGGACGGTTTGTGTTTATGTTTTGGCGAAGTTCTTCACAACAACAAACTTCACCAAAACGGCGAAGTTAGCGCAAACGGTATAAATTACCGACACCTTCGAAACTTCACCCGAGTTTTCCTAAAACTCCTAATTATAAACGAGCTAAGCCTGACAGTTTAAGGTAAATCGTACACCCATTACTGTATTTTATAGCTTGCAATTTCAAACTAATCTAAATCGGCTTGGATTAATTTTACAACATTCATATATTATTGACATAATTCTGGCAGCTGTCGTTTATCTAGCTTACAATCTTTAACTCTGAGCATCTAGTATTTATTAAGGTATTTACTATTAAGTAATATAAAGTAAAGTCTGTCCAGAAATATATAAACCCTCGGCGTATTACGGAAAATTTCGAAACTAATTTCTGTACGGACTATACTATATATTACCGTATCAAATACACAGTAGCGACACCACTGCAGGGCTTATATATTTCTGGTCAGGCTATACTAGTAAATAACCTAGGAATATGTTTCTAACTTTTTAAGAAACATTTTTCGTCTGTGTGTTGCATGTCGCGTGACGGTAGGCCGCCAAGTTTTCCAAGTATAATAAATTACTAATAAACTTAATGGAATATTATTCCATAAATTTTTAGTTAAATGTCTATAATGTGAAAAAATGTTTCACTTTTACCGTGGTTTCATAAACCAACCCAATCCTTTTTTATTATGTAAGGTCATTTTATATTAACCTAACCACATTCTATGTTCACACTCAATATTGATCACGGATCTCCCTTAGAAGGATTTCAAATAACGACCTACGTTTGCGATCTACAAGGAGTAGTTTTGAATCAAACCAACCGTCATAAATAATCCTATAGATGTATGTTTGTAACTCTTTCACACAAAAACTACTGATTGGATTGTAATGAAACTTTACAATAACATAGCATATACATCAGAATAACTTATATGTCTCTATCTATCCCTGTACTCCCACGGGAATGGGAATTACGCAGGTGAAACTATGGGGAGCTGCTAGTGAACAAATAATATACAATATCCGCGAGTTATATTTATTATACTTTTTTATGTAAAACCCGTTAATAATTCCTGAAACTTCTTGCATGTAACAAATTATCTTTAGCATGGTTATATGAAACATATCGTAATTATTTCAATATATTCATTAAGAGGTCATCATGCTGCTTTGGAGCCGATTTGGGCCAGCACTACCGGAGTGGTACCTTTCGCTCACATAACACTGGCGTCAAGTAACAGCTTTGCTGTCGCGTTTCGTGTGGTTTGTGAGATTCCGGTGGCCCATTGGGCTATTTGGTTATATTGGGATAGGGAAAAGGAGGGAAATACATCTGCATAATGTTTGGTTGAACGGATGTCTATAGGCGTTGGTAGTCACCTTAAGGCTCCGACTGCTCGGTTGCCTCCTTATGACATATAAAAATGCTATAATATAAAAATTTAATTGTACCTCACTCAACTGCAATGAGCTAAAACAGATTTGATTGCCCGTACTTCAATTGTTTACTAATTAGTCAAGGCAATTTAAATATATATTAAATGTAGTAATAATTTAAAAGAACTATATTTTTAATCGAACGGGGCGGAGGATTTCATATTATTTATGTCATCGTCCAAACTTTACGAGTCCCGGGTATCTTAGCGAGTTATTTTAGTGATATTTAGTTGTTCCGTTCCGTGTTTGGGGTATTTTCTATTTAATCACTAATTTATCACTCGAATCCGCTTATGTTGGATATAAATGATCGTTTGGATTTGACACGAGAATTACTATAATGATAGGTGCTTACTAGTTTTGTTTGTTATGTTAATTGCTTACGCAGCGAGCTATGGTTAAAAGATAACTAAAGCAAAATAATTGTGGGCTGAATTGTGAATTTGAACCATTCTCGAATCCACTTGAACACACACACAAAATTTTATCAAATTCGGTCCAGCCGCTTAGGAGTTTCGAGACTTTTTTTATAGAAGAGGGGAAACGGACAGTCGTTTCACCTGGTGGTAAGTGATATGCGACAGCCATACCCGCTACATCATTACAAGGTGTTTACCGGCCTAAATGCCAGACATAAACACACAGAAGAATTTATACAGATAAATAAAATTGGAGTATCTGTTTGTAATATTAAAATAACCGCTTTTTACTAAATGCATATGGATGAATACACGGTAGGTACATGTACCAAAATAGCCTTTTTAACTATTTTTGTCTGTCTGTCTGTCTGTCTGTTTGTCCGGAGAATCTCTGAAACGGCTGGGCCAATTTTGATGGGACTTTCACTGGCAGATAAAGATGTACAACATGTGCCTTTTAGTTCCATCCATATAGGGGCCAATAACTTGCTAATCGCTTTAATCTTGAACTAGGTATAACTAGTACAGTTCGTTATCACCTCTTGTTGAAGGTGTGAAGGATAATGGAAACAATAGTCAATACTAGGCACTTATCAACTGCCATCTTAAAACTATACCATACATTATTATACATAGTTCAAATGATTCATCTAAAAGTCTTCTAATTTATGTATTCAAAAGGTACAAATATTTCAAATGCCCTAAAAGTCTCACCGATTTATTCATCAAAACACAAATATAACTTACACAATTGCTGGATCGTCTTACCGATATGAATAAGGCGAAAACAAAATAAAATATACAAGATCAAAGTTGCCCAATTAAATTCAGTAACGAACAACCAAACAGCGATATAAATAATGTTTACAAATTAATTAAGAAATTATTTCTCTCAAACAAAGGTTTTCTTTCTAAGACAAAGGTTATCTCCGATCGACGATTATGAAATCGTTCTTGTTCCATATCTCGACGAGATAATCGTGCGATTGGAATTTTAGGCCAATTAACGACATTGTTTATTTGTGAAATACTGATTTCGTATTTCGTATATTGCTAAATGTAAATTTTATCCTAATATATAACTTGGGATAAGTTTAGAAACAGATTTCCTGGAAAATTCCGTAATCGTTTAAGAATTTCTGTATTTCGAGGTTTACACTTGGATACGAGTAGCGAGGGAACGGTGATCTTGGAGTTCCTTGAGGGGGGGTTATGTTCAGCAGTGGATGTATAGGGGCTGATAATGATGATAATGATGATGAAGATTTATACTGAGCACATGACATTTTTTTATATATTTAACGAAACTAATATAATGAATAATCCATTATTAAAGAATAACTATCCTGTTGTCAGTTGTCATTATTGAAACGATGATGGAATGGTAAGAACAGGCACGCAATAGACAGAATTTGCCTCATTTTGGTTAAATTAAATTTTTCGAAAATCTTATTGACACAATTCATATTTTTCAACGTCTATAAATCAACAATAACAGGATAACAGACAGCAGTTTAAAACAACGGTTACAAAATAACACAACAGGATAATTTATTATTGTAAAACAGCCGTTATTGCCATCACTATTCGCAAGTAAACTTGTTTATGTTTATAAGCAACGATGACCACTTACCATCATGTAGCTCCTCTGCCCGTTTGTCTATCCAACTATCATACAACTCAACCATAAGGCAACTCGTCTACCAGTTTACCCATCCGACTAATATAGAAAATAAACATTTTTACTACGTAGAAAAAGCTGCGAGATATCTAGTTTATATATTGGCTTTAAGCTGTGAAATAAAAGCTGCTCTTTTAATTAGTAGTGTGAAGTCGAAAGCTCTGTACAGCGTTTATTAAATTTTCGCAGCGCTCCGATAAAATATTGTTACACGGGCCACGTACGACCTACATTCGGCATCTGGGTCTAGCTTCTACATCCAGGATTCAATGGACATGCAGCGAGACTAGTTTCATACAGGACATTAGACACACGCTTCGTTGAACTCCCTTTTTAGATATTGCAGTTGGAAATGTATTTATGCGTTGAATAGTTGTAAATGTAGAGGCGCCTTCTGTTTAATTAAAAAAAAAGTAAATATTGTATTTTTCTTATAATATAATAAAATCCTGCATTCTCCGGTAACTTAAGAAAAAATACCAAAAAGAGGAGGTACTAGGTTATATAGGTCCAAAATTTTTAATATAAGTTATATTTCAATTTCAAGGTCAATAATAAAATATATTTTTACGGATTATCAAGGTCTCTATATTCCCGACATGGACTCTTAGGAGCAAGCTACATTTCTGTAAAGGAGGGGATGGGGGGAATGCTTTCCTTTAATATAAAGTACTGAAAATTAAATATGAATAAAAAAAGATGTAATGTAACTTTACCGCAATAACGTATTCGTTTCGAAATGAAATGTCAACGCAATGAAACAAATTGTAGTAGATACGATCAAGTTACATGTGAAGAAATCTCTTGATTATGTAACTTTAATAATTATGCTACATTTATCACATTCTTCAAACATGGGGTCTTCAAACATAGACCCAAGGTGCAACCTATTTTCACATTTATTGGGGTTTTTATATATTTGAGATATATTTATTACCTACGATATAGGTAAACAAATATGTGCAGTTTACTCATGTTTCTATATAATTAAATATTCCATATGATTCGCCTACCTGCAACCGGCTACATGTATTTCTAGTATAATAATAATAATATCGCTGACTAACTAAATAATAATAATAACGCTTTTATACCACGTCAATCTGGTACGCACGAAGAACTTCTTTTATACATATATTTAAGACTTTTATTATATAAAACACATATTTAATACACATCCATGACCCAGGAATACAGAAAACTTTTTGTTCGCTAGCGGGATTCGAACCCGCAACCTCCAGCTTGAGCGCTAACGCGCTAACCATAATTGAGCCACGGAGGTCGTCACATCGCATCAACGTTTTTTTACATTTAAAATTGGTGTAAATAATCTTGGAATATATTTATCAAGAAAGGATAAATACGAATGAGTCATGTTTGACCTAGTATTACAAAAACCGACACTTAACGATGTATCCATTAAAAAATCGATAGAAGTTCAATATAACTCGTTTATACTGAGATGTAATAAAAGTCTGACGTTAGAAGTTGCGGTGACTCTCATCCGATTAGCCCGAGCTGATGTAATTGGACATGAAATAACATCTTTATATAACTTATTAGGTTTCTTCCAAAGTATAGACTAGCTATGTTTTACTGGCTTTATATAACTTTTTTTTTCCTTTAGCGCCGGGAAATGATCACCTCACCAAAGGCGGCATTGGTGGCACTCGCCGGGTATAAGTGGGTAGAGCTGCGTCCATTTACCAGCTGTCAGGCGCAGCGAGTCCCACATACCCGCGTGGGGAGACCCACTCCCCCGCGGGATGCCTCAGAGCATTTCCCGGCGTAAAAAAAACTATAAGTAATATTATTAAAGGATCTTTATATAAGTAATACGTTATATGTATGTACGTTACGGACGGATTCTGTGACATCCTAATTATATTAGAACTTATAAAAATCTATAAAAAAAGAAAAAGCGTCGTGCCGTTCGCCGTCACGGCGTTCAAATCCATTTTACTGCCAGGACGCGTCACATCAATAATGGTGGTTACGCCCGAACAAACATAAAAAAACATACAAACATCCGAATTGAGAACTTCCTCCTTTTAGAAGTAGGTCAAAAATAACCTAGGCACATATTTCCATACACATATATTCAGTGATCTATACTTTATCTGTCAATAAAATAGTGAATATTGGAATATCCCACTGATAAGCCATTCCATTAAATAGATTTCACTCGATAGCTACTCTATCCCGATAATTACCGGCAACAGGATCCTGTAAGTCAATCCCATTAATGCCTCCAAGGGCCCAATACCGGTTTCATTACACCCGGGTGGAGGATTAGTCTTTTAGAGAGGCAAAAAGTTACCGTTCATTTATTAATAGCAATAAATTATAAAGTGTTTTAGAAACTAGTCATATTTAAAAAAAAGGTTCTTTTATAATCATCAGCCTTTTTCCATCACTGCCAGGAATAGGCCTCTTTCAACAAACGCCAAGACGCATCCAACTAGAACTGACACGATTGTCTTTTACTTTCACTAGTAAGAATATAAAAGATAAAATAATATCATTCATATTTTTATAATAAAAATATCAATGAGCAAATCTATTTCGTAGAAACACCATACAATGCGATGTTTCCTAGTAAACGGCAGGATGTAGGCGTAGAAATATGAAGACCGTTGTGGCTTCAGTTGTAAATCTATATGATGGTACCAGTAACATCTACTCAATACGTGATATCAGTACCTAACTAGCTGTTGCAGCTTCATCGTCGTTAATTTATATTTACAGCCTTACCTGGACTGAAGATGGTTGGAAAGGTTGATTTTTTTCATCGGTTGAGTATTTTAGGAGATAGCCTCGTATATCCTCAACTAGCTGTTACACGCAGCATCACCCGCGTTAACTTACTTAATTTAACTCCTATTAATCACAGAGTGATGTTATATAGCCTATAGTTTTCCTCGGTAAATAGGCTATCTAACACTGAAATAATTTTTCAAATCAGACCAGTAGTTCCTGAGATTAGCGCGTTCAAATAAACAAACTCTTCAGCTTTATATATTAGTATAGATTAGACGTCGCAATCTTTAGTCTTTAATCCATAATCAAGTTCTTAAGAAAGGCTTATGTTTAACAGTTTGAAAAAAATCTTTATAAAAAAATTTGTAAGAGGTAGTGTCATGCTGCTTTGCAGCCGAATTACACATAACACCGGCAAGTGATAGCTATACTGTCGCGTTTCATGCGGCTTGTGAGTTTTCGGTGGCCCATTGGGGGGATAGGAAGAAGGAGGGCAACGCATTTGCATAACTTTTGGTTGTGCGGATGTGTATGGGCAACTGTACTCTGTCGACTGCTCGGTTGCCTCCATGTGACATAAAAAAATCTGTAAGTTCCAATAGCCCCAATTCTCTAAAGTCGAACGTACATCAGAGTTTAAGATAAAGGAAACATAAAACACAATGCATATAAAACATGTGAAGATTTTACTAAGCGATAAACACTGCTTAAGAAAAGTCCATAACTAAAAGTTAAATTGAATAAAAATAGGGCCCGATGCGCCCCGCTGTTCACCGAAGGGTTATGTTGAAATTTGTACACTGTGTAAACATTTGTCAGTGCCAGTATAGTCCGCTGCAGATTGGAGATACTGAATCCAATCGAAAACTCCAAACCCTTGTCGCTTTAGCCATAACATGGTAGGAGGCCTGAATTAAATTCTCCAATTTCACTGAACATGGAAATATGACCCTATTGCTTTGACATAATGGCTATTCCCGTGCTATGTTATAGGTATGCAGTTTGCGATCACCCGCTGAGCTCTCACAGCGAAATCACAACAAATCATTTACGGAGCCCACCTCCAGTAATGAGAATTGCATCCCATATATCCCTTTGCATGTTATTAAAAAGATTAGCCAGTTTTTTGTTTGTCACATAAAATACGTACAATTATAATCCACTGTTTTATTTATTATTTCCTGATTTCATATTGCAAGATGAAGCAATTACGATTCATCTATACAAGTTTTACAAATACTAATAATATTATTAATTTATGCAAAAGCTGGGACGACGATCTCTGTGTGGCCGGTCTGTATTGGATGCGAGTGGCAAGGGAACAGCCGTCTTGACGTTCATTGAGGGAGGCCTATGATTAGCAGTGGACGGATAGAGACTGATGATGATAATGATTATGATGATTCAAATGATACAAAATACTTATATCATAAGCAAAAACGCGTATTGTAATTTGATTATAACTTTAATGCCACTAGTAAGATAATATATAATGCTTCACTAGACAAATATAACGGTATGATATTTCACACTAACGAAAGTATAAAAATGCACAAACTAGATTATTACCACAAATTAATTGCAATTCTAGAAAAATAACAAAGGCAAATAAAAAAAAAGTATAGAATTTGATGACCATAAATTGCAATTAACGATTAATTTACCAGTTTCAAGTCAAAATCGATCCAACAAAAGGCAACACTATTTAGGCAACAAAAGATGAAAAGCACCTATAAAATTCCACCATTTCCCCTTTGTATGCTGGCAATTAGGCTAATGAAGTGGGCCGAGCGGGTGCAAATGAATGAGTCTTTCAAACGTTCTTCGTATTCATCGGTTAACCTTTCATGTGGTGCCTCTGCTGTTGTTTTACTCGAATACGTATCGTGAGAAATACTTTTCTAATGGACGCTGCCCAAGATCAATACATTTTCCTATTTGGCTTTCATTCTAGATCCTGTTGGATATATCAGTTAATTGGTAATTTTATATAGTGCTATTATACTTTTTCTTTCAGACGTTTTGGGGAAATTATCAATACTAAATTAACTATTAGGTACAATTAATTTTTTTAATACATTTTTAAGGTTTTCAGTATTAGGTTCTTTGTACATTATTAAGTCTTTATTTTAATAATATCACTTTAGCTTTAAATAATTACCTATAATTGTTAATAATGTAAATATCAATTTGTGTGTCAATTTTATGTATTAAATCATTAGCGTATTTAAAAGAAATTTATCTAAAAAAATCTACTTCGTCCACTTTAAATGATACTTGGTGCTTTTGCTTCTAAGTAGTAAGTACATATACAATTGCAAACTAAACTAGGTTTATAGTTGGTACAGTAAATAATGTTGTTGAAGTCAGTTAAAATATTATTTGCATCCACGAACTTTGTAACTTACAACTACCTTATACAATTCGAAACAGGTTTCTACAATTGATTAAGTAATTAAGTTTACTGGTTATACATATTTGCAGGGTAAAATTCTAATTATTCGAATACAAATTATGTAGCAGAACTTATATCAAATTACACTGTTACTTAAAGCAAACAATTCTAAATAAATAAAAAAATTAACAACTTGAACTTGGTTAATAAAAATAATAAGAAAAAAATAGTTAATAAAACTCAAAAACAAGCTCTATAAAGCTTTTTTAATACAATTTACTTTTTAATGTTTACTATCGATTTTTTTAGTTAATTTACACTACTCAACTTATGGCAATCACTTTAGAATGAGTAAGAGATTAAAAACCTCACAAGTGATGTAGGTAACTTGCGCACCTCCTTGGATGTGCTATATTGATTATCCTAATCAGGATATTGGAACAAAATTAATAAATTATTTTACTGTCATCGGTCCCTAAAAAGTGTGCAGTTTCAAATTTAATCTCCTAAAGTAGGTATAATCATGTTTAAAGTATCTGTTACAGCACACATGTCTGAAGCTAATAAAAGCGTGTAAAAATGAAGGTTTTGACAAGGAAGAGTTGTTTTATAAATGACAAACGAACCAAGACGTAAATATGATCAGCACGTAAGAGAAGATAAACAAAAGCAATTTATCGGTAAATATGTCAGAGATTGCAGATTTATTTGGCGTGAAAGAAAGCGGTTGGGGAGACGAAAAAAGTTTAACTAAACATGCTAGATGCCTTCGGCTATTTATCAAAATGTTCGATAAACAAGAGGAAATTGAAAGCGAGTCAGCGAAGTCAGGAAAATGATTTATTACCATTGTAAACAGACTGATCATTTTCCATTTGGTATATTGATTGCAACAGGGGAATAACGACGCTGTAAAATTTCGAATGCACGATTGCTAAATTGGATTCTTAGCGGTCTTTTACTGCCATCGATTAATATTGTTTTTTCTTTTATTGACAAGTCTACATCAAAATTAGGACAGGAGAGTGTAGAATTCGTAGTGAAACAAGTTGAGAACGTATTCTTGCCTGAGACATTTTAGCATCGGTCTCTTTCATCAAATTTGAGTAACACAATTTATTTGCACTGACCCAAAATAAACTTTTTTTTTAATCTGCTCAGATAAATAAGCTTTTACACAATGTTTTCGTTATTAACGTAATGAAGTCACGTATTTTTAGGTAAAAGTAGTATTTACTGTACACAGGTCAGGACTGAAACAAGATTACATTTTTACATTCCCTATAGGCCTGACAAAAATATAGCGGCCCCAAGTGTTATTAGAGAATAGGAAAAAAAATACATTTTAGTGTAGAGGCAGGAACATAAGAAACGGTTCAATGTAGCCAGAGTTAATTAAAATATTCGATCTAAATAGTTCATTTCAGGGTAAGGTAAATACTAAATAACAATAAATATATTATACTTTTCCATTTGAATCATATATCTAACATTATCCAAATATTATTGCTTACATATTTGTTGCAAAAAATAATAATAATCATCCCGGCCAACTTCGGCCACAGTGACTGCTTTCAACTCCGGTTTTGTCTTTTGTGAGCTTGCGCGTGGTTTATAGCCAATTTTTATTTTGTTGCAAAAGTCAATAATAAAAATAGTAGTACCAAAGCTAGGATTATTGATTTTATTGGACTTCAATAAAAGTAACACACACGTAGCAAATCCTTTTAAAGTGTACATTAGAGATGTATAGAAGGTGCTCGTGCCCAGACACATAGAAATTAGTAAGTCTATTCGAGACTAATCTGAACAGCCTTCATACAGAACTAGTTACAGTTGAAGCAAAAATGTTATTTGTGACTTTTGCGCTAAAGATTTTTTTTTTTAATTTTCATATCAATTTTAATACGATTTTACATTATTATCTAGTCCAGTCATGTTTTGGTGAAATAGTTATAAATCAATATCATCATAAAATATATACTTTATGTATAATAAAGAGGTAAGATGTTGAGTTTGAACGTGGAAGGTAAAGATCGATCCGCACCATGGTTCAGGCCTTGACGTGGCGGTGGGGTTCAGTAGCCTAGGGTGAGCCGCTGCACCTTGGGCGAAGCTAATTGAGCCGAGGGGGCTCTTTGTACGCCTCTTATAGGATGGGATAAACGAGCAGGGGGCAAGGGGCGAGGACGGGAAACCTTACCCCATTGGACTGTCCCGACCTTGGGAGGGATTGTTCTGTAGTGCGGGACAACCTCTCTGTGGAGGTGGCGTCGGTCCCTTGGGGGACTGACTAGCCGTCGAGGTGCCCTGTTTGCTCATTAGATCCGGGAAACCTCACCAAAGGCGGCATTGGTGACACTCGCCGGGTTTTAGTGGGTAGAGCTGCGTCCACTTACCAGCTTTCGGGCGCAGCGAGTCCCACATACCCGCGTGGGGAGACCCACTCCCCCGCGGGATGCCTCAGAGCATTTCCCGGCGTTAAAGAAAAAAAATCTATAACATTTCTTACCTAATAATAAACAATTGAAATTACTGGGAATATTACTAAGTAAGATATACCTTAACTAATTTCTAGATGGAGGTAAAGAATAGTAATAAATAATAATCTAAGATAATACAACTGGAAACGAAACTTTATATTTTCCAAGTCTTATTTACATTAAAAGTATTGCAGAACATTTTTTAATCTACCCGTTCCCAAACGTATTCACGTGCCACATAAACTAAACATATCGCGGTAAGCCTTAAAAGAAGGCGAGGTTCAGCCACGGAAACCATTATGGTATGAAAATTCAAGACGATGTTACGAAAGTGTCTCATAAAATTTTAGGCCCTCCTCCATATTTAGAAGATATGATACGACCCAGATGGTCACGGCACCCGATTTTAGTATCTCCACCCGACCACTGTAAGTCGACCCATAATGTTTATTATCTCTGTATCGGATTCATTAAATTCCCACTGCCCGTTCAAGGTACGGTGGATCACTGAATAATGGTAGGTTAGGGTTACAACCGATAGCCTGTTATAAAGAGGGCAGTCCAAGTAACGTTTCATAGTTATGAGCGCGCACGGAAAGGGAAGTATATTTTTAGTTGTACGGCATCTGGTTGAACGAAACCGTATGCTTTTCATAGAATCAGCTTAATTAACATGTCCCTTGAACTGTTTCATAACTTTGAGAACTTGTGACAGGGAATCATAACACGAGGTTTGATATTTTCAAAACGTGGCATATTTAGGGCACGCCAGTCTTATAAATGGAGGAAGTTGCAATAAAGCTAATAATTTTATTGATATTATACATCTTAATGTGATCACAATTAATGAACATGATGTTGTGACAAAGAAGCTTCCTTAAAATTTATTAATTTGGAGTGGAAATCTAGGACAGCTCCTATAAAACTTGACAGCATTACACAGGATACCGGCAACGGAAGTCGAGAGTATGTGGTGATTTGTGGCGTGAGGAAAAATTTTATGTCCCAATAAAACCATTTTATTCATTGCCAGTAGTTCCAACACAGGACCTTATTGCCGCGGGATTGGGTTAACGTCGTGAATTTATTATCGAATTAGATTTTACTTATACGATGACTATGATATTTACTTTTAAACGTCAAATAAAAAATAGCACTTAAAAATGCCTTGTTACGTGATAGGACATGTTCGCTGAAAATGATAATTTAACATAACATTTGGATAACCTGTAGATAATAAAATGCCGTAGATTATAATTTTGATATCAATTTATTAATAGATCCAAATCTAATTTCTCTAAACCGGCCGGCTGGCTGTTCGAGTGGTCAGTCAGGCTACTGGACACTACGCAGCGGTCGTGGGTTTGAATCCCGCTAAGTACAGATAATTTGTATGATAAAATATATACATGTCTACACCGGGTAATGGACGTGTATTTATTTATATAAATTTCTTAATTTTATTTTATGTTCCTAGTACGTAGCACAAGTTCTTAAGAACTTACCACGGGGCTACATTAACGTGGTGTGATTGTTGATTAATATTTATTAAAACCACACCAATACAGACATAATTTTAAACAAATTAAAGAGCAAAAGAAAGTATTAAAAACCCATGAAAAGACAATTACTAAACAACACAAACCTTAGTCGATCCCTACACAGCATACAATAAACTCAAAAACTGACCGAGAACGCCTGTATCGCGTGTTGTTTGACAGTAAGATGTTTCACACAATTTAGTTTACGAGCTAAACAACCCATTCTGTTGCTATCCCACGTAATCTCTATTAAATGTACATTCAGGATTTTTTTACCAAATTTTTTCGTCATCCAAAATAGGCTTGCTTATTTTGTCTTTAGAGACGTAAGGAAATTCAAATATCGGATAGTATTTAATATCTAGTAATCTAAAGAGTTTTAATTTAGTTTTATATTAAGACACAATTTTTGGAGTAAGAAATCATATAGGTGGTGTTTTCATTTCAAACTCTAATACTCTGGGCACAATATATTTATAAACATACGGATTGTTTTAGATTTTGAAAGTCAATTTATGAGTATTAAAATCATCATTATCAAGGTACAATAATTTAGGACACTTTAGGATTTTGCTTACCTCCGTGTACTCCACAGTAGTCACCAACACAATCAGCGTGTTGGACTTGAGCCCCAGAACAAGCGTCTCCGACACATGATCTTCGTCTCGTCTGTCTGCAGTCGGACCCACAGACGGACCACTCCGTCCAAGCCCCCCATCTTCCAGGAGATGCTGAAACAATGAAATGGCATTAGCCTTACTTTTATTCATTGAAGAATAAAAAAAAAACTAAACACTTACACAACAAAGACTTTCTCTAGCTGAAAGTGCTATACCTAATGCAAAAAACTAAGGAATTATATAATTAACACTCACAACTCAAGACTATAGATTGTGATTGGATACATTTGCGTGCCAACTCTTCGCGAGCAATACTCGTATCAATTTCAACGCTTTTAGCATCACATTCTCAATTACGTTATTAATATTTCCGATACAGGTCCGTCCATTATAATTTTATTACAATGGCTGATCACGCAATGGGACCATTTGCAAATTTGATACAGTGTATGGAAATAAATTGAGTGGGTAGGGATATGTGAATTTTTTTAATGTCAGCTTCACATTGTTTGGGGTGATTATATTGTTAAATTTTGTTTAATTAGGTGAAAGATGTACTTTATAACTAAGCGCAAAAATATTTCTCAATGACAAATAAACTATGTTGTTCATTGTGATACTATTTATAGTTTTCAAAAAACTATTTTACTTATTGTGATACTATTTATAGTTTTTAAAAAACTATTTTATTGATTGTGATACTATTTACAGTTTTCAAAAAACTATTTTGCTTATTGTGATACTATTTAGTTTTCAAAAGACTGTTTTGCTTATTGTAATACTATTTCTAGTTTATAATAAATGTTTATGCTTTGTTCAAACTAGTTTACATTGGCGTTATAAATGTGCTTCGTATATCTCTTATGATTAAAATTTGCAGTGCTCAAATTCTATTTTGTATGACGATAATTCATTTGATAAGAGTTATTAGTATTTTGTTGTGACCATTTAGTCAAACGCTTGCACATAGTAAGATTTATGTCACTAGTTGTTTTCATACTAGACCATGTTCTCTCAGTGTCATGACAGTCGCATGTATGCAACTATTAGTTTTGGATGATGCCATAAATGAGGCTTGTCACCGATGATAATACAAATTTTAAATAAACGAGAAATAGAAAGTGTGACAACATAACAGCCATTTTTATGGAAATCAAATTAATCTTAGCATGCGAGCATATTCAGCGCCGTCGAGTAAATTTGTATAATTTATTTCATACATATTTTTAACTCCATAAATTGAATTGAAGTGAGACTCCGGGCTAAATGGGAGTACAAAATAAATCAGATTTTTTTATATATGACAATTAATAGACTAGAGAGCTCGCACTAGGAGTCCATGTTACAAGATGTTATGTTGTAAGAAATTCTTCTTCTATTAGCTCTGATTTAGTAGGTACTAACATTTTGAAGTCGTATTAAAAGTAATCTACATATGTAGCAATTGACTATAGTACGATAGCGTTTGTCACTATTTTTGCGGATCTCGCTATTTCAGCATTGTCTATGAATGTTTTCAGCATTGCTCACGAGAGTAAGACAATTTATTGATAACGATTTATCATGGAACCAGTTGCCATATTTAGTATTCTTTTGCAATCACACAAAATCTTCTGAACGAATCTTCTGAAACTTTAGTGTTGATGAAGTAAAAATATAGCGACAGACTATCAAGACAACTGTCATTGCATATACGATTATTTATAAACCAACGTCAGCTATTGTAAACATTTAACAAATAACTCTCACGGCAGCGAGGTAATAAACGAACAAGTTTTGCTCTTTAAAATCCTTTAAAACAGAATATTTAGCATGTTTTTTTACTTTTATTTTGCGGAGCCCAATCTCATGAACAAGACATTCGTAGAAAATACCAAATATCTAGGTCCGCGAGACAAACGTAAAAAACATGGCAATATTTCCCGTTTTAAATAGTTTCACGTATAAAACGTGAAAATAACTATTATTTTAAGTCATAAGGAGGCAACCGAGGAGTCGGTGAACTTTATGGTGACTACCGACGGTGGACGCCGGTGTTATGTGAGCGAGAGGTTCCACCCCGGTCGTTCCGGCTCAATTTGGCTGCAAAGCAGCATGGCAATATATCTTACATATTTTTCCTTTCTTTTATACCTATATCATCTTTAAAGTATGTAAGTTTAGCTCCATTATAAACGCTCATGACTTGTACCACGCATCAGCGTGTGTGGGTGCTCTCGTGCTCGTATAACTACAACAGTGTGTTGGATATTAATTAATGCGCCTGCGCATAAATCAATCCCACTTCGTTAGAAACGACAATAAAGGACTTTCACACCCTAAAAGTTACAATGGCCAAATAAATTGTAATTGCAAACTGTCGCGCTGATGAGGCTGAACTAATTTGGAGTTTGAACATCATCATTATCATGATTGTTGTAATCTCTTATCATGTTTATATGTCACTCTTGCAGGGTTTAGTCTACTAGGGATGAGTCATCGGTAGGGTTTTTTGTTTATTGAAGAGGGGACCAACGGCCAGTTAGTTTAAATGATCTAGGTAGACAACTGCATTGGCAGGAATGCAGGTGCGTTGGCAACTTTATAAATATAAGAAGTTGTGGTTTAGCTTGAAATTCATGAATACACAAAAACTGCACAGATGGAAAACGGGATGATTCTATAAGGGTTTCGTTTAGTCAATTTGAGAAACGGAATCCTTAAAATACCAATATGATATGCCTTAAACTAGATTGATTGCCATATTAGGTTCAGACTAGTTGTAAAGATTTTTTATGAAGTGACTACTCTTCGGAGCTTACAAACTGAAAATGTTATTAAATAAATAACAAATGCGAAACAGTTTCGGCTATAAATAATGCTTATGAAAAATTTACATAATTTATCAATTCTACAACATTCTAAACGACCACTGACAGGGAGAAATTGTAATGAATATTAGAAAAATTAGTAAGTCTACTAATGAGATGTTAGAGCCAGTAGCTATTTATTATAGATACTAATGATTCTAGTAATAAATTATACATATACGTCATGAATATGGTAGGGAAATTATACCTATATTATTTTTTACCGCCTGTGGTGGGTAGCGCGTTTGAATTACGTTATAGCTTCGTATATAATATTTTTATAAACAACGTCTATTGATCATGCTAGTGTAGCAGATGTTTGGCGGAATTCGTACGTATCACATATCAACTTACATGAAAACAAATAAAGATTCACTAGTTTGTTCTACTAATAAGAGATACGGTAGTTAGAGTATTGGTTGCTAGCTGTTCAGTTTAAGCTAGATGCATATGATTTGCTAGAAGCACAGAATTTTCTAGCACAGCATTTGCTAGCTGCCAAGTTTCATATACATAAACAGTGTTTGCTAGAAAAATATTTGCTAGCTGCTCAGTTTTAGCTAAATGCACAGTATTTGCTACTTCAGCATTTTCGAGCTACACACCATTTCCTAGTTGCATATTTGTTAGCAGTTAGCTACAAACTGGTTATTAATATACTTCGCAGTGTGTTGACATGTGTTAGCAATTAGTAGAACAATGTACCGGCGCGCTCAAAACGGTCTTGATTAAATTTTATTGTCTACCCGGTTGGTCTAAATTAAATACATTGTCTTGGTGTTTGGATAACGGAACTTTTTAATAACGAAAAACAATAGTTTCCATTATAAAAATGCTCTATATAAAACGGATTGCTATTTTTTGTAGTGTAAATATCGGGAACAAACGGATTGTTAACAAAAATAGTTTTCAACTATTTGAAATTTCAATCCTTAAATCTTAATTCTCGCTTTCCATTATTGTTTTGCTGGATTTGAATTTCAATCTGTTTTCTTGGCCTTTTTTTGTGTTAGTCCACTGATTGTTTCATGATAGTTTTTATTGATATTTAAATATATAATTTTTCTACAGTAAATTCATCCCCTTAGTATTTTTTTCTATTTGTGTAGAAAATTATTTTCAGTTACATAAAAATTTAAACTTATCTTTATAATACAGCTTACTGAATAAAAATACGTGAACTTAATGTGTGGTCTTTGCTGTGGGACATCAAGAAAATGTACAATATACTTGTTGGCTGAACGTAAAAGCAGTGTGTATCAATAATGTTAAGACGGTCGGCTATTCCCTTGTAATTTAACCGTCGCCTTAACTCCCTTTGATGTCGTACGTACTTTACCGTATTAAACGTTTTTATACTTTTTATTGGATGACCATGTCTTCCTTTTGATACTTGATTTAAACTCACCTATAAAATATTAAGTGTACAGTAATGACTTTTATTTTCTCTTATTATTTTTTACGATTGAAATAATGATTTTCATTGGGTATTTGATGGATGAAATTAATGGACCGTAGTGGGATAATAGCCCATGAAATAAAAACAGGTATCGTTATCGAAATGACGTCATATCTTATACTCTTCTCTGGTTGGTCAATTTTGATAGTGTGGCGGTGTGGTGTCATTTATGGTCAGAATTCAAGCGAGTTACTTTGAGTTGGGTTGCCTGGAAAAGTTCTGACTTATCATCATCAGTGTCTTTTAGTATCCTTTTATTATCCTACTCTTTGTTACTCAATTAATTACTAGAGAAAATATTTACAATTTAAATGAACACAACAATTAGTGTTCATTTAAACACGTTTTCAAGAAACCTTAAAGTTTGCTAACGTGTTGTGACTGCACAAAGTTTTTATTATTTTTATCATAATTATTATATTTTTAATTTATCACTTATGTCTAATATTAGCATCCATAATATTATATACCTATTTATTAATTTTCTTGGAATAATATATTATATCTTTAGAATATTAAATCCATGGGAATCTATATATAAATAAATAGTAACATAAATTTTCAAACAACTTTAGCTAATGGTCTATACATCTAATGAATCAATAATTTTAAGATTTAAAATTAAAATGGGTAGTTTCACTTCTAATATATTATCTTCTTATAAATTTAATGTCCTGCACGAGACAATCGTGGATGGTGTTGAAATATCAAGCCGCGCGAAACAAAAGTATATAATATATAAATAATAATATCAACCCAATTTCCCACTGCTGGGCACGGGTCTCCTCATCGAAATCAGACGAGGAGGATTTTGGGCCATAGTTCAACGATGCTCTGGCCCAATGCGGGTTGGTGAACTTCACACCTTCAAAGACTTTTAATCTCATCAGGCATACGTTTCCTCACGATGTTTCCTTCACCGTTAAGCGATGGTCTCAGGTGCACGTAGAAATTTAGAAACAAAACAAAAACAACAAAAGTATAAAATGTAGTAAATATCCCGTTTGAAATAGTTTTATAAATGTAAAGTTTTGTCCATCATTAACTAAAACTACAGTTATCCTAACTGTAATGGGATACGCTCTTGTACAATCACGTGTTTCTTGTGGAGAGGTTTCCGCCCCACATTCTCTCTTAATTATAACATTCATAATAGAAATAAAGTCGAGTCTGTGGCTCAATGATTGTGTAGTTGTAGAAAATTGCACAATCCAAAGTTCGAATCTTGACATGGCTTTGGTGAGATATTCTGTGGATGTTTATTGTTATCATTCTTTGTCTCTTTCAATGATTGCTAAGATAGGTTTTTTCTTATAAGATTTTTTAGTTTTTTTAAGTTTTCCTACGATAATTATTACTCGATTTGTTTTTTTTTTTATAATAAAATTGAAATATTTCAGCATAAAATGCTTATTTAAATTACCTTCATATAAAACCAATATATAAATTAGTAAGTGATTGTAGATACACGAAACTTAAATATTTAAAGCAGCTGCTATTTGGAACAAATCATGTAGTCATTTGGAACTGTCAACGGGTGGTCGAAAAAAATTAATGTAGATAACATCGACAAGGTATTTCGCTGATTATATCACAGCTGAACCAAACGTTTCGGTAAAATGTAAGTCGTTTTATCAAGCATTTTTAAATGTTTGTGAATTTTATTGTCCATTAATAAAAATGATTAATATATATATATATATATATATATATATAAAATAAACTCAGATACAATTTTTTATTTCCGATTTTTTTGCGATAGCAAACTACTATATTAAAGAAACAATTAATTTGAGATAAATATTTGTTAAGTGAAAGTGGTATGCCTTTTTATAAATATCATACTTATAAATATAAACTATGCTACATTATTAATATGAAAATATCACAGGTCAAAATTTTCGTATTCTGAAAATTAAAATCCAGAATATAATTTAAAAAAAGGCATTTTCAACTACGACACTTACCGATGAGTAACTGTTGTGTGTTATCATACACTTGTAGATCCATGTTGTATCCGTCTTCGGGGTAAGCATTAAAATAAATACATTTTTAATATAAGTGACAATCAAATAGAAAAACATCGGAATACTCTCTACACACTAGTAGATATACCAAACTGGTAGAAAATCTACTGTACCTCTACCATGAGTTCGCACATGACATAACTATAGTAGCGCAACACGAATCGAAAACTATACTATACCTTAGTTTTTATTCGTGTTGCGTTTTTACGTAACTACTATAGTTATGTCATTTACGCTTGTAACAAAAATTCATGGTAGAGCTGAGCTACTGATTATCGTATGCCACTTCTGCGACACATTAAGCACTGTCAGATAGTCATTTTTATAAGTATCTTACCTATATTAATATAAACAAATATAATAAATAAACCGAATGCGACTTTTAATTCAACGGCTTTTTTATCTTTGATATTATATCCAGTATCTGAAACATATCACAAATGATAAATCTAACGATATTCTTAGTCTATCAAGTCATTCAGGCTACAGGGAGTACTTACTTACTTACTTTATAAAAATCAAGGAGAAAATACATAAACCAATCTTTTTAAACCACAAGAGAGACTCATAGAGAAAGGAAGCCTTTCTTTTTTTTCTTAATAAATTTTAATTCAAATTAATCTTAATTCAAAGTGATATAAATGTAAAAGTATGTTTGTTTTCCTTTTGACGACACAGAGGAAAAATCATTTGCCAAGAGAAAGTTAGACAAAATAATAAATTGGCGAAAATTTCATGAAATAAAACTTCTTTAGTAAATATTAACTACATATATTCGTTGAATTGCTCTTTCAATGGAATATTACCGTAGAACATTAATCATTACTGCGTGAATTATTTTATAATTAGAAAATTCATACACAATGTATGCCGATCATTTCTACTCGTTTCCCATTATATAAATCATCCACGGCTCTTAGACTACAAAGATTACTACTAATTATACCGTGTCTTTGTGTCTCGATCAAAGGGTTTGCAATGTATAGAAATGGTTTCTAGATAGCCACTCCCATTCTAGTTGTGCAATGGTTACCTAAAATGGAGGGGAAGGATTCAAAAATTTTGTTTGAACACTGTGAGATAGGTTTACCGGGATAATGGGCAGTTTACAAGAACCACACGAGAAGAACCAGTTCATAAAATTATGTTGATATTTTATGTTCTAAGCTAGTAGACCCAAGGGGCCTCTTCTAACTTCATTTAGCTAATGGGTGAGCAAGAAGGCCCGTTCTAAGTTAGTGAGACGAGGCAATATTGTGAGCGCCAAGCTTCTTAATTACCTCCCAGTCGATTACGGAACTGACGGCGACTTATAAGGTGGGATTTGTTGTGAGTGTTCTGGTGTATTTTGGGTCTTTCAAAGTCAAAGGTACGTATATCACAGTCAGTGTAACTGGTATATAGAGACTTATCATCATATGTCCCAGGATCGGGAACACATAAATTAGTTGCCTTTTATTTCACAGGAAAATGCTAGCGAATAGCCAGGATCTCGGGTATATCCTGACCCTATTTCAGACTCGCACCTGGGAGTGCTCTACCCGTTAACTAAAACCTCTGCGAGGGCCTTCAGCCGCTTCTTGAGCATCTTCGGAGTATCGCGGCTATGACGTCATGGATGTCAGATTGCGACAGCGCCGCCCATCTCGGGTACATCTCGAGGGTGTCACTCGCGGCTCCCTGTAGGCCGTCTGGTAACGGTGCTCACAAAGGACTACTATTATACTACTAGGAAACTATGCCCGGTGAGCACCTGTGTCAGATGGAAGGCGAGAGATTTGCGCTTACAGCGCGGCGCATCCAACGCACGAGGACTGAACGCAGAGCAGCCGTTAGGCTTTTGCCATACGGCTGCCACGCCAGATCCTCCCCCCACATAAAAGAGTTGCCTTTTTTTTTCTTTAATGCCGGGAAATGCTCTGAGGCA
The DNA here is from genome assembly GCA_963853865.1 of Helleia helle. Lineage (NCBI taxonomy): Eukaryota > Metazoa > Arthropoda > Insecta > Lepidoptera > Lycaenidae > Helleia > Helleia helle. Next base: position 20,812,929 of record OY971425.1, read on the forward strand.
TCCCGCGGGGGAGTGGCTCTCCCCACGCGGGTATGTGGGACTCGCTGCGCCCGACAGCTGGTAAATGGACGCAGCTCTACCCAATAAAACCCGGCGAGTGCCACCAATGCCGCCTTTGATGAGGTGCCCCGGATCTAGAAAACAATAAGGGCACCTCGACGGCTAGTCAGTACCGCAAGGGACCGACGCCACATCCACAGAGGGGTTGTCCCGCACCACAGAACAACCCCTCCCAACATCGGGACAGTACAATGGGGTGAGGTTCCCATCCTCACCCCTTGCCCCCTGCTCTTCTCCCTTGGCCCAATTAGCTTCACCCAAGGTGCACCGCTCACCCTAGGTTACTGAGCCCCACCGCCACAACAAGGCCTGAACCATGGTGGGGACATAAATGAGTTGCCTGGGCTAGTTTCAGGTTAACTTGTATATGTTCATGGGCGACGTTGACCACTTACCATCATATGGCCCGTCTGCTCGTTCACCTATCCAACTGTCATCTATCGATGTACTCACCGTTCTGGCACAGTACGCAGTCGGCGGTCTTGTGCACGCTCTGGCCAGTGCAGGGCGCGCCACCGTTGAGCGGGTGCGGCTCGTTGCAAGTGCGCGTGCGTCGCTGGCCCGCCGCGCGCCCGTTGCAGCGGCACTGCATCCATGCGCCCCAAGCACTCCAGCCGCCGTTCACTAAACACAGATAAAACATAAGATGTTAAACAAGCAGATTTTGATTAAAAAGAAATAAAAATTACCAAATCATTAAAAAACAGTGACAGTCGCGTTTCGTGCGGTTTCTAAGTTTCTGGTGGCCCATTGGAGGGTATAGGGAAAAGGAGGGCAACGCATCTGCATAACTTTTGGCTGTGCGGATGACAATGGGCGTAGGTGGTCACCATAAGGCTTCGACTTCTCGTTGTCTCCTTATGCGTAAAAAAACGACTACGGCACATAATTTGGCGGCGAAAATCCGCCATCTTGTTTTTCGCCTAATATTAATATACCTATTGTTACTGTCACAATAAAGATATATCTAAAGACAGGATCGAAACAGGTAAGAAAATCTAAACAAAAGCTAAATACTTTTTACCAACATTCACATGTAAACCTTTGGTAAGATATCCCCTAGTTTCTAAATATAAATCAGAATAAAATACGAAATTACATATTATGGGTAAAGGGCGTGAAAATAAATGAATTTCACGCAGATGGTCGTCATTTCAAAATCCCTTATGAACATTCGTATGATGAATACTGCTACGGGAGGTCACACATTTGACATAACATCGTGTACGGTGGGGGCACTAGTTTCGCGTTTTCGTCTACGTGGATACTACTATCCTGATCTTCTTAGAAACTGCTGTACGGGTTACCGTATAGTAGAAAATAAAAGTCAGCATCTTGCCAATTTAGATGGCTTACAAGCATTATTTTACACACACAATTATATTATGTTTGTATTGATGCAGTTTGTATATATATTTGTAACTGTAAATAAATCAGTGTTAGAAATATTTTCATTGGGTTTGTTTTACACATTAACTTTCCCTCACATATATCGACTGGCACTCATATCATATATTTGTACACACAGTACAACTGCTTTGCTATTTTCCGAAATCCCTCGGGATAGGACTGACGACGTAATTACTTGCATCGTAATCGACGTCTTATGTGATAGTAAACCCATTAACAAGTTACAAGTTGCCTGGTTTAGTTCCAGGTGAACTTGTCAGTGTTCATGGGCGACGCTGACCGCTGAGGCGGCTCATCTGCCAGTTATCATATCCTAGTAACATTAAAAAAAACACTTATAACAGTTATAAGTGTTATCATAGTTACTATAATATAAAGGAAGTTGCATGATAAATCAAATGAAATCAAATCAATTTTTTTTCATTCAAAATAGTACCAATAGAGTATCTTTTGAACGTCAATTAAATCTAGAACCGGCGAAACAAACTCAGTGGAACTAATTTTTTCAAATAATATATATTAATAACAATTTTAACATCTTATCCTGAAATGCCTGGGAGGAACGCCTTATAATTTAGTTTTAAGATAAGTTCATAACACCTTGTATTAAGACCACCAGGTAACAGAAATAAAGATATTTATGTGAATAATACAAGCCGTGAACCCATATGAACATTAATATTCATTTTGTATTAATTACTAGCGGTATTTGAACCCACGACCCCCCGTGAAGTGATGTCACTACGACGGACGATTGATCAGAAAATATATCTTATTTCAAAAAACTTATGCATATTTAATAAATGTATCATTGACTGACTCCGACAAAGCCGAAATGAAGGGTTATGATTTTAGTACTTGTCTATATATTTTATGAGCTTAAGTTTTTTTTGTGTTCGGTATATAGTTTTTTAAATGTTTTACTTGCTATCAAAATATATCACACGAACAAAATAACACTTAAAAGTTTTAAGAATCACTTTCTGTATCCACTTAAGCTGGGATGATTCTTTTGATGAAGCAATAAAAAGATGTTTGAAGCTCAACACGCAACTTACGCGTTTAATCATGTCCTTTTTCAGACATGCATGCCCATTGAACATGCTAGGTCGCGTGCGTGCCAGGTCACCTGACCATTGTAACCTAGGTTTATCAGCTCAATAAGTCATTTATTACGCTACATTTAATTTAATTTTGCGTGTTAAGCCCTGTGCGATATCGGTAACAATATAGGCTTATTTATTGTAAAGAACATGACGTTCCTATCATTCCTGTCATTCAACGTCTTATAAAATAGCTTAATGATCTTGGATGGTCAAAATGACGTAGTTCTTGAAAAAAAACTTATATTAATAGAAGTACTAGCTTCGCCTACGTCAACTTACATTTACAACCGTAACCGGATTGATGATGATTATTGTTATAGCCTATGTCCTAATCAAAGGTATAAGTCATCACGAGCGGTGGATGCGTCTTAAGCGAAAACTCCTCACTTTCCGTCTGACACAGGTGCTCACTGAGCATGGTTGCTTTGGTGAGTACCTTTTTCTTCTTTAACGCCGGGAAATGCTCTGAGGCATCCCGCGGGGGAGTGGTTCTCCCCACGCGGGTATGTGGGACTCGCTGCGTCCGACAGCTGGTAAATGGACGCAGCTCTACCCACTAAAACCCGGCGAGTGCCCCCAATGCCGCCTTGGTGAGGTGCCCCGGATCTAGAAAACGAACAGGGCACCTTGACGGCTAGTCAGTCCCGCAAGGGACCGACGCCACCTCCACAGAGGGGTTGACCCGCACCACAGAATAACCCCTCCCAACGTTACAATGGGGTGAGGTTCCCATCCTCACCCCTTGCCCCCTCTTCTCTCCCCTCTTCTTATAAGAGGGGTACAAAGAGTCCCCTCGGCCCAATTAGCTTCGCCCAAGGTGCACCACTCACCCTAGGTACTGAACCCCACCGCCACGACAAGGCCTGAACCATGGTGGGGTTTGGTGAGTACCTGTGCCAGGCGGCCCTGCCGGCCGGCTGGATATGACATCAGTCATCGGAGGGGACTTGTCTTTGCCGGGCGTCATTACCGCGATGCTTGATGACGACGAGTCCTGGACGGCGATGGTCTCCTTCTGCGAGGCAGTTATGTCCCAGAAGGAGGTCGACGAGCGGGTGAGAGAGGAGGCCGCCGACGTGGCCTCCCCCCATGGGCGACGAACTGGGGTGCGCAGAAGGCGCTATTTAATGCGCCTCCAGTAACGCCCCTGTGCTCGTCTCGGGTTTAGGTTGGGAACCTGGGCCCAGTATGACACGACGTCGCGGTGAGTGCCTAAGCAGCTGGGCAGTCCCCCCTTAAGAGGAGTAGTCTGGCCTTCGCCGGGGCCAGCCTGTCGCTGATCCTATTGAATGCCTATCCGGGACCCTCAAATTAAAGCGGCTGAAGGCGCTCGCAGTGGTTCTAGTTTACGGGTAGGGTACTCCCAGGTGCGAGTCCCACATGGGGTCAGGATCTACCCGAGATCCTGGCTACATGCGTAAAAAGTATTTCCCTGCGATAACAAAAAAAAAAGGTATGTCATCACCATTTCAACTTTCATCCAAATTAGTTCAGCAGTTTTGTCGTGATAGATCAACAAACATCCAAACAAACAAACTTTCGCCTTTATAATATTAGTAAGATTTGTAGAATAGAATTAGTATCAAGAGTACGTTATGCTTAAAAGTAACTAAAATTAAAAAACTATTATCTAAAGGTATCTAAAAATATAATCAAAATAAAATTATATCTAAAAATATTATCTTTTATCTAAACCATTCAAAACGTAAAACATGTCACATATTAACAAAACCACACAGAATTCATCACAATATGACTTCACATATAATAAGTCAATTCAATTCCCCTTATAAAAGATACCAAAAATCATTATCTTAAGTCTAAATGATGTCAGCGAGCATATTTCAAACCATTATGAACTTCGTCAAGTAAAAAATGTTTATGGTAATAGGTGAGCATCCCGCGGCACAAAAAGTACCCATTTATACTCATTCGGGCCCGGCATATGTGGCTCATAATTTATCACCATTACCGATATTTTACAAAGTAATTTTTGTAAGTATCTTATTATGGTAGAACTTAAGTAATAATTTTATTATTGGTACGAAGGTAAAAAAAATTATCAAATGTTTTATGAGTTAGACATTACACCTTTTTGATTTAAGATGGACTTAATTTATTTTACTCATATATTTAACTACCTGTTTCCCGCAGCTTCGCCCGCATTAACTTATTTATTTATTTATTTATAATAAGGACAACCAATGGTATACGATAATTTTTAAGTTGACATCAAGTAAATCAAGCAAATAAATCCAATTACAGGTCATCACGGCTAGTTATTAGTTTATAAAACAGAGTTTTTAAGAGCACTGACACTGGCATCAAGTACATAATAATAATTTCTTATTGTATACAATGCAAATAAATATAATAGAGAAACTTGACTAAACAAAATTAACTTATGAAAAAACTATCACTCAGTTGCTTCCTAACTTGCGACACGCTTACACAATATGGATCAAATGATTACTCTTTACAAACATCATTAAAGTCTCTAATTGATCGCACTATGTATGAGTTTTGTCTATAATTAGAAGATGCACTTGGAGTATAATATAATGGGGGATTATACCTAATACTCTTCGTAGGGACATTAAATTTTAGTTTACTCAATAGATCCGAGCAATTAATCTCATTACTTATATTATATTATATTACATACTTATATTTTTATTTAACTCCTATTAGTCACAGCGTGATACTATATAGCCTATAGCCTCGATAAATGGGCTATCTAACACTGAAAAAAAAATTCAAATCGGACCAGTAGTTCCTGAGATTAGCGCGTTTAAACAAACAAACTCTTCAGCTTTATAATATTAGTAGAGAAGATTTTACCTTATGATTTTTTCAACTGATAGATATCTTTGTTTTAAGTTTTTGGAAGCGGCATTTGGGTACACAGTACGAGAAGCTAGAAATGAAACTATGATTTCTAGCACACATACATCGTATATTAAAGTAACATTATTAATTTTCGGACCTGTATTCATTAGAACGCACTTAAAAAGTAAGATGTAGTAAACAAACGAAGCCTGGAGCGATCGATAGTATAACACAGTTACTGATGACTATAATTAAAATAACAGCAGTTAAAATTAATTAGCTTCGCTTCCAGTTTGGAATCTTTTCTAAACAAGACTTTCTAAAAACAATATTTATTTTGTAAACAACCAGTCAATAAAGCATTCCGTCCGTAAGCTCAATTAAAAATAAGCGCCCAGAAAATTAGTCGTGAATTAATTTTCCCTTTTTTGTTTGGCAAAAAGGTTTTATCATTTTTTTTATGTTAGTTGGATAGGCAAACTGGCAAACGTGCCACCTGATGCTAAGTGGTCGACGTCGCCCATGAACTAACTTATTTACCTGGAACGAGCCCAGGCAACTCATCTATGTGTTGCCTATCCTGAGACATAAGATGTTGTCTCAGTGCCAGTAATTACACTGCCTGTCTTGCCCTTCTCTCCGAAACACAGCAAAGCTGTTTCACGGAGAAACAAGCAAGATAGTGGTACCCATGCAGCCGGGAGCGCGGCACAGCGCTTCCCTAAGTAAGTAAGGTAATTCAATCTGTCAAGTCTGCATCTTATTTAACATGTGCCTAGATATAACATGACGTTAACCATCGTTATTAAATTAAGAATTATTTTAAAAATTCATTAATGTCATCAAATCCCGCTGTCAATGTTTATCCTCTAAATAATGCCAGAATCACGGACTAATCCCATTTATCCCGGATAATACATCAATATTATCCCGGCTATTTACATATAACCCTTTGGGACGGCCACCCGCAGATTGTAATGAAGGCGTTTTCTCGGCCATAAAAATTGATTGGCCATTACGTTTTGGCCTAATAACTATTAAACCTTCATATAAATAAAACTCTTGAGAATCACTTTAAATCTATTATACGGATAATGGGATGGAATGTGATAATATTTCAATTTAAAATACAAGTGCTCTAACAACAGGCAGGCGCTATAAAATATACGTTAAACAATAACAAAGTTATTTTGTTATCGAATTTTATGACTTTTACAACATAATTTGGATGACTTTGAAATACGAGTATCTAAGAATCGAATATTAGTTATAGGTGTAAAATGATCATAAAGGTTTATTCTATACTAGCTGTTGCCCGCAGCTTCGCCCGCGTTAACTTAGATTTACAGCCGTACGCGGATTGATGATGATTATTTTGTAGCCTAAGTTACTCCTTATAACATCAGGTATCTGCCAGTGAAAGTCCCATCAAAATCGGCCCAGCTGATTCAGAGATTAGCGGGAACAAACAGACAGATAGACAGACAGACAGACAAAAATTATAAAAAGAACTATTTTGGTATGTGTACCATGTATACATCTATATGCATTTAATCAAAAGCGGTTATTTTAATATTACAAACAGACACTCCAACTTTATTCATCTGTATAGATATATAGATTACTTGATCTAGTGGGTGATTACGCTGCTTTTCATGTTCCAGAAGGAGCCTGCCTTCCTGCTTACTGTATTCAAGGAACCTTTTTTCAAGAAAACAGCAGAACTACTTAAAGATAAGTAGGACCCAGACAAATACCTTGCAAACGCATTAAGTAGAAAGAGGTAATGCCATGCTGCTTTGCAGCCGAATTGGGCTGGCACGACCGAGGTGGTACTTCACGCTCACATAATACCGGCGTAAAGTGACAGCTTTGCTGTCGCGTTTCGTGCGGTTTGTGACTTTACGGTGGCCCATTGGAGGGAGGGGGTATAGAGAAAAGAAGAGCAACGCATCTGCATAATCTGTGATCGTGCGGATGTGTATGGGCGTCGATAATTGCCAAAAGGCTTCCACTGCTCGTTTGCCCTCACTTTCTTTTTATTTTACGCCGGGAAATGCTCTGAGGTATCCCGCGGAGGAGTGGGTCACCCCAGGTGAGTATGTATGCGGGTATAAGGTGCTGGGTTCACCTTAGGCTACTAAGCCCCACCGCCTTGACAAGGCTTGACTTATAGTGGGGCTCGTTTGCCCTCCTTTTTTTTTTTTTTTTGTTTTCCCAGGGAAATGCTTTTTACGCATGTAGCCAGGATCTCCTATGTGGGACTCGCACCTGGGAGTGCCCTACACGTAAACTAAAACCACTGCGAGCGCCTTCAGCCGCTTTAATTTGAGGGTCCCGGATAGGCATTCGACAGGATCACCTCCAGCGACAGGCTGGCCCCGGCGAAGGCCAGACTACTCCTCTTAAGAGGGGCTGCCCGGCTGCTTGGGCAGTCCCCGCGACGTCGTGTCATACTGGGCCCAGGTTCCCATCCTGAACCCGACACGAGCACAGGGGCGCTACTGGAGGCGCATTAAGTAGCGCCTCCTGCGCATCCCCGTTCGTCGCCCACGGGGGGAGGCCTCGTCGGCGGCCTCCTCTCTCACCCGCTCGTCGGCCTCCTTCTGGGACATTACTGCCTCGCAGAAGGAAACCATCGCCGTCCAGGACTCGTCGTCACCGAGTATCGCGATGATGACACCCGGCAGAGACAAGTCCCCTCCGATGACTGATGTCAGATCATGACGCAGCGCCGCCCATCCTCGTTTGCCCTCCTACGCTTTAAAAAAGGAGCAACTTTCTAAGCATTTTCGAACCAAACATTGTAGTATACATAAATAACATTTGAACTTAGAACGTGCCAGGCAAATCAATCATTTGGCGTGACGAACTAACAAACAAGTCAACAATGTATTGGCTTCATAAACCGCTTACCGCTTGTAAACAGTGTAGAATAATTTTACCACGACGACTATGGTTTTAAGGTATAGTTTGGTTTTGACGTTATGATAGATGTGACGTTATTTTTTATTAATTTGTCGTTTATCTAAAATTAGGAAATCGTCCACTCTTATAAATTATTGTTAATGATATCTATTAAACATAAATGTTTCTATTATTTTTTTGCTGTCACTATTTTCCTTTCCTTCATCATCCGTCTAGATGTCACAGAATATTGGTGTTGGAAAATATTCATATGAATTAGTGACACTCCAATTCAGTGCGAGATTAAACTGTGCAAATTGTACTATTTACTTTTAGTTTGCACAATTTCGTTTTTTATCTTTGCTTCCGTACTGGTTATTAATCGTTCTTATATCTGTATTTTTTTGTTTCGTTGTTATTGTAAAACCTTTTTATATTTTGTTTGTGGTATCTGTAATTTTAGCACTGAATAAAGCAGTTCTATCTATCTATCTATTTAAGAATTTAATGACAGTAGCACTAATTCTTATGGCTAATAACCGTCCGTTTGAAGATAGGATTTGGTCATGTGTTCTTAGCTATTAGTTGCAGCTTCGGTGGTCTTGGCATTCCTTGGCAAAAGGCCTCATGTCAATGATGATAATGATGAATGAGTTACAAGATACAACTTATTATGCTTTCCTGCTAACCTGTCACAAAGCCTGTCACACGCTTAACACACCATCCCGAATATTCGACGATTCGATCGAGAGTACTAGAATATTTTTTAAATAATGAAAACGGACTGGATGTTGGTTACAAGTACCAGGGTAACATAATGCAGTGAGCGGTACCAAAGCGCCACGTAGCGTGACATACGCCATCTTGGACATTATAATGTAGCAGCTGACCCGCGCTGCAGGGGGTACAAGGGAATTATATTTAGAAATTAACCTACTAAATAAATGTAGAACTAGAGAATACAAAAATTAATTATATTACGTTTATAAATTTTTAGAATATAAAAGAAAATAATAATGGTTCTTCATTAAATGACTTTGTATTGTTGTAATCTCATAATATGAACATATGTAAAGGTACCCGGACAGCAGAAGAATGATCAGAATTCAAAGAAATTAACATAAATATATATTATATATTATATCAAAGATATTTAACTACAAAGATATTTATCAAAGATATAGAACTGTAACATGTCGAACTTATGGATTCAACTTTGAATAAAATGATGTTCTTATTAGATCTGCATTCTGCAGTAACAGGTGCTTACAGGTTTTATTTTTAAGTCAAGTAAAAAAAAATGTTTTTTAATGGAGTCCACGTATTTCATAGTCATAGGATTCTCATTAAATCGGTTCACTGCAGTTACTAATAAGAGTTACAAACCCAATCCAAATAACTTAACAAAAATCACCATACAATAAAAATCAAAAACGATAACAATTTGTAACGATAAAACAATAGAAGAAGCTACAAAGGGCGCGCGCCCTCTAATAAACGTAATTGGTCGCAACCTGTACCCAGAATAACTATTCCAATTAGAGCTTCCAAACTCACAGCTCAAACAATCCAACTCAGGTCACTTCTCTGCGCTATTTGAGTTACGTATTGATTGATGAGAAATTCTCCCGCGTTTTTTGGTACGCTTTCAGAATGGGTTTGCTGTTGTAGCTTCGTGTTAACATTTACGTACTATAACGAACGAAGTATATATCGCGATAATGATTGTTTTGAATATTACTAAAAACAAAACCATCTCCACTGTCTCTACCACCTCTATAAATTTGTGTCTATTGATTTTAGGGTTCCGTACTCAAAGGGAATTTTTTATAACAAAGAAGGGCAAATGAGCAGTCGAAGCCTTTTGGTGACTATCGACGCCCATATACTTCCGCACAACCAGATTTTATGCAGATGCGTTCCTTTTCCCAATTCCCCCCAATGGGCCACCGGAAACTCACAAACGGCACGAAATGCGATAGCATAGCTGTCACTTTACGCCGGTATGTAAGCGAGAGGTACCACCCCGGTCGTTCCGGCCCAATTTGGCTGCAAAGCAGCATGGCACTACCGGGTTAAACGGGAACCATAATAATAAGACTCCGCTGGCCGTCCGTCTATCTCACCAGTCATGAACCGTTATAGATAGACAGTAGATTTTTTTACAGGTAATGCATTTCTGTGGTCACTTACAAAAAAATACTAAACACAAAATAAAATCAATATTTGAGGAGTGTTTTCATACAACAAACGTAATTTTTGCCGTTTTCTGCTCGATATTAATAACGGCAACAGGTAGACAGGTATATATAATGGTACGAAACCCTTCGTGCGTGAGTCTGACTCGCGTCAGACTCACGCAACTCGGGTTTTTTCTTTGCTAATATAATAAAGCTCAAAATTTTCTTAGAAGCCGCTAATCTCCGAAAGTACAAGGAAGTAGAAAAAATTACATGTCATTGAGGAAGAATGAATTGGGACAAAATGGTCAAATTATATATTATTGTATAATATAATCGATCATATACTATACTAATGTCAACCAGTATACTAATGTATGGAAAGTGGTTATAATGATAGTGATTGATGACCGATGTGTTTTCCGTGTTCACCTGAAACTAGTTAGAGATCACATCCAATTACACGGTCTAGGCTACATAACGTCATTAATCTAGCCTCGTCTATGATTGTACCAGTCCGTGATGTTTGCATTTTAGCCTATGTTGATCCTAGGGTTAGGATTCGATACCAAACTTTGTGGTTGCAGTTTTTTGGGCCATAAACGAAAGTAACAGTGAAAAATAAGCATCAAAATCGTAAATATTAACATGGTATTTGGAAAATACTATTTTTTAGGAGCAAAAAACGCCACAAACGTTTCTGGTAAGAAGATTTTTTTTAACTTTTTATTTGTTGTAATAACGTTCACAGTAATGCAAATTATGTTAAAATTGTAATAATATCTACTCAATACGGGATGGACGCATGAACAGCGGAGTCTTAGTAAAAGTCCTAAGGAATCCTTTGAATTCTAGACCGTAAGTCTATAGGCATTCGATTATCATTTAATTTCCCCTTTTTCGGATGCATAAAATGTCAAATCAAACAAGCACGATGATTTCGATCATTTTTATTTAGATTTGTGTCTTAACAGAATTCAAGTAGCAACTTTTTCGAAACACCAATGCTTAAATCAACGCACCATCCAAATCCGCAGATAACGTGAACGTGCCAACGGAGGTGATACCAATCTGTTCGTCAGGCGCCATATTTCCCCGGGCGTGGGCGACGCGGCCTCTAATGACTCTCCCATGCGCCTGCGCATTGCTATAATTGCGGGCGATGCGCGTGCCCTTTGATCCCGCTAAAGTATAGTTATTACAGACAAGAAAGGGTAGAATTTGCGTTAAAGAGTACCGAGAATTACTGGCTGTCGGATGAATTATACAATAAACAATAAAACACGTCAGATAGATAAATTATCACTTGGTAATATGATATCGAAATGCTAATCAGATATTTAATGACGCAGCACTTTACGCATAATATCTTCGAATCTATCGCTTTCTAAGGCTTTATTGATCGTGAAACTCAATAGGATACTTTCGGTAGATTAAATGCCCATCGAAAGATGACTACAATTACTGTAAATTGTATGTATAATATATCAGTTTTGCTGTTTTGTGTTCGTTAAATTGATTTGGTCTTTTATATGTAGATACATATTTACAAGTATTGTAAATTATACTTACTTTAGAACCGTTGTCAATTAAATGCATGATAGCGATTTTTTTAATTGCGAATAATCTGTAAAAGTGTATTCTAAATCTGTCATAGTAACGACATATTCCATCAAATAATGATACATTTAGAATTAATTAAAATTGATTTTTAGAACAAATAAATCAGAAAATTAAATGAAGCAAACTCACAACACAACACAAAGTTCAACTCACATTAAACCTAATACATTATTAACTCGTTAATAATCCAAGACACAGTTTCAAAGAAAATATAAAATATGCAAACTGACCCACATTTGACCCAAAGACAAAGCTTGTAATTACTTTGAAACATGCAAAGGAATATTAATTAAAGTAAAACGTTACATTAAATATTTACATGAACAAATTAACTCACCGTAAACCGTCAAAGTGGCGGACTCTGAAATCCTCTTCCCGGCTATGTTTTCAGCCACGCAGCTATAGTTCGCCATATCCTGTTGAAGAGAAATAAACCTTATAACATTTTCATAAAAATTCAATTAAGTAATACATCATTTATAATAAGTAAATAATATTTTGTATATTTCATGTAATATAGAATGTTTGAGCAAGAATTTATAAAAAAGTTTGCGTGTTAATATCATGACGAGAGAAATTATTATATTTTTTGGCATTTAATACCTCATTCCTACACGTAAAATATCTGAATTTTCTCAAAACACGCAATATTTGGTACTTGTTGGAAAATAAAATGTTTAGAACAAAACGATCATCTAAACTGTAGATCTAAAGAGTAGAGTACACTATAATATTATAGTAAGAACACTACTTCATGACGTAAAATTAATTTTCTCTTTAGAAACTGCGTTTTCATTTTTAACACGTCCTCAAGTTTCATGTAGGTGAATAGGTAACTGTAGAAATTATTTAAATAAAAATAATAAAACAAATTATTTAAGTGTTAAACGTAATCTAACACAATTAATAACATTAATAAAAATTAAAAAAGAAAGTAATAATTAACATAGTTTATGGTTGATAAGAATAATCAACCATAAACTATGTTAACACGATAAGTGTAAAGATAAACATTTCGAAGCACAAATCAGAATTTTAGTAATACAAATTGCAAACTAGATAAAGATAGCTGGACATGCATGACTGTAAACATTACATTTAATTAAGAAAATGGTCCCAACACCTCCGGAGATAATGTTACTGACACTGTTAGCAATTAATCCATGCCTCGCCGCAAAGGCTAATTAGTGAGTGCTGTAGGAAACTGGAGATGGTGTGAGCTATGTGCAATTTTGTCGTCAGCGAAGCCCAACTTGATTACGGAGTGGACGGTGTAATTATAATGTGCGATCGATGTGAATATTTTGTAAAGGGGTAATAGGGTTTTACAGTTGTAATTATTCTGTTATTTGCAAAATTTGATTTTAGCAAAAATTGCAATAAACTTGTCTCCATCAGTTTCCAAACTTTTTAGATCTCTTAAGTATAAAATAATCGCATTATTGATGGATTAATTAAGTTTGTAAAAAATCTTACATCGATGATACAGAAATAATTTCGGCAAACTTTAGAAAAATCGGTCAAATATATTGTTGAGTATTGAGTATTATGTAATCATATCACCAATAGGTAAGATATATGGGATTGATAAAAAATATTTTAGTCTGTTACATGAGATACATTTTGAGCTGACCACCAGCTTAATTTGCTGACAACCACGAAATATTTATAATTAATTCTCGTCAATAATGAGGTCCAAAGGTTTTGCTGACAAAGGCTTAAAAATATTCAACGGTTCATATTTAATTAAATTGGACATTAATACGAATACGTTACCAGTATACGCAATGAGGTTGCAAAAATAGTTTGACATTATTTATGATGCATCAAACTGAACGCAACAGACTTATGAGTCGTACTGAGAAAATTAAATTAACTTTAGACTTTTAGTGGGGGGAAAAAGAAGGATTCCCGACAGCGACTTGTGTTGCAATTAATAAACGTCCGTCTCACCCGACTAATTAGTCGCAGTCCCGATGGGACAAATAAACAATTTGCAACAAGTTGTCGCGATTGTCCGCGCCAGCTCCAACATGTAAATGAATTTAAAGTGTCAGCCATCTTATCGGATCTCGAGTGAAATAACGGATGTTAAATCGTCGGCATTAATAAGACATGCTTTATGACTAAGCTTCGCTGATAACAATGGAAGAGAGGTTTTCTAAATATCCGTAGAATTGTTCGCTAATGCGATTATGTAGGCAAATCTAACGGTATTCGAATATCCATATAAAGATTGGCAAAAAGAGGATCCCAGTGACAGGCGGAAATAATCATTTCATAAAGACTTTAGCTGTCAGACTTCTTAATAATTTAGGGCTGCCAAATAAAGATTCATGTTTTAAATTATATATTTTTGTCGAACTAATAATATTCATATGTATTTTGTGATAAAATTAAGCTACAGATGGTACTAGCTCGTTTCCCGACACGATCCAGATTAGTATGCAATGGGAGTCTGACAAATTAGTTAAGACTGTAGAAGCCACGTGACTGCGCTACACAGAACACGTATTACATAAGAATTGCATCGCACGGGAATCCTGTATTTTTTAAATTCCCAATGTATTATTACGACCTGAAGTTAGCTTTCGAATTGAACGTGCGACGCATTTGAAAGCAATTGTAGCTGTGTTCAGGTCGGTTAAAATGTTAAAGTTTCAACATAAAGTGTGTATAACTTGCGTAATAAATGTACAATTAAAATTTACAAGCAAACTTGAATGGAGGGGAAGGGAACAGTGTGAATCATTGTTAATAATCAGAAACACGAGTAGGACAGAATTAAGAACTTTAAAGCTTATGGCCATTGCTGTATTGCTTATTTTAGCATGTCTGTAAAAAGACAGACGTTACTTGAACATATGTTTTTAATATGGTACATATAAAAATCATGTTCTCGTTTGTGGTATCATTAATTACCGTCAAATTGTTATTTATAACAGAATGTTTAGAATTTAGTGTTTAATTATAAGTTAATGACAAGATGTTAACTTTAATGGGAGGGATTTGAGCCACTGATTTGAGAATTTCTGAAAAAGAAAAAGGAGAGATTGATATGTTTTTGGAAACAGAAAAGGATTATGTTGACGTTAATATCGGTGAACAGATGGCCGTTATTTCAAACGTTGTGGATTGAAGCGTTTGAAATGGCGAAATGACGGGGTTAATGAGAGTAATTCTTTTAAATGCTTATATCCAATTACTATCCAACGTATAAAGTAAGGTTACCATGTAAATAACCTTGTTATAGATTCATTTTATATAATTTAAAAAATAACTATTTTTTAGTATAGTAGTAATAATATTTGGATGGGAGTGGCGGGAGTTCGGCTGTCTTGTCGTTCATTGTGAGAGTCCAAGTCCAACAGTGGACGGAAAAAAGTGAAATGATGATGATGTATATACTAACGTTATGAAAATCTTTCAACTCATTTTATTTGAAATCCTACATAAAATTTTTAGACTTAAAAATTATCGTCTAAGAACAGTGGGAGTGAGTTTGTTAAGAAAGGCAATTAATCAACATAAGTCCGCCGACGTGCCTTAAGTTTTTAATTGAAAAGTTTGCCGAGTTCCTGGCGTATAGATAACTTCGGAAAAAAGATGTAGTTTTAAAATCCGATTGAAGAAATTTAGGTAGTATTAACGTCGATCTTTTTATGTATAAGTTTATTTCAATTTAAACTATTTCGTAAATGATACCTATATAATTTATCTATTATAATAGGATACATAACAATCTTACTAGATTTATATCCTTCTATACTCTAATAAAAAAAACTTGTTTTTACTTGTTCACTTGAATGGCGTAATTTTTTCAAAGAAATAGTTGGAGGATCAGAAAATAAATTACCGGCATTTCAACATGTAAATGACGTTGTAGTTTAACTTATTGATAGATGAGATAAAGAGGTAGTGCCACACTTGGGCCGGCACGACCGGAGTGGTACCTCTCCCTCACATAACACCGGCTTCAAGTGTCAGCTATTCCGTCGCGTTTCGTGCGGTTTGTGAATTTCCGGTGGGCCATTAGAGGACATAGGGAAAAGGAGGGCAGCGCATCTGCATAATCTTTGGTTGTGCATATGTGTATGGGCGTCGGTAGTCTAAAGCTTCGACTGCTCGTTTGCCTTCCTATGCCATAAAAAACGACGATGTCCATAGACATTAAATAATTTGTTAGATTCTTCCTTATTTCATTGTTTATTCACGCTAAGCTTAGCAATTGATCTGAGACTATTTCGGTAGAGTTTTATCACCACTTATTATTGAATGATGGTTAGTAGAATAGATAGACGACATTTGGCAGTTTGGGTAATGTAGACTGAAATTAGTAATACGTTAAATATTGATTTGAATACCTCGGTATTTTGTTTAAGTTAGATACTATCTACAGTAGATATACGTTCTGTATATTAGTTCTACTGCAGTAGGTATACGTTGTGTCACGGCTGGCGGATGTGAAACAATGATGTTAATATTAGAATTAATGAATTAAAATTCATAATTAATAATATATAACGAAAGATGGGTTAAAATATGCGCTCGCATAAAAATGAGTTGTGAACATCTGACATGCCACGGTATTTACAGCCAGGCGCAGATAGATATTTCACAACAAAAATGCCCTGATTTTGACAAGAAGTGCTCCGTGGTTTCACCCGTGTACTTCCCATTCCCGTGGGAGCACAAGGATAAATTATAGCTTATGTGTTATTTCGATGTAGAAGGTATATTATTGCAAAGTTTTTATTAAAATTCAATTAGTAATTTTTGCGTGAATGAATAACAAACACCTATACCTACAAACTTTCACGCTTATAATATTAGTAGGTAATTGTCAGTATCGTTTACAATTAAGACGAATATAAGGTCACATCTCAATACCAAATCCATCAGACTGCAAGACCAACCTCATCATGGTTCAGGCCTAGTCGTAGCGGGCTCAGTAGCCTAAGGTGAGCCCAGCACCTTGGGCGAAGCAAATTGAAGCGAGGGAGCTCTTTGTACCCCTCTTATAAGAAGAGGGGACAAAAGAGCAGGGAGACAAGGGGCGAGGATGGGAACCTCACCCTATTGTACAGTCCCGACGTCAGGAGGGGTTGTTCTGTGGTGCGGGACAACCCCTCTGTGGAGGTGGCGTCCCTTGAGGGACTGACTAGCAGTCGAGGTGCCCTGTTTGCTAAACAGATCCGGTGCTAAGATGCAAAGGCGTTGTTGGTGGCACTCGCCGGGTTTTAGTGGGTAGAGGTGCGTCTACAGCTTAGCACCTTTCAGGCGCAGCGAGTCCCACATACCCGCCTGGGGAGACCCACTTAGAGCATTTTCCGGCGTAAAAGAAAAAAAAGGCTGCATGACCTAAAGATACATAAATACAATCGAAAAATATAACTCGTGCACTGTCGGGTAAAAAATACAAATTATTCAAAAATTCAATTGAGGGTTGACACGTCATTATCCTTACATCAAGAAAAAAACTTCAAACGTATTTAAATGCATATGTAAATGTATTCGTATTTAGCGGGAAGGGTTCTATATGCGTGGTTGCATGTTGCTTTGCAATTCAATATATGATTCGAGACACTGTGGGTATGTAAAGTAAGGCTTTATAGACATGAGTTTACGCATTTTAGTATTATCTCATGTAAATACGCGATATGACGAACATAATGATATCTGGAATGTTTATCAGAATCTTATTTCATCGATTTTAGCTAAAGCTTTCGCATACTAAAGTAACACGAGTAGGTAATGTAGGTGCTATTTATTTTCATGCGTGCATATGAATAAGGTAGGTAAAGTAAATGGAATATAAATTTGCTAAAGTGCATAATCTTTATTATTTGCTTATTTTTAATTATAAAAGTAATGTGAGGTAGTGCCATTACAGTCATGTCGCGTTTCGTTTTATAAATATACTAGCTGGTGCCCGCGACTTCGTCGGCGCAGGATAAGGTTTTAGTTTTGTTTTTCATAAAACGTATCATATGTTACTTCTAATACCTCCAACAATATGTGTACAATGTTTCATGATGATCGGTTAAGTAGTTTTCGCGTGAAAGCGTAGCAAACAAACTTACTTTCACATTTATAATATTAATAGGATTGTGTATCGTTAAGATTGCATTGCAGAAGTTTTTGACTATTATTCTTATAGATTGAGCGATGATGGTCTAATGGGTATGGGCGAGCCCATGAGAGGTCTGGGTTCGATCCGAAAAAAGGTTTTCCTTAAAAAAAAAAACATCATTCACGTACAGGTGAAAGAAACTATCACGAGGAAATTTGCATGTCCGATGAGATTAGTCTTTAATGTATGATAAGTTCACCGCCCTGCATTGGAACAGCGAGGAGCACCGGAGCCCCTTGTCAAGCACTGGGATATATATGGGTCGATGATGATGATGATGATGATGATGATGATGAAGATTGGGGATATTTCATACTCCTGCAATAGAATAAGAATAAATTACAAGTTGTATCACTTACTTGTAAAGTAGCTCGTGATATGAGCAAGTTGCCTTCAGCAGATATTAACACGTTGTGATCTTGTTGGAGAGGTATCCCATTTTTCAGCCAGGATATCCTCGGTGGAGGGGCGGCGGCTGGCGGAGAACACCGCAATGAAGCAGCGGAGCCGGCCTCCACTGGGGTTGGGGATGGAGACACCACGAACTGCTTCTTCAGATCTGTTGACAAAGGTTTTTATGTTGATAGGCTTTCAATAACTTTAGAATGTTAATAAAATATACCACTTATATTGGAGTGAACGAATATAGCGTTATAGATATTTAGCATCAAATGTGGGCAGGAGAGTGCTCAATGAATATGAAATTCAATTGCCGAAACTGAATGGAGAAAATGTCTAGAAGATTTTCTTATATTGGGTATTGTTCAGAATGCTACAATGCTATATTATAATATTATGCTGTCTCCGGAATAAAACCAGGTTATTTTGATTCGATTAATAAAAAACTCTATGTTATAGAAATAATAACATTTATAATATTCAATGAAAATAATACGTATAAGAAAAGTGTGAAAAGTCCTATGAAAATGCAATCCATATCATTTCACCCCTATCGTGCCTCTGACAGATACATAGCGGTCAAACTTTATATACATATTTCCGTCGGGGTTTCAAAAAACCATTGTAATAAAACCATCCATACCATAGATATGTCAAACGTCACATCAAGTCCCCAATTTTTAATACGTATATCGAATGGAATCACAAAAAACCAATTTTCCATCCCAATTAATGAACAATGAAATATAAAATGTCACGTGTGTCATATATTAATGAGCCCGCATCTAATGACCAAACAATTCCGTGGCATGGAGATGAGCCGTCAATATCAATATACTTGCGAACAATATTGAGACTTGCGTAATTCTTGTATCAAGTCATAAGCGTTGCAGAGAGCGGGAGATGAAGCATAGGCGTTGGCCAATGTCACCCATACAAATTAACAAGAGTAGCCGAAGCAACTCGTTTATTTCATTTTTAGGGTCCCGTAAATACCCAAATAAAAATCTATCTGTCTGTCCGTCCGTATTTCATCGGACTGTATCTCATAAACCAATTAGATAGTTGAAATTTTCAAATAAATATTTATTTTTATTCAATTATTTTCTATAACAACAAATATTTATAGGGGGCTAACCTGATTATAAACCTGATTTTTGCCGTTTTTTGCTCGATATTAATAACTTTAACAGGTTGACTCTTGTATAAATTAAATTTAAAAATAAATATTTAAATTTAAAAAATAAGGGAGGCTTTTATACCAAAATCATATATGGTATTAGCAACACTATGATGATATAGATGGTGCCTATCAAAGAACTTTATTTTACAAAAACAACTATTTTTTTTTGTTAAAGTGTCTAATGTTGTATATATAATAGTACGGAACCCTTCATGCGCGACTCTGACTTGCACTTGGCTGGTTTTTTTGTAACTTGCATAGTTCAATAGGCAGGCGAGCCACCAGTAGTCAGTGTCATGTGGACATAAGTAAGTTTACGAGGGACTAGCCCATGAAACCCTTTTCTCTGTCTATCTTGAGATACAACATAGTAAGTTTCGGTGTCAGTAATTATTTTATTAAAATTACACTGCCTCTTCTACCAGTCTTTCCAAAACATAGCAAAGCCATTTCACGGACGAAATGAGTAGGATAGTACCAAATTGGGGCGCAGCATAAGCGTATTCCTCCTACCGGTGAAGCATAATATGCGTATTGTATGTTAAAATGTGTAACATTGTGAAGTTAGTTAACTTAACTCTTGTTCATATCGTGGGGAAAAAGTCGCCACGGGTACATGGGTACTCTAATCACTCTAGCACTCTAGTAAGATATAAAAGCTATTATCGCAGTTTATTAATAATTTCACATATGCGACCATTTTAATACTTTACACCCACGAAGATCCCAGGAACACAGTAAAAAGTAGTTTTATTATAATGCGTTAAATTCAACTAAGATGATTATTTGAAAATAGCAATAGGTACTACCTACTCGTACACTGATTATTTCTTCCGATCTGTATAGTATATAATATGTGGGATATAGGTGGAAGGCGCCAAAAGGAGATTCTCTAACCAAGTGAGATTTTATGTTCGGTCAGGCCGGAGCCCACTTGCTATCAATTCAGCCGGCGCTATACATATATACGATATATGTATAGCGCCGAACTGTGGAACTTCGATAGCGCGATTGAACATGTGTTTCGGAAAGGTAAATAGATAATGCATTTAATATTGCTTTATGTTCGTACAAATAAGGGTTAGTCTCGAGTGACACATGCTCATGAATTATATTGTGTGACATTTAGATTGGTCAGGATAGACAATTTTCAAAGGTTGAGTCAAATTAGAATAAAATTAGATAAAAAAAACAATATAGCAATTGTGGATGCTACTGAAGGCGTTGACTGTAGCTATCAAAGATATATTACAATTTTACATCAAAAGTAATTATTTTTTATCAAAAGTATCTTTGCCAAAAAAGTTGGTAATAAATAAAAATAATAACTTAATTTAGTTAAATTTAACTTAATTGAGTCAATTTTTAAACGTTTTCAATCAAGTAATTCGATAGGTTAATGAATTTTGATGATCGCTTCCGCTTATGGCTTGTGCCTTTCATAGGCTATTCCCACGTCAATCCTAATAAAAAATCGTAACAAGACCATCGATTATATAATATAGTGCGCACTACGTCCCACAAACGATAATTGCTTTTCATTAAACAATTAAGCATTTTGGCTCCAGATGATTGGATAGAGAATTACGGAAATAGCTATTTTGTTGATCGCTTAAGTCGATTTTAATAGAACCGACAAACGATATTGCTGACAGCTGAAATTTGAGAAGACATTAGGGAACTTTGGCAATTTCGAACATCCATATTGAGAACATAGGCACAAATACTCATAGATTTGTGATCGTTCCTTGGAAAAGAACCATTCGTTGTAAAAGAATACGGAAGTGTTTTTGTTATTTTTGGTAGATATAACAGTAAAATACGAAAACACATAAATATGAAAAAACAAATTACAACAATTCAGTCTTAAATTACTAGATATTTTATATGTAACAAGACAAACGTGATAAGTTTAACGTATTCATTTAAAAAAAAACCCACATAAATAACACTCATAGTTTCAACAAATGATAAAGTATAACTTCAAGTGAAGTAAAATCATAAAGCAGTCTTGGTCCTAACAAGCCCTTTTTTCATATTCGTGTCCCATAATTCCACATTTGCGTTCGATTAAAATAAAGTGATTCTTTTTATCTGTCGCCATAAATAGTCTGTTTTGAAAGGATTGCGCGCAAAACTAATATTCTCTAGTCTGCTCTTGTGCAAAATGAACGTTTCAACTCTTGAGTGCTTTAAGCGGAGCGAAGCTATAAATCTGGCGAGTATACGCTCCATTACTTGCTTGCGTCCCAATGTAAGGTACAGTTAGCAACGATAACGCCGAACATTTTCGAACGTTCAAATATGGGAATTTTGAAATATCAAATGATAAATGTTAGCTAAATTTTAATATTATTTGAACTTTATGCTAAGCTATTGCTAGATGCTTAATATCATTTGATATAGTAATATACCTACGCCACACTCAAAGCTGTTGCTAGCTTACAAAATATAAAGTGATTATACTATGCATAGCTATATCCTAAGCTTTTGCTATATAATAAATTAATAATAATAATAATATCAACCCTTATGTGTCCCACTGCTGGGCACGGGTCTCCTCCTCGAAATCAGGCGAGGAAGGTTTTGGGCCATAGTTCACCGATGCGCTGGCCCTATGCCGGTTGCTGAACTTCACACACCTTCAAAAATACACGTCTCATCAGGCGTGCAGGTTTCCTTCACCGGTAAAGCTTTTGCTAGCTGTTAAAATATCCAATGAAATTATGTGAGCTAAATTCTAAACTTTTGCTAACTGCTCAAATATTAAATAATTATATTATCATGTCAACTAAATCCTAAGCTATTGATAGCTGATAAAATATCAAACGATCATAATATTACGTTGCATGTATTCTAGCTTTGATGATTACAATAGGAATTTTTGAATCCAATTCAATACAGAACATGATATGAAATTCAGTCACGTTTGTTCCAATCAATACTGCAATCAGTAACCTGATATATAAACAAACTAGCTGTGAATAAAATTCATTTTAACGCTATTTTGTGAATCATTCCTAAAGTGAAGGCTACGTAACAAGCTCGTTAGGAGTTATAAGGAAAAAACAAATAATGAAAGTAAATTAATAGTATTGAGTTTTTACATCGATTACTTTTTATGTCATAAGGAGGCAAACGAGCAGGAGCGTTATGGTGACTACCGACACCCATAGACATCCGCACAAACAAAATTTATGCAGATGCGTTGCCCTCTTTTTACCTATCCCCCCAATGGGTCACCGGAAACTCAGAAACGCGACAGCATAGCTAGCACATGACGCCGGTGTTACGTGAGCGAGAGGTACCACTCCGGTCGTGCCGGTCCAATTCGGCTGCAAAGCAGCATGACACTAACTCTTAGATGCATTACATATTTTCATCGTAAAAAGAAATATTATTCGGAAGGATTTGTAGCCGCAGGCCACGACACATTACAGAGTATACAAGCCGCTCGCCAAACACAAATAGTAAGTAAAAAAAATACTTTTAATTGAGATGCAGCAAAAAACTATAAGTCTGACATTTTCTGCCTTAAAACTGCTTACTTTAGCCTATAAAACTTTAGCCATGGCATGGTATTTCTTTTAAAAGTATAACGAATGAAAAAATCCTAGCAAACATGAGGAAACTCGAAGTATCTTATTAGTAAAGTATTGAGTGAACTGTACTATTGAATGTTTGTTTAACCGGACTTTGCGGTGGTTTAAAAGAGGCCGACCAAGTGGATTGCTTACTACAAGAGTTAACTGATCCTCTACTTCAGCTCATACTGGCTTATTACTCTTTTGCTACTGGTGTTCGATTCTCCTACTAATTGCTGTTTAAAACTTGCAATAAATTGATAGATTGCGAATTAATAATGCCGAAATATCGAGCGATGTAATAAAAATGAAAAATATTACAAGTATTTTAAGCAGTTTTAAATAGTGATGAATTGATAAAGTAGCCTTGTGTTTTTTATAATAAATAAGTTCTAATAATACAACAGTTTTATATTCGATTCCAAAGTAGTTCCATCACACGCTTCTGACTTATCATATTCTATCACGATTATTGTATCACGAGTGTGTTCTCAACTCTTATCTGTTAGCCATCCTTTTTTTGTTATTATTTTGATTGTAAGTTAGATGTGAAAAGTAGGACAAATTAAATTATTAATGAATCTAAGTGTACTTGGAATAACTTTGTGACCATAAGACGACTGAGACATCACTTTACCCTAGGTCATAGGTGCTGTAAAGTATTTGTTTATAATAAAAGTGAAAATTCTTGGGAAACGTAAAAGAAATTGATAGAAAAATCAATTTTAACATGTTGCTTATGGATGCACATTACATTTCGCTTTTGGCTATTATTAGAATCCCTTTCATAGGGCAGCTCTCAAGATAGCATTGTTTATTTTCTTTCATTTAGTTTAGAGAGGGACAATGTACAGAATTTTAGGGACCAAAAGAGTAGGAGTAATATATCGCCTACTCCATATCTGCCTTCTATTTTTACCACTGCTTTTCGAACCAAAGATTGAAATTTTTACAGAAAATATGTAAGTGTCATTAGCATTCGATAGTGGTAATGATATCCTTCCATTGCTTGAACCACGTCATTCTCAATGAAATATAGTTAATATTAACAATAGATAAGTAAACATTGAACATTTGGAACTAAATGTTCAATGTAAACAGGTCATAATCAGTATGAACTACGATTTAAGCAACTTAATAGGGTACCTAATCTTGCTAAGTGGCAATATTTTGATTAAATCGGTGGACATTCCGTGTTTGTGCGTTAATGACTATAACTTGCGCAAGTAAGAGACAAAACGACACACGTTATAAATTGTGAGCCGACTTTATTAAAAGCTTAGGGTGTCACAACATAAATCGTCTCTGGAATAAATTATATCCAAATCGTTTGTTTTTTGGCAAACATTTGTGAACATCTGTAATGTATGTATATCTGTCTCATTTAAGGGAAACCGTTGTCTCGTTCTCTATTTCTCAATCATAGACATAGTTTTCCTCAGTTCATATCTACCAAACTCAACATTGTCTAGTAAAATTGTCTAGTGAAATGCAAATCAATTTAAAGTGCAGGTGCATGAATTTTATACGTATGCATGAACGGGAAATTATAAATCAGACATCTTTTAGAGTCACAGAAATAAATAAGTAAAATAATAATACTTCCGTTGTTTCAACAATATTTAATTATCAGAGAATAACTATAATACTATGATCCGGAATTCGGATATATACCTCTATTTATGAACGTCAAGGCGACTGATAAAAAATTGATAAAATTACTTTCATATTTCTTTATTCTAGATAAAGACAAAAGATAATCTTATGATAGAATATCTGTCTTATTTATTACCTTGCATAATATTTTTATATATTTGTTATGAGGTAGTGCCATGCTGCCTAGCAGCCGAATTGGGCCGGCACAACCAGGGTGGTACCTCTCGCTCACATAACACCGGCGTCAAGTGGCAACTATGCTGTCGCGTTTCGTGCGGTTTGTGAGTTTCCGGTGGCCCATTGGGGGGGGGGGGGGGGGTAAGGGAAAAGGAGGGCAACGCATCTGCATAATCTTTGGTTGTGCGGATGTGTTTGGGCGTCGGTAGTCGCCAAACGGCTTCGACTGCTCATTGCCCTACTATGCCATAAAAAAAAATGAAATTAAAACTCATACATTGTTGAAATGACAAAACACACTGTCTCATAAACGTCTAAATATAAGAAGACATTCACTCGCGTCTAATTGCAGGAACCAACCGTACGTAATATAAATGCCTTTAAATTTCCATCCCGACAGTTTTAATTGTTCCGTGCGAGCTTTAAATATGCTCTCAAGTGGTATCCATGTAGCTATTAATGATTACGTACAGAATCGGGAGTGCGCGTAAAAGTGTCACATCTAAGTCCTCTACTTGAAGATTTAGAGGCGGCTTTTAAACCGATATCCAAAGTACTCACAAATTTTAATAGTCCAACACATGTTACATGTGTGGAGCAATATTTTATACTTGGAAAAGTAATGGTTTTGGATATGTATTTTATTAGTTCGGAGGATTTCGTGTCTGATGTAATTGAATCGTATGATATATATGGTGTATTGAAGTTTGTATTGATCGTTTTATCGGCTCATGCCTCATATTGATTGCTCATGATGTGAATATTGATAGTGAAAGATGTCTCTTAAATATAAGTGTAAATATGAAGAAGTGAAACGATCCATGACTGATGATGGTTACTAATGAAATCACTTATTTCATCACAAGAATGTAGTATAAAGGTGGTGTCTAAAGAAAATAAGAAGAAAATCAAGTAAGACAAGAGTCATAGGCATAATAATATTTGAAATTAGTAAGTGTTTAGTAATTGACTCTGAATATGAAAATTCTAAGCATCTAATCCAAAACCGTTTTAATGTATAAATTTTGTTTTGTAATTCAATTGTAATTCATAAGTTTTCCATCCAGCTACAAATTTAATCAAAATAAATCACGTTCAACTTAATTTCGTAGATTTGATATGAAGAAGTATCCAGTAAAAGGAAACGAAATTATTATTTGACTAAAAAACAAAAATACGGAAGAGTAGCCTTTAACTAGAGGCAGATACAAAGCAAGAGCTTTACCAGAAAATATTTGAGTTTTATAACAAGCAGGAAAAGATTAAAACGTGTAATATAAAATTTTGAGCAGAAATTCCAAAGTAAAAAAATATATATGAAGCCCTCTATCTCGTTATTAAATTGAATAAGTGTGAAGTATTTTGAATGATTTGAGGCAATCACAATTACAGAATGATTAAAAATATTCTCAAGCAAATACTTAATTGTGTATACATATTTAAGTTAACCATATTTAATAACTGTACAAAATTGAAATGAAATAAAAAGTATTTAACATCATTCTGATTTAAATGTAAATTTAATCTACTTTTAAATGTATATAAACAAAAAAAATCAAAAGACTTTTAACAAAAGAAAATTTAAATTCCATTAAAAGCTTTAAAACAGAAATGTAAAACTGTTTCCAACTGATGGGCGTAAATGATAAGTGGGTAACACCGGTAGGGAGTTTGTGTAGGACTATAAATTTACCCAACGTTTCATTTCCTGAATAAGATTCGTACCAACTGAGCCGTATAGATACAGTTGTTAATATGCTGTATGAACTTAGTCAGTTTTTAATTAAATTGCCATCAACAAAAGATTATTCCAATTTAAAATTTTCCTTAATTTATATCTTATATGTGGTTAGTTTTGCGCTAGCTAACCAAAGGTAATAACAAATACTTTAAAAGAGAAAGATAAAAAGGTTTATACAAAATAAAAACCTAAGAATAAAAGAGATAAATCATTAGAGCTACATTTTTTATAAACGATCTACCGTCTTGAAAGCAAATCGTTTCTTAGTTCATAAAATACTTTCTATACAGTTACAAAACGGTACAAATATAACTATAATAGAAAACTAGCATTCAGAATTAAATCATCTATATATATTACGCTTACATAAATCTGATAAACGGCCTTCTCTGACATTTATTTAATATGCACAGAAGATTTACTTCCATTTTAGATTGAATTTAATCGAGTCGTGCCGTAATGGGTTTTATAACATAAGTACAGTCATACATCATTGGGAGAACGAATTTGATGGTGGACGATCTGATGGTGATCTTTGGGTAGTTCCATTTGTCTTGTCATAATAAATCCGAAATCGCCGCATTCTAATGGATATAAGTAATTACGAGTATTGTAGCGCCCGAAATAGAAGTTTTATTATTCTACTCAATCCGATGGACATTGATATGAGTATTTACGGGAACGAAAATATGTGTTGTGTTTAATGGAACAATTGTTTTATTTTCGAAAATATAAACCAAATACGCAGCATCAGAACTAAAATCATTACTGCTTTCTAGTTATTGACTATTCTGCCCTGGTAATCGATATAGCAGTAAGTTAAATGTCGCCAAAATGTTTTTATTACAGATTTGGAATGTACGTTAAACAAGCTTTCTTCCTATCCTGTATGAAACCTATTTCATACATCTACGTAAAAGACTGCATTTTCTATTTGACAAACAGCAGTAACGACAATCTTTCGTTCACTGGAACAATCAGATAATCTGCTCAATTACGCAATAGTACAGTATTGTATTGACTTACTTCATTACATTTTGTATTAATTCTATATAGTAAAAATATTTTACAATGTATTGGTGTGAAAGTCAAATATTGCGGCCTATGCAGCAATTTTCTTCTTTTTACAACATCAAACGCATTTTATACATAAATACTCATATTGGTATGTTTTCTGCTCGCTGCTGTCTAGACTTATTTGCAATTCAAAGGGTGTGATACGAGATCGTTGCCAGGTTTTCAAAAACTACTAAGAATTATTTATACTATTCCGTATTCATGGAATTTACGGTGTCTCTAGCATAGATCAATTGTCTGGCCACTATAATGAGATAACTTGAATTCTAATCCCACTATGTCCTGCATGATTATTATTTTATTATCTGTTTCTGAATTTTTGTGTAAGAGAAAGTGATTGAAAGTGTAATTAAAGATACTTAGATTAATTAGATTTTTGGAAACTAATTCATTCATGTAAATGGAATGACATAATAAAGATTTATTGTCAAAAACGAACACTTCTAACATAATTATAAATCAACATTGTTACTAACACACTATCTATATTATAATATTTTGTTCGAAATAAAACATTTTTCTAATTATATTGCTTTCAATTTTTTTTCATGTTAGTTGCATTGGTTGCATATGAAAACGGGTAGACAAGTCACTCATGAACACAGACAAGTTAATCGTAAACTAATTCAGGCAACTTATTTACCTACGTGTCTATCCTGAGACAAAATAGTAAGTTTCGGAGCCAGTAATTACACTGCCTGTTCTGCCCTTCTTTTTGAAATACAGTAAAGCACGGAAGAAACAAGCAGGATAGTGGCGCTGTGCCACGCTACCGTCTGCATGTATATTTCTTGTTTCTTCCGTGAAACAATTTTGCTGTGTTTTGGAGTGAAGGGCAAGACTAGCGTTTAATTCACTTGCAAAGAGACTTAACATATTTATGTCTCAGGATAGGCAATACAATAATGAAATGCCTGGGCTAGTCTCAGGATAACTTGTTAACGCTAATGGGCAACAATTACCACTTACCATAATGTGGCTTATCAACCTGTTTGCCTAACTATTTTCCTATGTTAGTTAGGCAAACAGGGAGCGCGGCACTAGCGCAACCCTTCCATTGGCAAAAATATATACTGGGTCATTAAAATGTTACAAGTATTTTCGAATTTTCTGTTACACTTGATAGATTAAACGACTTTTCTTCCCTTTACGCATAATATTTGTAAGACCTTTATCACAAAAGTTGGGTAAAATATTATGAGACTTTATTTCCAAGTCTAAAGTATACAACACAAATACTCAAATACCTTTTACGTATAACAATCTGAAAGTTCTTATTGACAATTTAATAAACTTTGAAGATAAAGTCCGCAAGTTTAATTGAAAATGTTTCCACGAATTCGTGCTCGCTATTGATCTATAAGAGACAACATTTTGCAATGTTTTTAATAAAAGTTTAAGAAAGTATTAATGTCATAGTGATCAGTCGTGAAAAAGCGGCACGGATGTACCATCCTTTTCTTAAAGCAGTTCAAGTCATTAACAACCCCCATAACTTCGTTGTGGA